>OY728143.1:64927500-66177500 GCA_963277665.1 Viscum album
ACATTGTATTAAATGATAAAAATATAATCTATTGATATTTCCAAAAAACTCAAATACATAATTTAAGAGTGTAAATTATTCCAATTAATTTTTTTTCCAATTTAAATTTAGTATTTTTCAGTATTCATCAAAATATGAAAGTTATTAGAAAAGTAACAAATATTTATCCAATATAAATTTTTATGTTTCTATTCAAAATAAGAATTTACATAAATTAAATTGAATATATAAAAGTGTCAAATATTGATTTTAAAAAGGTTATTCCATTAAAAGGTGGTAAAATTGAATTTTTTTAAAATACATCTTTTATAAGAAAAAATTAATTTGTTCTTATATTATGTATAATAAACACATAATATTGATTGTAAAATTATATGGATTATATAAAATTCAAAATTAAATTAATATTATTCATAAATGCTTTTGAACGACAAGTTTGGTAAGTCGTGATGCCCTCGAACTAAGTGTTGCGTACAGAGAAAGATATTAAATTAATGAAAATAACTTACTATGAAATATTTGGATGTTACATAAAATCATAAGGAATTACAATATTTCACTTTTATGATAAATTACATTTTGTTTTCTGGCTTGATTTAAAACACATCACTAAATTGGCTTGTGTTACATACAATACAATCTTCCTTTAATTGCATATAAGGAACACAAGACCTAGTATAAGGGTTTATATTACTTTTAAAGACATTGTGACATAATTTTTTATTATATATTCCCTCAATTTTTTTAACATTCATGCAATATATTTTATAAACATATGATAAGAAAAAGTTTCATTTTAGTTATAAATAAACAGTGTTTTTCTAAAGTGTGGGTTTTCTCATTTTAATGTCTAACCTACATTAAAAGAAAATATTTTATCTTTTATAAAAAAAATTTCTAAAAAATATTCTTCATATTAAGGGAAAATGTTAAAATATTTTTTTGGTTAAATTTTTACATTTTTTATAGCAGTGTCATATTTATGAATTGTGAAAAATTCTATATTTTTTGTTCAAAATTTAAATTTTTATTAAATAATTAATAAATATAACTTATATTTTAAATTGGTTTTAAATTAAAAATAGATGAATTATTTTTTTGTTAATAAAATTCATGTCATTGGAATCATTTTTCAAATTTTGTACGTTATAAAACATAATGAACTTTTGAATACTTTCTCATTAAAACACTAATTTGTTACCAAATCTATGAGATTATATTTAAATTTAATTTCTCCAATTCCATGAAAATAATATTTAAAAATGTAAATACAAAGATTGAGTGGGTATAAAATTTATTTCTTATAAAATCAACCTAATTCTTTAACAAAAATATTTATGAAATTAATAAAGTTTTATTACATTAGTTTGGGAATAAATTTGTTCACTTAGTGGTTATGAATTATTAATAAGGGTAAAAGGAGCTATAATTTTCTAAAAATTCTATTGTCTTCCCATATATTGATCGTATACCTTCTTGAATCAATTTGGTTTAGTAATTGGTATATTATTCAATGAATGATACCTATATAAAAAGTTATTTATGAAAAAACTAAAAAAACAAGACATCCTTATCTATAATATTTAAATAATCTTCAGATATGGAAAAAAATAGAATTAGTTTGGTTAAACATTTTATTTTGAAATTTTAAGGAGTTATTTTTATCCAGTTAATTTGTATTTAATTTTTAGAGAACCAATATTTAGAAAATAGTATCCATGATCGGTTGATGATATTTTGATACATATTGTATGGTTCAAATAAAGTGAAAAATCCAAAAAATATATAATAAAAATTTTAGAAATATTATTTTGATTTTATAGTAATATTTTTCATGCAATCTCCTCTATACCAAACCAAGAATTAATGGGCATCCGCTCCTACCACATGAATTTTTTTCATTTCCAATATCTGAAAGAATAATTTCTATATACACACAAGGTTTTATATATGGTATATAAAATACATTGACTATAATACCCCAACATATACTCCTTGTTAATCCTGTAATGAAGAAAAAACATCACCATATTTTGATATATAATATTATAAATTGTGATTTTTATTTTTCAATAATACAAATAACTAATGATAATTATTTGTTAAAAAATATTCAAGTGTGATATTAATGTAAACAAATAAAATGAAGATGAATTATATGAAAATAATTCCCAATTTCCATGATTAAGATAGAATAAGATATGTTTTTGAAATAGAGAAGAATTTTAAGGGGATACAATAAACCATGCATCACTTATGAGGTTGAGTGTCATTAGGCCCATTCAATATCCCATGGATGAAAGTCATAAATATTTCCACTGGTATTCCCACATTATAAAATAAAACTGTATTATGTGTCTTTGTCCACACACACACACACATACATTTTTATATATTTATTAATGTCATCCCATTACTCTAACACTACTACAATGTTCTCCAAATTTTATTTAAAGACCATGAAAATATTTTTAAATTGAAAAGTAATTTTTTAATGTTAATAAGCCATTTATCACAAACCAAATACATATTAAGACACATGCTTTGTCAGATACTAAATTTCATAAAACATAAAAATTAAATCTCATTATTCTCATGAATAATTTTATAGTGTTTCGGGGAAACCCAATTGAATGATTTTTTCATATTATATAGAAAAATATTTGTTTAAAAAAGTGAACGATATATATTTATTTTGAAATACTTCAATAAAATATTAAAAAAATATAAATAATTTTTTAACGGTTTCAGCCCTTATAGTCCTCATTATATTATTTAATAAATTTAAATCAATTAATGATCATCAATTAATTCATTATTCATTACAAAGGGAAGGCATACGACGACATCATCCATAAATGTAATCAAATAATTTTAAATGTTATGTTTGCTACAAATATTGGAGTTAGATGTCCCAAAAGGCCAAGGGAGATCCATAATATATAAAGTCATATATAATCGCATGAAATTTAGTTTTTTAAAATAAAATTTTTTTAAGAGAGAAAAATTGTTACGATGAAATAAATAATATCAGCAAGAATAGGGAATGATGTGACTATCATGGACAACACTACATATTTAAGGGAAAATAAAAATCCAATAAATAAGTGTATTGAGTAGAGAAGTGGTCTCTAAAGAGAGAGGCTCATAGGATAACTATGGTTAATCTGTGGTATGTTATATGTGTTGAGTCAATAATGTTTTCCTTATGACTTTTCCATTCCTTCTTGATTTGAAAATCACAAACACCTTATCTTTAAGAAAGTTGCTTTCTTAAGAAAAATCACTTTTATAATGAAAATTTCTTTCTTAAGGAAAATTGCGTTTATAAGGAAAATTATTTTCTTGAGGAAAATCGCTTTTATAAGAAAAATTATCCTTATCCTATTTTCATCCATATTTTTCTTAAGTATGAAATTCAGATTCATTTTCTCGGAATCGTAGAAATCTTGAATGAAGCATTCTGTTTTAGGATTCAGATTCTGGACAAGAACTATAAGGAAGTTTCATTCCGGATTCCGGATATGAACTCTGACTAAGTTCTATTCCAGATTCAGAATACGAATTCTGATGACGAATTCTCATTACGAATTCTGATGAAGAGTCCTCATTACGAATTCTGTTGATGAATTCTCATTACGAATCCCGATGATGAATTCTCATTACGATTTCTGATGACGAATTCCTATTCGGAATTCTCATTCCGAATTCACCTATTAAACAGAATTTGAGTATCGTTGTTTTATACACTCTGAATTAATTCTGACTCCGAAAAATATCTTTGTTAGACTCTGAACTTTTATATTGCTTACACTTCTTAAATTTGTCTACTCTTTATTATTTTTCATTACACTCCGAACCTTTACTCCGAAGTTTTCATTCCGAACTTTTATGTTAAGAATTAAAACGATGTCGTACATTCTGTTACATTTGTTTTGTTATAAAACGATGTCGTCTGTTTTGTTATAAACTGACCGTTGTCTAAGTGACACGTGTACAGGTCCCTCCGATCTTTAAGGAAAATATGACCGTTGGAGAAGGAGCCGACCTTACCTATAAATAGGAGCTCATTTGAAAGAGCTCGTTGTTGTTGCATATAGCTAATAACTGATGAAAGTGCTGAAAGGCTGACTAATTTTCTTGAAGTGACTTCTAGAGAGAGAGTCTCTTATTAACTCTCAAAAGCTTCGTGCGACTCCGAATGTTGGTGATTACATTTGAGGGCTTCCGGGGATAGGAAGACAGAGGTTGCCGACTACCTTAAAGTTCGAGGGCTTTCTTGCTAAGGAAGACAGAGGTTGCCAAGTACCTAGAAGTTGAGGGCTTGCGGGGATAGCAAGACAGAGACTCCGATCTTCGTATTGAGGGCTTACCCTGGTGTGGGTAAGACATACTTTCTTGAAAGTATAAATCAAGGGACCTTTATCCAAGGTTGTTGGATACCCTTCTCTTTGGGTTAAAAGACTTATATCTTGTTACTTGTAGTTTAACTACTTGTTTTATTTCCGCTTCATTTTGTATCATATGGAAAGTATAACTTTCTTATACTTACTTACTTGTACTCTGATTAAGTTAGATTCAATACGCTTTAAGGTAGAATCTCATATTGTAATCTTTTGTTATGTTTCAATTTTCCGGAACCATATTTCCGGAACCTACTTTCGGAATCTCTTTCCAAGTTTGCACTTGGAGATAGAGGTGTTGTAAATTTTCTTAGTTTAACCATGTTAAACTTAGCCTTTTCCTTTTCTTAAGGAAACATAGTTATTCTTAACTAACTTTAAAGGTTCCAAAGGAATTTTTAAAGTATACAATTCACCCCCCCCCCCCTTGTATATTGAGCATCTCATTCTATATTTCGATCATACAATATGATTTTCACATTAAAAATAATTTAAAAGGTATAAAATTATCAGAATATAAAATGCCCGAATTTTTTGGCCAAGAATATACACTGATCATCAATTTTACACTATCTACCATCTCTAGCGTTTTTCCTTTATATATTATTATTCAGAGAATAATCTAAAATGGATATACACATTTTCTCCCCATAGACACCCTAAATGGTCATTTCATAGCCTTTAGGACTGTGCTCTCAATGATATCATTTTGGTGGTTTCCTATCAATTTTGAAATCTATCTCTATTAATTAAAATAATTGAATTCCAACAAACCAAAACTCAAATGAAAATTTTTGGTATTAATACATCCTTTCACATCACATACAATACAATATCTACTATTAATTTTAATTCCTATCTTCACATAATTTATATGGAATCCATAAAAATAAAACTATTATAGAATAATACATATAAATAAATAAATTAAGAAAAAATTTACTTTCATTGACTTTAATTCAACATACTCTTTTAGAAATTTATATTAATTAAAATATAGTATTTCAAAAATATATTAATAAAAATCAATAATCAAACCACATGTTTCATAACCCCTCCCTAAAAGGACATCCCACATGTGGTGGAAAAGAAGAAAGGGGGATAATGGCCCTCATGTCCTGCCCCCATTAGCTCCAAGTCAATTACAAGCACCAAGGGTGTATAAATATCACAATATGAAAAAATAACCCTTTATAAGGAAACAATATTGGGAGATACCATGTATCAAAAAAACAAAATCTATGAAAAAAATATCATAAAAACCAAAAACAATCCCACAATACATGTATAAATATATTCAATAGACAATAAATCCACTAATGTAAATATATAAATCAATGGTGAAACGACATGACCCAATTTCAACGTTTGGATCTAGTTACAGCTGCCCATGTCCAAGTGATACTCCTAGAAGCCTAAAAAATTGTTTTAATTTCCTTATGGCGGGAATACAAGTATAAAAATTAAGAAAACAAAAGTCTCCCATGCATAAGTGGTCTTAGAATACTAATGCACTAATTGAAAAATAGAAAAACTAAACATCGCCTAATATGTGGAAAAGCATAACACTATACCCAAAAATGCTCACTCCCCAAATACCAAATACAAATGATGTAATATAATATAAATCATATTAATGATAGGGTACCCATATCTGCATTCCATTTGATTAGCCATTCTCCATTCCTAATAGAATACGCCTTGTATCTCCCAAATCTTCTAAATATATCACATCACATCATTCCCACACACACCTAGGCTACACACCACAACACATTCCACTCGAACATATTGTGGCCATCAAAATACATCACATTTCATCCACCCACACCGAGACCATCACAACACATCTCATCCTGATAACACATGGGATAGTACACCACCACTCATCTTGAAGAATCCTTGGACACAATATCACAACTCAATTGTAGAAACTTGGGACTATATCTCTTGGAAGAGGGAACATGGAATAGATGGGGGGGAAACCATCCCTCCTTTCACTAGGATGTTTGGAATGACACCCTCCCACATGACTATTTGGGTTTTAGGGAATAGTTATTGACAATTGATTTGTACATATATAAATCAAAAATAAAATAAATTTATTCATATATATATTTCTAAAAATAAAAAACATACGGGTTTAAAAGAAGATCAACAACCAACTCACTAGGTTCTCTATGTCTTGTGAAAATACTAAAAGGCCCAATTCCACACAAGAAAAAAATAAATTCACTATTTGTTTTTAGTCCCTTAATTAATAATAACTTATTTTCAATAGTCACCATTACAATATTGTTTCACTAACTCATTTATATATGGATATACCATGATCCTTTTCTATCACCATTGATTATAATTGGTCACCTAATGAAAACACACATTAAAAAGAACCTTAAAACATCCCAACAACCACATCCACTGCCACATTTCATCCCAACCCCACTGATCAACCATAACATGCCCAGTACCCCAACCCAAATATATTATACCTAAAAACATAATATTTTCATCTTTTTAAAATGATATATTATTCAATTTCAAATTATTAATTAAGGGTATTATCCCAAAAAAATTAGATCAAGAAGAACATAATTCATTAACTGAATATATATTACTATCAAATTATATACGATGATTCCACAAAATCATAAAAATAGTGGTTTCCAATGAAAATTCACTGTATTAGAATCAATCTACCAAAAGAGATGATTATAATCATGGAATTTCACCCATAAAATCATAATATCAAAATAGTAAACAAATTAATTAAAATATCTAAGGTTATAATTCACATTCTCTACCTCTTAAAAATCAATATAAATTGATTCGTTATCTTTATTAAAATAGATGATACCATATTCAAAATGGATGAAAATAATAAACCTGTCATACATGATACACATGAATTGAAATTACAGAAAATCCTACCTAGAAAGAAGATACCTTCCACCCACCTATTTAACCAAAACAGGGGATGTAAGAATATGTGGAAACTACCTATTTTTTAGTCAGAACTATAACTAGTAATAGAAAAAATGTTATGACTTTAAAGAATAACTATATTGGTCCTCCCATATCGAGAAAATGAAGATGGAATGAATGATGTGAATTTGTCAGCGTTATAAATTTTAGATTTGTAAATAAAGGGATGTAAAACTGTTTAGTTGGCCACTATACATGGATATCATTAAATCCACACATTATAAACATTTAAAAGTCTCGTTTGTTTTAAGATCATAAAGACAATATTAAACTAATTATAATTAACATTAACGAACATAATTAAGTCATTTAAACACACTTTTCATCATTAAATACATATAAATGGAAAATCTATAATTTTTTTTGGAAATATTAATATTCTAAACTAATGAAAAATAATGGAAATGACACGGTTTGAGAAAAGGAACATGCTAGAATGAAAACCTCTAGAATGACGGGTCACTAGAATAAAACACCACTATAATGAAATTTCATAAGAGTGAAACCCTTCCAGAAAGACACATATC
The DNA here is from genome assembly GCA_963277665.1 of Viscum album. Lineage (NCBI taxonomy): Eukaryota > Viridiplantae > Streptophyta > Magnoliopsida > Santalales > Viscaceae > Viscum > Viscum album. The sequence continues at coordinate 64,935,416 of OY728143.1, forward strand.
TATAATTATATGCCACATGAATGACACGTCAAAAGAATAACATGCTTAAATTTTGACATACCACTAGAAAAAACCCTTCCACAGAAACACATCACTAGGAGAACATGCCATTAGAACACCACGTAACACGAATGAAACATTGCCAAATAAACTTACCAGTATAACAAAATGCCACCCGAATGACACATATCCCGAACAACATTCCGTCCAAATTAATTTTCAAAAAAATGAAAAACATATACAACAACATTCTAACAAAATGAAAATCCTCTGGAATGAGAGCCCATAAGAAGGACACCCTACCAGAAAAGAGAATTCTACTAGAAAAGACATTCAACCAGATAGGAATTCTACTGAAATGAAATGTCATTAGAATGACATTAAATTATAATGAAATTTCTCTAGAATGACACCCCATCCATATAACAAACCACCAGAACACCACATTTCCTTATCAGGACACTGTCCGCCTCACAACCCACTGAAAAACTATATATTTCGAAAATATTGAGACGAAACACAATTGGAATGACTCACATGTCCTAAAACACACATTATTACCCCTAAACACCTACAAAATAACAATTTTTATCAATGTAAAGATCCATTAAATCAGATACCTCTCTAGGTATGCTCTCCATCACGAACTCCAAACTAGCCCAAAACAAAAGAAAAGAATTATCCAAAAATCCATTCCTATACATACCTCTCAATGAACAAGTTACACTTGAATCAAAATCACTAATCAAATATGATATCCCATAATCTAATAGAATATTGAAAAAAATAATATATAAAACATAGGAATCATGGAATTACATTTTTAATACCATGATACAATTAAATCTAGGTGAGATTAACTCACATGCATGCTTTTATTTTCATTGTATTAAAATGATAGTTGTTTCATAATCATGTTTTCACCTTTTTTCATGTTCAAAAATTATCATAATTACAAAACACACATCACATCATTTTGAAAAAAATATATATCCCATAAATTGCTAATGTCTATAAATAACATCACATGGAAAATATAGAAGGTAAAACTAAAAAAGTCTCTGTGTAATGAGCTCAGATTTTCAAATCATGATCCAAATTACACTTTTCCTTGACAACATGTTAGTATAAAAAAAATAGAATAGTGAATGGTCTATCCACTAAGTACCTTCTCATGATGGTATTTTACGTGCAACAGATTCTCCACGTAGTTCAAGTTATCCTAGATAGTTTACTCAACCATTTCAAGAGAGTGCGAGTCATCGTAAATATACATATGAAGCTATGGGACATAGAAGAAAATGAAGATTCAACCAAGAAGTGGTGGGAATTACAACTGATATTCCACCTCACCAACTCCCCCATACCCCTCGAAAGTTCCAAAATGAAAAATGGATAGCTCTTCATCCCCTTCTCGAATGTCAATTGAATATGTAGATGGGACACCATCATGAAAAAATAGTATCCATCATTGAAATGTAGGGGCGTTCTCTATAAGGCCCAATCATTAAACATTACATAATCATGAGTTATGTCAATAATTAACCTTGATGATATTTTTTGAATTAGATTTTTGTAGAATTAGGCCATAAATATTACATCACATTTCAAAAATTAAAATTTAGACACTTCTACTCAGTTTCCATTTTTTCATAAAATAAATACTCTTAAAAATGATACATGTCTAGTTCCATCTAATAGATAGCATGACATTTCCTTGATCCCATCCATGACAAATTCATCTTTAAGTGTAGTGAAAAACATAATAAAACTTGGGATAAGAATAAATAGCATAGTAAGGGTTATAAAATGGTGAAAGAAAACATTAGTCTATAAATACATACTAGACAATGAAATAATACTTTTCAATCATTAACATACAACATAGTACTATATGATTCATGAATAACACATGGATATCCTAAATCATAAATGTAAAGTGAATCTTCCATATCATACTTATGTTGTAGCTTTCATAGAAACATAGGGAATTCCATTTTCAATACCCATCACAGTATATTTTCTAAATTTATTACAAATAACATTAACATTTACCTCTACCATGTTACCCAATGCATTGGAGAGATATCACGGGATCACCCTCCCATGGTTTTTCATGGAACCACCCGTATTCATAAACAATTCCCATGAAACATAACTTATTCCTAACACATAAAATAAAAATAATAGAATGATAAAATTCTCATATTTCAAAATCTATATATCATTACACCATATTTAAATAACCAATACTTTCTCAAAAACATTTTCAATTTAAAAATACTTAAAATTTTATATGTTATTTATTTTTTAAAAAAATTCATTACGTCTGGTTAAGGTAGCCCAATATTTATTAATTCTCACGGTAGTGGAAAGGTTGTTGTCACCACATAGATTAAAAAATGAAACATTCCCATTGTCATTATGGTAAAATATACATATATAAATATTCCCATTGAATGAAATGAATTGTAAAAGGGGTTTCTACACCGTATAAAATAAAGTTCTGTATTAATAAAAATATTCCTCAAAGAATGGGTTAAGAAGTTCCTATACCTCATGTCCAACATGGATCATTTGTTCCTTGTCGTCATGAATAATATAATTCAATTAATTTATACATTTTTCTGAACCTTTTTCATGTTTATTATATTTTTAATATCACTTAATAAATTTTTATAAAAATCATTACTTTTTTTGAGTTCATATCAGACATTTTGTCGATGTTCAGAACATGAGTAAACAAAAATGAACTTGTTATAATTAAAAATATCTTGTATGGTAAAAACTACATTATATTCAAAAATATATTCAAGATTTATATATCATTTATATTATATATATCTAGTATATATGAATATATAATATTCCATAACCATTTCACATAAAAATGAAATGCACAGTTCATGGAGACGGTAAGTCGTACGTATGCATGAACGCTACTTTCATTTATTTTTCTTTTTTAAAATAAAAAAAATTAATGATACATATGTATATTATAATTTCAGTATAATATAAATTTTATACATGTTATGTTAGTTAATAAATTATATCCTTTATATATTCCTTGTATAACATGAACATGTCATATCACTATGATGTGGTGGTAGTCCTCACTTCCTCAAATGAATTTATGGTATTTACGTGTTATGTAAATCATAAAGGTATGATGTAAAAGAAAAATAAAGATGCATAGAAAAAATTTAAATATATTATATATCACTTATAATTATAGTTCCATAATAATGGCCACCATTAGTGGCGGTGGAAGATGATTGAACAATCATCATTTCGTGAGTCAATAGTTCATCGTCCACAGAAACAGCAAGTTTGAATCCATTAGATGGAGGTATGTGGAAGTTTAGTTATTATTATTCTCATAAAAACATTCTAGTATATTGAGTATAATTTTTTTGTTATAAAATAATGATGTAAAGAGAGGTTAGAGGGCTGGAAGAGGAAAATAAAATAAATGAACTTGAGATAAGACATTACCATTAAATCATGTAACTCCATTTGGTATGAATAAAAGTGATTTAAAAATTTATCATATTCCAAAGTTAAAGCCTCTAAGTGTAATATAAAAATGTTTGATGTTTCTCGGAGTTGAGTTTCAACGAGAAAAATTTCTTGGGAGGTGTGAATAATGGGTTATCCGTTATGGCTTTTTATAAGGGGAGGATGGGATCTTCAAGAATTTTTTAAAATATTATTGTTTTATATAATTATTATAGGTTTCTAATGGCCCATAATATATTTAATAAAAATATAAGGTGTATATATGTCTCAATAAAATCATCCAATATAAATTGGATTGGGTTTGGTAATTCTTTAATCCTTATCTTCATTTATTTAACCCTTTGTTAACTTATTTAACTTTTACAATTTCCTCTTATATTTTGATACTAAATGGTGAATATATTTATAATAAATTTCCAAAATACCCAAAATATATCATAAATGTCATTTTTAACATTATTTAAGTCATTTGGAAGAATATAATATTTTTAAAATTATGTTTTCATTTAATAAAATATTAATTTTTTTAAAAACTTATTTATGTAAATTTATAAATTATTCAGATCAAAACATTAGAAATTACATAAAAACTTTATTATTTAGTAAAAACTTAATTAATTAAAATCCAGAAAGTAATTTAAATCCATAAAATTATTTGATTGAATGAAGAGTTTAATAATAACATTATTTTAATATTTATAGTATCATATATTAGAATCCTTAATTAATGAATCAATTAATGTATCACCATTGTCTAATAATTTAGTTTAATTATTTAATGTCTAAATTTTTTAAATAAAATACCATTGTATAGATTAGTGTTTTTCCATTAATATGAATATTTATATTCGAAGATAACACTTGTATAACCATATATAAAAACTATTTTTCAAAAATATATATATTTATTTTCCTTTTTCCTTTACATTAAATTAATTAATATAATATGTCTTTATCACACTGTGAGGCTCCATGAGGAACCAAAATCGACCAAAGGATTCCCATAGTCGGACATGTATCATCCAATATGGTTATAACAATTGTAAGGGTAATTAAATATTATTATAATATTTTTTCCACCCATATTTAACAGATTTTTCCTTTATGCATGTTAAATAAAATATTTACACAAGTAAATATTACTAATGACTACAAATAAAAGTCACCTATTTAGCCAATTTGGACCATTGGATTCCAAATATTGAATTCATTTTTTCAAATTCAATGCACATAAGTGGAAAATAATAATATAAAATTATTTCCTATTGTCAAAACCGAAAAACGTGTTTTTATTAAATATTACCTATCAATAGATTAATAATTTGTAATGTACTATTTATGAGTGAAATTACTTCAAAATACCAACTATATATTAAATATTTAAAAAAATTTAAAATTAAACATTAAACCCAATTAAAATAATAATAAAACTAAATAAATAAATTTGATGTAACATTAGGTTTGAATTAAAATGCTGCATTTTCACTATTCATTTAAAAAATTAAAATTATCAGAAAAATACCAAATAATTACCTATGGTAAATTTTTATGTACCAATTATATAGAAGATTTTTATTTTGTTAAATTGAACAAATTAAAGTTACAAAACTATATTTATAAACGTTTTCTCAATCAAAAGATGATAAATCGACCTTTTAAAGAATATTAGAGTATTAATGCATTAAATTGGATTAATTCTCATTTTAAACCTCTAAAATTTATTGGATTTATGTATAGATATTTAAAAAAATTTATAATGATATTTTAGTTAGTTCTATTCATTCCCAACAATACAACGACTTGGCATTAAAACCCATTTAAAATAATATTATATTATTATTTTTCATTATGATTTAGCATTATGTACGACATGAGATTTTTAGAGAAACCCATTGTTGCATGTCTGGTACACCATCGAAAATAGAATCCCCTTTAATTTAAAATTAAAATTTAATTCAAAAATATAAATAAATATAAAAATTTCATATTCTTTATTTACCTAGTATGTTAAATCCTCCCCCCTTTTGGAAGTAGAATCATCTCAATTATAATATTGGGCTCAAAAACCTCATAAAAAGTCCCACATTGGAAAAATATTCAAGAAAACTAACACTATAAAAGAATGAAAGTGCAGAAAAATGGTCACTGGAGATAACCCATATTAGTATTACATGAAAAAATGGATGTGGAAGGACTGAATTTAATGTTCTAATAGTGAGGGTTAAAAAACATGATTAGGAAAAATTTAACACAAGAAAATCAGAAACTTGTGATGGGTTAAACGTTTTTTTATTCTCTATCAAGAAATGTTAATGGAACACATTTTGGTTTTAAGTTAATTTTCATAAACCTGAGGAATTTATATATGATCTTAACTAAAACATAAGTAATAAAACATACTTGTAATATATACATTCATCCTTAGAAAAGATAATACCACAAAATCATATTTTCCCCAAAAAATGAGTATTCAATCTGACATTTTCAAAAAATAAACAACAATCAACTTCAAGAGTATCACATAATCCAAAAAATTGAGCTATATATTTCCCGTAGCATTATAAATCATCCAAAAGAAAAATTATTTGTGCAAGAAAAGATAACTCCCAATGTTAATCCTTTATAATTGGAAATACTACTCATAATCTGTAAAATTCATCAAACAGTACCCAATGTTCATCAAATCAATTTAATAAATAATTTTCCTATAAATCCATCAAAATAAATAAAAATAATATTGATACCCAATACGATAAAGAATTTAATAACATACTCTTCCACAAAAATCATAACATTTATCTCTAAATAACATCAGTTATACTTAATGTCTCACACTGTATACTAATTAACCTAATCACATATTCTCTATGACAGTTTATATATTTCCACCAATAACCCAAATCCCCGAATGTTCACAATAAAAACATATATTCATTCAAAATTAAATCGGATCCATTACTCTAAAAATTAAATCACATAGTTTTTATTTTCCTTCAGAATATAGTGTTCCCAAAATACGGAACGTATTCCAAACTATCAATTATCACTTATTAACAAAATAATTTTCATATAATAAGGATATACATTGGAAAAAACAAATGATTAGAAAATATACTTATTCTCGATCTATAAATTCATTTTACTGAAACTAATAAGTCATACTAACCAGGGAATTCATATAGGCCAGTGGTAGCTGATGCACCCTTGTAATCGTTCAGATGTAGGTTCGATTTCTACGGCCCTTCTGGATGCAACAGGTTTTCAACCATCTTACCATTTTCCCATTTTTTAAAACCCAAAAATAACCCTAACATGTTTTATCCACAAAAGGTTTTCTTCTACATTTAATTTTCATCACAATATATTTAAACCTCAAAATCTTAAATATCATCATTTGTTTTCAACTCCATGTGATATAAAACTATTCATAATAGAAAGGACATCATACATTTATCTTGATGACCATATGGTTTCATCATAATCGTGTTCACATTGGTTGAATGTTCAGACAATGTAACCATGAATTAGATATCCTTTAAATTCATTTAATTCATTCATCCATGTACACCTTGTACAACAAGGGTCATATGGGTGTTCGTAGAAAAATAGGTTCGGAAAATACTCATATATGATATATAATTTAGAAACATCTGATAAAACATGATTTTTATAAAAAAAAGTCAGATGGTGTTTGAGTTGGAACATTGAATCAACAATCAATTTAAAATAACATAAGTATGTACTGAAAGTCTTTAATTTAAAACAAAATATAAATAGGTTGCACAAGGGTCACCTTTTTCAAAACTATTTTCAAAATAATAATATGATTCAAAATCTTGTGAGAAGCAAAAATTTTTGAATATTCATTGATTATATATAAATATCCTGAAAATATGATACTATTTGGAAAATTTTATTTTATTAAACACAACTTATGATCCAAAATGGTATCGAGGTATTGCACAGATGCCTGACATCTCAAAAAATATCAATCAAGTGAGATGTATGTTCAATTTTTTTCAGAATAGTCTGGACATGAATTTTAAATAATTATTGCAAGAAAGTCATTAATAAGAGAAAAGAATTTCATTTGAGATTATCCTCCTGTCATTTTTAATATACTTTCTTTGATTTGAAAAACATTCATCATAAGGATTTAACATAAGGAGTGGACATATAGACTAACCATGTTTCTAACTAAAACTGTCAATCCCTAATGTTTTCAAAACCAACCTCTTATAACACTTATAGGTCCCCATACATAAACATTAAAAAATGAGTTATGTCAATAATTTATATTAATGATTTTTTAGGTTGAGAGTATTAGAAAATTAGTCCACAACTGTTAAATTATGAATAAAAAATTAAAAAGTTTACACTTCAACTAATTTTCTATTTTTTCTAAAAATAAAAACCCTTACAAAAATAAACATGTCAAGTTCGATGTTTTAGACAACATATCTTTTCCATGATCCCTTCTCTAACCATATTCATATTTAGGTCCAATGAAAAACATTTCAATACATGGGATGAGCATAAAAAGCACAGTAAGGGTTATAAAACAAGGAAAGAAACAATTATTCAATCAATACATTCATTTCAATGAAATCATACTTTTCAATCATTAACATACCCCACATGATCATAAGTTTCATGAATAACACATGGAAATCATAAATCAAAAAGGTAACTTATGACATCTATATCATTCTTATGTTGTAGCTTCCACAACTAAATAGGGTTTACCAATTGGAATACCAATCATAATATATTCCCAAAATCTTTTAGGAGAAACATTAACATTTACCTCTTCCATGTAACCCAATTAATTAGAGATCTATCTCAGGATCACTCGCCCTAGGTTTATCACGTAACCACTCGTATACGTAAACAATGCCCAAGAAACATATCATATCATAACACGTTAAACATTCATACAGGGAAGATAATATTTCCACATTTCAATCACAATATATCATTTCATGATATTGAAATAACAAACAGTTTCTCAAAACTATTTACAATAACAAAATTATAAATAAGAGTATATGGTATTTATTTTATTTTTGATAATATTACAACAATTAAAGGAAGAAAAATATCAAATAATGCTCATGGTGACGGAAATTTATTTGTCACCTCGAATGAAAAAAATATAAATTTACTTTGTCATTTAGTAAAACACTACGTAAAAAAATATTCCATTTTAATGAAAGTAAATGTCAAAGTGGTTTGTTCGACGTATAAAATAAATTCATGTATAAATCAAAATATTTCTCAGTAAAGGGAGATTGATACAGAGTCCATTACAAAGATCATATCATTATAATAATGAAAATTTAATGACATAATTATTATTTAAAAGATAAAATACATAAAATATAAGTGGGTATTAAATGTAAAATAATCAGTAGTCAATCATACATATTCATAGCACTACGTAATCATGAAAATTATGATTATCCAAAAGAATAGAAATTGGTTTAAGAAGCTCCATTACCTCCTGTCCAACTTGACTCATTTGTTTCTTATTCGTCATGAAAAATAAACTTATATTAATTTATAGTATCTTCATAAATTGTTTAAAGTTTATATTTCCTTTTATATCACTTATTACCTTGCAATAAAATTTATTAATTATTTGAGTTCATATCAGACATTTTGTAAATGTTCAGAACATGAGTAAACAATATACATTTTTATATTTAATAATTGACCATATTGTCAAAAATAATTTATATCAATATTTATATTCATGATTTTGATATCATATATATCATATATTTCTTGTATATATTTTTCAAATTTTCCATAACATTTTGACATAATAAATGAAATGCATCGTTCATGGAGATAGTAAGTTGTATGTATGCATGAACAATGCTTTCATTTTATTCATTTTTAAAAGAATGAAAACAAAATGATAAATATATATATTATAGTTATAGTAAAATATATAAGTTATATATATTACATATGTTCATATATTCCATCCTTTATTCATTCCTTGTAAACCATGAACGAATCATATCACTTTGATGGGGAGGTAGTCCACACTTTCTCAAATGAGATAATCTTATTTACATATTTGGGAATGCATAAAATAATGATGTAATTGAAAAATGCATATGAATAGAGACTATAAAAATATATTATAATTAAAATTTAAATATTGTTCCATAATAATTTCTACTATGAATGATGGTAGGAGATAATTGAACAATCATTGTTTTGTGAGGTAGTAGTTCCTCGTCCACAAAAAGAGTATGTTCGTATCCATTTAATGGAGGTGTGTAGATGTTTAGTTTGAATAATTCTCATTAAAACAACCTAGTATAACTAGGATACTCGTTTTGTTATAAAATAATGGAATAAATATAGTTTAGGGGTTTGGGGAAGGAAAATAAATGAAAAAGAACATGGGAGAGGACGTTACCTTAGTATAGGGTAACTCCCTTTGGATTGAAGAAAAATGCATTCTGGATTTTCATTCTGCCTAATGGAATGCTTCTAGGATAAATATAGGGATGTTGTGAGCTATTTGGATCATATTTTGGATGAGAAAAGCTCTTGAGAGATGTCAAAAATGCGTCAGAGGTGATGACTTTTTATTAGGGGGAGGAGGGCCACATTAGGAATGTTTGAAATATTTTCTTATTATATAATTATATTGCATTTATAAAGGTTCAAAACATATTTATTCAACACTAATGTGTATATAAGTAGAAATAAAATCATCCAATAGTTATTTGATAGGGTTTGGATAATTATTAATCCTTATCTTTTTATATTAACCCTTTGTTAACTTATTTATCTTTTACCACGTCCTCTTACATATTAAAAATTTAAGGTTAATATATTTAGTATATAATTCCAAGATACTCAAAATAAATCATTTATGAAATTTTTAAAATTATGTATACCATTTGGATGAATCATATATTTTTTAAGTTTATTTTATCATTTAATTATATATTAATTGTTTTAAAAAATTATTTATTTCAATTTTTAAATTATTTATATAAAGATTTTTTGAATATATATTCAAACCTCATTAATTCCAAAAACCATCATTAATTTAATTATAACAAGTAATTATTATCTCTAATATTCTTTTATGGTATAAAATTTTTTTAAATAAATTTATTTCAGTATTTATAATATCATTTATTTGGTTCCTTTATTAATGTATAAATTATTTCATCACAATTGTGTAATAATTATGGTTATTTATTTAATTATTTAATATAATAAATAAAATACCATTATGTATAAAATAATTTTATATTTCAGATTAATATTTATAGTAAAAAAATCACTTAAATATCCATATATAAAAATTTTGCTACTAAAATATATATGTTTATGTTTCTTTTGTCGTTAATTTAAATTAATTAATATATATTTCATAATCACTCCCATATGGTTACATGGGTCCCAAAATCGACCCAAGGATTCCCATGGACATAAATTTATCATCCAATAGGGTTTGAACATGATTAAAGATAATTTAATATTATTATAATATTAATTTTCACCCTTATTTACAAAATTTACCCTTTAACCCTGGAAAATAAAATATTCACTGATGTAAATATTCAAAATATCTAAAAATCATAGTTACCTATATAAATATTTGGACATCCTAAGTCTAAATATTGAATTTATTTTTACATATTATATGTATAGATGATCCAAAAATTAATTTAAAATTAATTCCCATTGTCTAAACTAAAAAACATGTTTGTAAGAAATAATACATATCAAAAGATTGACCTTTGTTAATGAAAAATTTAAGAGTTAAATAACATCAAAAGACCAATTTTATTTTATAGTAAAACTATAATCTAATTAAACTTCGAAACCAATAAAAATAATTATGTAACTATATAAATAAATTAGATGAAATTGCAGTTTTGAGTTAAAATGATTTGTTTTTCACTACTCATTAAAAATTTAACTTTATTAAAAAAATTTCAAAACTTTATCCCAAGTAAAATTTTATGTAAAAAATATAATTATGTATTTTATTTTGTCAAATAGAATATATTAATGTGAAAAAAACTTGATTTATAAAGGGATTTCCATCAAAAGGCTGTAAATTGACTTTTAAAAGAATAATAGATTATTTATGCTAAAAATTGGATTATTTCTCATTTTAAGCCTCTAAAATATATTTGATAATGTAAAGACATTTAACAAACATGTATAATAAGTTTATAGTGAGTTCTGTTCATTGATGCCAATACAATGGCAAGGCGTTAACTAATATTTTAAATAATATTATATTATTATTTTTTTATTTTGACTTTGCCTTATATGAGACATGAGATTTTTAGAGAAACCCATTGTTGTCTGTCAGGTACTCCATCGAACATAGAATCCCATTAAAAGTAAAATAAATATTTAATTCATAAATATTAATAAATATTTAAATTTCATATTGTTCATTTACATGAGGTGTTACATTCTCCTTCAACTAGATTATGATTTTTAGTGGTCTTTTGATGGTTTCTTCCCCTATTGATTCAACAGAATATTCTTCACTATGATCTTCACGAAATCATTACTCTGAATTTGTAAATTTCACCATAGATTCTAACCGAAAGGATAATGACATGAGAATCCATACACATTCTCAAATGGGGACCTAAAAATGAGAGAGTGATATGTATTTTAATATTGTATCTCACCCAAGGGTAGTGTTGTTCCAATGATCCACCCAATTCCAAGTCACATGCCCACAATATATCATCCATTTTTTGGATTGTCAACTCTTTCTACCCATCTAAATAATGGTGGAAGGTAGTGATGAGTCATAACATTGTTCCAAAACTTGTTTCAACTACCTCTAGAATACCGATGGATAACTGGAATATCAATTCAAGACAATGGAACTCGATATCATGAGGGAATACAACATTATCCACATATCATTATTGAAATAGTATTCTATTCTAGACTAATTTATTTCTCTGAAGCGTGCCAATTTTATTAACCACACCACCATCACCCATATAGCATCAACAACACTATAATACATGGGTATCCCATTGAAAAAATCTATCAATATTTCATTATATTATCACATGGGAACATCCAATGGCTACCGAAAACCTATCAAAACATTATTCATGGAGTTTTCCTACTAACAAAACAGACACTGAATCAATTTTTTTTGCAAAATTCCATTCGATTATGGACACCAAATCTATTTCTTCAGTGAATTATTACTTTTTGAACCCTCTGGGTGTGCTAAAAAAGGTGATCTATGAAAATCATGAATAAATCCTATGTGAATTTCCCTAAAAAAATTTCTTCCATAAAATAACATCTGGTTTTGACTATCCACCAACCATTAATATATAACATCAACATGTGAAAAATAATCATGTATCACTTCAAACTCTAAATCTACCCACTAAGACTCCTCCACATGCAACATTAGAGAATATTGCACAGTCTTTGGAAACAAATAGGCTCTACAACCATTCACCCTTTCATTTAAGTTCATGGCTCTTAAATCCTCCATCGCTCTGCAATAATCTATTGAATCCCAATCAACATCATCATTTGAAATTCATATTAATGTATCACCCATGAAATTCGTTTTTACTTTGGTATAAGAGATTTCAAAATCATATTTATGAAGAATCTCTATAAAACTTAATTTTCATAGATTTAGATCACATTAGATAAATATACACCTCAAAAGATAGTGATATATGAATTCCAAAATGTTATCTCGAAAGAGGTAACATCACCAAAAAATTAATTCAAACGCAACTTCTACTAGTTCTAATCAATGTGTGAAATAGTTTTTATCATGTGGGTGAAAATTCCAAAACCCATAAAAGATATTCCCTTTATGGATAATCGAAAAGTATATAAAGCCCAAATGAGAAGTTTTACTAAACACCATAATCATTAAACCATCTGTTAGTAATTGAAGAACTGGAGTGCTAACCAACATACTCTTTATGTAACTGAACAAAACCTTGAAATGATCATTTCAAACCAAATTTGGTTCCTTCATAATCAATATTGTCAATGAGGCTGAAAATCAAGATAAGATGAGAAAAAAAACCTCGAATAATATCAAGTGACACTAATGATGTTATAAACCTCTATAGATTCATGGTTGTATCCCATGAAACATCATCATAACCCATTTATGGGTCTAAAAACATATATTGACGGGACACTACATGTATGAGTAAATGGACCACTTGTATTGAAACCATGCACATGGAAAACATCTACAAGATCTTTTGGGGATGAAGATCCTACAACAATGTTCTAAGGTAATTTGAATGAACCTCCTAAAATGTATAGTAGGTTAGTTTAAGATCAATAAATACAATAAAAAAGTGGATTGTGAACTCACTGATCACTGATTTAATAAGCACCAAAAACATAGATGGATCTTTTGTAACATTGAATGAATTGAAAACATACTAAAATTGTCTATACCTTTCTAAGGGTTGTCCTCAGGATATCACCCTCCTTTATCATTGACAAGTGATATCCAAAATTAATGTTTGATCATAGAAAACTATCATGACCCTCCTATCTAATTAAAAATATCATCGATCACTATTAGAGGATAAGGAATCTTTATTGTTAATTCGTTCAACCTTCGGTAGTCTGCGTACAACCACACACTACCATCCATTTTATTTGAGACCAATGATGGATTGCCCCATGAAGTCAAGATAGACATGGTGAACCCATTATATATTAGATCATCAATCTAAATCCTCAACTCCAGCAAATATAATGATTCCATCTGATACAAAGACATTGAATTTCGAGAATCATTGGTCTAAAAGTCTATCACAATCTCAATTTCATGTTGAGGGGGTAGTTTCCCAGCCTCCTCAGGGAAAACTATCATGAACTCCCCAATGACCATAGGATCCTCAACGCATATATTGTTTACTTATTCCACTAAAAACACATCAAACATGAAAATATGAGGCCTCGTATTCTGACTTCCCACTTAATAACTCCGCTAACCAGTGAAATCCAGAAGATGGAAAACCATAAATGAAAATATAATTACACAATGAAAAAAATCAATAACAGCATAGACAAAATACAATAATTTAATTCCAACGATAAAATTTTATGGATGCCTCTAAAGAAATAAAATATCCCCAAGGAAATGATGCATAACCATCATAAATATACACCCTATGAACATATCACACAATCTCGATTGATCGTTGACATGTGTAGTCAAACGCATGATTACATGAATCCTCTATAATTATATCCCATAGCATGGTCAAGAGAGGGTTAAAAAAAATAGGATGAGGATCCTGAATAAAAAAATAGAATTGTGTATATAATAATATAATTATACCTATGATGAACATTTGACCATCTTGTACTACTACTACAATTTCATGAAAATGGCCACTCACAACACCCCTGCCTCTCTACTAACAAATTCATCTATGTCAATTTCCTTATTGAGGCCCCTAAGAATAAGAAACATCATGACAACAAAATATACATGATATATCTTCCCATTCTTGAAAATAATCCTACAAACCCTATTATTGGAACCACCTCGCTGGTAACTAGTACTGAGGGTGACATAAACCCTTCCAACATGGCCAAACTGAGCACAAGAAGCCGTTGAGAACTATTCATAATGATGGCGACGAACCCCATAATAGTAGCACCTCATCACCAAGACCACTAGAGGATTATAGAAATCATAAGTTCTTAAGAAAATTTATTGAGGCAGATTCTTGATTTGTTGAAACCTCAATGGCCCTAAAAACAGAAGAAGGTTGCTAACAATCATTCCCCTTGAAGAGCACATTGGTTTACCCTCTCACTTCACACCTCCCCATGAGTCCATATACTCGAACACATCCGCCTTATTCTGAACCACCAGGTATGTTGGTAAAATAAATCCTCTAACTGCATAAAAGATCTTGGGATATAGTGCCTCATTAGGACACCTCACTAGAGACACCTCATTCAGAAAATGATTTGGTGTGAATAGTAGACGGTCCTTTAACATAATTGGAATCTATAAAATACAAAAACACCTTTGCTGAAGGGAGAGTATATCATACCTCTTCTTATCAATCAAGGGAAATGAGAGGAAATATTCCAGAAAAACCTTCTTGAAGTCGAACTATGATCCATCTCCCTCCATATTCTCACCAAGGTACAATTTCCACCACTAATGTACAACTCCCTGCACATGACAAGCCTCTAAAGGAACAATGTACTTAGTCAGGTATCAGGTCAAAAGGAAATAAATCTCTATGTCCTCTAGACCACATTCTATTTCATTATCATTAATTAACCACACAGACATTTCCAAAGTCTATTGATAATATGTGTATAGAATCCTCTTCCACTGATTATCATCCTCAACTACATTAACCCTCAATCGATCAACTAGGTCAACATGTTTAACTTATAATTTATGATTTACATGAAATCAATGTCAAAAATCCTTAGCAATAAGAAAAACATGGATTTCTTAGGTATTTTATTATGAATACGGATATATAATTATTAAATTTAATACATTTAATTCATTTTATCAATTTAAAATATCACCAAACAAACCAATTAAAATAATTATGAATGTTTCTATGATGCATGTACCTCTCCAAGGCCTATACTATATTATTGGATGAATATCACTTTGTCATTACATAATATATAAGTATATGAAATATATCATCACGGAACCTAAAATCCAATTTCCTAGCTGGTCTCCTAGGCCTATGTCACACACCACGGTCGACAGACATTGACTCCATTCATACCCATGACATCCTCACATTAACGAACTCAAAACATCATCCTATATCTCAACCACCAGCTCTGAAAAAATTTAATCATGACCTCTTCCTCTACAGATACCCTTCCTCAGTTGGAAATGAATAAACGAATATGATGACCATCGAGTTCCACATTTAGTATCCCACAGGTCGACGAATAGCACCATGTGAGTAAAAATATTATAATATTGTAGTAATTACCATATATAAAAAAACAAGATAGGGATATAGGGTGTATAAACCAAAACAAACTCTATTTAAAAAATATTAGAACAAAAAAAATCCAACAAACAATGTATATGTAAATAGAACTACTAGAAATAAAATCCTCTAATGAAAATACACAAAAAAACTAGATTATCAAAACAATAAAATATCCAAGGTTTGAGAAAGAATCATCCAAAAGTTGCTGTGTAATCCTATTGGAATCCATAAAACAATATTTATATAAGTTGGGAATTAAATTAGGTACACTCTGTAGTAATACCAAGGTCTATCGTGAATAAGTGGAAGGGGATACTAAAGTACTCATGGGAAAAAACAAATACAAACAGAAAAAAAATATGTAGACTAATCGTAAGGCCTTCCTCACTTAGTCTTCGTTACAAAAAAATCATCCAAGTAATATAATATAAAATAAATCAAAATGATGAAATAGGGTAGCCCACACCACTTTCCAAATGATTATCCTCTCTCACACCCATACAATAAGCATCATTAAACTCCCACCTCTTCCTCAAAAATATATCAAATCCTCCCACACAACCATGGGACACACCATATAGCCTATCCCTACTCTATATTTCAGGTCCATCACATCACATCACAGTCTGCACATACATACCAAGGCCATCTCAATATATCACATCTTAATGACACCTACAACAAAACACCACACCTCGTCCTGACGACACCTATAACAGCATATCCTAACTCACCTGAAGTGAAGATGGACAATACGACCCTGAATATGATATAGGTAAGAGAGTTTTCCCATCCATCTATCATCCACTTAGGATGTTGGGAAATACACTATCATAGATTAATATTTTGGTGTCTTCATATAGTTCATGACAAACATCTCGAGAGTATATAAATAATAAAGAAAATACAATCTATACATACATATATATGAATTCCCACAACACCCACATATGGGTTTATAATATGATCACCAACCAACTCACATGGTCCACCACATCCGTTGAAAATACTAAAATGCACAATCCCATACAAGAATAAAGTAAGGAAATGCTCTTTTTATGTATTTTAGATAATTTTGAATTATATCCCATATTATCATCGATCAACCCAAAACACTAAAATATGTATATATTAATATTTCGGGATCATTTTTTCTAACCATCCATACTAACTGTAACCATATAACAAAACACCTAATAAAACTCATCTCGAAATAACCCAACAACAACATTAACCACCACCTTTCACCAAAACCAAATCTCAACCATATCATTATCACTGCCACCAAACACATATATCATAACACATCATAATATATTTTCATATTTAAGGAATGATATATTATTGAATTTCAGTTTATTGAAAATATTTATTATTAAACAAACCATTATATCCTGGGGAATTTAATTAACTAATTTAATATAGGTAATTATACAATTATTTAATATATTGATAAAAAAATATAGGATTCAAATGAAAATTCAATATAGAAACATGATTACACCAAAGTCAATATCTTCATCATGTAACTTCAACCATTCAATTATAATATCAAAATAACATTTATCAAATCAATATAAATGTATGGTTATACCTAAAGTCCATAGCCCCTTTATATTCAATATAAATTAACACATTATCTTTCTTTTCTTGTTAAAAATATATTCCCAAGGGATAAAAAAAATAAAAATATACCTTGATACATATAAAGATAAATGAAGTAAAATACTACATGGAAGAGAAAAAGACTTTAAAAAACAGTCATAACCAAAACAAGGGGATCACATATATGAGGAAACTACCTCTTTTGGAGTGGGATCACTAACAAGGTATAACAACATGATCTACAAAAACAATAGAGAATTATGTGAATCCTCTCGTATCTATATGAATAATATTGAATTAAAAAAGGGAAGTAGTTAACCATAGAATGATTAGATCTGAAACTAATGGAATTTGGAACTATTTAGTTAACAATTAATTGAATATCTCATTATACTCATGTGTTTGAAACATTAATTGTCCCATTAATTTTTAGAAATTATGGATAATATTAACTTCTTTACAAATGATTTATAACAATTTATTGAGTCATTTCAACCATGTTCTGATCAGAATATTTTTCAAAATGGTAAATCA
The DNA here is from genome assembly GCA_963277665.1 of Viscum album. Lineage (NCBI taxonomy): Eukaryota > Viridiplantae > Streptophyta > Magnoliopsida > Santalales > Viscaceae > Viscum > Viscum album. The sequence continues at coordinate 64,954,096 of OY728143.1, forward strand.
TTGTTTTTTTAAAACATGAAATTTTTGGAAAAATTTAGAACTGTTGGAAATGAAACATCACTATATTGAAATGTCGATAGAACAACACACTGAAAAAACAACACACCATTAGATTGAAATTCCAAATGAAAGACCCACTAGAAAAATGACATGTAGCTATAATGAAACACTTCTAGAATGACATGCCACCATCCAGACACACCGCCAGCTTGAAGGATATGCCACCAAAAAGACCCACTGCAAGAAAAACACACCGGTAGAAAGAAACACCACTATAACAACATGACACCTGAAGGATATTAAACCAGTATGAAACACCACCAAAAAGGTACACCTCTAGAATTATATGCCTCCTGAATGACCCTCTGGAAGAACACCACACCAATAGATGGACATGATTCCCAAAAGACGAGATGATTGAACAAAAAAACAACATAACAACATGTCATGAGAACATCATGCCAAAAGAACAACATGCCACCAGAATAACACAACACCATAACAACACTCCACATGAATGATATATTTCTTGAATCACACACTGACATAATGACACACAATTCGAAAAGTTGAATTTTAAAAAACATTTAGAATGATCCTCGATTGGTATGATTAAAATGTCCTAAAACAACTCAGACTCTCCCTAGAAACCTTGACCTATGATTATTGGTTGAGTAACAGATTTGAATGCATGATCTGTTAAAACATGTCCTTAAAAACATACCTAATTATCTTAGCTACAAAATCCAAATAATATATAAAAAATTAAAAAATAATGGATTATACATTATCACAAACTGAAACATAAGAAAATATTTTTTATTCACATCCCTCATAGATGTTAATATTTTACTATTGAAATTATTTATTGATACACTTATAATACTTGTATTCTCAATATATGAAAAAAAACATCATGATTAATAATTCTCACAAATAATTGCGAATATAATTATTAATAATGATGATCTCTACACATAACTATAATAAATATAAAAAAAAATTATTTACCATTGGTTCATTATAATATTTTATAACTTCCTCGATGAAATTAGATAATTAATGTACAAGGCCATATGAATTATATATTACATAATAGAAAATTACTTTCAATTATCATAGAAATACTATAAGTTAAAATATATAGATTTCTATTGATCTATATTATTTTTAGTCTAAAATGATGTCAAATATGTTTTAGCAACATATGAATATACATTAATAACAAATCCGTACCAAATATAAATATTATGGAATTTTTAGAATTCCCCTCATAATAATGTTACATATTTCCAAAATTAAATTGTGAAATATTTTATCATCAACAAAAATCAGTCATATAAAACCTAAATTGGTTCATTATATCTCAAAAAATAAGGATACTAAATTTAAACATGTTATCAAACTCATGTTAAACAACCATAAACACCAGTATCTAATCACAAAACAACAGGACATGTATTAAATAAAACATGTCATTTTTAATCAAACATTGTTATTGAAAAATCATTATTATTTTAATTAGCTCCAATGATATAATTCATTTATAACTAAAAAATGTGAAATCTACATAATTTATAATTCCCCAAGATTTATAAACCATTATAATTATAATTTTTATTATCTTATATTTTTAGGGAATCAATCTCTATTTTTTTGAAATATTCAAACATGGTTTGAAAATGTATCATATGAGATATGGAAAAAATATGATTCAAATTTTTCATTTTTTAAGGGGATGTTACAATAAAATATTAAATTTTTGGTATTAAAAACCATTATATACTACTCATCAGGGACAAAATAAAGCAACTAAAATTTAAACAAATAAATAATAGTGGAAAAAAAATTAACATAATCATCATGACATCGAAATCGAAAAAATAATCTTTGACCATAGGGATGAATAAAAGTGAAATAAACCCTATGATGAGAAATTTCTTATTAAAATGGGACATCGTTAGGAAAAATATATAACATGAAATAAGATATGTTTATTATTAACTGAGAGTGGAATGAACAAATGATTTAACAATTATATATAAAGAAATGAAATATTTACATTATAATTATCGTCAATAAAAATATTATAGTTTCAAATATGGTATTTATAAATATTTTAATTCTTCATATATAAAATATTTTTGCTAAATAAATACATTTTAATTAAAATATAACGCATAAATAAATAGAAATATGATATTAACATATTATTAGTAAATATCCTTCTACATGTTATTTAATAATATTAATATTATAATTATTATTAATTTATTTTATGATTTATATATAAAATTATAATAAATATTTCAAAATAAATCAATTATTGTCATTAAATTATTATATATAATTAACTAATTAATGTAGTTTGTTAAATAATTTTTAGAAGAAAAATAATATTTGTTTTCATGGAAGTTATTTATTATGTGTTATATAATTATTACTAATATATTAAGTTGACATATTTAAAATATTATTTTTTATGAACTATTATATTAAAAATTCATAAATTATTAATTGATATGAAATAATATTATGAACAAATACTATTTAAAATAACTATGTTTTAGTAAAAGATGCTTTATTTTTTTATATTAATAATTTATAAATTACATAAATAAATTAAATAAAATTTATTCTAATAATATAACAATAATTATTTGATTAATATTATTAAAATAATATTTTTATGAATTTTTTAATTTTTTTTTAAAAAAATTCATTTTTATTAAATGGTGATAAATACTTATTTTACAAATAACATCACTTTGCAACTCATGGACTTTTTTGAAAAATTAATGTTTTATTATATATATATATAATTCAATTTAATTAATTTTCAAATTATAAGGTCAATTTTTTATACCAATGAATATCATATTAAAAAATCAATTATTATATAATGAACAAAAATTTATTTATTTAAATAAAAATACTCATTGTGAAATAAGATTTTGGATATTTTTTAATATAAAATACAGTCTCATTGAACAATATAAATAATATTGAAATCATTAATAATATTTACATTTATCATTTCATTCAATATATTAACATTATACTTAAAATATATTTTTTAGAAAATGTGTTTTTTCACATTATGTGTGTTAATAGTAATATTAATTTATATAGCCCATATAAAATTTTTATTACAATTATTTATATATATTAATTAATAATGTTAATTTATTAAATAATATAAATTTAAATTTTTAAAATTAAAATCAATTTCAACGTGTGGAATTATTGTTACAACAATAAGGGTGTATTAGGGTAAAAGAGGTTTAACATAGTATTAAGGTTATAAACAATTAGAAAAAACGTTTTATATTTTATAGTAGAGGGAAAATCAACATATTATTTTACCCTCACCTTTATTAACCATTATTGGATCCTTTGGACTTGAATAATGGAGTGATATTATTGATAAATAAGTTGTTTTTAAATTAGTACCATTTCTACTACATATAAAATAAGACCCCCAACACCTCATTTCAATAGAAATTATAATTCAGTATCTCAACCAAAATATTTACATATCCAATAATAAAAACCCTACAAAAACCATTAAAAAATCGTTATCCCCAAAATTCAAATCTAAGGATCCCTAAAAAGTACCCAAGAAATAACTACCAATAGAATGGTATTATACTCACGCTAACATATATGACATATGGTAAGGTCATGAACATAAATAAGGTATTTAACTATTTTAATTGTTTCATAAAATTATTGAATTTATTCATTGAATTTTTACTAATTTCATGAGGAGATATGAGGGTGTCCCATAGTTATGGGACACATAAAAATGGTCGTCTAATGTAGGTTCCACTATCAGAGGTGGGTTAGGTTAAACCATGAAACAAAACATTTTTAGATAGTGGGAAAAGGATGAATGGCTATGTAAACTATTCAAGAGGAAAATTTCAACCATTTGGTCTTGGATATATGCATTTTACCCAATTTTTTCAAGGTTTAGAAAACTATGTTGAAAATCTATGTGCCCTCTAAATAGTCAGTTATTATCATTACCCAACCTATTATTTTTAGGTATTTTACTTGATTTCTCTCTTTATTTTACCTCATTCCATCCCTAGTGATGATACCAAATGAACAAGGATTCCCAATATTCTATCTTCATCGATTTGAAGACTTTTAGAGTGTCATTTTGTTCGGGTAAATGCACCGAGTATGTATAATGAGTCATTTACTATCATTTCCAGATTAGAAATTTTTATTTCATTATTCTCAATCCAAATAAATAAAACCATATTTTCCCAATGGATTGTAGATTGGGGTTTTGTGGTGTTCATTAATATGTATATAAGGATATGGTTAAGAGTTTGTTCATCTATAAATTCGATGGAGGTGGTTGAGAATTTATATCCCACGGTCATGAAGTATATTTCTTCATGTGTTTTTGGGTAATTTCTTTTACCACAATGTTCAGTTGAATCCTTTAGGCAAATTTTTTAAAATTGTTTTCAAATTGAGGTATTAAATCCTTCATTATCCCAATGGGATGAATTGATGATGAATAGACCTGTTTTGGGACACCCATTGGGTGTGCCAGTATTCCCAATCATGGAAAAATGTAATGCTAATTATAGATCAGATTTGTGTTAATTAGAAGACCCAGTATATATTTTTACATGATTTTTAGAATTTTAAAGGTAAACTAATTGTAATTATGTCTAATTAATAGCATGTATTAAGGGGTTGTTCTATTTAATGTTAATGGGTTTAATGAGTTATGTAATATGAAGGGAAAATCATTGATTTAAAAATAAATATGAATTATAAATGGGTATGTTTGGTTAATATTTAAAAATTATAATTTTTAAATGTTTTAAATAATATAAATTATTAAATGTGTTAAATGGGTTAATGAATGGTAATTTTTGATTAGTAAAAATGGATTATTGTTAGAAAATTTGAATTCAGATAAATTGGTTATGAGAGGTAAAAGGTAAATGTGCTACTGTGTTAGATATTGGCGATGATTTACATGTCATTTTAATATTAAATGTGAAATGGTGTTTAATTTTATACCATGGATAAAATGAAATTAATGTCAACCGAGTCTGATTTATAATATGTCATAAGGGCTCACATGGAATAAAATTAATGATTAAATGATAAATGAATGGAAAATGGTAAATATGTCATTGTGTTATATCATGAGAAATATTTATGAGTTGAATGACTTGTGAATGGCGATTTGTTTTTTGATTGTTTAATAATGTTTTAAAATTGTATTTGAGGTAAACAGATAAATAAGAATGTTTATATGGATTGTTATTAGTTGGAAAATATAAATTATGGTACATTAATATGGGTTATGTCAGACTAAGGCTATAAAGCCCACCCCACAATAGGCGGGTTGTTGAATGGGACCGAGGGACCATTCCCCCCAATGGTATTATTTGAAGATACTAGATGGTTGGATGATGTAAGGTATGTGTGTTATAATATTTTATTAAATTTATCCCCCAATTGAGATAATTAGATTTATCACATTATGATTTTTAATTTTCCAAATTAGGATTTTGTGTAAATTTTGAAAATTCATAACACATAGAACATGTGATGAAATTTTTTATGTGATTTAAAATGGTTAAAGTGAATATTATAAACAAATGGTCCGTAGATATATTTTTTTCCTTGTAGTTTTTAATACATTCCTGAACTATCAATTTAGATTGGATATTTTATAGACGATGTTGATGGTTGCGTACTATATTTCAATCACACATTATTTGCGCTGACATTGGGTACTGGAGAATATTTCTTTGTTGCATGTCTAGAAATGATTAAGATCTATAACCTGAAGAGTTGTGTTAGTATTTGGATGTCCATATATGATGATCTAGATAGAGAGTGAAGAACTATTTTGGGGATCATTTTTTATATTATTTTGTGATTCCATCACCATTGAAATAGTTAGCATGACATATCATATATATCATAATGTTAGGTTTGTGTACCCTATTTTGGAAGTTTTTGGTAATGAATGTTTATTTTTTATTTCCTATTCATTCATCATTTATTATTGTTATATATATTTTCTTACTCTGATAAAGAATTTATATTCTCCCAACATAGTACCATAGAACCTCACTTCTTGTCAGCATCCTGTAGAATACAGGGGGATAACTTGAGGTGATGTTATTTCCTAGATATGGTCATCAGTTTAGTGGCTTCCAGGATGTGGAATTTACCCTTATTTTTTTTATATACAAATTGATTTACATTATTTCATAAAGGAATAATATCATAATGTCGTCAATTATGTGTGTTTAATACCACCTCTTGGAACAAAATGTATTATTTCTCTAAGACTACATTCCATGGAAGAATATTTTTTAGAAAATATTATTAAAAAATTATATATTTTACCCTCTTAACTTATTGGAATTATAATATATGACCATATGAAGAAATTTAAATTAATAATATTTAATAGAAACCATTACCATACAAATTACCTTATCAAGGTAAAATTACTCATTCATAACTTTTTGGAATAGATTTTAAATAAATATAATTATATTATATATTTAATCAAAAGGTAATTTTTCATTTATAAATATAGATATCGTGATGATCTTTCAAAAAAATAATATAATCATTATCCAAATAAATGCATATAATCTACAAAATTGAAAAATACTTTTTAAATAAGTAAAAATTTAATAAATAGAGTGTAAAATTTTAAATATCGTAGAATAATGCTTGGTTTTATGTATCTCATGTACATAATTAAATTATTCAAAAAATTATGTGAATGTGTATAGAAATCTAAAAACTGAGGTAAGGGTTTCATCTCACAATTTCATACATTGTGAAACATTATCACTTATGCACCATCATTATTTAATTTTTCATGCAGACTACATATTAAAAATTTAATATTCATTATTATCTTTATTTTTAATATTTTTAATATTTTATCTTATTCTTCAAAATATTTATCTTCTTGGCGATTTAATAATTATTTTTCTTATGAGTCAATGGTACATCTCAATCACTCATCACTAAGTAATTCATTGATATTATACACCAATATTTATTTTTATGGTGTTTCTATTACCCCCTATTAACTATAATATCATATATTTTTATTAAAATATGATATATCTGTTCTATTTATTACCTTAAATTGAATGGTAAATAAGTGATATATTGTAAAAAATAATATGGTCATTAAGAAAAAAATTCTAATTTCATATGTTATAATGTTTGTCCTTGATTTTAACCTTTAATTTCATATAGTATACCATATTTATATACTAGAATACTATATTTAATAAATTATAAATTACTAGTGTTTTCTGATATCTTAGGAATATTATAAAATTAAATGATTTATTTTCATCAATTTAATTGGTTTTTCCCATCCTTTTCTATAATTTACATTCAAACCATTTTCATAATTTCAATTTAGAAAAATTATTAATTATTATCTCACGGGAATATCATATTTTCCATTTAATATTTTTACACAAATTTTTTAATATATAATTTAAAGATGATTTATATCAAGAATTTTTTTTTTAAAAAGTGTTCTTAGGTTCCACCATCCGGACATGCAAGTTAAATATTCTCATTATTATTCAATATATTTATATAAATCACTCTTATATACCAATGATAATTTTACATTTATATACTTTTAATATATAACAGTTTCCATATCCATTTTCATTTTCAGGGTATACATTTTTTTATATGCATCTAAAATTATAAATTTTATGTAAAACTATTTAATGTCATTTTCTTATATATTGTCTCTTGTAAATAATTACTACCTTCAAATGACTTTAAAACATATATACTTTTTAAAAATACTAATTACAATATGGATAACCCTCATTGATACATTTGTGTTTTAAATAAAACGATATTATTTTTAACTTCTATAAAAATTTCATTTACTTATTTCACACTAAATTAACCATGTGTCAATTTTTTTAATCATTGGTCTCCTAGTAATTATAAATAATTTTATTTATTAGAATTCCATCTTAAATCCCAATGTTCATTTAAAAGATAATATTTCTTGACCTTATTGTCTTCCATATTCTCTAGTGACATCTTATTGTTTTTCCTTCAGATCTATAAATTAAAATTTTGAAACCCACTTCCCCCAAGGGTATGACCACCCTATGATTTATATACAATTACATAAAAATTATAAATAAAATATTCAATTACATTTTATTATGTGATTATTTAGTCTATTATAGTCCCATTAATGCATTGGGTAATGTTAATTTCTCATGAGATTACACATAGGGTGTGTTGGTGATAATACTAAGCACATTATGTATGGTGAGTAGGAAGAAATCATAATAACACAATTTCATGATGGTTTTTATAATATGAAATAAAATTAAAATGATGATGGTTATCCTATATAATATTCCCTTATTTTCACCATTAAAATATTATTTTTTTTAAAAAATTATTTCTAATGCCTCCGCATGTTTCAAAAATCGTTATATGATAATTTAATTTGATTATTTCATGAATCCTTGAATGTTAATTTTTTTATGATATCATGTTATGCCTCTTGAATCACTTGTTAGGATTTAGTTCTCCTATTTAATCATTATATGATTTCTAGATTACCATTTTACATACTTATTATCCCTATGGTTTCTTATGTATTTTTTGATGATCTACGATACTTATGAGAAATATATAGTGTTTTAAATAAAATTAGTTTTATTCGTATTTTATTGTTGGGAATCTATTTGAAAAATCAGTTAATATTTAATTTGTTAGGATTTAGTCTAATTAGTTGATATACTATTAGGTTATAGATATTTTTTAAAATGGAAGAAATAAAATTTGTGAATACATTAGGAAAATTTATTAGGGGTTTTTCTATGTACATGATAGATTCATAATATTTTATAATTTTTTTTCTTCCTTGAAATAAAAAACATATATGGAAAGTGAAAATTGGATGTTGTATTTTTAATATTTTCACCTAAGGATTATAACCATGAATTGGATGTAATTGGTATTAACTCAAACCTATCCCGGTTCATAATTATGTTGAATAAGTACACACATGGGTGTAAACATTTTGGTGGTGTGATTTGGTTAATGAATGTCTCTTTTCAAAAAAGTAAGAAGGATTCCTTTCCTTTTTACATTAAGGGATTTGTTTATGAAGATTGAGATATCATATCATAATGTTATGAAATATGTTTTTTGATAAAATTTGTATTATATTGGAATATAAAACCTGAAAATAATGTATTATAAATTGACATGATGGAGTCATTGTAGAATTTATCAATTCATTTATATTTCATATTCACATAAATGGATTATTTTTTATTTTAGCCAAATAATTTTTATATTAGTATTTGGTGGATAAATTTTCATGGGGATGTATAAATTAATTTTATTGAACATGAAACCACTATATATTATAACTGAATAATTGATACTAAATAAATGATTGTGAATATTATTATATACATGTTAAGAGAAAATGTGATTTTCCTAGTTTAACATAATGTAATGATATCGTTCCATAATATAAATTAATAATTTATATCATTTTATTGATTTTTATTCTTAATGTTATTTTGTTATATTAAAAAATTTTATGAAGGTTGTGTGAATCATATAATGATTTTTATTTAGTATTGTTTTTTCATATTGTTAGAATGGTGTAGCTTTGCAGACATCTTGACATTGACACTACTGCATCGAAGATGTTGGGGGACGTAACACTTTAGTAGTGTAGACTTATAGACACGAGTCATGATTTTTTTGTTACTAAGATTTCAATTTTACTCATTTCACTTTGTGTTTCTTCAATGGTGTCCTATGCTGTTTTTGATGAACTATTTGAGTTTGGATTACTATGTACAATTATAATTAATGTATTTCATTTTCTTGCATAATAATAAGTACATATGTATCAATTCATCTAAATATATTGGTCTACTTATTATTGTTAATGTATTATGGGGAATTTTTGTGAAACAATCCTTTTAAAACAATGAATAAGGAATTAGTTCCAATATACACTATATTTTGTGTTATCTACTACAAACAACTCCCATAATCTATTATAATGAAAAAAATTTAAATAATTATTCTCATTGATAAGTAATCATTTGATGGTTTATATCCACCATGTAAACACATTCTTCAAGTGATGAATTTATTTGAAAATTGATATTCCCCTATCCACTTTATCCTTTAACAATAATAAATATGATAAAATGAAAAATTATAAATCCCACGCTCGACATCCCTCCCTCTATATACACACAAAGACACACAATATTTCTAATATATAAAATTTATTATATTTATAATATTAAAAATTAAAATGATAATTTACAATATATTTAATATATGTATGAGTGATATAGAAATTAGTTTTATGAAAAAATTGATAAATTTTGATAAATATATTTCTAATGGTGAATTAAAATTTTTATATATCAATTTTAGTTAAAATACAAAATTGATGTGTAAATAACAGTAAAAATATTTTCTGATTAAAACATTAAAATAAAACTTTTATTGATAGTTTAATATAATTAAATAAATATATATATATATATATATATTAAGTAAATATACGTTACCATATTAATTTATTTAAATTAAATAAATATTTATATATTATATTATTATAACATTCATCTACATATATTCAAATATATATACATAAAAACACACACATTACATTATTATATATATAAATAAAATTTATATATTTTAATAAAATTTATATAACCCTACAAGAAATTTGAAATATTTATTCATTTTAAATATTTATTTTATATGAGATTTGATTTCATAAATATAAATAAAATGGAAAATAAAATTATAAATAAAGAATTTTTATTACAAATAAACAAATACAAATTATATTAATATATAATTTGGATTTTATTTAAATATATTAATTTATTAGTATAATATTTAATTTGTAAATATATAATTAATTTCAAAATTGTGAATATTCTAAAATTCAATTTTCATAATATGGACACATAAGGTTTATGAAAACTATAACACCTAAGATAGTAGTGAATGAACATGAAGGATACACGTTGAAAAGATTGGATCAATAGCGGATAAAAGCATCAACCACCCATATACTTCATCATTATTCCTTATTTCCCAAAACCATGGTTATATGGTTTTGGTGGAAGGACACCAAACCAACGGGACTTATGAATTAACTAATAAAATAATATAACAATCATTATTTCACAACAATTTTTTGGGACGCGTTCGATTAAATTAATATAAATTCTTGTTTTCCTCTCAGATTTTTGAAAAACATTATTGACATATATATATATACATGGATGATTTTCAAGGATTATCGTGAGTAATTAGTGACACCCAATATCTAATTTTTTCGATAAAATGTTTTTTCTAAAATTTTAAAAAATAAAGATGTTGTTTCATCATAATGTAATTAGCTTTATATAATTCATGGGATACTTGTTGCATATATAATAAATAAATTATACATAAAATAATAAATATAAGATAACATTATTTAATAAATGTATAATTTATTACATTATATCACAAAAAAATTCATAGATCAATTATAAATAACTTTTTTAATGAAAAACAAAAAAATGTGGGATCATATTCACAAATAAGTAATCATACATGAGAAAATATCATAGATTAAATAAATCTTGAATAATATTTACCAGATAAATAATAATGAAATATTTCATATATATAGTATTATGAAATGTGAATATATCATTTGATGACATAACATAATTATTAATCACATCAGTAATGAGAACTAGTTTCATTATAATAGAATATGTAATGCGAGACATGTATATCATAATGAAAATTCCCCATTACTAGAATGTGTAAACATACTATTAGAGATTAATCAATATAGATAATTTAGTTTGTCTCAAGATACCTCATGATGTATTATAATCATATAGTGGGACTCTCCATTCAAATATAGATTCCGATTCATTCATCATATAAAATATGTTAATAAAATTTAATGCATAACAAATTTAAAAATCCATATTGAAACACGATTATATGAAATGAAAATATATTCCCTAGAAAAATAAAATAATACCATATGATAATTAGTCACCACGAAAAATAAAGTTGATAGTATAATTATATGATTTACTTATTAATTAATAATATAAAAATATATATATTAACATAAATTAAAATGCTTCTTAAATATTATGAGAATTTTTTTGAAGAGTATACCATTTTCAATTTGAAATCAAATATTTTAAATATAAATAATTATAAATTATTTAATTAAAAATTCTAATTTAAAATAAAAAATGAATTATTTAATTTAATATTTATGTAAATATGACTAGTGATAATTAGATTCATTTTTATGATGTAAATTATAAAACAAAAATTAAATTTAATAATTTTGTAAAAATTACCTCATTGAGAAGAAGAAAAGAAGATTAATTTCAAATAATTGTAAAGAAATGAATACATCAATAAAATTAATTTAATAAATCATTGGAGAATATTAAAAATGTTATACGAATCATTGATGAAATATCTAGATATTTAAGGAAATTATTCTTTCCTGAATAGAAACAATTAAGTATTTTATAAGAACAATCATTCAATATTTTTTGTTCACAGATTAAGGAAAAACAATTTAAAGCATTAAAATGCCATAATTATCCATTATAGAATACAATATATGTGGTTAATGATAAAATGATAATATTATTCCTCCAAGAAATCTTAAAGAGAAAAAATCTTAAAAAATGTTTATATATTGAAATATAACTTTACCACGGGTTAAAAATAATTCTAATGTGTTTTAATCACCCCTTATATTGAATTTAATGCTATTAAAAAATAACATACAAACATATAAATTCATAAATTACCCACTTATAATATTTAATCACACATTTATAAGGAGTATTATTAAAATGATAATTATCGTGTATTTATTATTTCTTTTTTTAGGTTAATTTTAATTTGGTTTTTTTAATGATTAAATATTGATCATGGTTTCATCATCTAAAAACCATAAAAATATAATATGTGAAGTTATGTAATTATATATGAAATTTATAACTGTTCGTATATAGTGGTGACAAAAAATGAATGAATTATCATTATCAAGATGGTAATTCATAAGTGCATGTCAGTGATGTTTACACTTTTCAATTGATTGAATAAAAAAATCAATTTACATGGTTATTTTTTCATAATAATTATATTATAATATATATATATATAATCATTAAATATAACATTATTACATTAATTTAATAGAAGAAATGAAAAGCTAATCATATCACTTTAAGGAGGTGGTAGTCCATATGAATGCATGAACATAGTTATATATTCTTAATGAACGAGAATGTAATATAGTAAATAAGATTTATAATTACAAAAGAATAATTACATCAAAAATAGTTATTATTAATATAAAATCCAAAATAAATAAATAAACAATGAATGGTGTTGATTTCAAATTAACCATATCTATTTTTCGGGAGATACTCCACACATTGGATAAAGTGATACATTTGTTACACATTTGGTGGAAATGGGGTAGAAAATGAAATTACCCTATTATTAATAAGATATAATATTATCGAAGAAAAATAATTAAATATAATAGATATTATAACAAATATTTTGATGATGTATAAGAAGAAAAAATCCTTAATGGAGCCGGTAAAGATGATTATCTCATTTTTTTAAAACGTAATTTGGCATGCACATTGAGCTTTTCAATGGAAGATCATATTAGAAGACAATAAGATCAAGAACAAAGGGAAAGAATCTAGGATGTTTTTAAATGTTTATTATCAGAACAGTAATTTTTATTTTTGTAAATATTGGATGAGGAGATGTTATTTATTATATGTGAATGGACAAAGACACCTAGAATTACATTAATGATTAAAATAATTTAATTTAATTTTTATGAAAGTGGCAGAAAATTTAATGGGAGTAAATTTTATAATAGGATAATGTGGAGAAATATTCAAAAATTATATTTTTAAATGATTATTTGGAATATATACCCTTATCTCAAAATTTATCCCTAGATAAACTAGTTTTAATCTTTATATTAGTGTTAAATTTATACCAAGGATACACTTCAAAATGAAACAAAATCATTTTAACATATTACATAATGTCAATTATGATAATTAAAAAAATTAAATACATTTTAATCGATTAAAATTTTAGAGTTGGAATAATTTTATTTTAATATAAATGTACAAATCACAACGAATACCATTTTTAGAAACAACATATTTTTTAAAAATAAAAATTAATTTACCGAGAAAATTATTATTGTTTTGGAAATGGAAAAAATTAATCAAATTTATTTTTAATTAAAACCAACAACGAATTGAACATTTTAAATACATGATTATAAGTGAAGAGCAGAAAATATTTTTTCATAGATCAAAAATATAACTTAATTATCTAAATTATTAAGCACATATTTATATGTTCAACATTATATTGTTATATATATTAAATTACATGACAAATATACATTTTATCTTGATAAATTACCTCCTAAGATTAATATTTTTTATTATATCATTAATATTTTATGAACATGTCATATTGTGAAACATCATTAGTTCTCCATATATAAGGACCGGATCAAAATCATCATATAATCTAGAATTAAATAAATTTTTTATATTGGGGATCATTTTAGGATTTGTGTTTTATAGAATTAGCTATCACTCTTACATTACATCTCAAAAAATACTTGGTAGAGACATCTACTCAGTTTCAATTTTTTCATAAAATAAAAAATCTTGTAAAAAAGAGTCATATATATTCTCAAGTTTTAGATAGAATGACTTTTCCTTGATCCCATCCTTGACCCTATTCATCATTAGGACCCATGAAAAAATTTCAAAAATTTGAGATGATCATAAAAAATTCAGTAAGAGTTATAAAACAATGAAACAAAAAATTAGTTCATCATTTCATATATAAAATAATATCTCTAACATACCTCATGAAATCATAATATTTATGAATAACACATAGAGATCATAAATCATAAAGTTAACTAGTGGCATCCATATCATACATACATTGTAGCTATCATAGCTACATTGGGAGTTACATTTGGAACACCCATCACAATATATTGCCAAAATCTCGTTGGAGAATCATTCGTGTTTACCTCTATCACGTTACCTAATAAACTTTAGAGCTATCATGGGCTCACCCACCCTAGGTTTATCATGGGACAAACCGTATATGTATGAATTCCCAAGAACCATAACATATTCACAACACATAAAACAAACACAAAGGAAAGATAACATTTCTACATTTAATTTAAAATATATCATTTAAATATATTGATATAACAAATCCATTATAAAAACCATTATTAATATCAATATACGTAAAAAAATAGTAAATGGTGTTTAATACCTTTTTAAAAACATGTTTACTTGTTAAGGAAGCCAAAGATCAAATAACACTGGCGGCGATGGAAGGGTCGTTTTCACCACTTATGTTAAAAATGAAAAATGATTTTTTCTTTGAGTAAAGAGATTCATAGAAAAGGATTCCCTTTGAATGAATTGAAAATTGAAAGGTGTTTATAAATAGTATAAAAGAAAGTCGAGTCTTAAATCAAAATATTCCTCAATGAATGGATATTGAGATGAAGTCCCTTACCTCAGGTCCAACTTGACACGTTCATTCTTTAATATCTTGAATAATAAACTATAGATAATTTAAAAACTATTAAGATGTTTTTTAATTTTTATTATACCTTTTATATTACTTATTTCCATGTTATATACATTATGTAATCATTTATGTTAATAAGGGTCGTTTGGTCGATATTTCGTACTTGAGTCCAAAATAGACGTCACATAATTACAAGTTGATCACATGGTCAAAAGATCATAACATTCAGAATGATTTTCATGATTTTAATATCATTTATATCATTTATATCCAGTATATATATATATATAACAGTACATAAAAATTGGTGTTAATAAAAGAAATGCACCATTCATGGGGATGATAACTCGTACGTATACATTAATTCTACATTCATTTATATTTAATATTCTAATGAAATTAAAACACAATGATACATAGGTGTATTAAAATTCCAATATAGTATTTTTTATAATATCATTAAATACATCCTTTATGTATCACACATATGGAATTAACGAGTCATATCACTTTGAGGGTGCGGTAGTTGGCACTTTCTGAAATGAAATTATCATGTTTTCCCATAATGGAATCCATAAAGGAATGCTATATTGTAAAAATAAAGAAGAATAAATAAAACATAAACACAATATATATCATATATAAATAATGTTCCATCATAATGGTCAACATGAGAGGCAGTGGGAGATAATTGAACAATCATCATTTCATGAGGCGTTCGTTTTCCATCCACAAAAACATAGGTTCTTTACCCATTAAATGCATGTGTGTGAAAGTGTAGTTAGAATCATTCTCTTAAAAATATCCTATTTTATGTTAGATACTGGTGTTGTTATAATAGGGAATGATAAAAAGTCATTAGGGGTTGTTGAATTAAAATAAACAAAATGAATTTACGAGAAAGAGTTACCTTTAATTCAAGTAACTTCCATTGGATTGAACCAAAAAGACTTCTTGAAGAACCTTCTGTCTATATTAAGGCTTCAAGGTGGAAGATAGAGATATTGAGAGCTTATTCGGGAAGGGTTTGGATAATCAAAGGGCTTTAGAGGTGTGAGGAATTGTTTTTAGGTGCGGGCTTTTATAAGGGGGTGAGGGACTCTTTAAAAAAGTGTGAACATATTTTTTTATTATATTTAGATTTTCTGTTTATAAAGGTCCAAAACATATTAAAGAAGAAGATAAAATGACTATTGGTCAAAATAAAATAATACAATAAGAACTGCACATGTTTTAGACATTTTTTTAATATTTACAATATTATTGATTTAAATCATTTATTAATGAGGTATACACATCATCATTATTGCGTCATAAATAATTTTATTTATTTGATTTATAAAAATTATAATAAAAAATAAAATTGTGTAGGAAATATTTTAATATTTCTAAATAATATTTATAGTCAAAACAATAACTTATATATTCATATTTAAAAATTTAATTTATAAATTATATTTTTTATGTCATTTTTTCCTTTACATTATGTTAATTAAAATAAAGTGTTCTTCTCTCTCATAAGTGGCTCTATGGGGACCGAAAATAGACCCAATGATTCCCATGGTATTCCATGACCCATAAAAAAATTTTATAACTAATGTTATGGTAAATTTTTATAACTATGATATTTGTTTAACTTGAATTACCCTATTTACCATTAACCGTGGTAAATAAAAGTCAACAACTATAATTCAACAAAAATTATTTTAATCATATTAAACCACATTTTACTTACTAATAACAATATTTTATATCTGGTTTTCAAAATTCAATTCACAGAAGAGATCAAAATTCATTTAATTGAAAAATTCAGTATTTAACTACTACTTATTGGTTTCACAATTCATAAAAAATAGATGTTTTTTAGAAAAGTAACAAAAACTCAGCCTATGATATATTTTATATTCCAAATTCAAAAATTATGTCTTTTTTTCAAAATAAAATGCATAAAAGCTGGATTAATTAATTTAAAATAAATTTCTATTTCAAAACAAAAAAGCATGTTTTTAAGAAATATTAATTATCAATTGATTATCAGTTGTTTATGTCGAATTTCAAATTAAAATTAATTATAATGAGAGAAATTGGTTTAAAGGGTAAAAATATAATCTAATTACACATTAAAATGCGTTAAAATGATAATATATCAAAAAAATTAAATTAGATTAAAAGGCAGTTTTGAATTAAAATATAGTATTGTTCAGTATTCATGAAAAAACGAATTTTATAAGAAAAATATCAAAAATTTACCCAATTTAAATTTTGATGTTCTAATTCTAAAAAAGAAATTTATTTTGTCGAATAGAACATATAATAGTGACCAAAACTATATTTAAAGAGGTTTCTCTATCAAAAGTCTGAAAGTCGACATTTTAAAAAATATTATAGTATTTATGCTTAAAAATAGTTTAATTCACATATTAAGCCACTAAAATTTATTGGATTAATGTAAAAACATTAAAAAAGATGTATAATCATATTTTAGTTTGTTATATTCATTCCCATCAATACAATGTCTAGGTGTTAACTAAATTTAAAATAATATTATTATATTATTAGTGCGCAATGTAAGATTTCAATGAAACCCATTGTTGCGTATCGGGTAATCCATCAAACACAGAAACCCCATTAATGTAAAACTAATATTTAATTATGAAATATTAATAAATATAAAAATTTATTATTATTTATTTGCATGGGATGTTATATCCATCCCCCTTTTGGAAATTGCATCCTCATAATTTTATTCACTTATCAAATAAGTGGGTGTATTTATCCTTTAAAGAATTTTCATATTCCCAGGTTGCCTCTTCAACCATATGAGTTTTCCACAGAACAATTACCTTTTAAATCACATTATTCCACAACACATTCTCTCTTCAATTAAGAATCTGGACTGGTTGTTTCTTACAAGAGAGATTATTTTCCAACTGAACTACCTCATGACGTAAAGAATGTGATGGATATGGAAAATATATTGTCAACATTGAAACATGAAAAATATTGTATAACTAGGATAAACATGGAGGTAAAGCCGCTCTGTAAGAAACTGGTCCAACTTTGGGCAGGATTTCATAAAGTCCAATGATCCTTGGACTCAACTTTCCCCTCTTAACAAAACACATCAAGCTTTTCCATAGAGAAACATTGAGAAAGACATGATCACCTACCTCAAAAGAATAAACCTTCATTTGGTTATCCGAATATCTTTTCTGCCTTCTATGAGCTATTCTCATGTGCTTCAGAATCAACTGAATCTTTTTTCCATCACTTCTACCAATTCTGGTCTGAGTAGATTCCTTTCACCTACTTCATCCAAAAAAGATGGAGTTCGATACCAAATTCTATATAATTCCCCAAATGGATCCATCTGATTACTAGAATGAAAACTGTTATTATAAAAAAATTCAACCAATGAAATATTCTGGTCCCAACTACCCTGGTAATCAAGTGAACTAGCATGTATAATATCTTCTATGGTCTGAATTTTTTATTATGACTACCTATCAGATTATGGATGAAAAGATGTACTAAAATTTAATTCAATACCTAATGACTTCGGAAAGAATTTCCAAAACATATATGTAAACATGGGATCAAGAAAAGATAAAATGTATAGGGGAACTTAATGAAACTAGACTATCTCTTTAGAATACAATCAAGAACGTTGATATAGCGACAAAGAATCCATAATGAGAAGGAAATGATCAAATTTAATCAACCGATCAAAAATAACCCAGATTTTATTATTACCTCGATATGTATTAAGTAATCCCATAATTAATTACATGGATATATTTTCCCATTTTGACTCTAGCACTAGTAATGACTAAAGCATCCCATTCGGTAATAGCTTCTTTTCTTTAACCTGATAACAAGTCAAACACTTCACAGTATAATCAGCAATATCTCATTTCATTCCATCCCATTAGTAATACTTTTGAAGATCACTGTATATTAGAGTACATCCAGGATTAACTAAAAACAAGGAACTATGAGAATCACATAAAAACTCGTTCTTAAACTATGAATCCCAAGGCCCATATAATATATTCCCAAACATCAAAACAAAATCATTTTCAATGTTAAATTCATGCAACTTACCCTCCTGAACCAACTCTACCTTTCTCTAAAACTCATTGTCTTCATTCAAAGCTTGATTTATTCAGTTACATATGGATGATTTCACTGACACATGAAACGAAATACAATAATTTCATGGACTTTCATCTTCTATGATAAAGTACATCAAATCCAAAACCAGAGTATCTTGTCTAAGCGTAGCATAATTAATGAATCATTAATTTTTCGACTCAAAGCAGCATCAAATTTATTTTATTTTACATGATGGTAAATGATTATGCTATCATAATCCTTGATTAATTTTACCATCTCCACTGTCTCATGTTATATTACTTCTAAGTGAATATATACTTTATAAATTTTTGGTTGGTATATATTCCACATTTTACTCCATATAAATGATGCCTCGATATTTTTAGAGATAGACAATAGTAGCTAATTCCAAATCATTTGTATGGTAATTTTACTCAAGAGGTTTCAAATAATGTAAAGCATAATAAATTAACTGATCATTCTGAATAAAGACACTAGCAACCCCTTTTAGTGAAGCATAACAATAGATAGAAAACTCATCATTTCTGGATGCTAGTGCTAAAAATAGAGCATTCCCCAATCTTCTTAAAATTCTTGAAAATAATCAACAAATTATTTTTTCAAAATGAATTTGACCCCTTTTTGAGTTAACAAAGTCATTGGATTAGATAACCATGCAAAATATTCAACAAAAATCTCGTAATAACCTGCCAAACAATGAAAACTATGTATCTAGGTTGTATTTGAGGGTCTTGGCCATTCATCAGCAAATTTTTTTAGTAGGATCAATAGTTTTTCCATTTTTATAAATAATGTGACCAAGAAAAAAATTTCTATAACCAAAACTCACACATGTTGAATTTCCCAAATAGTTTATTTTCCTTTAAGGATTGAAAGACAACCCTTGAATGAAATTCTTGATCCTCTTTACTTTTAGAATAAACATAAATATCATCAGTAATTAGAACCACAAACATATACAAGAACTCAGGGAAAATTATATTCATAAGGTCCATCAATGAAACAGGTGCATTGGTTAAACCAAAATGCTTATCTACATATCCATAATGTCCATATCTATTTAGAAACACAGTCTTTGGAATGTCTACTTCCTTTACTTTTAATTGATGGTACCCTGAACTCAAGTCACTATTAAAAAAATACTAAGCTCTCTAGAGCTGATCAAACAAATCATTCATATAAAGCAAAGGATATTTGTTCTTAACAATAATTTTATTCAGTGCTCTATAGTCAATGCAAAGTATCATTGAACCATCTATCATTTTAACAAAAAAAATATAGGATCACCCCATTGTGATATGATAGGTGTAATGAATCCTTTTTCTAATAACTCTTGAAATTTATTCATTAACCCTAAAAGTTCTATATGAGCCATTCAATAAAGGGATTTTGAAATTAGATTATCACCCTGAACTAAGTCAATAGTAAATTCAACATCCCTATCAGGTATAATACCATGAAACTCATCAAAAAATAACTTCAAGGTACTCAATTACCACCGGAACATCATTAACATTAATAGTTCCATTGTTTTCAACAATATGTGCAAGGTAACATTCATTTATATCTTTTACTAGTTTCTCAACTTCCGGATATATTATCAAAAATATGGGTTCGTTCCTATACACAAAATGAAAAAATTTATTAAAAGAAACCACATTATCTCTACAGTCAATCTTAGCATGATTAGAAAAATGTTAATCCATACCAAAAATATCATTAAACACTACTAGAGGATAAACAATAAGGTTGGCAGAAAAATTGTTTTCCACACACAAGGACAAGATGGTTTAGATAATTCCATTTTCTTTCATCATTTACTCTCGGTGTTTTTACATTATGTTCAGGATTTAAATCTTGATATGGAATTCCCAGATTACTAGAAAACATCTCATAAATGAATGAATGTGTAGATCCCGAATCAAACAACACATTGGTATAATCTGAACAAACATACATTGTACCAGATACTACTTCATTTGATAGTCCAAAATCTGGTTATGATGTTTCAAAGGTCTTTACTACGCCTTTCTTCTTGTAGTCTCGTTGCTTTTCATGAGTTGAGTTCTTCATTGGATACTCATTTTTATAATGAACCATTTCATTACATATAAAACATTTTACTTATTATAAATCATATTTTTTCCTACCATTACCCTACTCTTCTTCAGTGCAATTATGAGCCTTATGTCTCATTTTAACACATCTGTATCACTTACCTGAATTAAATAAACATTACCCAACATGATTTTTAGCACAATTTTCCTAAACTGTAAACTTATTTTTCATACCATCAGACATTTTTGAAGAGTTATTCCATTTCACCTCCCACCTTGACCTCTTATTCCGTTTTTGTCAAAGAACAACTGATCATTGGCACACTCCATTTACACTTTCTCCGCACATCGAACTAGTTTTTCATATATTGTAAACTCATGAGAAGCAAATTCCCATTGATACATTGGTTCAATCCGGAGTTTAAATAGTTGATTTTACAATCATGATCTCGTATAAAATTCGGAGCATACCTTTCTAGTCGATTGAATTTTTTTCCATAAGTAGCCACTGAATCATCCTCATGTATAAATTTTAAGAAGTTTATTTCCATCCTAAGATGAAAAACCTTAGGAAATTATATCTCAAGAAACATACCTTTGAATTCATTCCAATCAAGAGCATCAATTTCTCAAATATCGTTGATATTTTTCACCATCGATCAGCACTGCTCAACCTATTATTCAAATAGGTCAACATCGAGACTATCCTTTTGATGTTCTGAACATTCCATGACATCAAAAAAAATTTACAGGTCTTTAATACACCCTTCAGCTAGCCCAGGGTCAGATGATCCTTTAAATGATGTCGTATGTTGCCTCATAAAATCCTACACTACTAAAATGATCTTGTTTGGTTGATCTAGTTAATATCGTTCACAGATACCACCACCATTTATAGCCTGAGTAAATTGAGCCATCACTGCAACAAAATGTTCAGTTCTGATTCTGATCATCTTATGTTGCTGGTTTGGATGGTTTCTTTTCACCTGATGTCATCCCAACATAGCTACCTTATTTCTTATGTGGAAAACCAATCTGAACACGTAAATATCTTAGTTGAAGCAATATGGGAATCTATAAATTCTATATCATTTCAATAGTAACATAACTAAATTTATGGATATTAATTTTTCCATAAACTATCTCCTAATGTTATCAAAAATGGCCCCGGATACCATCTATAAGGACCCATACTTATACATAAAATAATCTTTAATTAAATGATTCATTCAAATCAAGGATCTTTTTAGGTTTAGAGTTTTAGATAATTTGGCCATAACTATTACATTACATCTTAAAAATTACTAGGTAGACACTTCTACTCATTTTAATTTTTTTTCAAAAAATAAAATCTCTTGACAAAATGTCATGTCTAGTCCCATGTTTTAGACATCATGACATTTTATTGATTCCATCTTTGACCCTATACATCGTTACGTCCTGTGAAAACATTTCAAAACATGGGACGGGCAAAAAATGCTTACTAAGGGTTATAAAACAATGAAATAAAAAATTAGTTTTTCAATTCATTCATAACATAAGCTCATTAACATACCTCATGATTTAATAAGATTTATGAATAACAAAAAGAAAACATAAATCATAAAGATAACTTATGGTATTCATATCAGACTTACATTGTTTCTATCACATCAATGTAGGGAGTTACATTTGGAATACCCATCACAATATATTTCCAAAAAACTTAGTAGAAACATTCATGTTTAACTGTTTCATGTTACCTAATGCATTGGAGAGCAATCATGGCTCACCCACCTAAGGTTTACCATAGAACCACCGGAACACATAACAATTCCAAAGAACTATAACATATTCATATCCCCAAAAATAAACACAAAGGAAAGAAAACATATCCACATTTAAACCACAATATATAATATATATATTGACATAAAAAATACATTATAAAACCCATTTTTAATTCAAGTATATGTAAAAAAATAGTAAATTTTATTAACATTACTTTTAAAAACATTATGGCTTGTTAAGGAATCCAATGATCAAATAACACTCGCGGCGACAGAAAGGTCGTTGTCCCCACTTAGGATAAAAAGAAACATTTTTTTGTTGTTTAGTAAAATGCCCTGTAGAAAAGTATTCCCTTTGAATGATAAGAAATTTAAAAGGTGTTTATAGAGAGTATAAATGAATGTCATTTATTAAAACAAAATATGCCTCCATGAAAGAAGATTGAGATGATGCCCCTTACCTCGTGTCTGACTTGAACCGTTCATTCTTTAATCTTGTATATAGTATTATAATGTTAATTTATACATTATTATGATTATTTTTCATGTTAATTATTCTTTTTATATCTATTATTACAATGTTATGAACATTATTTAACCATTTAAGTTATTAACAGTCATTTTGACAATATTTGGTACATGATTCAAAAATGGTCTTCTTATAAATACAAGTTGTTCACATGGTCAAAATTGCATTATATCTAAGAAGTATATTACTGATTTATATATCATATATATATTATAAATATAGTATATATATGTATTAATAATGGTACATAACATTTTGAGGTATGAAATGAAATGCACCATTCAGGGAGAATGAATGTCTTACATATGTAGGAATGCTAGTTGCATTTCTATTTCTTATTATAGTGGAAATAAAACATAGTGATACATTGGTATATTATAATTCCAGTATAATATCATATATAAAATTATTAACTTTATCCGTTATACATCCAAAATATGGCATTAACGTGTCATATCACTTTGAGGGGGCAGCACTCCACACTTCCTTTAATGAAATTAACATGTTTAACAATAATAGAAACCATTAAGGTATGATATAAATGAAAAATAAAGAAGCATAACGAAGACATAAACATAATATATATCATTTATAAATATTTTTCAATCATAATGCCAACCATGATAGGTAATAGGATATAATTGAACAATCATTGTTTTGTGAGGCGTTAGTTTGTCATCCACAGAAACAGTATTTTCATTACCCATTAGATGGAGGTGTGTGATAGGGTATTTCGAATCCTTCTCATAAAACATCCTAGTATTTTGAGGATACGGGTTTTGTGTTAATGAAAATTAATAAAAATAGTTTTTGGGTCAGAGAAGTATAATAAAAGAAAAAAAGTGAAGACAAATAGTTACCATTAATTTGGGTAAATTTCTTTGGTTTGAACCAAAATGACTTTTTGATGTTCTTTATACGTAAGTTAATACTTCTAGGTGGAAGAGAGGGATCTAGAGAGATAATTTGGTAAGGGTTTGGATGAGCCAAGGGGCTTGAGAGGAGTGAGAAAAGGATTATAGGTGACGAATATTTATAAGGGGGGAGGGGCTCTTAAGGAATGTGTGAAAATATTATTTTATTATATACTAATTTTCAGTTTATAAGGGTCCAAAACATATTAATGAAGATGATAGGATGACTCATGGTAGATATAGAATAATCCAATTATAATTGGATAATTTATAGACATTGTTTTAATAATTTTAATATTATTTATCTAAATCATTTATTAATGAGGTAAACAATGAATCATTTTTTTGTCATAAATAATTTTACTTTTTTGATGTATAAAAATTATAAAAAATTACCCTGATATGGGAAATAATTATAGATTACAAAAGAATATTTATAGTAAAAAAGATAACTAATATTTGTACCATCAAAGTAGTTGGCATTCAATTTAATGATTTATTTTTAAATAATGTGTCTTTCTATTGAAATATTCACATTCATTTGATGATTAGTCATTAAAATTCGTCTAATTACCTAAATATTTTAATTTGTATGTTTATTTTTTAAACTATACCTCATCTTTATATGAATTATTATACATTGAAATTTCTTTAATTATCTTGGGAAATATAGATAATTTATAAATATTTAATCAAGATGGATATTAGAGGATAATTCACATTGTTCATGAATTAATATTATTATTTGATAACTGTTTATTGACATTAAAATAATGCGATGGGTGGGTCCCAAGACTATATAGACTGTAACTTTCTCACCTGGCTCACATCTAAGAAGGTGGTTGGATTGTAATGTCATAGGACATCAAGCGCATCTCCTCGAATTATGGAGGCTATCAACTAGCATTGAGGACCATTTTTTGTCTAAGGGGGAGACTATTCCCTCATAGGTAATAAATAATATCACTGAGGAAGTAAACAAAAACTAATCATAAATATCAGAAGAAAATAAATGAATAATCTGGAATATAAATAATTATAAACAATCTAACATAACAATAATAATCAAGTGTGAATGCTCTCAAAACGATGGCATTCCATGATGTATGTCTACACTAGAAATATAGACAACAGAAACCAAACACACATTCAACTAAAAAAGGCCCATGGAAGTAGTTGCATCATGTACAAGGCTCGGTTCTCTTCCCCAGTCTACATCCTATGATGTAATGAAGAATCAAGCATCAGAAACAATATTCTTCCCCTTGTCAATACCTACGAGAATATAATCTACTCGGGTGTCCCCAATGCTCGAGCAGGGTGTGAGATAAAATCCATGTAGGCTAGTACCCACTTTTTCTAAAACGTTATATTTCATCAAAAGGTAAAAATGCAGTGTGACATTACATAAAAATTTTATAAAAATTAAATTATGTGCAATGAAATAAATAAGTTGGCCCAAGGTCCAAATGAAAACTATGCCTAATCACCTACTTCTGCCTAAGGAAGTAGTCAATAAGGGTACCTGTCAGCAGAATGCACATACATGTATATATATAAAACCTAGAAAATCATGGTAAAACAAAAAAGAAGTATACCCCAATCTAGTGTATTAACTTGTAGTCAATTTCAAGTTTCAACCAGATACAATTCTTCATAACTGAAGTACAATTCAATTCACATAATCATCAAATGGAAATAATATAAACCTTAAATTCATCATTATTAAGGTTCATGGTGAGATTTAGAGTCTGATCTGTTCCTGAAGGTATCTATATGGAACATATGTAAATTTTATCCAATACTACCATGTCCGTCTAAGGCCCTCTTTCGAAAGGACAAGTATCTCTTGAGGTATTTCTTTACCCTGAGTCCATCCTAATCTCGCAAAAAGGGGTCGATTGTCATATGAGGCTGGCATAGCCACATTTCAATTAGAGCCATCTCGATGGGACCTTTTAGAACATTTATCACTCATATGTATTAGAATCCTAGGGAAGTTATGGTCCGACAAATCCAAATACCCCACCTCCCCGATGTGTAATGGTAACAGTCACGAATAGAGGGTCTATGTGTGGCTCTAAAAATGGGACCCACCTACTTTCCCCGCCCTGAATATAATTAATGTTTTCACAACAATAGATATGATATAATCACCCTACACAATTGCATCTTGAAAACTTTCTTGATACACCTATGCATCACAAGGTATAAATTAATCATTACAACATAGCAACTTAACATGTCAATATATCATACCAACATTAGTAGATACTAGAAATTTAAAATAAATAATCATTTCAGAAAAAACAATTACCAATGATCAACAAATTATATGTTCTTATTTAATGAAACTATTTATGTAATTTTATTACAATAAAATGGGGCTTCCCAACAACTGTGGTTAATTAAATTATAAACCCAGCAAATGTAAAATACACCAACCATGTCAGCAACCCAAAGGGGTTTCCGCCCTTATTTCAACAATTCAAAAAATTAAATTTAAGATAATTATTGCTGCAACAATTATAAATAACAATTATTGTAAGGAAATTTGGATAAATTTTCAGAATGATGTTTGGAACGGACTAATGGAAAAATGGTGCATCTTTTATAACCCACCGTGAAACAGAGGGAATGTGAGTAAGAGACCTACCTTGTAATAGTAGATGATTGTAAGACCCTTGGTATGCTTTTATTTGTCCTATAACAGAATCAAAATTTGGTAGAAATCATCTATGACAAACTACCCATATAATACTCAACAAAATCATATGACTCCACATTCCCAATGTATACCATTACCTAAGGTTATCTTTTCACCTAATGGCTATGGACTTTGACGACAGACAGAGGAGCTACTATCATCCTAAGGAGGATGAGAGGGGTGTGACACCTAGGGGGAGAGGGGTGTGACATGAAGTGGGGATAGGAAGAGAGGAGTGGAAAGAAATAATGAAAGAAAAGATATAAAATGAAATGAAAATAAAAATAAGAGAAAAAATAGTAGAAAATGAAAATGGAAAATAATAGAAAAAATTCAATAAAATGATTGATATGAAAAATGATAGAAATATTTAAAAATGTAAATCTCCCAATTTAATTATTATTATTTTTCTAGTAACACCCTTTCTATTTTATTTAAAAAAAACTTATCCATTATTGATTTCGTTAAAATATCATTTAAATCTCTTATTAAAAATTATTTAATTTCTAATTAATTATTTTACCATGAACACCACACAAAAGCACGACATGACATTTTTCTTAAAACTTATGAAATTATTTAAATTAATTTAAAAGCAACCTGAGAACAAAGGAGAGTTGTGCTAACGTGCACCCTGGGAAGCTTAAATAATTAGATCACATGGAAAATAAAAATCTTATATAACTAAAAACGTTCAGGATGTTACAACAACCACTATTTTAGACAATTCGACCCCGAGAATCCATTCCAAGGGAGTGCAATGTATCCAAATAAAATTTTTAGTGACTGCATTTATACATCTGTCTCTCTCTCATAGGCCTCTTCATGAACGCTTTCGTTTTGCCAGAAACCCGGACCAAAGGGACTGACATTCCTTGGAGGATTTTCATGCTATGTTCGACAATATAGATCATATGTACCGCAAAAGATGGAACATCATAAAGCTCTGTGTTGTCAGAGTCAAACGAATACGAGGGGTTTGAATGATATTGTCAGATCTGTGATACATGGAAAACATCATGCCTATCATGATACCTCTGAGGTTGCAGTAACCAATATGTTAACATCCCAACTCCCTTCATTATCTCGAACTACCCATCGTATGTTGCTGATAACATCCCATGCCTTATGATCCACCTGTGACCCAGCCACGGAGAAACACGCAGAAAAACTCAATGTCCCACCTCAAACTCTAGAGGTCTGTGGTGATGATCGGTATATCAATATTGTCTAGAATAAGATGTAGTCATATACATCTGAGTGAGAGGAACATGGTTATACATCTCATGAATGAGATGAGGACCCAACCGAGCTGCCTCACCTGCATCGAACCACCATAAAGGGGAACAACATGGTCTACCATAATGGCCCCCATTCGAATCCATTTCAATTTTATCCTAGAAGGTGTTATAATAGATAAACAAAACAAGAGGTAAATTATTCTCCTAGTAACCTTTAAAATCAATGATACATGTCAATAACATATCCTCTAACACTTGTATATTTCTCTCATATATCCACTAGTCTGAGGGTGATATGCAGTACTTGGAAGTACATGTGATCCCAACAGCTTTTGCAACCCCTGCTAGAACTGTGAAGTAGAGTAGGAAATCCTATCTGAGACAATATAATATGGAACACCATGAAGTTGCACAATATCCTGGATACACATCCTTCCCAACTCATTAATCGCAAAGGCCTCTCAGATAGACATGAAGTGTGCGTCCATGGTCACCCTATCGACAACCACCCATATTGCATCACTACCTCAATGAGATCATGTCAAGCATGTAACAAAATCTAAGGTGATGTCACTAAATTTCCATTCAGGAAAGGATAGATGGTGTATGAGTTTACAAGGTCACTGGTGGTTTTCCATCACCTTTTAGCAGGTGGAGCACTGAGTAACGAAATATACTATCTTCTTTTTCATACTCGGCCACCAATATTATTGAAAAATGTCTGTATAAATCTTGGCCAGTCCATAATGAAATTCCCAAATAGAGGCGTGATATTTTGTAATAAGTTCATCCTATATACCTGACGTTACCCATACACATCCATGGTAAAAGAGAGCTACAATGATATCAACAACCCAACCAAAATGTGGGTTCTCTCCAATAATGCTTACCATCAAAATGATCCCCTCATGATTATTCAATTGTTGCATGTGGACATTCTCTAGAATAAAGGACATCACATTAAGAGCAGCTAGAACATGTTTTCCACTGAGCTCTTGAACCTCTAGATGCATATCTGAAAATAAGGCCCTCATCTGCCACTAAAAGTTGGAAACCTTCACGACATGTGTCCGTGTCTTGCAACAAAAAGCATCTACCACAACATTAACCTTACTAGGGGAATATGCTTGCTCAAAATCAAGTGGCTACAACTATTTTACCCACCTGTGTTTCCTTAAGTTCAATTATCGTTGATTGGAGATATAATTCGTGATGATATGATTTGTGTAAACAATGAGTATCTCATCGGAAACATTGAGTGTCCAATAGCACAAAGCATGAACCAAAACTGCAAACTCAAGGTCATGGGTTGGATAGTACTGCTCGTGAGGTCCTAGTAGGCAGGATCCATAATCCCCAACTCGATCACCATGCCTCAAAACTACACCCAATTCGATTCCATAAGAATCATAATAAATTGAATATATCATACCATGTACATGTAGTATCGGGATTTTGGCTGAGGCTAGAATTTTTTCAATTACTAAAAATACTTTTCAAAATCTTCTAACCCGATAATCTATACACCTTTCTTAGTCAGGTCCATAAGAGGTGCTGCTAAGTGAGAGAAATCCTGAATGAAATGCCTATAATAGCCAGTAATCCCCACGAAACTGTGGATGTCGAAGAAACTATTGGGGTTCTCCCATGAAACCATGGTGATCACCTTTTTTCTGTCAACTGATACCCCATCTTCTCATATAATATGACTTAAAAAGTGTACCTTATCAATAAATATAGATCATTTATTGAGCCTATAATATATCTTTTTATCTCTCACTGTACTCAGTGTAATCTAAATATGGGTTGCATGGTCATGTTAGGAACTTTAATACAATATGATGTCATCCATGAAGAATACCATTAGGGAATCAAGATAAGGACGAAAAAAGCGGTACATTATAGCCATGAAGTCAATCAGCGCATTGATGAGGACGAATGTCATAACCAGATATTTATACAAGTCGTACCTACTTAAGATTTTTTTACGTGATATGAAATATGGCCGCACATGCATCTGGTGATATCCAGAGCTCAGATCGATCATGGAGAAAACAGTTCCTCCCTGAAGCTGGTTAAACAGATCATCAATATGAGGCAATTGATCTCGATTAATTACTGTGAGATGGTTGAGTCTTCAATAATACAGAACTAACATGATGGTGCCATCTTTCTTCTCATTATAAAGTATAGGTAAACCCCACAACTATGTTCTAGATCAAAGAAATCCTTAACATCACGATCTTCAAGAGGCTTTATGAGTTCTTTTATCTCTGTCGGTGCCATCCTATAGGGAGGAATTGAAACTGGTGTCTTACCTGGGCTGAGCTCAATTGTGAACTCCATGTCTCACATATACATTATTATAGATGAATTTTCAGGGAAGACATACATGAAAAGGTCGACCATAGGTGGGAAATCAACTAGCTGCATTCCCCGGACAATCATGAAGAGACATGTTAACTGAGTTATCAACCTACCCAACCCTACGTATTTAAGAATATCTTAGTCTGCCTACATATTTTATTCTACTATTTGAAGAGATGTGTCACCCTCAGCGGTTGTAAAGGTCACCTAACAGCGATAGAAATCCACATGGTCATGATAAAGATAAAATCAGTTCAAAACAAGAAATAATGAGTTACCAGAAATATCAAGGATATAGAAATTACAAAAAAATGGTACCCTCCTATATTGAGGGGGAACTCTTGGCACTGGCATATGCCCTCTGCCCTTACCCCAGGCCAACTATATAGAGACATGACACTATAATGATATTCAATTGTAAAACCAAGACATTAAACAACTAAATAAGATATAAAGGACTATGATAAGTTAGTATAAAAAATGTATGAAACTAAAGAAGATTCCAATAGAATATTACCACTCACTATAGATGGACAAGAACTCTATTCCTCTAGTGCATATTACACTATGCACATGATACCTGATCCAAAACCTTGATATGCTGTATGGTTGTCCTGAGAAGCCCCACTCTGCTGCCGTTGATAGTCTAGAATGTTATTTACTCAACCATAAACTCCACCATTTCCTTAGCCTGATCGACCATTGAAAAAATTACTTCCATCCTACAAAGGATTAGTAGATCCCATACCTGACGGAAGTGTAGGTGGTGATCCTATACAACTGAATTCTAAAGAAAAGGAATGATAGAAATGCTGAAGGTGACCCATCCTACCAAAAGATCAGAACTTCTTTGGATCCCACATGCATAGTGGATTCTATCAAAATAGTGTTCTAGCATCCAAAAGATCAATCTCTCTATCTCTAAAATGAACCGTCCTGGATCGTTGGTTTAAATACCATTAAATTTCGCTCTGAGATCAGAGCCTGATTTACGATCTCGGTGATAGTTGTCGAATGGATGAGGTTCACTTGTGATCAGATAGTATACTCATGTCTGCCCTCAAAACTCATCGCAGTAGTCTGTGCATTGCCCGTCAAAGAAAGGGAAAAATGATGAAGATCTATGAAAAGAGTAGAATACTATAACACATTCATATATCCCAGTTGTAGATGTAGGAACTCATGTTCCAGATAATCTCTCAGAGTTTGTGGGAAAAAGTTATCGTATAAGGATTCTTGGAATTTGGCCCAATCCATGTCACTGGTCTACTTAGCCTGAGATACAACATCCCACCAGCACTTGGCAGAGACATAGAGCATGTTGACTATAATATTGACCCTTCACTCGGAAAGCGTCTTGAGGTGGTCAAAGATATAAATTATGGCCTCTATCCATGACTCTATAGCATGAGGGTCACGACTCCCCGAGATGGTAGGAGGAAGTTATTAAATAAAGACCCGCATGAGGTCTTCCCTATACGGGGTAGGTCGGGGGATATTCTGAACCAAATGCATAAACCCGAGGAGAAAATCATTGAACTGCGAGTTAGGGTCCCTCAAAATATCAAGACAAAATTCCATGGTAGGCTCTATGAGAGGTACCAATGGTGGTTCATGACCCACTATCTATGGAATGTTCTCATTTCCACTATCCTACGACACGACACGAAGATGTCGCAGTGGCGAGTGTCTACAACATCCAAACCCACACTAAAATACAAGGATTAAAGAAGGTGAGAAAAGCAAGTAGAGTGAAAAAATAAGTTAGGTACGTAGCCTACCTCTATACACTAAACTATAGACAACCCACCATAATAACAGGGTTTCAATATGGAATTGACAACTCAAAAGGACTACGAAAAACGTTCTACACTCTATTCCTAGGATAAGTCAGGCTATCATCTAACAGACTATCACAACATCATCTTTAATGAAGAACATTTTAAAATTTTACCACAAGGGCCAACATCACTCACATAGAAAAGGAAAATCCATGCTAAAGTAGATATAGCATGGTAATATTCATAGCATTTAAGTCCTATAGTGCTTAGTATAATGCATGGAATGAATTTCCCTCGCATCATTGGTGTACAATGGTTAACCCATTATCTCAATAATTCTTAATCTATAACTACACAATACAAGTGGGTCACCCAACACTGAAATCATATCAACAGTAACTAGAATAATCAATAACTGTAGTCCCAACCCTAGAATATGGGTTTTACCCTCTACATGGGTTATCTATGTCCAAGAATAGAGTACATTAGAAAGTCTTATATCCTAGTATTCTATCTAACACATACAATAAGACAAAAAAGGAAAAATTCTTTTGATACCACTTTGTAATGTCTTGACCCTACTCACTTCTAAGACAGTGGACAGACTGTTGCGTCACATGAACTCAAGCATATCTCCCCAAACTATTGAGGCTACTGACTATCAGCGAAGTCCTTTTTGTGTCTGAGGGGGAAACTATTCCCTCATAGGTAATTGGTAATATCAATATGGGAGTAGAAAAAAAATAATAATAAATAAAGGGAACATATAAATGAACAAACTACTAAAGAAGGAATATAAATAATCCAACTAAATAATAATAATCATGATTTGAATCTCACAAAATGAGGGCATTCCATGATGTATGTCTAAACTGGAAGTACATAATACAAAACTCAAACACATATTTAACTAAAAAAATGCAAAAAACAGCAGATGCATCACATGAAATGCCAAGTCCTCTGCCCATGTCTAAATCCTATGCAGTAAAAAACAATCACACATTGAAAGTATCACACTTCCCATTTTCAATACATGCGAGCATGTAATATTCTCGGGAGTCAACGATGCTTGAGTTGTGTGTGAGATAAAATCTCAGTAAGCCGTCACCCATAGTGTCTAAAACGTTCCATTTCGTGCGAAGATAAAAATGAAGTTTTCTATTACATAAAAAATTTTGATAAATTATTTTATGTGAAATTAAATAAATAAGTCAACTCGTGTTCGAAACAGCACTCATGCCTAATCACCATCTTCAGCCTATACCCGTAGTCGAAAGGGGTACCTATTAGAAAATGCACATAAATATATATAAATAACACCCAACAATTAGGGTAAAACAATAATAGGTATACCCCATGATTGTGCTTTAACTTGGGGTCTATGTCATGTGTCAACCAGGTGTGATGCATCATACCCGAAGAACATTTCAATTCTCAAGAGAAAAAAATGGAAACAATATAAACCTTAAGTGCGTTATTATTAAGGTTCATGTTGAGAGTTGGGTTCTGATCCCATCCCGAAGGTATCTCTATGGAACATCCATAAATTCTCTCCAATACCACCAAGCCCAACCATGGCCTTGTTTATAAAGAAAATGTCTCGCTCGAGGCATGGATTTACCCTCAGTCCACGTGGATATCCCAAAAAATGGGTCGAGTGTCATCTGAGGATGGCATACCCCCATTTCTAATGGATCTGTATCGATGGTAAAATTTGGAACTAGTGTCAGTAATAAGTATTATATTCTCAAGGAAGTCTCAGTCTGAAAAAGACAACAACAACACCCCACAATGCATAATGGTAACTGTAAAGAAAGAAGGGTCTAAGTGTGGGGCTTAATATGGTACCCACATCCTTTCTCATCCCTGAATTTAATTAATATTATCATAGAAACATATATGAGATAATAAGGATAAAAATTTCATCTTGAAAAATAACAAAATACACCCATAAATCACAAGGTATAAATTTAACATTACAACTCAGAAAAATAATAGGAAAATATACCATTTCAACATTAGCAGATGATACACTTATTGAATAAATAATTAGTTCAACAAAAACAATTACCAATGATCAACCAATTCAATCTACGTATTCAAAGAAACTATTTATTTAATTTAAATACAATATTTAGTGGTATTGAAACACTTACACTTAATTAAATTATAATCATGGATAACAGAAAAAAACACCAACCATGTTAGCATGCCCAAAGTGGTGTCCGACCTTTTTTATACAATTCAAAAAATTTACTTTACCATTATTAGAGAGACATTAATTAAACAAAAAAATTATATAATTGAATTTGGTGAATTTTTCACAAAGCCTGTAGGCACCGACTAACGACGCAATGTTGCATTTTTTATAATCCACAATAAAACAGAGGGAATTTGATTAGGAACCCTAAAATGTAGTCTTATATTACTCTATGATCCATGATAAGATTTTATTTGACCTAAAACGGATGAAACATGATGATTTTAGAAAAAACCCAGAATAAGGTAAATATCTTCCGTGATGAACTATTCCCACAATACTCAACGTAATTGTATGATTCCACCTGAATAAGTTTAGAAATTCCCAATGGTTTACATCACACATGACAGAGAAGAAATTAGATGACACACAGAGAAGTTATAGTCTTCCAAAGGAGAAGGAGTGGGGTGCATCACTAAGGGGTTAGAGGGGGTGATACGTGAAGAGGGGAGACGAATATAGGATATGAAAACAATTAAAGAAAAAAAATGAAAAGAAAAAAAATTAATATTAATAAAATAATGAAAAGAAAAACGGAAAATAAATGAAAAAATAAAATTGAATAAAATGATGTAAAGGAAAAATGATAAAAATAAATTAAAATTGAACTCTCCTATTTTAATTACTTTTATTTTTCCCATAAGCACCATTAAATTTTATTTATATTTTTTTATCCTTTCTATATTTCATATAAATAATCCATAAATATCTTATTACTCGTTTTCAATCATTAATGTTTTTTAATTCCAGCCACCATGCTAAAGTGTGACATGCTAGTTTTCATAAAAAGTCTATAGTTACAAAAAATTTATAAAAAATTTCACAGGACCCGAAATGAGGTGCGCAAACGTGCTCCCAGGGTCGTTTAAAGAATTATACCACAAAGAAAAAAAATTGAATGTACCTGATAATGTATGGGACAATACATATACCCTTAGTACATCATTACTCTCATGAGGTGAATCAGTAGGCTATCGTTAAATTTGTATTTACATATAGTATTAATATAACGAACTAACCCCAAAAGCTGATAGATGTTGTGTTACATTATACAAGGTCATGATTACATGGAATAAAATGATAGTGGGAAAATCAATTTACTATTTGTTTATGATTATATTATATATATTATACCCATGTTAAATTGGGGATGTAAAATGAACATATTATATAAACAAAACAAATAAATTAAATCCTTGAAAATAAGAATATGAATTCATCATCATATCAGGGAGAGAATAAAAAATATAAAAGTGAGATAAAATTATAAGTATGTTTATAAATAAATTTTAAGTAATAATAATTCAAAATATAAAAACAATATGTAATGGAAAATAACATAACACACTATGCATTTAAAGAACTGGATAAGGCGTTATTTTTTTAGGAATGAAAAAAAATCAAAACCCATTTTATTTATTAAATTAGCTAATAATTAAGTATATCCATTTATAATGTCAATGATAATATATAATGGATAAATAATAATTAAATATGAATGAGATAAATTCTTAATTATTGGATTCCATGTTTTTTAGTTACATGGTACCATTACTATTAAGACCATTCCCTGGATAGTTTATAACTTAACGGGAAAAACCCTATATGAATTGGAATTTTTTTTCTTTTGATACTATCGATGCAATGAGGGGAAATATATAACCATCCCCATCCATTTCATTAATACCCAAATCATTATTCATATATATATTAATCAATTTAATTCAATAACAATGTACCTTATCATTATTCAGAACTTAATAAAAGATGCATAATAATCTGTAATCAACAGGTTAATCAAATAATTGTCAAACTGAATAATATATTTTAAAATGGAATGTGGTTTTAGAGGTAATAATATTCATTTCATTATAATTTTTTTAATATAAATATAACTTTCACTCAAAATGTTGATAACAATTTTTTTGTTTCAATAGAATCATAAAGATCACTAATTAAAGCAATATTGCAATGTTATCTTTCACCACATGTAAATTTGCAGTTCAGAACCCCAAGAATTAGATTATTCAAATTGAAACATATAATACCAGGAATTATAATTTAGTCATTATAATAAATGATAATGGGTAATTTTACAAATCACATTAAATTGAATTTGTGTATAATTATTAAATATCAAAAGGATGTAATTGACCGGATTATCATACAAAACACAACCTTTTGGTTTACTAAAATATTACCCCAATTAATGTAGTTTTTATAATTATATTATATTACACTAGAAACATATTAATACTTATTATATAATACATATTTCTTTTATACCTATTTACTCAATCGTCTAATATGTTTTATCAATTTAATCATTTCAGATGTCAAATGTCTTCATTTTTGAGTATTCCTTGAAATTACATTTTTCAACTATTAATAATATTATGATATAATTCTCTAAAAGATGTAAAATAGTATTTAAATATCATATATATTTATTACATATTTATTTATAACAATATATAATATTTTAAGATAGTAAATGAAATCCATCATTCATGGAGATGGTAGGTCATATGTATGCTTGAACGCTACATACAATTCATTATCATATTTAAAAAGTAAAGAATATATATATATATATATATATATATTCATTCTAGTAAACTACTTTTCTAGTATATGGAACCTTTATTTTTTAAAACCATTCTTAATTTTTCCAATACATTTAAAAAAATGATGGAATATGTTATATAGGAATTGAAAAAATCCAAAATTCCATACTAATTTCAAATATGTCAAATAATTACTATAAAGACATATTAATTTCCAACCATTTGTGGTTGTAATGAAATAATGAATGACATCAATTTGTGAGAAGTTAGTACACCATACATATGAACAGTGATTATGTTTTCCATTTGATGGATGTTATGATTTTTTTGATCAAAATACTAAAATAAAAACATTCAAATTTGTTTTTGATACGTATCTAAAAATTTATTTTTGAAAAAATATGAATTAATGACAGGAAAAATAAATGAAACAAAAATTATTGATGATGAATGTTACCACTTATTTCTAGTATCATCCATTTTATTGTACCAAAATGTGTCTATAGATGTATTTAATCGAACATTTTGAATTATTGGAAGTGAGTATGGAATTTGCGGCATTATTTGGGTAGGTTTTGGATAACTCAAAGTGACTGTGATGTGTAATTATGTGGGTGGGCTGAGAACATTTTTATATTGGAAGAGTAGAATTCTTGTATATTTTTGAAAATTGTATTCAACCAAAAATTCATCTAGAAAAATTTTCTCAAATAATGAAATAAAAAAAATGTATTATAGGTTCAAAAAATGTCCATAACATAGATTTTTTTCAAGATTCTAGTTTATTTATTCCATTATGTTAAATGCTTAATCCATTATTATTAAAATGTTTCAATTAATCGCAATAATTAATTATTACGAAATTTACTAAAAATTTTAGTCATAATCTAACATGATATTATAATACATATTTTTTTTCTAAATCAATAGATGTAATCCATTTTCAAATTCCTATCACATATATGGGATGACAAACCGAGGTTTTAATGTAAAAATATTCAAAAGTTTGAAGTATTATGATATCATTTATAATGGTTTAATTGTTTAAAATTACATAGATTTTATTAATTTATGTATTGTTAAAAAATTTTAACTGTGAAACAATTATTATATAATATTTCATTATAAATTAATTTTAATACAAAGAACTGTTCAATTAAAATTATACATTTTCATTATACATCAAGGAATAAAACATCTCAGAAATCAACAAATATTCACACTATGCCAGTTTTGATGATTATATTTCAAAAAACCAATATTATTTTCTCAAATAAAATATTTAAAAGTGTTAAAATTAATATTCAATAAAGGTATGAAATTAAATGTAGGTGTAATTACTTTTATTAAAATAATGTTTATTATGAGTAATATTGTTTTTCTTATATTCTTGCGCTTATATAAAACATTGTATGGATGTATAAAATATTTAAGTTAATATATAATAATCATATTTATTTAATAAAAATCACTAATAGTAATTAAATTAATTTATAATATAAAAAGTCTTTGTAAGCATGAAAATAGTTTTTTTAAAAATTCAAATTATAATTAATTAGTTATTGTATTCATATTTAATTAACTTTTAACTGATGAATTCGACCATATATTTTAATTAGATATTAGTTACTATTAATTACCCTAGATTTAATTTCTAAGATGTATCTCATTATATTGGATAATAAGATCTTAATAATAAATCATCTTTAGGTAATACTTAGTCATGTATGTAATGAAAACAGCCGAACAAATGAATTCTTTTGTGTAACACAAGTTAAATTATTATTTCATTGATTACAAGATATATAAAATATTTATTTAAAATTCTAATTGAATAATAAACGATTGGTATGTTTTCTTCTTTTATACACTTGGTGTTTCATTTCACACATACTATTAAAAACTATGATCTTATATTAGGATTTTATAATTTTACATTCTCCCCCACCGTAATGAAATTACATCCTAGAAATTTAAACATGATCTCTATAATCGAGGGTTCGGTATATTAAAAAAATATTTTTGAAAACAACAAATTAGAAAGATGTTAAATAAAAAATACTTTTAATAAGATGGAATATAAAATGATTTTGTCACTACAAAACTATGATTTCAAGTAAGAAACAACTAATAAAAACATTGATACAGAAGAAAAATATAACTGTCATGTTATAATGGAGAGTGAAAGATAAAATATTCATGTTAATATTTATGAACATTTAATCATAATCCAAATGAGTTAATAGTTGTCATTGATATCCTGAGAAATTTGGATAACATGAAACCATTTTTGTTTCAAGACCCTTTTCCTAATGTTGAGAAATTATTTTACAATCTAGGAATATAATTTAAAATACA
This sequence comes from Viscum album, assembly GCA_963277665.1. NCBI lineage: Eukaryota > Viridiplantae > Streptophyta > Magnoliopsida > Santalales > Viscaceae > Viscum > Viscum album. Next base: position 64,994,512 of record OY728143.1, read on the forward strand.
GTACCATTTAATAAAAATAACTATATTAGTTGTATTCACCAATAACTATTTCTAGATCACTATTTAGTAGTTATTATAATATGGTGATGTAGAAACTAAATCTATAAAATCCCTTTAATTGATCGACATAATCCATCTCATAAATTGGTAACCAGTCCAAAATTTTATGATCTAAGAGTTTATAATTAGTTCCATGGCAGTTAGTTGTATTGAATTTACATTAAAAAAATAATAAAATTTTCCAAAATCATTATTTACACATTAATAATATTTTATGTCATTTCATTCTATGTATAATTTATTTTCCATTAATTTTATATTTTTAATAATTTAATTTTCATTGCATCATTAATCATTTTATCTAAAAGATTAAATGAAATATTGTTGTTGTTTAATAAATATATTTTTTATAATTAATTTTAATTTAATAACATCAATGAAATCTTTTTAAAACATATTTCCTAGATCAAAACCACAAAATCAAAACAAACATACCAATTCGGTTTTATCAATAAAATAATCTTGTACTTGATCTCTTGTTTTCATATAAGGTATATTCCTTTGATTATTGGATACTTTTTTAGATTCATGCCAATCTATATAATGTGGTACCATGGAATATAATTTTTTTTTCTTCCAATTGGATTATTAATCCTGGTGGCCGATTTCTTCTCACTTATAACAAACTCTAAATCCATTAAAAATTTTACCAAGCTGATTAATTCTACAGTTATCACATATTTGAAAATCACTATTTCTTATTATCCCCTTATCTTTTATTTTCACATAATTTATATTATTATCTTGCATCTATTTTAATCCATAATAATTAGAGAATTATTTTTCTGTTAGGAAATCATATATAACTATTTCATCATATGAATAAAATGTTAGTGATACTAAAGCCCTTTGGAGTCATGTATTGAGAACTACAACAAAGTTATAAATATTTTACTCCAGGATTCATATAAATTAAATAAAATACCATATTATCCCTAAAAAGTTAGTTTCATATTTTTTAACACTTTAAACCTCCTTCGTCGTTACACAATGTAACATTATCTTTATATCTGTTTTTTTTCTCAAGATAGAAATATTTAAAAAAAATATCTCATTAATAAATATACACTCCTTGAGTTCTATTCCTTCATCCTCCCAAGTATTCTAGATAATGGACTGCCATTTATTAACATCACATTTGATAAAATAGACCGAAAGTGTAACCTTTTCCTTTTCACTACATTCCAAGGCAGTAAATATCATCTATAGATACTTACTCCATTTCATAGAACAATTGGGATTAATAGTACAAATAAAAAATGGGTGCTCCTAGCATATAATGTGATCTTGAATATTATATTATTTTTTATCAATATATTCCTCCATTAATGAAATGCTATTTTACATTACCTAATTCAGTATCCCTAATATATATATATATAATGTTTTGAGTTCCAATATAATATCTATTGACTTTTTTATATGGTTAACCACTTCACTAGACATGACTATTGATAACATTGTTCATTCATGTATCAATTTCAAGGAAATGTTACATTCTATATTAGATCATAACAGTATTTAATATACCGTATAATCCCAATACTAGAAAAATACATAACATAAATTGAACTAGTTATTTGTATCAAATCTCATAACCATAATCATGGTTTATTTTTCGATAACATTATAGTAAAATCATTGATAATGGATTTTAAAAAATGTTGAATTATCCTAGGAGTTCCCCCATGACTATCAAAAAATGTGCACCATGATGCCCACATCCGTGTAACAGGTTACAATCGATTTAGGCATGACATTCATTTTTAGAGTTGTTACCCCAAATACATTTTCCCAGAACCACTTCCACTTATAGTATCCTTATAAGTATAGTTCTCTTGGAATAATCACAGTATATAAACAATAAAAAAATTATAGGATATTATTATATACTTAAACATAAATCCCACCATAGAGTTATGTTCCCTAATCAATATTTTCATAAATATATTTTCCAATATTTTTTATAAACTTCATTTTATATCAATTATAAGAACAAGTCCCCAGAAACACAGATCTAGTGTATTACTTTGTTACATTAGAATGATTACATGGAATCAAATATTAATGGACTTATATAAATAGATATTTTCATAAAACTAGATTCAATAAATTATACTCATTTTTTGTTGGTAAATGAAAATTATTCATAATATATAAGAAAGACTAGTGGACTGCATGCATGATACTCATTCCATGAATTCTTCATCATATCGAGTGGAAAAGAGATCAAATAAGGGTGAACTAAAAATTATCAATAAGGGTTAGAATAAATTGTATGTAATCAAAAATAAATAAGAAAAAAAATATGGAAAGGTAAATAACTAAACATACAATCAATTTAATCAATGTGATAAGGTATAATTAATAAGGAATGAAAATATTGAAACTTATGCCATGTATTCAATAAACTATGAATGAAATTAATCTATAGTTAATGTCATAAAAATAATGATATGTATAATTAATAATATAATATTAATGATGGATATTCAAAATTATTAGACCCAATGTTTCCTAGGATCGTTGTAATATTATTCTCATGATATATAACAAGATGTTTTATAACTTATTTGGTAAAACATATTTGATTTGGACAATTGATTCATCTCATGATATTATAGATGTATCAAGTGTATATCTATTACTAGGCCCCACATCAGTGATACCTATCAAAATTCATTCTCAAATATCATGTATTTTTTTATTTTTTTATCAATGGGCATTATCAAATAATTGTATTGAATAATAGATATTGATTTATCAATACTTAGACATATAATCAAATAACCATCAAAGTGGTCTATTTTTTTAAAAATGGAATAAATTTATTGAAATAATAATAACCATTTACTGAGAATATATATATTTAAGATAAATTTAATTTATAATAAAATTGGTTATAATGAATTGATTCTTTCAACAGAATTTTAACAATCACAAAATAATGTTATATTTCAAATATAACATTCACCACATTCTAATTTTCATGTCAAAAATTCTTGTATGAGATAGATAAAATTTAAACATTAAATACCATTATTAATAATTGATTCATGATATAAAAATAAATATGGGTGTTATATACATCACACAAATACGAATCAGTGTATAATAGAAAATAACTTTAGACGAAATGAAAATTTAGACGAAATCCCATAACATAAACTAATTTATTTTGAATGATATTTATCATCTTGTATAATGTTATAATAATGTTAGTAACTTTATGTATAACCATATAAATATATATAATGTCATATTATGTCATATTATGTCCTTTAATAACATATTATAAGTCGTTCATTAGTAATCATTCATCCTTTTTCATATTTTAGGTGTCAATTGTTATGTTTTTAATGTATACATTTTTTTTCATTTTTTATATTCATAACTAGATCATGAATTAATCATATAATGTCTTTAAACCCTGATGAAAATATCATATATATTAATTACATCCATATTTATAAAAATACATAAAATTTGAAGATTGGAAATGAAATACATCGTTCATGGAGATGGTAGGTCTTACATAAACATGAATTCTACATTCAATTATTAGTCTTAATTTAATACTAAGTGATATATATTTTATCATTTTAGTATCATATTTATTTCATATATTTCAATTATGAATATTTATGACCATCCATAATACATACCATGTATAGCGTGAATAGATCACATCGCTTTAAGGGGGGACAGTCAACACGTCCATAAACAATGTTATCATATCCCCACAAAAAAGAGTACAAGAAGGCATGTTTTATATAATAACTGAATAAGAATAAATAAATTATAAATTTCATGAGTATAATATATAATCTATTAATATATTATTCTTACTAACAATGATATGTGGTAATACAAAAATATGGGGCATCATTTTATGAGGTCCTTGTCTGACGTTCACATAAACAATGCTTTCTGATCCCATTTTATGGATTTGTGATAATGATTATGTGAAAATAATATCATAAAAACCTTAAAATATATTGAATATATTTATTTCATTACATTTTAGTTATATAGGAATAATTGAAGTGCTGGATAAAGAAATGAAATAAATGTGATCGTTGAAGAATGCTATATCATTTCCGGTACGTCCTTCCAGTTTATACAAAAATTATTACTTTGATAAATTTATTACCAAAGATATGATTATATTGTAAGGGATATATTTTTTGGAGCTATTTGGTTACGTTTTTTAAAATAATTATGTTTTAAAAAGAGGTAATAAGTGTGAGGGGTAAGTGTCTTTTCATAGTAGAGGAGGACTGGAATTCTTGTAAATTTCTGAAAAGGGAATTCCACAATCATTTTTCCCATCTAATGTGGCTCCAATAAGAATCCAATTTTGATAAAAGCGATTGTATGGTTGAAATATAAAAATCACATGGATTTAGGAAATGATTATCAGTTCTTTTGTCTATTATATTTCATGTATAGTCTAATATTATTCAATTATTGCCTTCATAACTATAATTAATATTAATAAATTCCACATATATTTGGGTTAAAATATTATATAACATTTTTATAAATATAAAAAAATTGATTACATTTTTCGGTATTTCAATTAAAGAATGTGAAAGAAATTAATTTGGAATAAATCCATCTGACGAGACAACAAAGCTAGGATTTAATGTAAAAATGTTCAAATGTATGAGAGGTTTTTATATATTACATAATATTCAAATTGATTCTAATAAAATATCTTTTATTAAATTATGTTTAATTTTTTTTTAAAAATCAATTATAATTTATGCATATAAATAAACTTTTCAAAAAATAATTTTGTAATGAAAATAATGTATTTTTTAATATTCATCATAAAGTGAAACATTTCTAAAAAATATTCACAATATCCTATTATTAATTTTTATATTTAGAAAACTAAATATATTAAATTATATTAAATTCTTATATTTTAAAAATTAATATTTATAACAGGTGCTCCATATAAAAGAAGTAAAACTGCTTTTATGAAAATTATAATTATTATACATAAAAGTGGATTATTATTATCATAGGATTATCAAATCTATTCAATGAAACTCAAAAAATATCATTGAATATATAATATATATAGATTACATAAATATCAGTAACTTAATGTAATTAATTTCAGTTATTATGATAAAATGACTTTGTGAGTATATTAATAGTTTTTTAACTATCATATTTATAATCAATATGTAATTATATTAATTTAAAAAAAATTATAATAAATTTCAACATATATTTTCTGAATTAATGGAATAAAATTCTCATCCAAATAAATAATGGCTTCCTATTATATTATTATATTAAATAATGAAAACATAATAAAATATTGTTTTTCGTAAAACTTTGTCATCTATGTAATGAAAACTAATGAACAATGTTATTGTGTGTAATAAAATATAACATTATGTTGCATTAATTAAAAACTATATAATAGATTTATTTAAAATAATAATTATATACTAATTTCTCAAATTTTTATATTCACTTCTACTCTTGGCGTTACATTCCATAGACACTATTAAATACAATTATCTCACCATAGTATTTTTTATGTAAGATTTATACTCTCTAGTTAATGGTCTTAATAGTTGATATATCATGATTCCTAAGACCATGGAATATTATAACTAACCATTTATATCATTGATAATTCTATAATTATTAACCAAGAAATTTTCAAACTGGTATTATCTATGGATTCATTTAATAACCTATTTATATAATAAATGGAATGTGTTTTTGATTATTTAAATTTATATATTAATTATTCCTTATACTATTATCCATGATTTTGTCTCTAGATTCTTTATATTTTAATCGTATTTTAAAATTTTAATCTAATATTAGTTAGTTATCATTCTATATTAATTATTTTATATCTTATATTGGCATTTATGTTTTTTAAATGGAATGTGTGTTAAGTTATTTACCATAAAGTATAGATTAATTTTATTTATTGATGATAACATAACTTATATATAACAATTAATGAGAAATTGAGATGACACTTATTTTTCCACTTTATAAAAAATCATTGAAGTTTACAATAATTATTATGCATTGATAGGATTCTAGAAATAATTATACTATCAAATAAATATTGTATTTTTTTGAAATTTAATATATGAAATATGTTTTATCTTGATTGAAAATAATAAAAAATTAATTCATTAGTTTGATTATGATTCCATGTATCATTTTCTAATGAAAAACCAATACAGTGGATTTGGGATACCTGGGGAAGAGGATGTTATAGTAGGTATTAGAGGGACGTTAGTAAAATCCATGGGAACTAAATTTATGAAAACATATATTACAGAATATAACCCTAGTATATAAATTGATAATAAGTTTAGAATATGATATTAATTTTTTGGTATGATAATGATTGGTTTTTTTCATTTTACTACCATTTTGTTTGGATTCTACAAGTTGTCTTTGTTCTAGAAAAATTGTTCCTAGGAGTAAGAACCCTGAAAATGGTGGATTAGTATGGACTAATTCATTGCTTGGAGAATGGAATCATTATTTACTATGAAACTATTTTTGAAATTCTTGGGGGATATACTTACAATAAATCCCATTATCATCACAACCAATTAAGATATATTTCAATATATGATGAAGATGAATGCCTTAGAAAAAGATATAGTGTCTTATATTGTAAATAATTTGACTTTACAGTTACCTGAAATATATGATATGGTTTTCCGACTATTATTATTATTTATCAATGTATATTTTTCCTTTTAGTAAATGCATGGAAATAATCATATCAATGACTATGATGTAAATTTTAGTTATTATGATTAATAAAATGTGATGATGAAGGGGTAAAAATATCATTATTATTAGAAATCTATTATCCTAGAATATAATTAACATCCTATATCATAACCAAATACATGACTCAGCAAATAATATAAAGATATATTTTTCTAAGAGCTCATGTGGTGGAAACTATGTATAAAAAAGGTGTAATTTCCATCATGTGAGAAATCTGGATGGGGTAACCCTGGAAAGTTTTTCAATAAAATGGGAAAACTATTTTTGTGCATAGAATAAGAGAATATATTATATAATTGTTGAGAAAGAATAAATAGTACGATTGAAAGAAATAAATCTAATCCTTGTGATCTATTTATTGATTGTTGTACTAAATGTGGTGATCCCTTGAATTTCCCAATATAATTTACTCTTCTAATGGTTTACACCTAGATAATGGGAGGACCTATATTGAAATAAAATTTCTAAAGTATTTATGTTTTTTGAATTAATAATTAAATTTTATATGTAATTCTGTAAACAATATTTCATTTATAAGAATCATGAAACACTTGAGGATTGTTTTAAATTTTACAAACATATATGTTTTTAATAAATTATTGTTAAAGATACCTTCATGGGTCTATTATCATAAGTATGATATTATGTTTAAATTATAGACCATAATTTTAAATATTTTTGGTGTTGCAAAAATGGAATGATAAATGATATATTCTGTGACATTTATGTATATAAAACCCATTGTATTAATATATGATTTAGTGATAATTTTATTTAAGGGAGAAGTCAATTACCAATATCTAAATATTAATAATGGTATTGGTAAGCCTTACGTATTATCATATCTTTAATGTTTTTTTATTATGGGGTAATAATAATTGGTAATTATATTGGAATTATGTTAATATAGTCTTAGAAAAAGGACACCCCACATGTTAGGTGACTACCTCTCACGTCCCACAATTCCACAAAGCATAACCCCTTGACTAGTGAAAATTAATATTTTATTACATACCACTAGATTATGTGATATTAACTTTAAATTTTCATTGTTTTTAGTCAATCAATTTTCCAAATAATTAATTATTATTGACCAGTGGTGTTGCAATTTGTCATTTAGATATCACTGTTTCATTTTGAATGTTTTTATCCCTATACTGGATTTGTAAAATAATTAGTTTTAGATGGAAATATCTGCCACACTTCTATGGGTCACAATATCCACTAAAAATTTATTCAATTCATTAATTATAAATGAATTTCTTTAACGTACCTTTCATAGAGTATGAGATGAATTGTAAATTGATTGAAGCACAACAGCATGATTAATATGAAGTTACAAGATAGATAGATATCATGTGGATATAATTTTATATATTCTTAATTTATATAGAAATTTAATTCCTCAAATCATTGTAAAGGAAATTTAAATAAATGTTTTCATTGTAAAATGATTTCTAATAAATCTAATGGTATTTCAAATCATCAAATATTTGGGGTTTTTATGTCTTCATATTACCATTAACTAGTCTTGTTCTTTTGATCAACAACCTCTATTGTAATCTAATATTATTTTCTATTTTAATCCTTGTATATATCATCACTGCTGACCATTTATTTCCAACATGAAATCTAGATAATTATTTATTCAATATAACATTTATTCGTCACTTTCTCTATTATTAAGAGGTTTATTTTGGAAACCATTTGAAAATGAGGGTTTTGGACAAATGAGTTTTCACATAAAAACCTATGATAATATTTAAAAAACTGTATTTTCATGGACACCATTTATTTTTTATGTACAATGTAAAACCTCATTATTTTAAATAAATATGTTTTTTGGATAATTTATTTGATACGCAACCCCTATTGTAAACAACCCAAAAAATATATTTCTTTACATTTAATCTCCTCTATAAATTATAGAACACACCACCCCAAGTCTATCTAAAAAGTTATATGATATAAAATTATAACATATAAATTAAATTGAAATAAATTAATAGTAAATTGTAATGTAATAAAATTGACATTATCTATTAAAAAAAGTCATATTAAAAAATAAATGTTTTCAGGAAAACCCAATTTTTCATGAAAAAAATGAAGTCTATATTTACAAATATAATTTAAATATATTTTTAACCACTCATGGAAAAATTATTTAATAATATTAACTTAATTATTTATATTATAGTATTATATTTATATTAGTGTGATATTTTGGATTTTTTTGAAATGTTTCATTTTCCAATGGATAGGGAAAAATACTAAGTCTTAGTTGAGAACAACATTTTCATTTAAAATAATTATAAATAAAAATTACCTTATTAATTATTTATAGATTAAAATTTGTTCAATTGTATACCTATTTTTTTATTTAGTATTTAGGAACAATTTTCATTATTACTTTTTATATTAATTCATTTGTAATGTTTGAAGATTTTATCTTTACAACCTAGATTTATCATTGTCTATGCGGGATAATATAAATTATATTTTGAAATTTTGTAAACTAAATTTATAGAAAAAAAATTCAATATTTGGAATAATTAAAATTAAAATTTTAAAATAAGGTTACTTTAATTTTATAAATGATGAATAGTAATAACATTAATATATATATTGAATAGTTAAGGTAAAAATGTATTTACCAGGGGCTTAAAAAATATACGAGTTAAAATGACAAATATAATTTTGTAAAATATTGTTATGATTCTATTTAGACACTATAATGTATATATATCTTGAGTAATCAATTTTTGTGCATTTTAATGTAAAAAAATGTAGATACACCTTATCTTTTCTAAAATTACATGTCTATAACTATCCTCATGTATAAAAGTTCACCACCTCTCCAATAATCTTCACACTATGCCACACTTTTGGATAATAACATACCTACCCAAATAACATTCATTAATATATTATAAAACCCTAAATTCAATTTTATTAGTAGAAATTAATTCTAGGAATACATTTGGTATAATCATGAAGAGGTGGTCCATGAAGATGTCGAATTACTATCTATGCATTTTCATTTTAATTCCTCTTCCACCTCAAAAAAATTTGATTCATTTAATCATATATAAAATAACTAGTATTTACCATATAATTTGATTATATTATGTAGTGTTCATGTAGTATATCTATCTTCTATTCTATCAAATGGGAAATAATTACATCTCTGATGTTTATGGTGGACTATCGCTTCATGAACCAATTTGATAAATTTCCCATAAAAACCATTCATGGATGGGTATTATGATAGATATGAAGTACATATATGACTTTCATAATATAATTATACCTCTATAGTCATAATATTAAATATTATTATTTTTTTCTTCACATCCAATAGGGGGTATGATATGTATCTCATGCAAAAGACAGACTACCACCTCACGAAGCGATATGATTCATTTTTTCATTAACTCTTTACATGAATGTTATAATAGAAAATCTTGTTAATTATATGTAATTAAAATGCTATAATTTTTAAATTAATAATATATTTGTAATTATGAAATTATTTTACATCGTTTTCATTCCTCCCATTCACTCATAAAAGATAATAGAGTCAATCGTGTATATGGAGACCACCTCATTCGTGAAGTGATATGACTCTATATTCATCACCACACCATATATATTATATATATATAATATTAAAGTAATATATTTATATAAATATAAAATAATAAATTCTATTTTACCACAATGATAATTAAAAATGGAACCATTACACTTGTGTCCGTATGACCTATCGTCTCGATGATCATAAAATACATCATTTATCAATATTATTATTCTTGATTCTTATATAAAATATAATTGATTTTTTAATATGATAATTAATTCTATATTTTTATTTGGATATTATAGAACTATATAACTATAAGAATAATATAATCTTTCATGATGAAGCATAAATGATAAAATAAGAAAATCAAAACCTAATGAAATGAAATTAATAAAAGATAATTAAATAATTGTTGATAAGATGTTACAAAATGATAATAATTGAAATTATGAATTTTAATATGAGTATTTTATAAGATATTAATAGGATTTGTAATATTATAAAGTAGGATAAATCTGGTTCAACAAATGGATTCATTATGTAAAGGACTTCGTCTCAATTTCCATTCATTTAGACATATTTTATTTATATCCAACAAATTTATTATATATTTTGAACATGATTACCCTTTATCAATTTTTTCATTAATCCATAATACATAATGGTAATTTTTGTGTAAATTTAAAAATATCATCCATTACGAATAGAAATGAAAAATACCAATTGGTATAGAATTTCAGAACTCAATTTATTTTCATTGGGTTATATTAAATATTCATTTTCACAGACATACTATGCTTATTTAGGTTAAAATATATTATTATATTAGGATTTAATTTCAATTTTTTATTTTTATTTACATTTTATAGAAATAATAGACTCATATATTAATTCTCATATCATTGTTATGATATTTTTAAGGGTTTATAGCACAATATGTTTTTAATTAAGATTGATTATGCTTCAATTTCCTATAATAAAAATTATTTAATAATTGTATAAAAATTATTTTTTAGTATCCTCTTGTTATTCATGATAATTCCCAACTAATATAACCATTTAAAAATATTTTTACATCAAATTATTGATAAAATGTTTTGGAGAAATTCAGATATCACATATCTCTTCTCACAAAATTTTTTTTTCTTCAAAACAAATTCTTAAACTATTTTAAATTTTTTTTATCTTATATTGAAAATGACTTAATAATAAAAATTTCAATAAATTATACCTTTTGGATATGTTTTTGAAAATAAAATTTATGTATATTAAAAAATAATTAATTATTCTGTTTTACAAAAAATTGTGAAAAAATAATAATTTTAATATATTAGTTATATTTGATGTTTCTTCTTATTATGACCACAATATATTATACAAAATCATTTATATGTTTCAAATATTTTGTCCAAATTAATTTATTTTCAATTTTTTGGATGTTTTAGTTCTAAAATTATTTTCATAGTAAAAAAAGTTACTTTCCTCGACTATGTCTTAAATAATCTTGTTATAAAATATCTATTAATCAATGATATAAAATATTTATTGTATATGTAATCCTCAGTATATTTTTTCTATTGATTTCATAATTATATTTTCATTGGATGGTAAATATTCATTTTGAAAATGAATTTTTTGAAACTCATTGTATTTTTTTGGTAGTCATTAACCTTTCCCTGGAATATTCAATTTTTTTGTGATCATTACACATTAAATTTAAAATTAATATCCATATATCTTATCATGGATACCATTATACATATAACATTTATATATGGTGTTCTACGTTTATTACATTATTTATAGAGAAATGTTGATAAATAATTATTCATTAATATTGAAAGATATTTGTTGATAGGGAACATGATTATTCATTTAATAAAATATTTTATATTTGAGTACTTCTTTGGAAATGAAGTGATGGGTGTTTCCTAGAATTATATATTCCCTCAATGCATATGTTATGTCATGAGTAAAATATGTAAGCTAGTATAAAAAAGGTTATTACCAATATTTTCAAACTCCATATAAATTTTCTTGATATTATTGGTAATATGATTTTTAATTTATTGATTTCCAATAATTAATAAATATAATCATCAACATATTTTGTATTATTATACATGATATATTAAAAATTATATTATCTATGCATGGATTATATTTTCATTTTTCTGATAAAATGGAATTTTTTATTTGTTTTTCTTTTCATTTTAATTTTTACATATCATATTATCCATGATATATACATAATAATATTATATATACATTAATTTCATTATTATTTGGTCAATTTAATGACATATGTTTATAGTTATTTTCATTCTCAAAATGGTTTCATGTTGTTTTATCATGATAGTCCTGTTATTTATGTGGCATTTCTATTAATCATTGGTCCATTCCATATATATTATGACAAAAAAACATTACAGATTCAACTACACATAACCCTTAGTATGTATGTGACCTCCCCCTTATTTATTTTCCATTATATTGAATGCATTATTTTTACTATTATTAATATAAAAGAATATTATCAATCTAATAGTCACATTTTTCAGTAAATTTGTAAATTTTTTAAATGTAATATAAAAAATATGTAGTTTAATATTTAAAATAGACTAAAAAACAATTCATTTCTATTGGAATTTATTCATTTTATCTTATGAAAATATAATGATATAATACACCAGTTCCAATTTATTATGGTTGGGTCATTAAATAAAAAACAATATAGGCTGTTGGGTGATCTAATTAGGGGTTGAAATCATGAAAAAATGTGTTCCATATTTTATGAATATCAAAATCCACCACATTTTATTGTTTTATTTTCCAAAAGAACGATAAATTATCTAATTAAAAATATTAAAAATCGTAATTATATAAAAATATGAATTCACTAACTCATATTTCTTCAGCCAAAATTGATAATTTCATAATTACGCAACTAATAAAATTCATTGTTTACTATTATTGAACTATATATAACTTCATTTAATTACTCCCTTCATCTATACATATCATTATAAAATCATTCATGATGATAAATGTAATTTAATGACTACATTAGATAATAAAAATTTAATCATAAATATATTCATATTAATTTACATTATAATCTATCTGAAGTATATTTACTATATCCATTGACTTATAAGTCATTTCAATCAGTATATATAATTCCCAAATAAATAAATAATCCTCTATTGATATATCTTATGAGCGTCATAGTGGGTGGTCCATAGTGTGTGTATAAAAATAAATGGATAATAAAGGAGGTATGTATTATTTCCTTAAAATTATTGATAAACAATTATGATATGTGAATCATATTTCTATTCCATATTCCCAAAATATAATCTTTTAACACATCCCATTTCATATATTTCTTGGGATCAAAACAAAAAAAAATTAAATAATCATATAAATTCCTAATTTTATGGACAATTTTTTTTATCAAAATATTTATTTGAATCCTAATTCCACAACATTTCAAATAAAACCAATATATTATCAAGATAACATCAATGAATCTCTTACTGATAAAATTTTTCATAGGTATACCAATAAAGGGGTAGTTTATAGTTTATTGTAAATAAAATACTATACATAATTTATTTTCCAACGAAAATTTGAGATTAAATCTCAAAAAATCACATTTTAACACGTGAATTTTTTTTCTAAATAATCAATACCTAATACGCAGGTAATTTTTTATTTCATTGAATAATAATTCAAAAATCCATTTAAAAACCCAATCAAATTATCTAAATGAAAAATAAATATAATAATTATGCATAATAATTTGGATATTTATGGAAAATTTTCATGTAATGTAGATTATAGTAATGCACTCCATGGTCTCTAGGGGATTCTCAAAAATTTATATGTATGGTAGTTTACAAAATCAAATAGGATTAAAATAATCAAATGAATGACTCAATCACACTAATTTTTATTTTAAATATCATTATTCTATAATATGAGGATGAAATTTATAATCTTCATTCATTTAATGAAAAAAAATCATGATATTTTGTACATAAAATTATATTATAATTTAAAATCCATGAAATTTTAAAATAATATTATATTTAATAGTGTGTAATACACACAACACCAAGCTTAAATGTATCCGGTAAAATTATTATAGTATAACCATATAGTTATATTTTCACAATTCAATTTTATTAACAAAATAACTATATATATAGGGCATATATGAGAATTGTATTAACTAATTTTATGGAATTGAGAACTCATGTTTTGTTATTTTCATTTTATTCTTTTAATTAATATGTTCTATTCAAAAATAATTTTATTAAATTTCATTACAAAAAAAAAAGGTAATTTCCATAAACAATAAAATTAAATTTAATAAAATTAAATCTATTTTTTAATTTTTCATACTAAAATTATATTAAGATGAATTTTTCAGATATTTCAGAAAATATTTTTTTTTCAATGAATTGTAATACATAATTATTTTATTTAGAAAGTATATTTTTCTAGTTATTTTCTTATTTAGTTTCTTGTTTCAAATATTTTGGAAATTGAATTAGGTCGTTATGTTTAAATATATCATAATTATGGTCATATGGCTGAATTTATTGTTGAATTTAGTGAAACAAATTTAGTTTAATTTGAAATTATCTATATTTTTTCCATTACCTTTTCCATTATATCATAAAAAAAATTTATAACACTTATCAATGTTAGATCAATAAAATTTGATTACATATTTTTAATTATGGGTTATTAATTTCATAGACATGTATATTTTATTTTTGTTCATAATTAACTTTAAATCTATTAAATAATACATACCATTAAAAGTGTATGTAATGAAAATTTTGTAAAAAATAATATAATAAAGAAATTAAAATTAGTAGAAAACTTGTTTTTGTCCTATTTTATGATTTATTATTGGCCTTTTCCATCCATTATTCATGAATATTTCATCTTCATTCCAGATTTCATTGATTTTGACTATAACAATATTTTTTTAATGAAATGTGAAAATCATCATTCTTCTTGATTAAGTATCTCTATATTTTACATATATTTTTTATGAATAGTTTTTTTTTAAAATATGAATTTTTAATAATGGTTATTTGTTTCTAATTTTTTTAATCAATTAATTACCTTATATTATTATGCAATTATATCTCAATATTTATATAATTAATATAATTATAAAATAGAGGATTCATAGAAGGTTTTAAGTCGTATAATTTGAATAAAATATTATGTTCCCCAAATATTTTTGATAAAAATAACATATTTGGGTATCTTTAGGTTTTATATTATTCTTCAATATTTTTATGGATGTCTTCTAAATCAAAATAATTGAATAACATAAAAAATTTCCATTATGATATATTAAAATAAATAATTTTTAAAAAAATGATTTAAAATTCATAAAAACTTATCTTCAACAAAAGGATGAGGATATGGAATATAATATAAAAAACAATTTATTTAATGAATTTACATTTATATTAACTATGGTAGACCCTAAAAATTGAACTCCTCGTTGTCATGAAAATCATCAAAAATTGCATGACATGAGTTAAAAAAGTGGTTATGTAACAAAATCTATTATAATATTTTAAAAAAATTAATATATGATAGGATATATATATACATATCATCATTCTATTTCATAAATTTATTTTTTTGGATTAATTTAACTTTGAATGTTAATTTTTATAAATTTTATTTTTTTCGATCTTCCAAACGTGCCCTCCAATCAATTATAAATGAGAACCTCCCATACTTGTTTTAGAACACATAACAATAATTTTATTACATAAATTCCCATAAAAATATCTTTTTAAAATCCATCCTCATATTATAAAGGTTTGTTTTTGGATGAATACTAATATTATAAGGTTTATGAAGTAAAGCAAATGATGTTTTCGGAAGAACATGTATAGAATATTAAAAAAATGTTTTTGTATTATTTATTATTCGAAAACCATAAAATACAATAATAAATAATAAAATATAAAATATTTCATATAGAGTAATATTATTATTTCGGTTTATTCATCTATATCTTTAACAACTTCATTCAAATGTAGAGCAATATCATCATTCATGCGTACACTAAACAAAAACCTCATCAACTAAATTAATTCATTTTTCATAATTTACAATTAATGGATTTAATGATTGTATTAATAAATTAATATGTTATTTGTTATATTATTATGATTCTATGACAGTAGATAACTATATACATTTATTTCCTTTTATACATCGAAATTTGAAACAATGTAAATGAGTAGGTATGGTTGACCATATCCCTGAGAGTGTCATGAGAATTTATATATATATAATTTATTGATGAGTTTAAATCTATATATCTATATATAATGAATATATATGATATTAATATTATTTATTAAATTATTGAAATGATGGATCCCTTATTATTTAATAAATACAAAGACTATAGAACAAAAACATGTATGAAATAACAAATAATGTATCAATATGAACAATGATTTTAATAATGAATTTTTAATAAATCGAATGTAAAATGTTATTGCGAAATTATATACTGAATTGTATAAATTATTATGTATATATAATAAAAATATAATTAATATATATTTATTATATCTTATTTTCACAAATGTATAATGAAAGTCAAACCTTAAGGTTAATAGATCTCTATGAAACAACCTTTTTCATCGAGTTATGACAATTTGATCATTATCTCACTTTATATATCATTATTAAAATGGGTTGATTATTGTATATATATTTACCTTATATATACAATGAAAATTACTCCTTCCATTTAAGGGGACAAAACATGAAATAAGGTATTGTCTTAAATGAATCACATAAATTTTCTTGGGTATTTATTAATTTATTAATACCTGATTCCATTAGTGTAAATCATTAACAAAAACATGTTATGATGTTTTCACGGAGATAGTACAATATTGAATAAGGTGATATTTTTTTCGCATCAGATGTTTTAATCTGATTAGGTTCTAAACCTAATCACTAATTGGACTCTATATGCTATGTGATGTTTTAATCGATGTTATCCTCTAAATATTTTTATATCATATTTCATTTTGTGTAAACATTATTATTTATCCAGAATGTTAGGATATTGTGATTAATTTTATTATACCTCAATATGAATAATTAATAGAATTTTCTTTCTTTATAACATGTTTTTTATTATAACTAACATGATATGCATCATTTTCTTATTTATTACCTTACTGGGATTTATATCTCACCCATTTATGTTATGTACTTCCTATGATATCCTATAATGTTTTAAGATATAATTATATATAATAATGTAATGTTGTTTTATTTTAGTACGTTTTTTGTTTTATTTCACTAGTCTTCCAAATACACTAGTCCTTTCGAACATATACTTTAATTTTAATGACATTAATGTTAAAAATATTATATTAATATATTTTAAAGTATTACACTATTATAGTTTGACTGAAATGTAAGGTATAATTATATATCAATATTAGGAATATAATATTTTCTTGAGAAGCCTATGGATAATTTTATATATAGGCGATTATCCTATAATATTAGTGAATTAGAGATTTAGTGGTTTTAAGAAACATAAATCCATTTCTGGATACATGAAGTTAATGTAACCCTTAATAAATTTTACCTATTGGTAAAACCATAAAAATAGTGTATTTGGAATCAAATTCGTCATTATGTGATCTATAAAAAATAAACCATGCTACATACATGGTTTGAAACTCTGAGGGAATATGATTTTTTTGTTCACAAACTCACTATGAACTATTATGATAGTCTTGACCAAATTGTTTGGATAGAAAAAAATTGAAATTTCTATAAATAAACTTATTCCAAGAATATTGTATCATATATTATGATATTATAATAATTTATACGTTATTTCTTTGATGATCATCTGTTTTACTTTTGATTTTTTATTATTTAAATTCTTCTTATATATGTTTTTGTTTTCATTGTCTAGTGTAATGTCTCAGACTAGATTCCACAAAATAGTTCCCCTTTCTAGTAGGTCACATAGCATTATACACAACTCCCTGAACACTAGAGACTTTTTATTGGAAAAAGGGACCTAGGCTATGTACATGGGGATGAAATTCCTTAATTTTAGAGTGTAGATTAATGGTGGTAAACATATCAGAAAATAGTGCAATTGGTAAACATATAATACAGAACATAAACATCCATAAATGGAATTTATATTCAATTCCCAAAATATTCTAACATACAATGATGTCATATTCCATGTATCAACAAATATAGAAATAGGGTATTCAATAACCTGGTATAATCATCTTATCAAAATCCAAAAATTCCAAAAGATTTCTCTTAGTTGGAATTAAGAGCATGAGCCATCCCAATTCTCCCCATCTATTATACATGAAAAAAAAATAGAATCAAGTTTGGGAATGTATACCTAGTTAAAAATTGTATACTTGTAGTCTATCTGGTTACACAACAGTGGCCCAAAAACACATTCAATAACACAAATTAGGATTCCACAAATATTGTATATAACAAATAGAGGTTCAATCGTTCAATATAATGATGTAAATTGTATAAGAAAAGAATAAAAATAATTAAAGTATTGTCACCTAAGACAACTGAGATCTCTAGAAAAATCATGATCCCTACAAACAATAAAAATGATACCATATTAATGGTTGTGAAAAAATATTACTGAAAATGTAATTTTATTTAGTCTACAACCTCTAATATGATCCCCATACCAGGGATATCTATTAAACATACCAAAAAAAAGATTACAGTGGAAAAGAGACAAGTGTAAACCACTACCACGACAAAAACATACAATATAGTATGACATTCTTCATTTCATTGATGTATAATTAGGTAATCTAAAATGTCCCTCATGTGAAATAACAAGAGTCTGACCACGATGGGCCAGATCTAATATATAAAAGACAAAGGAAACCAAATCGATTCATATGAGAATCTTGATGGAAAAAAGGTAATAGTTGTGGAGGATTCCAATGATCATTTACACTACACATTTCCATATAGTGTCCGATATGTCAAGATCCATGGGTTAGAAATGATTTGGTAATCCAATAAAATCAGTAGCCAAGGAGGAAATAAGTCCAAGGATTCCACCACTATTCAAAAAAGACTTGAGATAAAAATATACAAAATCTTATATAAAGAGGGTCTATAGTATATCATCCAATGTATCCCAATCTATATTAATTATTCATCTCACTTCAATAATTATTTAATATTAAATTCCTCTTCATGGGGATATTAAAATCCCGAAAAATATATATATATATTTAAATAAAATATTAAATAGACACAATTCTATTAGAACATGGAAATATATCCAATCCATCCACAAATATCTCATTTCCATTCAATTCAATTTATAATGGTATTCATATAACTATAAAATCATAAATTCCCCACTATGGTTGTATTATAATAGAAAAAAACATAGTGAACACCATGGATTTATAGGTTTTAGTAAATTACCTCCAATATTCATATAATAACTAGTGCTAATCCCTAACAGGTTCTAATTCATACAATTCATTTCTAAATTCATTTCCAAGGCACCACTGGAGTGTTCAGTTTGTTTCACATCTGCATGTATTCTTATAAATAGAAAAACATCTATGAGAAGTTATGGAACACCTACATTATGATCGTATAGGATATATATTCTTCTTTAGAGCATTGTTTTGGTCTATATTATAGGAAAAATTAATAATAAATGAGGAACTATAAAATATGGAATAATGGATATCAGCTAAATAACTCCACTAATAAGAATTCAAAAGGATAATGGCCCATGATAATCCCATAACATACAATCATGATTCCATTGAGAGTAAAAACTTTCGATTTTGTGTTCAGATGGAGAATTGATAAAAAAAGAAATGTGTTGGCCTTCAATGTGACTCATATGTAATCAAGGATATCAAATATAGAAAAATAGAAAATAGATTTATGTTTTAGTTTCATTTAAATAAAAAATATAATTTCCCCTCAAATTCTTCGATTTCATTATTTTCCAAACCATGATCTTTCTGTGCACGATTCACTATCAAAATGGGGACTCCCAAATGGTTAGTGAAGATGGTTTTCCTAGGTTTACGCAAATTATGTCTTAAACTATAGTGAAATTCATATTAAATTTTTATGTATTTGTGCCCCATTAGCACGTCTCCCTTAATCTGTGAATGTTTTAACAAGGACATGAACCAAATCACATTGTTTCCTCATTAGGTGGCATGATTTCTTCAAACCTTTCCACATCGTATAACCCGAATTCAAGACATTCATGGTTTTGGGTAAACATTCAACATATCTTACATGATTTTAACAAACTAAGAGAAATATAAATTTTTTCTAGAATATTTGATCTAATCTCAAACAAGCCTCAAACATCCCAGAAACACTGACTATCCCATTGGGTGAAGAAATAGTATATAACAAATCATCAAATCCAAAAAACAAATAATTCATACAATGTTAGAAAACCTGGAATCATTCAATCATCCAATAACCAAGAAATTCATCTCTATTATTCCCCTCAAGGGTGTTCATGAATCTCCTGATAGTAAATAAATACATAAGCACCTACATTATTCACCCAAACGAATGCCTCATCCAAAATATGGGTGTCCATCCATGTAACATAGACATTTGGAACTAAAACGCCTTATAAATTCATCATTTTACAATAAATTATATGAATAGGATAGTCCATGAAGGATACATTCACTTATAAAACCACATCATATTGCATCAGATTATGAGATGGTCCTATGTCATAATAGATCAACTAAGATACATATATAGTGTCTTCCCTAGCCTGATACCATTGAGTTAACTGGTATAAATAAGCTACTCACCAGTTTCTCTCCATAATATTCAATGGCCTGACATATCATAGTTAAAGCCTACCCTATCTTCTAATATTTGGGGTCCCACAGTTGGTGAAATACATAATAATAGATGATCCATGAACTTTAACTCTATATATCATTGATGAAGATTTTTGTAGCATTTATGTATCAACTATGAGGCAACAATCTATTTTTGATTCAACTAGGCCCGGTCAGTCTTCTTCTGCATTAGACGTGGTCCTAAAAATGGTTCCTCAGAAGACTCTAACTACCATATTGGTGATTATCCTGGCCTATTGTACCGAACCTCACATGGTTACATCTATATTGTACCCTGGTATATATTTATATAGGTGAAATATATGATTGGATTATGCCTCTCCACACAGCCCCCAAATTTTTTGATACTAGCTAACAGAATTTCCTCAAGAACCATTATTGTATTCTTTGACAATCCATCAGTCTGAGGGTTGTATGTAATTATTATAATAACCTATATACCCAATATCCATTTCAAACTCTTCTAAAAAATATTTAATATGAGAATCGTTATCAGATACAATGGACCTAAAAATCTTATGAATTCATAATTCGAAATAGATATCAATCCTTCCACGATTTTATACAATTATGGTCTCCCTGATATGTTTGAATTGAGAATCCTTTACAATCCTATCAACAACAACCAATATAGAATCACTATATTGATGAGACATGGATAATCCTTTAAAAATCCATCACAAAAAATATCATTTCAAATACATAATGTATAAATACTGTAAAATTCTATATCAATTTTGATGTCATAAATTAATCTTCTGATAAGTCGAATAACTCATAAAAATACTAGCTACCTCACGTTTCATCCTTGGACACCAATAGAGGTGGAATAAATCAGGATTCTTCTTGGTAATATAGGTATGTACTTCACAATCCACTGAATGAAATTACCACATTTTCTATTTAAGAATGTATTATAGAAACCATATGAAACATTGAATACTATGAATATCATCTGCACTAATAGAGCTACCAGGAGAAGTGTCCTAACAAAACACCCTCTCGTATAAGACTGAGCCTTCAGACATGATATTCACCCCATGATCATACTATCTAAAATAGAAGCTTTCAAAAATATGAATGAAAGGATCTTCTTGGAAAAAAATATTTGATATATATATCTGAATCCTATGGAAAAAACCAATGATATTCCAACCTGAATTAGCCTCATAAACATCTGGTATATGATTCCTCAATCTTAGAACATCTTATACAACATTTTCTTTTTATGTCGTACATTCTTTCTTAATGACAAAACAGTTTAGGATCGTAAACCACATTTATTGCCTCATATTCATGATGTTCTTTGTATTTACATACCTGGGGTTTCTGTGATCCATATACACTATATAATGTTCCCCCAATAAATAGTGTCTCCAGTATATCAATATATAAACACCTACAGATAACTTGAGATTATGTGTTGTGAAATTATTCTTTGGTAACCATAGATGATAAGACATAAATTCCTTAACTCTTTTCACCCTAAATCATAATTACTCCACTTTTTATACATAATACATCACAATATATTGTGTAGTTTATACTAGAAACAGGAAAATCATAGACCTACATTGAATTCCACCTCCCTTTCAAGTGTTGAAAGACTACATCACAGAAATCTATCCATAAACAATTTCCACACATCATAGTCTATATCATAAATGTTGTTTATAAATGAGAGAATAACTATATGAAATATCTCTAATATCTATCAAGAGAAAAGAAACCAAATATATCAAAAACAAAATTTGTGGCTGCTCATTTGAAACTCTGGCTCTTGCCTTCTCTATGTCTACTAATACACTGGTATCTATGATTTTATGACCCATGAGGTGAATATTATCAATATAAAAGTGTATATTTTTTCAGATTATATTATAAATGATGATCTATCATTGTATTAAAATCAACATTAAGACATTTACCACTGTTTTGTCGATTATGGGAATGCCCAAATGATATTTTCCCTGAAGACCACCATAATGAAATCGATATAAGGATGGAAAACATGGTTAATCAGTAACAATAAAATAGTTGTCCCCTTCAATGGAATAAACAACATAACAAGATACTAATATAAACCAATGATATTGTGAAATGATGTATGTGGTATGTTTGTATGTTGAACACACAACTAATGATTTCCATATCTCAATGAAAATATTGAGAGGACTCAAGATTCTCAAATATGTTACAAAAGGGCATATAACTAAGGAGTGGTGTACCAGTTCCTAGAATTCAAATGGTTTAATTTTTGGAAACACACATAGAGCCTAATGGTGACATTTTCCTTTTTCTTGAAAAGGTATAATTATCCTATCAAAAAAGTACATGATCAAATAATTCCCATTTCATCCCAATAAAATGGTATACTTTTCTTCTCATATATCTCTATAATAGAAGTCTTATATAAGGAGGAATGGATATCATTGAAATTCATAGAACTAACATGATGGATAACTCAATATCTCTTGAGTGAAACCAAAAAATATATTAAGAATACATTCCTGAAATGACCAATGACTAGATAATGTCTTCTTGATTGAAATTTGTTACATCTAGATACAATCTACCCAAATGGGGTATAATCCTTCTAATCTAGGATTATCTATTAGAGATAGGTTCATTAGGATGTCCTATTCACCCGGGTGAATAAATAGACACCCATATGGTTACTTGAAATTAACACATCCATGATATAGATCAATATATTCTCAATAAGAAACAAGTAGTCCATCCCAAGAATGAAGTCAAACCCTTTTATGTCATGGCAAAAAAGATTCCATATGAATTGACACCCACCAATCCCAAGGGGATCTCTATGAACATCTTTAAATCATCTATTATGATCCTAAATATAGCTTAATAATTAATAAAATTATCTAAAATAGAAATTATAATACCCACACTCTCAACAATATTTATATATATCAAAATATGTGATTCTTAAATATCAAAAAATGTAGATACTAATGTTGAGGCTGCTAAAATTTTGCATCTCACTATAAACATCTTGAACTATGACATCATGTTTTTGTATTACATAATACATATTGTATTGACCCTATCCCTTTACACATAACATTGCATTATTTTAGACATTATTAGTCATAATATTACAATAAAATAATCGTAATTTCTAGTTTCTTAGAAGACTAGTTACAAAAAACAAAAAACAGAGGAGTAAATAAAACATTTCATTTTTTATAATTCAATATGAAATCCCAAATTTCCATGAACCCTTACATCGTAATAGGTAATAATATGGATAAGTTAAAAAATAGAATCACTAAAATTCCCAAAAAGGGATTAAACTAAGAATAATGATTAACACATAGTTTAGATGACAAAAAATAATGATATAAAAAAGTCATGAAACATGTAAAATCATATAAAATAATAACATATATAACATGCTATCATATAATCATATTAATTTGGAAGAAACATAAATAATTATATTATCATGATTCATGGATCATTGCACAAAGAGTGGCATGAGTCAAGGATTATTGCACATTGAGGAGAACTCTTCAAGACTAACCATGAAAAAAGTTTATCATAACATATAATGAGACTAAATATTGTATAATGAATTGGAGCACTCTGTGGGTGAAATAATAAAAACATGTTCATCAATATAACTTACCGCTCATGAACAATTTATAATTAATCAAACATTAAACCAGGGGTAACCCATGGAATGAATTGGGAATCATAATCATGTCAAAATAAAATTAAATGGGTGTATTATAAAACATTCCATGAATAAATATGTTAAATTATACATGGAAACTCATATATTAATATATGAATATATGACGATATGTGATTTCCAAATATAGTGAAAATATTGTTTATCAAACATTACAAATAAAACATTTTAGGTAGGTTTAATAGAAAATATTAAAGATTATTTAAAATGGAAATAGAATATTTGTTTTCATAAAAACATAATTTTAACAAGGATTTTTTTTATTGAATTATGGATGTTATAAAAATAATGGGTTCCTAAAAATGATTGAGAAGAATACAAGAAAATGGATATGAATTTTGGATGTTCCCTAAAAATGGTCGTGCATATTTCGAACATTTGACTAGGGAACATTTTTAAAATAGTAATATTCCTAAATGTGGATGAATTTCTGTAACACCCCCCATGATTTCATAGTATTTTATCTATTCAATGAAATTTTATAACATGCATTACAAGAAACACCTAGTTCAAGCACACCATGACTTATCAAACTAGCCGTTCAAAAAGCAGTTATAAATAATATTAACAAAATCTTATATTATTTATACTCCAAATAATTTTAGAATCCATATTATGTATTTCAAATATATAATATAAGAACAAATTCATTTTTTCATATAAGAAAGTATATTTCAAAAAAATCAATTTTACCGCCTTTTAATGGAGAATATTTATTTAAAACCAATATTTAGAACTTTTATATATTAAAGTTAATAAAATTATATTATTAGTAAAAATTGGGACATAAAAATTTAGTTTGGATAAAATTATCATATTTTCTGGTAACTTTCATATTTTGATGAATATTGAAAAATACAAAATTTTCAATAAAAACATATTTTTTAATAAAAATAATTTATATTGTTAAATTATACATTTTAGTGGTTTTAAATATATTTTAGCCCATATTTTTATCATTTAATATAATTTAGGTCATTTTATGTAATTTTACATTTAAACTGGACATAAACAAGTGTGAACCTTTTGAAAGTTATTATTTCATAAAACCATGTTTTTTATTTTAACAACATGAATTAATTTTATATTAAATTCAAACACTTATGTGTTTTGAATTTGGAAAAATGAATTTCATATTTTGAATAAAGAAACCCAAATTGTGTCAATATGTATCTTTTATATTTAGATATTTTGAATATTTACTTTATTAAATATTTTATTTACCATAGTAAAATGGTAAATCTGGTAAATAAGAGTAAACCAACACTACTGGAAAACTAACCTTTACCAACGGTTTGGAACCGTTGGTATAGGCCTCCAAACCGTTGGTATAGCCTATACCAACGGTTTGGAGAACCGTAGCCAAGTAAGCCGTTGGGATAGGTCTATACCAACGGTTCTCCGAAAACCGTTGGTATAGACCTATACCAACGGTTTTGGAAACCGTTGGTATAGGTAATATGAAATCTATACCAACGGTAATGGAACCGTTGGTATATAAATTCCAAAAATAAAATCACCGCTGGGATTTGATCCCAGGACCCCTCATTTATAATCGAACAACTTAACCACTAGGCTAACATCACTTTGTAAACATAATTTCATAAATATATATATGTATTATCATAATTATTTAAATTTTTGATTTATATAATGTTCTCCGTTAGTAGATCTGGAAAAAAATCAATGAACCTATCCCAACGGTTTTCAGAACCGTTGGGATAGGTTCTGGGTGGGTGTATTTTTAGCAGGGTGAATGCTGGATTTTTACCCTCTTTTTCCCAACGGTTCTTGAGAACCGTTGGGAAAGAGTAACCTTTCCCAACGGTTCATCAAAACCGTTGGGAAAGGGCCTAAAAACACACCCTTTCCCAACGGTTTTGGTGAACCGTTGGGAAAGGGTACTCTTTCCCAACGGTTTTGATGAACCGTTGGGAAAAAGAGGGTAAAAATCCTCCCCTTTCCCAACGGTTTTGGTGAACCGTTGGGAAAGGTCACTCTTTCCCAACGGTTCACCAAAACCGTTGGGAAAGGGTGTGTTTTTAGGCCCTTTCCCAACGGTTTTGATGAACCGTTGGGAAAGAGTTTCTATACCAACGGTTTTTACAAACCGTTGGTATAGAAGTGTTGGGAAAGATCATGTTTCCAGTAGTGCAATATTATTATAAAAATAATAAATTACTGTAACAGGTGTTCTGTTTCTATTGGTTAAAACATTTCCAACCATGGTCAACATTGGGTCGATTTTTGGACCCCATGGGGCCACCTAAGAGTGACAATGACACTTTATGTTAATTAATTTAAAGAAAAGACAAAAATGACATAAACATATATATTTTAGTAAAATAATTTTTACAAGGGGTTATATAAGTTATCTTTTCAAAAATTTATATTAACATTAAATTAAAAAATATTCCATACATCATGGTATTTTTTATAATTTTTATACATCATGTAAATTATATTATTTATGACAGAATAATGATGCAGGGTTTACCGAATTAAAGAATGATATAAATAAATGAAATTAAAAAAAATTAAAACAATATCCAAAACCTGACTAATTCTTATCGATTGATATTCATTCTAACACGAGGCATATTATATTATACTTTAAAGAGTTTTGGACCTTTAGAAAGTGAAAATCATTATATTTAAAATAATATTTTCAAACATTCCTATAGAGCCTCCACCCCTTATAAAAAGTCATCACCTATAACCCAATTCTCACAACTCTCAAGAACATTGGGTAGACCAACCATTTCCCAATTAATCTCCTTACATCACTCTATTCCTATTATAAATCTTATCATAGGCAGAAAACACTTCAAGTAATCCTTTTGGTTCAAACCAAAGTGAGTAACCCGATTTAATGGTTACATATTTTCTTAAGTTCTGTTCTTTTATTTTACATCTCCAACCCCCTAAACAATCATTATTCAGTTATTTTATAAAAACACCATTCTACTCAATATACATTGTTTTTTTTATAATATTTATATGAACTACACATATAAACACCCTAATCTAATGTGAATAGAAAAAAATGTTTCTATAGACGGCGAACTACTGCCTCACGAAACGATGATTGTTCAATCTTCTACTAAAACCACTTATGGTTTCTATTATGATGGAACTATAATTATATATGATATTTATGATATTTATTTTATCTATTAGATTCTTTAATTCACTTTTATAGCATACCTTTTTTCTTTTCATGTTTTATATATTCGATACTTTCATTTGAGGAAATGTGCACTACCTCCCCCTCAAAGTGATATGACTTGTTCATACCATACATGAAACGTATAAAGGATAGAGTTAATGAAAATATTTAAGATATATAAAATTTTATATTATACTGTAATAATAATATAGCAATGTATCAATTGTATTTCTTTCCTTTTAATATAAAACAAATGGAAGTAGTGATCATTCGTACATACATATTACGGTCTCCACAAATGCGATGAGATTCATTCACCATCGTAACCATTCAAGAATAATTTTCATTTGATTATTAAAAAATAATATTTAAGAACATAATATCATTATATATATGAATCAAATACATACAATCCAGAAAAGCATGACTTATGTAAAAAAACATATAATCGAAAGTGAATCAGTTAACAACCGATAGAATGAAACAATTAAAATATTATTAAGAAAGAAATATTATAATATCATATATGATATCATATTTATGTATGTGTATCATTTATAATATAATAACAATTATTTAACTATTAATAGAAGGTTAACGTCCCCTCGACAATGGAAAAGTACAGGGTATGGGGTTTTCATCTCACTTTTTATTCCCATGAGATTAATGTATTTTGGCCACTATTTATTTTTAATTGGTGTATGTGATGCACATGATTGTATTATTGGTGTAATATACATTATTTATGGGTATTTACATCATCATTTTATGATCATTCATTCATGGTGTGTATGCTTCATAAGATACCAAATCAGTAAGGGAATTTCAGAATTTAATTTCCACTAAATTGTTTTTACAAAAACATCAATGATTATATTACTCTAAGATTATGTGATAAAACAATGTTTATTTACTTATGTAGTAATTTCAAATACATTTCTTGTGTATATTCTTTTGATACATATAATCAATCCATTGATAAATTATCAGGTCATCTATATGATCTTGATAAGATTAATGTTAACTCAATTTATATTAATTGAGTTAAATATCCAAATCAATGGAGCTGTTTTTACAATAACATGTGTGAATGTCCTCTAATTCATTTACACTAAAAATCTAATAATATTGAGTGTATTTTTATTTTTCACGCTTAATTCTATCATTGGTTTATCCTTAACCTAAGGAGAAAATCTTTTTAAGGGATTTCATCTCAATTTAAAATCCATTGAGACTTCATTATTGTTATGCACCAATTCAATTTTATATGGTGTACATATGGTACTTTGACATTGTATATCATGAATCCCATTTTTCTAATGAAATTAAAAATTATTTGTTTCCTCAATTATTTTTTTTCATGCCTCTCTCATTTGGATCGAAACTCTAACTAAAATATCATTTTAAATGTTTTGAAGATTTATTATTCTAAATCATTATCATTAATGTCCATGATTTAAATATTAATATAAAATTTTATTTACATATACATTAAATTTTTTAAATTTAAAAATCCTTTTAAATGTTTCATAGTGTAATGGGACACATTGAATCAAAAATCTATTTTAAACTACTTCTTGATAAATAGTGAGTTTTTTAAATGATTTCATGAAAAGGTGGATATTTCTCTCATATAGTTTTGATGATTATTTTCATCAATGTAAATATTCTTCATTATTCTCTATTGTGACTAATATATTATAATACAGTCGTACATATTGTATTGAATGAGTAATGTTCGACTGTGGATGTTCTATTTTTATACCATTCATGGTTTATTGTTAATGTATTAACATTTTTTCATCATAGTTTTAATACTAATGTTTATTTTTTGTTTCAACCCTTTCATATGAGAAATATATTATACATAACAAGTAACAAGTGGAGCCTGCTATAGCTCTTCAATGAATCGATAGTTCTCATGAGAAAAACTACTATCTTGGTACATACCATGAGAAAATATTATTTGTAGTCCTGGCATGAGGCCTTGACAATGTGGTTATGATATCCAAGATTATGAATTCTGTCATTATTAAGTTTGCCATTGAAATTAAATGTGATTTTTCGACTAGAAAATATTCATGTAAATAATTATATGGAATTATTTCATTTATCTTTCCTATTTTATGCTTAATATTAATCTTAAAATGCTTGTTTTAGTTTTATACATTAGCTTAAATTTTTATGCTTATATATGCATGTTTCCTACATATTGTTATATTTAATGAGCATCTAACCTCACCCCTTTCTATGTTTTATTTTCCCCTAGATGCGAAGAAGTATATTATGACTGGAATACAAGGATAGCCTATGGGATATGAATGTGCTCAATGGTGACAATGTTTCTTTTGTTTTCAATTTAATAATGTAATGTATTGTTAATGTATGTAATCTATCGTCCAAGACCGCTAAACTGATCTGTTCTTTGGGAAATGATTCGATATAATCATGCCAATGTATTAAAATAATGCACCAACACTGGGTTCCTAGGTTAATGGCATTACTGTTGGTATCAGAGGAAGGTTATTTATAACCTACGAAACTAGATTCTAAAAAAAACAGATTACAGAACATTATAATAAGATAGAAATTGAGTATTAGTATAGAAAAACATCCTATAATTTTGGTAATTTATTGATTTTGTGAATTTTTCAAGAAATAGATTTCGGTCTTGATACGAGCAGATAGAGGCGTCTTTGGCTGAGATGTAACTTGGAGTAAAAACTCCAACAAAGAGTTTTGAGTTTGACTTGAGGTATCCTGGTACACAATAACTAGCCTTGCGGCACTCTCGGTTATGAAACTCCCATGGGATATGCTTTGGATAATTCACATTTTATTTACATGCCATTATGAATTATTTATGATTAAATACTTCCTCAGAGAAAACTTTATATTATAATTATAGATTATATGCATAATCATTTCAATTTATGTTAGGTATTTTTCATGTTTGAAATTATGCATTGTGATTCATAAAAAAAACCTAGTGCAGGCCATTATTTAAAAATAATGCCCAGTCGATGTAATGAGAACTTCGTCAATCTGCTTGATCCAATGAATAAGAAGGATCATATATTTCATGGTATTAAGATAAAATTTATAATAGAAGTAGTAACCCATGTATTATAATCAAATGAAGAAATAATATCTTGATTTAATAAAATAATAATGTAATTCATTTAGTCATATGACTTTGAAGGGAAGCAAGAGAGGAAAAGGATGGTAGAGAAAATGATGGATAAAGGGAATAAGGGAAAGAAGTATATTTCCATATGTGATATCTTTAGGAAAAATCAGCTTGGTAAATGCTAAATGGGAAGGAAATTTTGTTATATGTGTGGAGAAAAATGGAACCTAGTACGTGATTGCAAGGGTATCAAAAAAGTTTCAAATGTATAATGATTCATCTGCAAGGATTTGGAAAACTATGTGAATCAATGTCCCAATCATCAAAATATACCACAAATGACGCAATTGGATAATAATAAAGTTATGATATTACCACAGATGAAGTGTAATTACTAGCGTTCATATGTTGATATTATAGAATTATGTCATTTGACTGTTATATCAACGATGTAATGGTTATAATAATTATTGAGTATTTAAGGATTGTACTCCAATACTATTTCATTAAGTATTTGAGATTGTGTGGTACTGGGAAATGTGACGGCATAGAATGTTATATTTATTTGTAAAATACATGTTTGAAGGAAGGATAAACATTAATATGGTCCTGATAGTGTGGTATCTATTTTGGAATAAGAGATGATTCTTTTGGATAAATTATATTGGATATTACTGAATACCTTGGTATTAAATAATGTTTTTTTATTCCCTCATTGTTGGTGTTAAAAATATTTTTAGATTTAAAGAGTATATCTAGTATTGTATGATTTACAAAAGGAATAAGGATGTACCGACATATTCAAATATGATTTTCTAGAAATTATATTTATTAACACATTTTATGTGAATATGCAATGAAGGTATTCGTGTTTATATTATGTGGCCTTATAAATTTTGGACTGTGAGTTCAGACAGTAGTTTTGTGGATAAGTCTAAAGGTTTTCATAAATTATTGTTATAAAAATGGATACTACTATTATGGTTAAATAATTTAATAATATTATTTTTCGATTTTAATAAAAAGGACAACCCGGAGGTCGAGCGAAAACTGGTCGCATCCGGTAAGGTTGTGAGGATTGAACTCTCAACTGAAGTGAGACAAGGGTACATTACCTACGATTATCTTATATGATGTCCGGTTTTGTATATTGTCTTTTTAAATAGTCTGAAAAATATATTATAAATTCCTTATTTTTGGAATCCTATAAGATAAGGATACATAGATTATTTTTTAATTATATTATCTTTTGAGTGAAATGTGAGTTTGTGGTAGGAATTAGTTGAAGGATGAATCTATACATGTCATGTATAAATTTTTTTAAATGGTTGGGGCCAAAGCCTCAATTTAATATTAATGAAAAGACATCTTTATACTGGGTAAATGGAGGCCCATTACATAGCCTGATGTCCCAAGTCCAAGTGGCCTGAATGTAAGGCTTAAGAGAGATTGAAGCCTTTCATAAAGCGTCTTGGAATCAATGCTTTCAAAGTTAGAGTGATAATGTATCCATTATTAGAATTTATCATGAGATTCATTTTTTAACATTGGATACAAAATTCCTCTACCTCTGTTGCATTAACCCTATCTATAGTCTCATGGTTATTTTTCTCATCAAGAGAGCTCAAAATTTATCCATACATCTCACTAGTGTTATGATATTCTTATTACAGTAAGAATCATTATTATCGGAACCAAAAAACCCAACCACCGCTGGGGTAACAACCAACGAATGTGTCTTCTTGTAGTAGAAAAGCTAGAATCATTCACCATCCACTACATGCTTTGATGTAGTTTGACAATATTTAGTTATGATTGTAGCATAAGAATCTGAAACATTCTTACCTTTTCAATTATAGGAGGCATCCGTCCTTTTATGTGAGATTTTATGATCCATCTCATGTTGTAATTCTTCTCTAACATTCTCTATATATGAGTCATTATATTTAGGTGTTAGACATGATTTCTTTGAAACCACACATTTTCTTTTGAGTCCATTAATTTTACACTTTTTTATGAATTATAAACTCAAAAACTATATATAAATATTTATTTTTTTCATTCAATTATGTGCCATTAGTTTCCACCAATATTCCCTTTATTAAATATAATAAATTTATGGTGACGTCTCCATTTCTCTTCCTCTCTTATTAAGACTAAATTTCATTAAACCAATTTCAGAAGCCGGTTTTCCACCAAGGTATTTTTATATTTTTATCATTTTATTTTCAATGAATTATTTAAAATTGTGAGGACGAAATTTATAGAAGGAGGGGAGAATATAACATTCCAATATAACATAGTACATTATATCTTCAATAAATTCAATAACTTGTGTTACAAGGAACACGGAGTTCGAGCACACCACGACTTACCAAACTAGCCGTTAAAAAAGTAGTTATGAATAGTGTTAACTGAATTTTTAATTTCATATTTTCCATCTAATTTTAGAATCCATATTATGTTTTTATTAGACATTATATAAGAACAAATACATTTTTTTGATAAAAGAAGTGTTTTTCAAAAAAAATAAACTTTATAGATTTTTAATTGCAATCCTTTTCTTAAAACCAATATTTGACTCTTTAATATATAATAATTTAATGAAATTAATTTATTCATTAGAATAGGGACATAAAAATTTACTTTGGTAAATTTTTTAGTACATTTATGATAACATTCATATTTTGATGAATAGTTAAAAATACTCAATTTTAATTAAAAACTACTTTTTTATTCATAATAACTTATATTGATAATTTACACATATGAGTGGTTTTAAAGTATCATTAGATTATATTATTATCATTTAATATAATTTTGTTTATTTAATGTAATATCACTCTTAAATTGGACATATACATGTGTCAATCTTTTGATAGTTGTTATTTTTTAAAAAGACCCTTTTTTGTTTTGACAATGGGAATAACTTTTAAATTAATATATGCCACTTCTATATAATGAATTTGTAGAAATGGACTCTGTAATTGGACTCCTTCTGTCCAAATTGTATAAATCAGTAACTTTTACTTTTAGACATTATGAATATAAAATTCATTAAATATGTTATTTTCCATGGTTAAAGGGTAAATCTGGAAGTTAAGGGTAAAAAATATTATTATAATATTATTAAATTACATTAATTATTGTCCTATTACTATTGGTTTGTACATTCTGACCATTGGAATCATGTTGGTCAATTTTGGTACCTGATGGAGCAACTTTAGTGTGATAATGTCACTTTTTATAAATTAATTTACAGTAATGACAAAAATAACATAAACATATATCATTTAGAAAAATAATTATTTCATGGGGATATATATTTTATAATTTCATCTATAAATATTAATTTTAATGAAAAAAAGATTTCATATATCATTGTATTTGTTTTATAATTTTTATACATGAAATAAATAAAATTATTTATGACAACATAATGATGAAGTGTTTACCTCACTAAAGAATTATTTAAATAATTGAGATTATATAAATTAAAAGAATATCTAAATCTTTAAAATTATTATATGATTATTTTCTCTAGAATATAAGTTGTATATAAGTGGTCTTTTTTGTGTTTTGGGTATTTAAATCCCAAAAATAATTTTATAATAAAAAATTATTTTCAAACATTCTTAAAGAGCCCACCCCCCTTATAAAAATCCCACACCTCCATCTCATCTATCACACCAATAAAGACCCTTGGCTTGTCCAACCTCTTCCAAATTAATATCCTATAGACCTCTCTTTCTCTTCGCACCCATACCTTATACAAACAGCACTTCAATCAAGCCTTTTTGATCAAACCAAAGGATGTTACCTGATTTAATGTTAACAACTTCTCTTAAGTGATATTCTTTCATTTTACATCTCCAACACCCTAAACTCTCTTTATTACTTTCATTTTTAATTACATAAATATCATGAATATAATATGTTGTTTTTATAAAAATTATTTGATCTACACTTACACACACTACTATTTAATGTCTATGGAACATAATGTTTCTTGTAGACGACGAACTACTACCTCACGAAACGATGATTGTTCAATCATATACTACCACCTCCTATGGTGGAAATTATAATAGAACTGAAATATATATATGATATTTATGATACTTATCTATAAGATTATGTTACTCTCTTTTATATCATAAATTTATTATTTTAAGGTTGTATATATATGATAATTTAATTTGAGGAATTACATACTACCACCCCCTCAAAGTGATATGACTCATTCATACCATACATGGATCATACAAAGGATTATGTTAATGAACATATAAAAAGTATATAAAATATTATATTATACTGGAATAAACATATATTTATGTATCATTTTGTTTTAATTCCATTTAAAATAAAAAAACGCATGTACCATTTTTGCGTACGTTAGGATTACCATATACATGAATGCAATGAGAATAATTCCCCATCATAACCATTCAAGAATAAATTTTATTTGATTGTAAAAAATAATATTTATGAAAATAATATCATTCCGGATATGAATCAAATACATCATATCTATAACAGACACAACTTAAGTAATGAAATATATAAAGGAATATGAATCTGTTAATACCTGAAACAATGATTCAACTAAATTATTATTAAAAATTTAATATTAGATGGTCATATATGATATCATATTTATGTATGTGGTTCTTCTATAATTTAAAAAAATTACCTAATTATTATACACGATGTCAATGTACCCTCGACTATGTAAAAGTATCAGGCAAGAGGGTTTCATCTCACTTTTTATTTTCTGTGAGATTAATGCAATATTGGTAAAGATTTTCTTTTTTTTGGTGTTTGTAATTCACATGATAGTATTAATGGTGTAATATTTTATAATTTATGGGTATTAAAATCCTGATTGTATGATCCATCTTTCATGGGGTGTATGTTTCGTATGTTACCAAATCAGTAAAGGAATTTCAATTTTCAATTTCCACTCATTGGGTTATATGCAATCTTCATTAATAATTTTACTCAATGATTATATATGAAATCAATATTTATTTACATATTTAGTAATTTCAACTCCCCATTGGGTGGATATAATTTTGTAACACATAATCAATCGATTGATAAATTCTCAATTCATCGACATGAACATGATAAGGGCAATTTTAACTCGATTTCTATTCATTGAGTTAACCCTCCAAGTAATTTGTGTTGTTTTTACAAGAATATGTGTGAATGTCCTCTGGTTGATTTATACCAAATATGAAATCATATTTAGTGTATTTATATTTGTAACACATAATTGTATAATTGTATTATTTTTACCCTAATGATACAGTCTGTATAAGAAATTTCATCTCAATTTAAATTCCATTGAAATGTCTTTGTTGTTATGTGCTGATTCACTTTTATATGGTGTACATAATATATATTAACATAGTATATAATGGATACATTTATTCTCATGATATTATAATGTTTTAATCAAATCTATTATTGGTATACAATTATATTTCATTTGGTTAGGAACAGTTACTAAAATATCATTTTTAATATATTGATGATTTATTCTTCTAAATAATTATAAATAATGTCAAAGTTCTAAAAATGGTTTTTAGTATTTATTAATATGGAAATTAAGGTTTTAAATTTTAAAATTCCTTTTAAAAGTTTCAATGATATATGGGACAATTTTATTCAAAAAAAAATTAACGACTTCTGGATAAATATTGAGACTTTTATATGTTTTCCAAAAAAGGGGATATTTCCCTCATATTGTTTTGATGATTATTTTCATCTATATTAAAACTCATCACTATTCATGAGTGAGGATAATTAATTATAATACAATCATCTATATTTTATTGAATGTGTTATGTTTTACTTTGGATGGTTCTATTTTTATACCTTTAATGTTTTATGGTTAATGTATTAACATTTCTTATGCTAGTTTTAATATGAATGATTAATAATGTTTCAACCTTTTCATATGAGTAAATCATTAGACATTGTAAGTGAAGGGTGGAGCTATCTATAGCTCCACGATGCATCGGTATGTCTCAAGGGTCATACTACACTCTTGGAACAAGGCTTTAAAAATATCATATATGTAGTCTTGGAACGTGGCTATGACTATGTTGTTATTATGTTTGGAATTATGCATTCTATAATCATGAAATTAGCTATTAATA
This sequence comes from Viscum album, assembly GCA_963277665.1. Classification (NCBI taxonomy): domain Eukaryota; kingdom Viridiplantae; phylum Streptophyta; class Magnoliopsida; order Santalales; family Viscaceae; genus Viscum; species Viscum album. The sequence goes on from OY728143.1 coordinate 65,032,110, forward strand.
TTACATATGATTATTTGACTAGTAGAATATCCATTTGAATAGGTAAATGGAATTATTTGAATTATCTGTTCTATATTTGGATGATTTTTATGTTTTAAAATATTTGTTTTAAAATATTATACATTTCCTTAAATGATTATTCTTATTTATGAATATTTATACTCTATGGTTATCCTCTCTATGAATTTGAGCTCACCCATTTCTATGTTTTATTTTAGCATGAATGCGAAGATGTATACTATGATTGAACTATATGGATTGTCTACGGGATATTAAAGTGGTTTGTGGAGACAGTATTGACTTTTTTTCCTTTTATTATGTAATGTAATGTTACTATATGTAAACTATTTTCCTTGAATACAAAACTGATAGGTCCTTTGTGAATTGATTATTTGTAATCATTCCAATGTATTAAAATAATGCACCAACTATATGTAGCTGGGGTAGAGGTGTTACAATGTATCTTGATACATGAGTACACAACATATAAAAATAATATAGATGATGTAAAAAAAGATAATTTAATTTTGGTAAAAATAGTGGAAAAATAACCCGAATAAATAATGTACGATTAGGTATAATCCATTTCATTATGTATAAAACAATTAATCAAATGATTTTAATTTCTTGAATAATCAAATAAAATTAATTATGTGAAAATTTTAGAAACATTTATACATGTGTTTAATTAATTCTAACTCTATTATGTTCACGTATGGCCTTTTATATGGGTTATGATATTTAGTTTCTCATCTAGTATTATTGATTTCCATTGATTTAATGGTTGGTTAAGTTGTATATGTGTATGAAAAATCATATAGAATGAGTATGGATATTAAAATATGAACTTATAGGTTGATAATGATCATATACAATATTAAAATTCTATTTTTCCCATGATTTGATGCTAATTTTTTATAGAAATCATTAATGATACTCTTTTATGTTATTTTAGAATTTTTTGAACTCAGCAAACTCATTTAATTTAATGATTTCATATCATGAGTAATAATTAATTAACAAAATATCACATAATATATATCAAATATATTACAATATTATTCAACCATAAAAGTTCCCCACAAATAGCCTTGATGATAGATTTGATATATTGAATCATGTTGTCTACAAAGGTTGTAAATTGGAACCTCATGAACGATGTTTTCATTATTAAATTTTAAGCTAGAGGATAAGAGAATTGAAGAATAACTATTACATAAACAATAAAAATATATATTACATATATGTACATGATTTTTCAATAAATCTTGATTAAGGGAGGTGGGAGAGAAAAATAAACGAACTGAACCTGAAAAAAATTGAATTAATTTGGAAGAGGGATTTACCGCTTTATTCCTTCTTCTTCAGAACATTATAATGGGATTATTTTTTTATTTTAATTAATAAAAAAACTTCTTCTATGTGATGGATAGTTTTCTAAATATTTTTGGTTATAATATATACATGTATTATAGATTGTGAGGGGTTAGAAGAAGAGGTGATGAGGTGTGCAATTTTTAGTGGAGGAGGTGTTTTCCCATTTTCTAATTACTTAGTTTATTCATTCTCTCAAGAAAAGAAATATTTTTGATTCATGAAACTAGATATAGTCATTATATCACGTGATTTTGAACCAATTGTGCTTATATCATCCATGAATCAATTAAGATATCATTTTACTAATAATGTGTATATACATTAAATTATCATTTTTTACTTTTGACAAAAAATTCATGCATTTATGAAATTTCCAAAAAAAAATTATCCCTAACCATTTTTTTATATTTATAATAAATAAATGTACTCCTTTTTATAGAAATAGTTTTCTAAATATGATAAATATAATTTTTAATTACATTTATAATTTATTAGAAAAATACAAATTTTAAAACTATAACAACATTTATAACACATTTTAAAATATAATAATTATTAGAAAATTATTTCATAATCCTAATACAAAAAAATTAACCTCTTTTAAACATTTCATTATTAAATATTATATTTTAATGTATTTAATTAATCAAAAAAATTAATATTAAATATTTATGTCTTATAAAAATACCACCAACTAATGTACAATTTCTGAAATAATTATTCACTAATTATATTATATAATTATACCATATTTTGAGTTATAAGGTTTATAAATATTATTTATAATTTAATTGAAAATGGTACTATTCAATTGGATAGTTTATCAGTCATAAGCATTGCATTGTTAATACAAAGTTATAGGTAGTATTTCATTTTAACAGGAACCTCAACTACAAGAATCTTTTTTTATTTCATACATTTTATCAATTATATATCTTCAATTGTGTTATTTTATGTGTTTGTACAATGAGAAATTTTTACAAGAAGGTAATTTATATATATATATATATATATATTTTGTTAGTTACATTGTTCCCCCATTATTATATTTCATCATTGATTTTTTTACATTCTATCCTGAAAATTGGCACTTGTACTTATCTTTCATTACATGATTTGGTTCTTATGTCGACTCTTCGTAATTGTTGTAACACCCATGCACGTTGACCAGGTGAGTAGTCTTGTTTCATATAACATTATCTCTATAATCCAAGATCTTCATTAGATGCTCCTAATACAAATATCATTATCCAACTATACAACCACTAAATTCAGTACATGATTAGGATTCAGTAAGTACTTCCATAAGAGGGATTCATGGACTACATCATGTACATGGTACATGGTTGGTGTAATTTCAAGTCAATAGAAAAAATATCAGACACAATCCAGGATCTCAAATGGACGATGAACCTAGGACTTATCTTCCCATTCTTTGCAAATCACATTATCCTATTCCATAGAGATATTCAATGGAATACAATGCATATGTCCTTAAACTCATTGTTTCATTGCCTGTTGTCTGTATAGCTATTTTGTTACCTTTGGAATTTATTTATTTTCTATAGAATTTTTCCACCTTTTTGTCTATTTCATCGACCATTTCATGTCATAGAAGATTATTATCATGGAATTCATCCCTTTACGGTGGTGTTCTTCACCATTTACAAATGTATTTGTATAGATACATTTAGATGCTTTAGAGATGTCAATTATTGCAAGATAATTTTAGGAGTGAAAGTTGTTGTTTCCATCTTCATCTAAATTCCATATTACATGATCACAAAATATATTCTAGTGTATAAATATTCTATTCAGATTTGACATTAGTTTGAGGACAATAGACCATACTATTTTTCATCTTAGTTCTTAGAGAATGTTGGAGACTATTCCAAAATATAAAGTTGAATCAAGAATCTCAGCATGATAAAGTGGATAGTGGTACTCCATGAAGGTTTACTACATCTATGGTGGATATCCATGCATTTTCATCCAGTGATAAGTCCTCTCAAATTGTGATAATGTGAGCTGTCCTTACTAGAGGATTCACAATTACCCATATAGTATTGTTTCCTCTGGATGTCGTTGAAGTTCTAGTGATAAAGTCCATTGTGATTTATTCACATTTCTAGGTTGTAATGGGAAATTGTTTCATTATACCATTATATATATTTTTTCCTTTCATAGTTCACTTGTGGACATATTATAGAACAGGAGAGGGGGACGAGTTGTTCGCAACCTGGAAGGATGGTGTCCTGCTTGCCTTTAGTGCTTCTTTTGGAAATGGGGAATTTGTCCTGGAAAAGGCTTAAACTATGCATAAGGGTTCGAATTATGAATCTCCCATGGGATTGTGTTGTAGTTGGTGGAAACTGAATCATCTATTCTTCATTGAGCCATCACAGAGGTTATCATAATTAATTGTGGGTATCATTTATCTGGTTCATAGATGCATGAGTCTTATCACCAATAAAAATTTCATTACTCACACATGGAGGGAAGGGAATATGGTGGTGTAGTTATTGGCCTCACTAAAATCCCCTGATAAATCATGTATCACCTTTAATACCACAGGGCCCCTCCCCCAGAGTGTGAGAATCTAGTGAGATCTATTCCTCTTAGAATAAATTAGTTTTGTCCCCCGTAATTGTATTTAGGATTTCCCAACATCTTTTTTCAAGAAAAATAATAATTTTGGATTCACTTACCATGATCATTTAATAATATTTTGTGATCTCATTTTTTATATTTTTCACCGAAAGATCACTATGAGATCTCGATTGATCATTTTGATCCCTATGTGAATAGAAATGGTAGTGTTATATGAGTCATTTAGAAGCTCATTCATTATATTTGGAATATATGGAAAATATATTAATGATCCAAATTTTATGACTCCACCCTCTTAGATAAATAACTCAAAGGATTTACCATTTCATATAGCTTCCACATTTTCTTGAAATCCCATATCATTTCATTGAGAATCATTTTTTATATATAAGGAATATTTGAGAAATATTTTTAGATAGAATCGATGATATTCCACCATTAATGATTCCCATGTATATCCTTTTTACGATTAATATGATTTAATCATTCTCATTTCTCATCATTGGTAACGATGTTGGATCTGTTCTACTTAGAGTATCCACCACATTATTTTACATACCATGATAATAGAGGAATGAGAAGCCATAATACATGATCAGATCTAACTGTCATCACTGGTGAATATTAAAATCCATAAGTTTTAATATATATTTAGACTCTTATGATCAATATATATCTCACACTTTTACCAATATTTATAATCCAACCAAATATCTAATGCAATGATCATAGCTTCCAACTACAGTTCATGGAAAGAAAAGATATTTTCTGGATTTTTCACTTTCCTTGAGGTTTGGGAAATAAATGTATCATTTCTAATTATTACACAACCTAATACTTTCTTTTAATCCTCACTGTATACCACCAACAGTTCCCCACATGTCTGGAGTGTGAGCACTAGCATAGTCATATGCCTCGTTTTGATATCCTTAAATATCCCCTCACAATATTATATCCCTAAAAAATTCATTAACTTATATTTCAAATAATTCATTATATTTTATAACAATGATATGTTATTTCGAAATCATAAATAATTCCCAAATTTATCAAGAATGTTGCAAATCTCCATTATAAATGTTTTCATTTGCGACTCCTCAATTTCATTGGTCTTATAAGGGACAAAAAATATCCCATTGTTGGTGATAGAATTATCCAAGAAAGATACATGGTCCATCCAAAACACACATTAAATATACATTTAATATATTTCCTAATTTTTCAAGGGCTCCAACATAGTATTCAAATATTCCCCTTGTTCCCTCTTACTGTTTTAATTTATTACAATATCATCGATAAAGACTACGAGAACCTTGTCGAGGTAATATCTAAATACACTATTAGTTTGAATCAAGAATATTGATTCAGAATTTCTCAGTTCAAAGGGAATAACTATGAACTCATATTTTCCATGCCTCATTTGAAAGGTATTATTCATACTTTCTTCCTTAACATTATTTCACGATATCTTGACTGAAGGTCCACCATAGAGAAATGATGGTCCCAATATAGATGATTAAAAAATTATTCTATTTTTGGATGGGGAAACATGTTCTATAACTTCATTATAAAGAGCTCATGATAATCTATTTAAATGTACATTGATCCCTTCATCATCATGATGGGTAAAAATAGCGCCCCTAAAGTGATTCCCTCTTGTATATAAAACCCTTGTCTAGATTCTCTTGAGTATGCTTCCTTAATGCTTCCTTCTCTACTGTGGTCATTCTATACGGTGTCTTTGATATAAATTTATATCCAGGAATAAGAACATTTGAGAACTCAAATTCAAAATTTGGTGGAATACTAGGAAACTATTCAGTGAATAAATCAACATAATCCTTTAATATGGGCATATCATTGAGCATGATAATCTCTTTCGTGTCAATAATTTGTGTGATATATTATTTATCATAATGCAGAAACATCCAAACATGGGATGATGATTCTGAATGAGATTTATATTCCTCCTTAATGTTACAATAAATTAGAAGATGCTTTATTATGTGAAAAGTGCTATTTCATTCATTTTATTTGATGTCATATTTGAATAAATAAAATCATTCCATGCCCAAAATAGAATCATACTCTACAAAAGTATGTATAACAAGATTTCCTAGGTGGTTCAATCCACCATCATAAATTGTGGAGGAGTTGCATACTTTGGATGAAATAATTTTCCCATTAAATGTGCTCATAGATAAGTCAACCTCTAAATTTTACAGTGGTATATGAATAGTTCTACTTAATGTGAAATTCCTAAAAGAATTTGTAGAAGAAGAATAAAATACTACAATCACTATTCTCGAATGAATATTTTGTGTACCTATCACCACAACATTGAATAGAGGAACATTAGTTGAAGTGATAACATAATACATTCCTTGTTTCCTTGTAGGTTGTTGATGACTTCATGTGACAACCCGCATTTTAGGAAATTAGTTGGAAAAATTATCATCTTTTTTGTAGTTGAAACACTACACAACTAGTTGAGCATTGATATGAACAATTATTATTCTTCCACATTAGTTAAATTCATCATATTGGTTCAAGAGTTCCGAGCCAAATTACTAATTAATCCACATTTGATTCATTTTGGTGTTCCCTTTAGATTGTTCCAAGGATGATTCTTCCCAAAATTTTCACACGGGGGATATTTAGTATTTTTCACATGGAGGGATTTATTTGTTGATCCACCGATTTTAGAATACAATTTTGTCTTCTTGTCATTGATCCAATGAGTCCATCAAAAGTCTCAAACCTGTATTTCAATCAATTGGGCTCAAAACAAATATCCTCATTACTATCGAACTCTCTAATCAATAGTTATTTTTTAAGACTAAGCTTTAGTTCCCTAAAGGTGTGATCAATCATGATTTCAGTGTTCAGGAAAAAACTGGTGTCACATATTGCATGCATGGTAATGTTTCGTTCATATTACCTAATAGACTTATATCACATGAAATTAAATATAAGGTACTCAATTTCCATTTTTAATTGAGTGTTCAAGGATAATATTAATTAAAAAATATTTTCTTGAATTCCACACGATCCATTGAACACATTTTCACCTTGGACATCATATATTTGATCAGTGTACACAACTGATCTGCTTCCCCATCAAAGTGATTGATCACTAGCAGAAATCTCTATTTTTTATATTATTTGAAGATATAGAATATATTTTCAATGGATTAAATGAAATGATGCATGAGGAGTGGATCAGAAGATCCACTAATCATTGGAGGAATTTTCCACATGAATGAAGTGATTTCTGCTTTTCCTTTAATTGGAGAAGGAGGGTGTTCCAAATGATTCAGGTTATTATTCGTAACATGAGGGATCTAAGAATGTAATGTCATAATTCATTAATCTCCTGTTACCATCATATTTGGAATTTATTTAACTAAATCATTATATTCCCTATCACATTCACTATAGGTATGTGGTTTTCTATTTACTACCATTAATGATTAAACAAATTTACACTTAGGGGGGATTGAATTCACAAATAATCCATATAAAAATGAATATTTAAACATTAATGTATAATATATTAAAGGAAAAGCTTTATCCTAACTTGTGAATCACTATGATTCAATACAGGTTACCCCTGAACATTATTTAACTTATATTCTTATTTTATTTTACCCTTAATAATGGTTTGTAATGATCATATGAATTTAATAAATCATATCCCCCTAGATTGTTAGACCCTGTTTTCAATAAGCCCCATTTTCATATACCATGTTACCTCGAGTTAGGACCAAAACAACTTTTTGACGATTATACTCCTAGGTACATCTATAAAATAATGAGGTCCACTTGTAGTATCCATACATGGATGTATTTTTTTTATAAACCTATTACTCTATACTAAATCAAATTAATGGATTTTTTCATATTCATAGTGTTATCCCTATGTTTATTACTAATGTTAAATATATTTAGTCTCCAAATAACAACTGCAACATATTTTGATACAACTATAGAAACCCAATCCTTTTAATAATATAATGACATGAATTTATACATAACTGAAAATCAAATTACAAGACAAGTATTATAATATCTAGTGTGCTGGAATAAAATTTACTTAAAACTAATAAATATGAGACTATAAAAATCATTTCATTATGTATCGTAAATTATGAGATCATAAAATACATTGATCACGTGCATATTCATAGGATAACATGATTATTTGATGAATAAAAAGATGAGAAAAAATTTCCTATAAGGGAATAAACATAATAATATAACATAGAAAATGGGTTCGAGGGAATAATAAAATGTTTTTAAAATGCACAAAACATGATTAGTAATTTAGAATAACAAAATATAGAATATGGGATCATGTAATAATGAAATTATATTAATTTTTTAGTAACATTAATCATGAATTTAGAATGATTCATGTCACATTTCATATAGAGAAGCATAATTCAATCCTTTTTTCACTTAGAGGAGCATATGTCAAGGGTAACCACCAAGACCATATTACATAACATCTCATTAGAATAAAAATTACCCATTGCATTGGAATTATAACTTTCATTCCCTATCATAACATATCATGATTATTCAATTCACATAAAAACGTACATAAGTAATAAATCATAAAAATAATGGTTTCCCAAAGATAGAATCGGCTGACGGAATCATGTAAAAAACATAATAAAGGGTAGTATTATAAAAGTTACACAAAATGAAATGATTTAAATCATACATTTACATTAATAAAGTCATTCAAGAATATTTCAGGATAAGTGGTGTTAATTTTATTTGAACATATTTTCATAAGAGATTTCATAAAAATAATAATTTTACAATGGTTTATGGGAAACCTATCGTGATTCATTAACATGGGAAAGGAATACTTGTTTTCATAAAACTGGAATTTCGATATGGGTTTTTTGAAGATAAAAGGTAAGATTGTGGAAATATCATTTTTTATTAAACAATATTCTGTAGCATACTTCAATATGGTTATGAATTCGAGACGTTTCCTATAATCAAGAATTCTAATAGGGGTAAATTAAGTACAGAAAAATTTAAAAAGATGTATATACCAAAAAAAAGTATTCATGAATCCTTAGAAATGAACTCTGAATTGATAAATAGAATATATATTCTATAAAAAAATACAATTGAATTTAAATTGGGTAATAAGATAGTAATAATTACCTTATGAAATTACAGAGGTTCGGGTAGAACCCCAAACCATATTTTTAAAATGAGAATTCACGTGATCGTAATGTCCAAAATAATCAAATTATATTCTTAAATTAATAATAGAATAACCATTAATACAGATATTCTATTTATTATAACATTATTAATTTCATTTATGGCCTTCAAGATGTGTTATGATATTAATTTTCTTTGTCTGGGAGTGTGGATTTCCATGGTTTTCAAGATCAGTTTATGTGTATATGTGTATAGAATATAATTTACAATGATGATAGTTGAATATAACATAACATATAGGGTACTAATGAACATATAGAATATTAAAATACAAATTGTTTCTTTATTTTTTTATTAATCATAAAAAGAAATCGTTAATGATAATCATTTAGTTTAACATTGCATTTTCTGACCTCAATAAACTCTGATTGTTTTATAAATTAATAGTATCAGTGAAAGTGATTTTATAACATTATATAAGATATATTATATATATTATAGTCTCTTTCAATAATTAATATTGTATCATTACTATCATTGAAGACATAACTGAAATATGAAAACACACAATTCTTGTAGGTGGTAAATCGACACCTCACAAAATATATTTTCATTCATAAAGAAAAATATAGGGGAGATGAAATTTGATGAATAATATTTTAATAACTATGGAATCTTTTCTGGTATAAGTTAGATAATGGAGTTTCGATTATATTTGGATGATGGAAGGTTAGGAGAGAAAATTAAAATAATGCAATAAGAAAAGAAATTTAACGAAAATGGAAGAGTGATTCAACTCTTGATTCCATCTGCTTGAGAAATTCATTAAGGGAAATTTTGTCCTATTGATAAGAAAATAAAATCTCATTGAAATGGGTGATAGGTTTTTAATTAGTATTGGGTGGAATAAAAGAATGCTTCAAGGCATAAGAGGTGTGAGGAGAAGAGTTGGTAAGCAGTGGTATTCATAGTGGTGGAAGTGGTGTTTTCTCATTTTTTAAATTAATTAGTTAATTATTTTTCAAAGGAAAAGTAATAGTATTGATTCGGGAGAATAAATTCATTATTAGATCATGTCATATTAAACCAATTGTTCTTACATCAACCATCACTCAATTAATACTGTATATTTCTAATATTGTATATATACTGTAATTTATATAATTTTACTATTCATTGAAATTCACGTATTTCAAAAACAATCTCATAATTTTACCCAAAACATTTTTCAATATGTGTCATTCGAAAACTAACCAAATTTTTTAAAAATATTTTACAAAATATTCAAAATTTATTTTTTATTTATAATCATTGTTTTACTTGAAAAATACAAATTTTAAAACAATAATTACTTTTATAACACATTTAATAATTATCTAATGTCTAAAAAAATTATATCATAATAATAAAACAAAAAATTATTATTTTATGAATACATGTTAGGAAAATAAAATTTATTTTATATTAATAAATTAAATTAGAATAATTGTAATTATATATATATATGATTTTAAAAAATAACAAAAGTTAATTAATAATATTTAAAATATATATTTACATATACTATTATATAGTTATATCATATTTCCACAAATAATATGGATAATCGTGTTTTATACATTCATTTGATTTTTCGTTTTTCTATTCATAAGTGTTATATTTCTATTCCAAATTTCATGTTACTATTTCAACTATATAAGTTCCTTAACTTCTATAAACACTTCTTATTTCATTCATTAATCATTTATTATGATTTTATATTATTTATTTATGTATATATAAAATATTAAATAATTATAATATGGGAATTAATATAGGTAAAACTTTGGGTCATTGCATATCTCTCCTGAACAATGACCATTTGAAAAAGTCATGTTACCTGAATTAGTCACACATTACTATCTAAATATAACTATTGTATGACTTCCTTATAATTGACCACCACATCATATATAATTAGTAGTACAACTCTATCTCCAATATAACATGGAGTTTTTAATCCCACTCTTAATTAAGTAGTCATAGATAACCCCCTATGAATGACCATTAGACGGGATTTAAAAAAACATTGTACCTAGACCATCCCTCCAAAGTATTTACACTCAAATAAGTATCGATCACACTAATTTCTCTTATGACTCAATCTACCACACTAGTGAAAAAATAATTTGATACTAGAAGAAACATTCTAACATATACTCACCTCATTGGATGACTCAAAATGTCACATTCTTCTATCAGAAGATGAACCACTAGGCCAAGAGACAAAACTATCATGCTCTACACCCACCATATTCCCTCTAGAACCAATCTTAAATTTCATTCCATTTCACTATATCAACAATAAGGGTCACATGGAAATTTTTGACAAGTGATCAGATGTCTATTTGAGGACATCCACGAAGCTTCTATCATCTCATAGATCATCATAAAGTTGTACTGGTGAAAAAAACTACATCCTTATAAATCCTTGTTAATATTAAACAACATTCATAGATCCATAATTAAGATACATAAAATAACTTGTTCACTCTATTTTTAGAGTATCGTGGGATATTTAATAGTAGAACCTGATTTGAGATCAAACAAAACCATATCTCATAGTCTGTCTACCATGTTCAAAAAATCACACCCGCACATTACTACTCCCCTAGGAATATTTGTTCCAATAATATCACTCCTCTAAATATTTATCAAGGGATATAAAAAAATATTGAAAATTTCCTATAAAGGAACAAATAAGTCCCCTATGTACTGCCATCCCCCAATATTGTGTGATAATTATACTACTAGATCACATGAATCATGGAATTCATATAGATAGTAGGATATTGTGTCCCCTTAAAAAACTGCATATATTGTAAAATACACTCATGGAACTATGCATTATATTGTATGTCTAGTTAAAAAACTATTGTCACAACTGGCACTATAAGAGTTTATTCATGTAACCTATACACCATTACCTACAAAGTGTGTTCATCACCACCCTCCCGGCATAATAATGGAGGTCTCCATGGTGGATGGTTCTAAAATTTCTAACACATGCCTCCAAATATATCGATGATTAAATATTAGGTTTCATAATATATCAGAAGTAAAAACCTTCTTACAAACAAGTCCCAAAACTCTTATTTCTCATAAATACCTGACTATATAAATATAAATATACTTAGAATCACAAGATACAATGCTTAATTCCCAGTCAGAAGCCGTGTCAAGGTCCAATTCATTATTTGATAGTTTAAATTTCAAATGCAATTAAAATTTATATTACATTTTCTCTTAAATTTTTTAACCAAATTATTCACCACTTTTTATCCATAAGGTCCCATATATCTTGTGATCCATTAAATGAGGTTCATAAAATCCACCCCATAACACATTATTTTCTATGCATCTGATAGTCCATGGATCTTTATGATATTATTGGTTGCATAGGGTTTATTCTATTTCTTAATCACGAAGATCATACTTATGGTATGATAGAAAACAAAATTAACAAATAATTTTTTCAATATTATTCCCAAATCATTGAAAAAATACCGGTATATCACACATGAAACATGTCCCAATATCATTCTATTAAGAAATGCTTCTCATATGGAATTTAAAGTGAATCCTTTATTATGCGTAAAATGATTCATGGGGTGAATTCCATCATATAATTAGGAAATTTAAAACACATCCAAAATAATATCACTAAAAATATCAAAATTCACATACATCAAATAAATATCAAATCATTCCAACTATATATAGAAAAATTCAGAAAACAACAATTTTTGTTCAATGAAATTTAGATTTTACTATACACAGTTTAGCTACTCCCAAGAACATCTCTTAATAAAATTCCAATTCATTCTTAATTCATGTTTATTGTAAAAAGTATTATTTCTAGATATGTAAAATAAATCATTTTTACCACTTTCTTGTGTCTTTACCTAGAGGCCAGTAAATGGCGCCCCAGGCAGTTGGGTCACAAGGCCTCAATATGCATCTCCCAAAACACCAATGACTTACAACATGTAGTGATGGCCTAAGGTGTTTTTGTGTTGAGACTGTTCACTAATATATGATTTCATCTTGTCAATAGTAAATATATTTATAAATTGAGTAGGCCGTTAATGAGTCAAATATCAGATAAATATGCATGTAAATTATATATAAACATTGTCGAATGTGTTATCATATAATTGTTTTCCCTATCAAATATATACAAACAAGAAAAATATATATATCAATATCCTATACAATACATGTATCATTATCATATAATATTTATATATATATATCCCAACTCGCATCACGAGCTTCATATTTTTCATACGCTACCGTACAATTAATAAATGCATAATTCATGGATATTACTATGGAATATTTCCCCGATTCATACATATATCCAAATAATATATTTTGGTACAAAATGAAATATTAAAGAGTGTCTGATATGGCACTATGTATTCCACCACCATTTTTTCTAAAACTAATCTAGGAATCCCAATACATGATAATTTTTTGCAATATATAACATTGGTATAAAAGTATTGAATGTAAATTGAATAAATTCAAGTTAACTATGTTCTCGAACTCGGATCCTAACAAACAACAGACATGATCCCACATTAAGGGAATTGTATAAATATACCTAAAAAGTTATTCTATTATTCCTACCAATTGTATGATGATTCCCATAACATGGATATCAGTAATACATACCATGACCACTATATCCATCTTGTAAAACCGTGTCTAATCAACTATCATGGTCGCACTGTAAAATATATCATAAAATTCATCATATCCTTGACATATAATCATTTAATTTACAATATAAATTCCTTGTAAACCAATGTGTTAGACCATGATGGTTCAGATCCAAGTTATTAATGGCCAACAATTTCATATCCAGCCCAAGGAAAATCTCAACGGAATCATTGTAAAGCCTTGTTAGAGTCCAAGGATGATTTCAATAGAAAAATTCTAATCCTAGTTCAAGAATTCAAAATCTAGGTGGTAGTAAGTCTTGATAAATATTAATGAATTAGGAAAAAGGGGGAAACATGTGAAATTCATCCACCACAGTAACAAAATTGATGGGAGAAAATTCAATTGTCTTTAATGGAATATGGATCCATGGTATACCAACAAGGAATCCATTAACATTACAATTCATCGTATCAACTCAAATTATATTTTTAAATTCAATCATGCACCTGGATTTTATTCAACTAATATAATTAAATCCAGTAATATAAAAATAAACTATACAAGAAGTCCACATTATGTCAAAACATGGGATATGTGAAAAACTCTATAACAATTTATATATTCAATTAAATTAAAATTTTAAGGATATTTGTCTTCCAAGGAATGATCACACACACCGTCCATGTTGTATAAAAACATGTATAATCATAGGGACACCACATGGGTGGACTGAGTTGTTGAAAAAATCACGTACTATAACAGAAAAAATTGTGGAAATCCTTAACAGGTTCCAATTTATTAATTTCACTTGTTCAGTATGTTTTATGGGAACCACCATAGTTTCTAGCATGCCAAACAACTAAAATGGGATTATAAAAAACCTATTCATGTATGAATGGTAAATAACACCTAAAAATGTTTGTAATAGATAAATTTTTTAGTATAATTCTATTATTTTATCCATATTTTATGAAAATGAATAAGGGACAATGAATGTGAAAAAAATGAATATTATATTTCACCTATATAATTCCATTGATATGATGTCTAATGGAGAATGATAAAATTAGATCATCAAACATTCCGGTGTGAATCCAATGATCCATGCATTATTTAATTCTAAATTAGAATAGAAAATTGAGGAAAAATGATATAGCATTGCATTTAATGTGATTCATAGGGTCTCAAGGATGTATAACTAAGGAGAATAGAAAATTGAGTTACATTTTAATTTATTTTATTCTAAAATTTAATTTCCCCTCAATTTACTCAGTCACATGGTTTTGATTCAAAATTTTCAAAATCGTCCACCCATAACTACCAAAAGGGAATCCTATTATGGTTAGTGAAAATTGTTTACCTTACCATGAAAATAACCATGTCTTATAAAACATTCAAATTTCTGCCACATTTCTTAAGGGCATACACCCCCTTGGTCATTATTTCCTTCAACATTGTACCTCATGGAAAATGCATTTACCACCTCACATGAGCATGTGCCAAAGGTGGCGTGGTTTCTTTAAGCAATGTGACGTCCTACACCCCACTATTAAGCCCCACATGGTTTGGGATAACTGTTCGACATATTACTTATGATTTATCTTATCATTCCATCATCACTATTTTTTTATAAATATAAGGGTTCAGACTTTGATCAATCCCTAGAAAAGCTTGATACAATCGTGACCACATAGGGTATACACATTATTCCACAAAAAAATAAAAAAAAATATCATTACCTCATTCCAAAACCTAGTATCACACAACTATAAATAGTGTATATCATTCCACAAACAAAGTGATAGTAAATTTGATGATTTTTATAATGATATAAACAAAATAATAAGTTTGGGATCTAAGAACATTATTTGACTACTAACTCAAATGATAAATACAATTAAAAGTGTCATGAATAATTTATAATTACTTTCATATCCTATTATAAATATTGTTGTCATTGAGTATCTAATTAGAAAAAGGAATCCTATAATTTTTTGAGATTTTAAAACCCTCATCATGAAAAATAATCTATCATCATAAACAATATTTTATATTGCTGTTATTTCACAATAAAATAGATTTTTTTTATGTTTATCGCCTAATCGGGGGAGATTCTTAGTGGTGGAAACTCATCAATAACATGAAGTCTACATGGGATTGTGATTCCTTGGAATAGAAATAATTCAATGATATAATTTTCAATATTTAGGGTCCCCAACCTCTATATCCTAAAATAGAGGGTCTATTCCTCTAACTGAAGAAAGGAATGATCAATTTATCAACGATTAGTCGGAAAATTTTACATGTAATACATAGTATTCCTCCAACTTCATTATCAAAACCATATTTATGGTGGAACACATCTTTTTCTAATTAAATCCAATTTAATGAAAAGATTTTTTGATTCAAGGCTTTGTTAGTATTGAATTTATGTTTCAATTTTTCCTAAAGGTTTATATGGATATTGAAGACTCTTATTGTGATCAGGGGATTGGAATAAGATTGCATAAAATAGAGTTTTCTGTAGATGGATCAATCGATAAATCTCAATGAGGTATGAAATCCCAACATTCTATGTTCCTAAATATTGGTAAATAGAATCCAGGAAACTATCGTAGGGATAAAATTATATGATTCAAGTGTGAAATATAAGGGAATCAAGATAATTGATGATTACATTAGTTGAAAAGAACCACTATTTTATTAAACAATATTTAGTGTAAGAACAAATTTTAGCATATTTTATTATGTTTCCAATGTAATTACCATGGGGATTTTGAATGCCAATTCCCTATGAAAAGGGTTGTTAGATATAATCAATGATGAAACCCGTAAAGGTATATAGATAATGTATGGGTATAAGTTATAATTAATGTTTAGGTAAATCCTAATTATAGTGTTATGATAGTAAAGATAATTAATCATTCCAAAATAGAGAATTTAATTTTTGATTAATGTTATATGAATTTTTTCAAATAGTTCATCTTTTGGAGAAATATTGCTGAACTACCCAACAAAAAAGTTATTTTGATATTTATGATAATTGAAAATGGAGAAATTATTTCATCCCATGTGTATAACTCATAGAATTTCAATGTTTTTTGACTAAATATTCTATAAAATATTGAATAATTTCTTTCAGTGTAATTTTATGTTATATTAAGAAATGATTTTTTGTCCTTATATATATCCACCATTAACTTTTGGGAGAGCAAGATCTCTATAAACATTAAAATTCTTCCCCTAATTATGTACGAAATTAGGGATAAGGATGATTTTCACTTTGAATTCTATACATAATCATGAAAATTATTTCATTATTATAAATTATATCCAGATTAAATGTTTGAGATAGTGGAGATAATAATTATTAAATACATAACTAGTACATAATGTATTTATTGCATAATATTGTTCTTTTTTTTAAAAAAATCGATGGGAAAAATAAATGTTTTTCATTTATCACAATAATTGTTATATATAAATCATGAATAAGTTGGATATTTTTCACTATCATGTCGGGTATATAATATAAGACATGATAATGTGGTCTATCCTCCTAATCACATTGGTTATCATATAACCGGCCAAATAAAGAGGCATTTTCAAGTAATTTATATAATAACCAATGTGAAAACCCATTGAAAACTATAGTATACCATCATATATCATAAAACCATTTTCTAACGATATATTTTTTAGTTCATTTATTATGTAAACACGTTTATACATCCATTATAATTTTCGTAATCATTGATTTTAATCAGTTTTTAGTTATTCATTCTCATGAGTGATGACTCAATTATATCACATGGACACCCTACCCATCTTTTCAAGGATTTAGTGCAATAAAATAACTAATTTATATCATTGTATGTATGAAATTTCCATCATCTCATTATTGATTATTTTATCTTCTCATCTCTCATGTAAGCCTCATGCATTGAAAAAAACACCTGTTCATAAAATTGAACAATTTATTTAACTCTCATCATTTTTATTTCTAGAAATGAAATGTCATATTATAGTCTATATAAAACCTCATGTTTTGTCAGTATCATCATTTTACGTTTGAATATAAATCATCTCATCTCAAATATCGTATTACCACATTAATTTACATTATTTTTTTTGTTGATTTACGTATATAGTTATTTAGAATATATTATATGTAAATTTTATATGTTAAATCTTAAATTTAATAATCTAATATTATTTGTTTTTTTCTAATATATGTAAATTTGTTTTCACTGAATTGTTTCATATATCATTATTATTAAACATATATTAAAATTCGACATTGAATACCCAAATATTTCTTATCTCAATTATGTTTATGAATTAATCAGTTTTTATGCATACACATCAATGTGTATCTATAAATTCTAATAACTATTATGATTTTATTAGACACTTAGTATCCCTAACATTAAATATATACATACATTTCAATTTAAATTCAATTAAATAAATAATATAATATATGTACCGAATAATCATATCAACACCTTTCATGTGATGTGAGTATATTATAGTGTTGAAAAAATATATATTAAATATATATCTAAATATTATTTATTATTGTCAATATAATATTGACAGTATTTGTGAATACACATCAAGAAATTTAAACTGGTTCCATTATATATCATTTTTAAATTATTATAAAATGGGTATTAATGGGAATGAAATCTATACATGAAATAATTTTCAAAAATATTATCATTATGTACATAGTTAAATATTTCTACTATTATGGAAATGTCTACATATTTATGTAGAATACAGAGATTAATGGAATGAAAAATATATAATTAATCATAAATTATTTTTCCTTTTTAATGAGTGTCTTTAATTATCGACCTCATAATCGATATTTTTTATAAAGACTAAACCATTACATTGTTATCATAATTTTTTTTGAAGTATATACAAATTTTATGAAGACTTTAGAAGGAATAATGTTATCCCAAGCCACAATTTTGAAAAAATGACATCAATATAGTTTTTATAGTACTAAAAATTTAATTTAAATTCTTCAATAAATTCACTTATGTTATGATTATAATCTACCCTCATATCATAAAAAAATAATAAAAACAATTTTTCCAAAAAATTTATAGTCACCCTATATTTGAACCGACTACCTCTATGTGTAATATTACAATAAAATCAAACCTATAAGGCTGATAAAAGAAAAAATTTGAGGATTCAATATAAAAAATAAAATAGCACAATTCACCAATCACAGTTTATTATTGAAACAAATGTCGACATCATTGATAATTAATAAAATAAAAATAATAACCCCCTCAACCAAATAAAAATGGATAATATATCTTCCACTGAATCACATAATGATGAATCTATTTGTTGACTAAAAAATGATATTATACACATGTAATAGAAAAAATATAGGATATGGGTCCCTTATCTCTGATATCAAATGGGATTTGGTTCAATAATTTTCGATTTACTTTTTCATCAAATTTAATTTTGAAGAAATTGAAAAATGAGAGAATGGTCTAGATATATGTATATTTCGAAATTACTTCCACAAGTTTTTTTGATTTATGAGTAATATATATATATACATATAAACCATTATATCTAGAGTTTATAATTATACTTTTTATAGGCTTGTATTTATTTTCAATTTTCTAGGTTTTATTAAATCCAAATTAAGAAATCATAGAAATAAATTTAATTATATTCTATTTGATTATTGTATAATCATGCCAACTAACACAATTTTTTATATCCCATGTTTATAACTTATTAAAAATTATATATTTTAATATGGGAAATAAAATTAATATTTTATGAATGAATCCTACAAAAGTGTATATTCTTGATTACCCTCAAAATAAACTATAATTTCCCCTACTTAATAAATTTTATCACCTATATATTATTTTGATATGATTTTATTTTATATGTTTCTTATAGATAATAATTAGTCAATTTAGTTTTGTGACACATAAAATATGTGATGAATATGTTGAAGGTGTTGATTACTTTTTTTAATTTTCTAAAAAAATGTTCTATATAATGACATGTTTTTCTGTCCAATATCTCAAATGTTTAAATATGAAAAGGCTGAACAATAATGATATCATGGATCATTAAATTTTTTTATGGTTTTCGTCCATGTTATAACACTTTTATTTGGCATGGTGAATCTAGGAATAATTCTATATCCATTGATGATGATGAAATGAGAGATGGTTACACTGATATAGCTGAATAAATGATTCATGAAATTGAAGTAGAGAAAATTTAGAAGGAAACAAAAATTGTGATTATATATGGTGATGCTAAAAATAATTTGTTTACTGGTTGTATGTAATTATTTATTTTGTCAATGGTTTAGAGAATGATTAACCTGATGTTTGAACATGGCTTAAATGATTAGTGTTTTATAGAGTTTCTCTAATTATGGAAATAAATTCATCTTGAAGACAATAATATTATATATTTTTATTATAGATAAAATTTAATTTAATTATCAATGGGATTTGCGTATAAAGAATAAATTCCATTTTAACTGATTTTTTATCTATATAAGAAGTATTAGGTCTTTCTATTAAGGTGTCTTAAATAAGGGTAATCACAATATAAGGTGAATGAAAAATCAGAAGATTATTTCATATTTATAGAGAGCCATGCTTAAAAATTTAGGAATATTCCTTTAATTCATAATTTGAAACATTTACTTAAAAATTCAAATGATTGAAATGTTTAATATCGAATGCATATTAGATGATATGTGATAAAAAATTACAGAATCATTTTTCATTTCAATAGGATATGAAAATTTATATATAATTTCCTATTTTCAAAAATTATGTTAAATATTCTAAACATAGACTGTCTATGGAAAGAATGTATCCCAATAGATTCTTTATTAGTGCAGACAGTTCCTGTCCAATTTTTTTTAATTTAAAACATATATTCTGAATATTGTATGATTAAAAATTATTTTATGTTTATTTTAATGATATATGGACCAAACACATCCTAGAAATAATATATATACCTTTTGTCTCTATTTATTGATGTTTTGAATCTCTTATGTGAGGATAGTTATAAGGCCCAGACCGTTAACATTAATTTATCATGATTTATGTCAAAAAATTTATTTTTATTCACATCGAGGATCTATTTTGGTTTACAACTCATAAGAAATTGTCCATAAATCTTATGTAGAAGGAATACAATAATACCATACATACACTTCTAAGGCTATCCATTACGTCAATAAAAAAACATTTAAAATGAATCATGGTTTCATTTCATGTATAATCATAACATTTCCTTGATCCCACCCTTGATATTATTCTTCTTTAGATCCAGTAATTTTTTTATGTTTCGATGAGCTTAAAAATATCATTAAGGGTTACATAAATAATGATGATGGTTAGTATTGAAAAAACAACGTACAATATGAATACATTATCATAAATTCATATTTTTCAGCATTAATACATAGTTGATTCATTTCAAGGAATATAAGCACATTGATTCCAATTTTTTTGTAATCAAAGGTTCAACTTAATGACAAATAAATTACACATAACATATAAAGATAATTTGGAACATAATCAAACATAAATTGAATAACAATATGGTCAAAATCCACACATTTTACAAATTGGAAGAGCCATATGATCGAATTCCATACCCAATGCATATGAGGATGTAACGTAACCACTTATCCATGGTTTTTCCCAGAACTAACCGTCATTGGTTTATCATGTAACCACCCATCATTGTTTTTTCATGTAACCACCCATCAAATGTTCATGTACCATTATATAATCATAACACATAAAAGATTTCTATTTTCAAAATTTCACTAATAAAATATAATTTCCAATGAAAAGAAATATTTTCCTAATATTGAAATATTAAATAAATTTCCAAAACAACTTAAAACATTTAATAATGACACATTTGAATCCATGTTTCTCATAATAATCTTTAAAAATTGAATGATATAGAAATTTTAAATCATTATTTTCCCTATAAAGAAATTTATAAAACTAGTTTGAAAACATGGACATGAAATAGATAGTTTTAGAAGCATAAATCAAAAAAACATTTAAAAATGTATTAAATAAAGAGTCTCTTACCACTAGAGAATGACATGAAAACAAATAATTATAAAATAACATTAAATAATAATTTAAATATCAAGAGAATATTATAATTTGAAATATAACATGCTAATATGGTTATATATAAACCATATTGGTTACTAAATGTGCATAACATCATGATATGCCTAAATGAAAGGAGATCGAGATGATGTCTCTTACAAATAACATATCGTTAGTTTAAGGACAATTCAATCACATAATTATGTGTTATAAATATAAATAATGAAAATAAAACTATATACATAGCTTTTAGAAATAATATTTAATTAACATGTATTCATGTAAAAACAAAACCAAGGGCGTGGATATTTAACTCAATGGATGGAAATTGAGTTTTTTGTCATACCCTGAGTTTGACATGTCATGTACAATCATTATGTTTAAGAAAAGATAGAATATGGTAATTTATAATTTCTTGAGAAAATTTTTCTTGTTTTTATTCCTTTTATATCACTTACTCCAAAGTTATAAAAATATAATAATTATTTATTTTCATATTGGATGTTATGTCAATATTTGTACATGAGTCGAAAATGAACTTGTTTTGATTGTGAATTATCCACATGTACAAATTTATATTATATTTATAATAATATTCATGATTTAAAAATCCTATTTATCTAGTGTTTATGTATTTAAAATATCCATAATATATGGAGATATGAAATGAAATGCTCTTTTCATGAAGACTGTAGGCCATATGATTGCATCAACACTACATTAATTTCATTTTAATATTAAAATAATAATAATTTGTAATGTCTTGGAATTTATAAATAATTTTTTTTAATACGAAATTATTTTAAGACCACATAATTTGACGAATCATGATTTTGAGGCCTGGTGTGCCCCGAATGTTCTGTCGAAAAATGTTATGTCTAAAAAAGCATGCGTGAGTGTTTTTCAGAAAAAAGATGAATATCTCTTAAACAGGTTATCAGATCAGAAATCTGAGGGCACAATTGCATTTACGATGACTGGTTTACCCTAGGAACGACTTATGTTTAGTTGGGGCCTGTCTATAGTGAGAAAATCTGAAAATGGAATAACATTAATTAAAATTATTTTATTTTCAAAATTCTTCTAACTCATGAACGATAACTCGGATTGAAAATATGATCCAAATTATAAACTCATAAGGGTGTGATTTACTTATGTATCCCCTAACATTGGCTGGTGTAAGTAAACAGTGCATGTTAGTTTTTGGTCGTAAATGAAATAGTTAAGTAACAATATTTTTATTCTTAAGATCCATAACTTTTAAAGGTAACTCAGATTAAAAATACGAGTGTACCATTGAGTTATTTGGGGCATGTTTCCCTTAGGTAGAGCCTAACCACGACCGGCATGGGTATAGGGTGAATGTTAATAATTTATTTATATTTTTTCCTGTATGTTCAGTAAACATGTGGGCAGAGATTTATAACTTCTTAATTGGATAATGGATTGAAAATATGAGGGCAATGTTTAATATGAAGTGCATGGATTCATTTAAGGGAGCCTTCACTTCGACCGTAGTAGGTCGGGAGAAAAAAATTAGTTTTTGGAAATTTAAAATAATAATAATAAAAAAATGTTATTTTATTTCTCTTTTTCATTTCTCCAACAGATGAGAGGTGGTGGTTGGATTTACGACATGACAAGCCATTAAATGTCTTCACCACCCTCCCCCTATTTTTGTAATCGCGCCATTGGAATTTGGATGGTTAATTAATTAAACCTACCTCATAAAATTCATGGAGCGTTACTCACCTCCTTCCCTTCATATTAATATTTATCTTGGAAAGAGGTGTTGGAATGACTTCACCCAGTGACAAAGCTATGACACAGTACCGTGATGCCAACCAATAGAGGATGAGATGGGTTCCAGTGATTATTGATGAGCACCACCGAATCATGAACCTACAACATCAATGAATGAGGGTTCATCCATCATTGTTAGAGAATACATTTTCCAGGTAGGGGTTTTATTTTGATGTTTTATTTTTTTAATTAAATCCTTTCCCACATGAAATCACAATAATGTGTTGGGTGTGGGATAAACGAACCTGGCCCTGCCCCTCCACCTATTCTCTTACGCGTTGTTATTCAAGAATAGTTTTCTCAGATTAACGACAACATGAAATAGAGGGTCACATTGTGACAAAAATAGCGTGTGAGAGTCGTAGTCCCAAACGACACCAAGAATGGACCCCAAAACATGTTTGGTGACTCGTAAAAAAAACCTCCTTAATGAAATGTAGGTTGCGGCCGGCGGTGGCCAGAGGTGACCTGTAGCAACCGGCCATAAGAAAAGGAATATAGAGTGTTACTGTGCACCACATGGCCCTGAGGAAGCTGGCCGAAGACAACTATTCGGGACAAGGGCGAGGCATGCTGGTTCTGCCGATGACAGCGGATGCAGCCAGCTTGTTGTGGTAGGGGGTGCGGCGCGGCATGCACAATGTTGGCCAAACCCAGTCTTCCAAAGGGCTGACTATTTAATATAGTGGGGAAGCACCCCACCAGCTGGGTGAGATGTCCTCACAACTGTGGGTCCAATTGAAGAAAATGGTCGACATTATTGTAGACCAGGCTAGACATAGGCCCTCTAAGTGGACTGGACACACCCAACTGGTCAGACTAGAAAAGAATCCCATTGGTCCAGTGTGGGTGCGCCGAGCCCCTCCCAACAGGCCGGACCAACCACGGATTGGACCCACAAACTGAATTGGGCATTCCCTAATGAACCAGACTCCGTGAAACTGGGCTGAACTATAATGTGTTGGACCTGGCTCGGTCAGTTAGACCCCAGGACCCACTCCGTCGGGCCAGCCTGACCCAGTCAGACCAGTCCTTGACCCGATGCGTCCTCGAATAAAGAAACACCTATAACTGACAAACCATGCAACCCTGTGACTTGTTATAATGTGCATTGGGACCCCTTTCTAGAAGTGGTACCTTTGGTATATTCTGGAAGGCCTAACTGAGCCAGACGAGACCGAGGTGCGATCACCCCCATTTAATGGAAAGGCATGTAACTAACAGACCATGTGTCTGATTGACTCGTATTCTATGGAATTTGGACCCTATTGAAAATGAGGTCCTTTGGAGACAATATAAGAGATTTTTTTGGAGTTTTACAAGCAACCTATTTCGGATCTGACGTAATTCCATCCAGGCCATTTTTACAAAAGTTACCACATCTCACCGACCAGGAGTCCAAACGACGTGTCGTCTCTCACGTTGAGACCCCTATGATGGATAGTTCATTTTGTTTGATTTATCCGGGACTTCGTTCTAGTTAACATATTACCGAGGGCTTGACAAGTGGTTTTCTCAAAATCAAGTGTACTATAAGTTTAAATCCAATGTCTAGCAGTGAGGTGGAGGTTGGAGACAGATCATACAGAGGATAGTAACGAGAGTTCCTTCATCACCTAGCGATCATGTGTGTATCATCACCAAGGGTTCCATTGTGGATCATCACCTAGAGACCCTATGAGGATTATCTCCTCATGACCCGATGAAGTCCAGCCTTAGAGAAGCACGTCATGGATTAGTGACATTCGATCCTGTGTGGGTCAAATTATGGGACGGTAAATTGTTAGAGATCATGTGTGGGACTACGCATACCGATAATGTGTGGGTCATATCCTGTGTGGGTCATTGCGGGGGTTAGTACCTATTCCCTCTAGGTAGTTCAAATCCTTGGTGGGTCAATGCAGGGGTTAATACCTATCATCTTCGGGTGAGACATATCATATGTGGGTCATTGTGGGGATTAGTACCTATCAATCATGTGTGGTTCATACTTCATATGGCCAGTAGATTTTCCTTTTGATAGAATAAGATTCTCTAGCTTTTTGATTGATCATTTGAACTTTTATATAGTGCTAATACCATGTTTTTGCTGAGACTCTATTTGTGCTATGTCTTTTTCATTGTGTTTCATGATTTAGATCATGCGTGTGATATTTCCTTTGAGGTATATCTTGTGATGTTTTTCTTTTTCAGATTACTGAGATACCTTTGCAGTCTTGGAATCCCCTACTTGTTATTTTAATACTAACCCATGTATGGTCTTCGCCCGGACCTTGTTGTGTCTTGTGCAGATGACGAGCAACTGGGATGAGTCTTGAGGGAGATAGGACCAAGCATTTCATAGAGGACACATGCTACCGTTGAGTTCTGTAGAGAAATGTTGTACCTACCCGTCAGGTAGCATCCTCAGTGAATTATCCATGATCTGTTTTCTCTTTTAAGTTGCAAATGTGCATTTCTGTTGGGATAGTATTCCGACCTCATTACGTTCAACACACTTTTACCCCAGTAGTTTATTTCACGGTTTCTTCTTTTTGTTTTCATTGATTCTATGTTTGTACATGTTTACAATAAATTCCTTTTCATTTTAGGCATACTCAATATTTAGTGCTAGTTGCCAACCCCTGGCCTATGTAAGGCCGGCTTGGGGTTGTCCTGTCACCGGCACCGTGGGACTGTTCATGAAAAATTGGTATCAGAGGGTAGTCGGTTCTAAGAGAATAACTAAGAGTATAAATTTAATGGGAAATAGTGCTATGTATTTTGAGTGTGGTTTTATGTTCGGGGAGTCCAGTGTTGGTGTGGCGGCTATCGTATCCACACAACATGACCCAAAATTCTGATGTCTGACTCGGTGCATGAAACACCGATTCTGTGTGTTTTGTAATGTTTTACATTGATATATTTTTAGTTAGATTACAAGGTATAAAATTTTTATTGTGGTTAAATATGAATATATTTCATGAATTTGACTCATATACAGCATGCTAGGATTCTTGAGAATGTACATGATGATGGACAACCGAGCGATGAGGCTTAGGTGCAAGGCCTTCTAATTATGTTGGAACCATCGGGTGGTCTACCAGCAGCACCACCACCCATTGGGAAGTAGTTACCACCATCCACATTAGCCGACAATGCACACTTACTGACTACATTTGAATGCATTCCATTTGCAGAGGCCTCTGAGGCTTCCTGGAAAGACATATTTCCAGGCAGCTAAGGATTGGCTGGAGGGTGTGGCTATAGTTTTCCGCCTAGTTGGGACATAATTACAGAAGATCATGATCATAGCGGATTGTATTTTTCCACTGTGTGACCATGAGAATGGACTGTATGGTGAAGGATCTTTAGTACATGGAACATTTCTTGAGATGGTACCTTCGGGTGGTGTGCCAGTACTACCACTTCCCATTGGTTAGTGGTTACTACTGGTGCTACAGGTAGAAGACACATGTAGGCTCAATGCCTTACACAAACTACAGCAGACGATACCCCACATGTTCTGAGCCAATCCCAAATCATAGGTGGATATTGAATGGCATGAGGTAGTGACTATAGCATCCTGTGTTTTTTTCACATAAACTTTCATTACATTATACAAAACAGAGGATCATTAAGGTTTAGTGTCTTGGAAACCAAGAACTTAATACAAGAAACAAAAAAACATTCTTCTTAAACACTTGAATGTCTTCTCCTTATGTTCATCCTATGTTCATTACTGCATCTCATATCCTGGGGACATACATCAAATGAATGGGTGAGAATAAGTCCCAGTAAGGGAAACAAGGGAGACATTTAACATGTGAACTTGAGATACATCATCAATGTCACGAAAAGAACTTTAAGGCATGAGATTGAAATCATGAGGCATATCATAATAAAAATAACTTTTTTCATAACATGAAGATGTGTCTACAACATTTAATATTGAAAATCATTTCTGATTCACCACGGTCCATCCCCAAGGTGTCATTAAAAATTACCAAGGATATTCACCAATGCGTCATTAAAAATAGTCATCTCTAGTGATAAGTCTTTACCCAATGCATTGGAGCGCTATCAGGGCGCACCCTTGACATGTCTTATTATCATGTGAGCCACATATATAATCATAAATCATTTAATAAACAACCCATATAGCACAAATGGAAGGGGTTTCATTTCATAATCATAACGTTTTAAAAACTTCATTAAAGACATGATATTTGTGTCACTTTAAAACCCAAAGAAAAAGAAGGTGGGTCTCATGTATGTAAATCCCAGAATTTAAAATATAATATTTTGGTATATATTTGAATACCCCTATATAAGATAGATCATTGAGTATTCACTTAATAAAATAAAAGGACTTTAGAACAATAGATAGAGACATTTTGAGACGGAAATTCTACAGCAAAACGACTATGTTTCGGGGTTTTAGAAAACATTGAAAAGAGAGGGGAAATTGGTAAAACATTAATAAATGATCCATAAAACAGTAGAGGGACATAATATGAAGGATATATGAACATGTTAATGCAATTTTAAGGACATACCATTTGAAATGAAAATCATGGAAAAAAGACAAAAAAATAATATTTCTCTTATAAAAATTCGACAGCCTAACAGCGTCACTTAAACTTCAACAAAAATCAATTGACGAGATCAAATAGGTTCTCTCGTCATATGAACATAAAATTTCAGGATTATAGATATATTTATAATTTCCCAACAAAATAAAAAGGAACATTAAATACTTAACATGAAAGTAGTACTTTGAAAAATGAGAAAGGTGAACGAATCCCTTAAAAATTCGACAGCCTAACTGCGCCACTTTAAACTTCAAAATACAGAATTGAAGAGATCAAATAGGGTCCCTAACCATATGAACATATAAGTTCAGTATCATAGATATAGAGATCATACCCCAACAAAATAAAAAGGAACTTAAAGACTTTACATTAAAGTAGAAATTTGAAAAATGAGATAGGTGAACGAATCCCTTAAAAATTTGGCAGCCTAACGGCGCCACTTTAAACATCAAAATACTAAATTGAAAAGATAAAATAGGGTCTCTCATCATATGAACATAAAGGATCAGTATGATAGATATAGAGATCATTCCCCATCAAAATTAAAAGGAACTTTAAATAATTGACATGAAAGTAGAACTTCGAAAAATGAGAAAGGTGAACGAATCCCTTAAAAATTCGGCAGCCTAACAGCACCACTTTAACATTCTCAAAATGAAATGATGAGATAAAGAGGGGGTCTATCATCATATTAACCATAAAAAGTCAGTATGATGAATATAAAAAAACATCCTCCAACAAAAGATCATGGAGCATAAATGAAATGACATAAGAGAGATTACATGAAAAGAAAGAGGGAGGTCAGATCCGATACCTTAAACGTAACTCTTAAAACTCAATGGTTGGGACCTTGAGGGCTGGGGGGCACCTTTGGAGGGTCCATGGGAGGTAATGAGACCATATCATTGTTGGGGGAGTGTTGGGAGTCGAATGGATGAGAGGATGGCTTGGTATTTATAGGGAAAGTGAGGGGACAAGGCATTAATGGCCAAGGGACACCTCATTGGTGGTTTTGGAAAAACCATGGGCTTGCCCATGGTATTTGACCATGGTATTGGCCACTTGGGACACCTCATACCTTATATTACTATTCATAAGTCTACCATATTGATTAAATACTTAATACATCATTTAATGATGTCATTAAACACCTGTAACATAAAAACTGTATTTTCAATATTCATCAAAAATTCAACTTTCTCAGAAAAGTCTAAAATTTAACCTTAACCAAATATCAATTCTCTGATTTCAAAAAATGTACTACATTTTATAAAAACAATTTTCTAAATATGTTTAATTTAATTTTTAAATAAATACACTATTCACCAAAATTTCATTTTTTCAGAAAAATCCCCAAAAATTACCTTAACATAAAATCGATGATCTGAGTTCAAAAAATTAATTCCATTTTATAAAAATAATTTTCTAAATATCTTTAATTTAATTTTTATTAAAAACAATATTCATCTGAAAAAACTAATACTTGAATAACAATTTATGAAATCGTTATTTAACAATTTTATTAAATCACATTACTTAATCAAGGTGCCTATATTATATTAATACTTTCATTAAGTGAGATTACTATTCCATTTGGTCACATTACTAATCCTAAGCATAAAATCATTATTCATAATTCACTATTCATCAAAAATTAATTTAATCTTATTAGAATCTAAATTTCATACTAAACATAATTGTAGAAGAACATTTTTTGAATATCATGACACATTTTTAATTATTTAAGTTTTACATAAACATTTTTTTTAAAATATTCTTTCTCAATGATTCACCAAAAATATGCCTACTATATTTATCCGGACATTTGAAAATTCATAAACTTCATCATAAGAAGAAATATGAAATTTTATTTAAAACAAAGGATTACACAAGGCAGTTATGGTCTCTTTACATAGCCCCTTATCACACCAGCATAGGACCTAAGTGAAAGGTTTTTTAAGGTGATATAATCGGAGGGAGGCTCAGCCAACATTGCACGAGTAGTAATTTCTATCAGTTTGAACTTCTCGCGAAGGCGATTCCATTCTAGCTTCACATGATGATGTTCCTCATGTGTTTGGTCCAGAGAAAATCCCAGTGGTGCTACCTCCTTCCCAAGTTCTATTAGATGGGCTTCGATCGGTCCAAGACTATTAGGTGAGGCCATCGAATCTTCTTTTAATAATAATTAACCAAGATTACTTATATTTAGAAATAATAATAGAAACGTTTAGTTTCCAGTGGTCATATTGATCAATGGTCATATAACAGTCAAAACCCAATGGTCTCATTTTAATTATACTCATGTTATCAAATGAAACAGTTTTGTTGAGTATAAAAAATAAAATAACACACAAAATTAGGAAATAATAATTATTCAAAATTTCGGGTCATTACAATCTTCCCCCCTTAAGATATTGCGTCCTCATAATTTATAAAATTGGGTTTTGAAATTTCATTGAAAGTCCGACATCGTAAAAGGAGTTAGTAAAACTATTAATTTAAAAGAAATAAAGGGAAGTACATAGGTCACCCAAGTTAACCTATACTAGGATTACATGTAGGAAAACATGGACATGGAGGAGAAAAAAAGGGTCACGTTCTGAGGGAGACTGATAGAAAACATGATTAGGAGAAAGTTAACAACAATAAAATCACAAAATTATGATGTGGTAAATGGAAATTGATTTCTCAGTAGGAAAAGTTAACTGACAACATTTTTGTTTTACATTCCTTTTCATTGTTTTGAGGAATTCATTTACTACATAGAATAAAACACAGGGATATATACCTACCTTCAAGTAGACTATCATCCTTTAATAAGTCTCTACCAAAACTAATCTTTTCTCCAAACGATGAGCATTCAAAACTACTTGGTCTCATCAAAGAACAAGAATCATCTTCTAGAGAATCGCATAATCCATCAAAGATTAACTATCTATTTCATCTATTATCCCAAAAAAAAGAAAGGGTAAGATAAAAAAACTCTTCAAAAAGAAATAATCCCATAGGAATGGAAACTTCTTTAAATCTTCAAAATTCTACGGTGCTACCCAAAGATCATCATAGACCATTCTATTAATAAATTTCCTTAAAATTACTCAAAATAAACCAGAATAAGATTGAATCCTAAATACAAGAAGGATTTGATAACAAAGTCTTCCAAAATAAACATCATCGTTCATCTCCAAACATAATAAACCACTCCTAACATCTTACAACAAAAGTAGCTAACCTAAACATATTTTCCCCAAGATACGTTAATCATTTCCATATGTAACCTAAATATGTCCACCTTAAATTCATCGATTCCTCAATATATAATTCAACCTTTACTCCTAAAAGAAAATACCGTAGAAATCTATTTACCTTGATCAAATAGGTTTCCCAAAATAGTGAATGTCTTCCAAAATAATAATCATCTTTTAATCCCCTAGTCGTCTCTGTCATATTAATACGGAAATCATCACATTTCCTATCACATTGGTTGTTGGGACATGTTCCCCCATTTTCCGCCATTAAATAAGAAACTAAAATACAATTAGGGGCTTAAATACGTAGCCAATAATCATGAAAAGGAACATAAAGCATAGAAGGATAACTTGTAGAAGAAAAGTATACCCTAACTTGTGATCCCATAGATTCCAAACTAGGATATCCATGATCATATAATCTTATTTAAATCATTATTTTATTTTATCTTTGTTCCTTTAATAATGGTTCATACTAAGCTTATGAATTTACCAAAGCATATAACCCGGGAGTGTCGTAACCAAGAGTGCAGCAAGGCCCGTTGTCGTGTACCAGTTCCCGTTCGAGTCTATCTCCAAGCTGTGTTTTCGAGTTTTACCCCTATGTACATCTGTACCAGAGCCACCAATACCTTCTCGTATCCATACATGGATGTATTTGCTTTGAAACCCCTTACTCAATACTCACCAAAATACCAGGAAGATTTCCTATATTTAAACTTTTCTATAGGCTTCTTCCTAAAGTCTTCATATCCTAATTTCCACAAATAACTAAACCATCCTTTGATACCAACTATAGCATCCCGCATGTTTGTCACATAAACTTTCATTACATTATAAAATCTGAGGATCTTTAAGGTTTAGTGTCTTGGAAACCAGAAACTTAATACATGAAACAAAAAAAACATTTTTCTTATGCACTTGAAAGTATTCTCATTATGTTCATCCTAGGTTCATTACTGCATCTCATAACCTGGGGACACACATAAAAATAAAGGGTGAGCAGAAGGCCCAGTAAGGGAAACAATGGAAATATTTAACATGTGAACTTGAGATACACCAACAATGTCATGAAAAGAACATTAAGGAATGAGAATGAAATCATGAGGCATATCATAATAAAAATAATGTTTCTCATAACTTGAAGACGTGGATACGACATTTAATAATGAAAATCATTTCTGTTTCACCAAGGTCCATCCCCAAGGTGTCATTAAAAATTACCAAGGTTATTCACCAAGGCGTCGTTAAAAATAGTCATCTCTAGAGATTAAGTCTTTACACAATGCATTGGAGTGCTATCAGGGTGCACCCTTTACTAGTCATTATTATCATGTGATCCACATATATCATCATCAATAATTTCATAGAGAACCCATATAGCATAAAAGGAATGGGTTTAATTTCATAATCGTAATGTTTTAAAAACAACTTTAAAGACATGATCTTTGTGTCACATTAAAACCCACAGAAAAAGAAGGTGGGTCTCATGTATGTAAATACCAGAATTTAAAATAGAATATTTTGGTATATATGTGAATATCCCTATAGAAGAGAGATCTTTGAGTATTCACTCAATAAAATAAAAGGACTTTAGAACAAAAGAGAGAGACATTTTGAGACGGAAAATCTGCAGCATAAAGACTATGTTTCGGGGTTTTAGAAAACATTGAAGAGAGAGGGGACATGGTTCAAACATTCATAAAAGACCCATAAAACTGTAGAGGGAAATAATATGAAGGATATATGAACATGGTAATGACAATTTAAGTACATACCATTTTAAATGAAACACATGGAAGGAAGACAAAAAAATTAAGATTTCTCTTATGAAAATTCTGCAGCCTAACGATGTCACTTAAACATCAACAAAAATGAATTGAGGAGATCAAATAGGGTCTCTCATCAAATGAACATAAAATTTCTGTATGATAGTTATAGAGATAATACCACAAAAAAATAAAAAGGAACTATAAATACTTGACATGAAAGTAGATCTTTGAAAAAAGAGAAAGGTGAACGAATCCCTTAAAAATTTGGCAGCCTAACGGCGCCACTTTAAACGTCAAAATACTGAATTGAAGAGATAAAATAGGGTATCTCATCATATGAACATAAAATTTCAATATAATTTTTTTAGAGATCATACCCCAAAAAATAAAAAGGAACATGAATGACTTGACATGAAAGTAGAACTTTGAAAAATGAGAAAGGTGAACGAATCCCTTAAAAATTTCGTAGCCTAACGGCGCCACTTTAAACATCAAAATACTGAATTGAAGAGATAAAATAGGGTCCCTCAACATATCAACATAAAAGAACATTATGACAAATATAGTTATCATACCCCAAAAAAATAAAAAAACTTCAAACAGTTGACATGAAAGTAGAACTTTGACAAATGAGAAAGATGAAAGAATCCCTTAAAAATTTTGCAGCCTAACGGCGCCACTTTAACATTCTTAAAATGAAATGATGAGAGAAAGAGGGGGTATCCCTTCATATTAAGATGGAAAATACAGTAGGATTAATATAAAATAACATAAATTAACAAAAGATCATGGAGCATAAAATAAATTACATAACAGAGATTACTTGAAAAGAAAGAGGGAGGTCGGATCCCTTACCTTAAACGTAACTCTTAAAACTAAAAGGTTGGGACCTTGAAGGCTTGGGGGGCACCTTGGGAATACTCCTAGGGAGGTAATGAGACCTGTGCTTCGTTGGGGGAGAGTTGGGAGTCGAATGTATGAGAGGATGGCTTGGTGTTTATAGGGAAAGTGAGGGGACAAAATTTAATGGCCAAGGGACACCTCATTGTTGGTTTTGGAAAAACCATGGGCATTCCCATGGTATTTTCCCATGGTATTGGCCACTTGGGACACCTCATACCATATAGTACTATTTATAAGTCTTCATACTGATTACATACTTAATACATCAATTAATGATGTCATTAAACACCCGTAACTAAAAAACTGTATTTTCACAATTCATCGAAAATTCAACTTTCTTAGAAAAATCTGCAAATTTCACCTTAACCAAATATCGATGCTCTGATTTCAAAAATGAACTCCATTTTATAAAAATAATTTTCTAAATATTTTTAGTTTAATTATTAAATAAATACACTATTCACCGAAAATTCATTTTTTTCAGAAAAATCCCCAAAAATTTTCTTAACATAAAATCGATGCTTTGAGTTCAAAAATAAATTACATTTTATAAAAATAATTTTCTATATATTTTTAATTTAATTTTAAATTAAAAATCACTATTCATCTGAAAAAGCTAATACTTGACTAACAATTTATGAAACCGTTATTTAACCATTTTATTGAATCACATTACTTAATCAAGGTGCCTATATTATATTAATACTTTGTTTAAGTGAGATTCCTAATCCATTTGGTCACATTACTAATCCTAAGCATAAAATCACTATTCATAATTCACTATTCATAAAAAATTAAGTTGATCTTATTAGAGTCTAAATTTCGTACTGAACATAATTGTAGAAGACCATTTTTTGAAAATCATTACACATTTTTAATTATTTAATGTTTACATAAACATTTTTTTAAAATATCCTTTCTCTAAGATTCACC
Source organism: Viscum album (assembly GCA_963277665.1). Lineage (NCBI taxonomy): Eukaryota > Viridiplantae > Streptophyta > Magnoliopsida > Santalales > Viscaceae > Viscum > Viscum album. Next base: position 65,067,395 of record OY728143.1, read on the forward strand.
AAAAATATGCATACTAATTTATCTGGACATTTGAAAATTCATAAACGTCAGTATAAGAAGAAATAAAATTTTTTATTTAAAACAAAGGATTACACAAGGCAGTTACAGTCTCCATACATAACCCCTTAACACACCAGCATAGGAAGTAAGTGTAAGGTGTGATAAGGTGAGAGAATCCGAGGGAGACTCGGCCAACCTCGCACGAGTAGTAATTTCTATCAGTTTGAACTTCTCGCAAAGGCGATTCTGTTCTAGCTTCCAACGATGAAGTTTGTCTTGTGTTTGGTCCAGAGCAAAGCCCAGTGGTCCTACCTGCTTCCCATGTTCTGTTAGATGGGCTTCGATCAGTCCAAGACTATTAGGTGAGGCCATCGAATGTTTTTTCTATATTTATTAACCATGATTACTTGTATTTAGAGACAATAATTGAAACGTTTAGTTTCCAGTGGTCATTTTGACCAATGGTCGTATAACAGTCAAAACCCAACGGTCTCATTTTAATTATACTCATGTTATCAAATGAAATAGGATTTGTGTTTATAAAATATAAAATAACACACAAAATTAGGAAACAAGATTTATTCAAAATTTTGGGTCGTTACAGTGTCCTAGTTTCCATCTAACCAGGGAACCATTCGATCCGATGTTGTTCCTAGTAGTGAGCCTTATATGTGTCTTAGTAGGGCGATAACAAGGTATAAGTTACCCAGATAATATGATGATCTGACTTTCCCGTGGACATTCTTGAAAACCTTTCTCATGAACGAGGGTCTCATTACATAAAAAGCTATGAGGTGAGTATTCTCAAGAGATTCTACTACTTCGGTAGGATGACATGTCAGTAGCTGAGTATTTGTCGAGGCAAACCGACCTTTCCATGTACTTGATGAATACGATACAATCAGTGCTTTAGGGATCAGACATCCGAGTGATATTTGTTTATCGACATCTGAGAAATATCTATTCCTAAATTAATTCCTACTTTTGTTATGGTTTTAGAGAGAACCTATATGGTTGAAGGTTCTTTATATGAGTAGATAAAACCAGTGTATGTTGGCAGTGGGAAGCAGGAAATCGACGGTAGTCTTAGAGTCATGGATGTGTAAAATGTTTTGGGAAGAGGAAGTGTTAGGGACGGATTAATCAGCTGGGTACCCGACATGGAATTAGATCATGGAGAGTATCTTGAGGTGGTACACATCTCGACATGTTGGCACCACTTCCCCATTGTGGTCCCCACAAATATTCGGGATCTATTGGATAAGGGAAGGGAGTAGCTAAATGTAGTCAATGAGTGTTGCCAAAGGGATCTAGGCATGATTTAGGTTTCAGTTTGCGCCTACTACTAGATGTCGTATTAATAGATATAGGTAATAATCATTATTTTTTGTCACTAATATTTTTCAATACCTATATTTCCTGGTTAAATTATTGACTCGACCCATATGTCAGGAGATACCATTGGGAAGAGACTCGATAGTCACACTTATGCCGATGGTGTGATCTGACCATTGGGGAGAGTGTTTTGTAGGAACCTCTTTGGTGGTAGTGTTGGGGCCTTACAATTTTAGTTTGGGTATGGATTGGTCATACACAGTTGATGCTCAGATTGACAGTTTTAGGATATAGGATTTGGTATATCTACATTGTTGTAATCTATTTTTCCTTGGTTAGAAAAAAATGAATCTCAGGCAGCCATGGATAAACTAATGCATTGGACGGTGCAGCTGATCACTCTTGAGTCAGAAAACCTTTCCAACGTGCCGCAAAAGTATTGACTTTTAAGTTCCCAACAGTAGTGGAAGAGTGTGGGGACATATTTTCAAAATATATTTCAAGGATTTCTTCCTCGAAGGGATATGGAATTCAACATTGGCTTGTACCCAGGGATGACACTGATATCTACAACTGCATATCAGATGGCTCATGTAGTGCTCTGGGAGTTGAGTGTATAGTTGGGGGAATTACATGGGAAGGGATTAGTAAGATCCAATTTTGGAGGTTGTGTGTGGATTACCGACAATTTGACCAAGTGATCTTGGAGAATTATTACCCACTATAAAAGGGTTATTAGGCACATCAGTCAATTAAAAGGGGTAGCAATTTTCATGGATAGAAAGGTGCATGATTGCCTTTTAGAAGATGAGACAAATGTGATATCTGGAGTTCCTTTAGGACTATGACTTTGAGATAGTCTACACTCTTGCGAATTGGAAGGTAGCAGTAGATGCACTAAATAGGAGGTTTGGTCTACAATTTCGGAGTAAGTCGACAAATTAGCTTGTTGTGTTGTAGATATCATTTGTGGATAGGGATAGAGAATATTACCTAATGTATTTTACTTACACTCTCCCACATCTTCAAAATGTTCATGAGGAACATCTTGGGGGAATAGACTACACGGACCGACATGATCAAATATCCTTAGGACATGCTCCTGAAGAATTTTCTGATGGGGGGAAGCAAATCGTTATTTATAAATGACTCACCATGGTAATAGTGATTCTACGAGAGGAGTTTTTTGTAGTAGCTCCATACACCCATTTTTTGGTACATCCAGGTGTCAAAAAGATGTACGAGGACCTCCAGCATTAGCACTGGTGGCCAGGGATGAAGAAGGCACTGACAAAGTATTATTCACAATACCGGACTTGTCATCAAGTGAAGGCTGAGAATCTGGATCAAGTGGGCTTAGCACAACCACTATAGGTACCAGAGTGGAAGTGGGATGGTATCTCTTAGGACATTGTGATAGGGATAGCATGGACAAATAAGGGAAACGACTCCATCTCAGTGATATTTGACCAACTCACCTAGTCGGACCACTTCATAATAATTTGAGAGCAGGGATATGTAGAGGGCATAGAAATCCTCAATGTACAGAAGATTGTACAACTTCATGGGGTTCCATCGATGATCGTATCTGACTGTGATTCATGTTTTACATCCTGGTTGTGGAAGGGATTATAGAAGTCATTTCGGACTAAGCTATGTTTAAGCACCGTCTTTCATCCATATATGGATGGTAAGATAGAGCGGACCATTAAGACACTCGAGGAAATGCTTCATGCATGCATCTTAATTTTCTCCACTATTGGAAGGATTTTATTCCTTTGGTGATGTTCACATAAAACAATGATTATGAATACCACAATAGCATGGCGTCATTTGAGGCCTCTTACAGTCGAACATGAAGATCACCTCTATACAGGACATACCCAAGGGAGTTAGCACCTATGGGACCAAAGTAAGTACGAGTTACCACTGAGAAGGTGCAGGTCATCTTGGAGTGGATGAAAACTATATAGAGCAGGAAAAAGCCTTCTGATGATAGGATATAGTTACATTGGTAGTTTTAGGAGGAAGAACATGTCATCCTATGAGTCTCACCTTGATGTGGTTTAGAGATATTTGGTCGGGGCTGAAAGCTATCTATGAGGTTAATCGAAATTTTATGATTCTTAGCAGAGTGAGATAGGTGGTTTACCATCTAACCCCCCCACCCCACCCACAGATGCACAGGATGCCTAACGATTTCCATGTGTCACAAATTAAGAGAGGTAAGAATTATCTATCATAAGTTAACTACTAGGGAGATTTGGAATTTTTTGTCAGTGAAACTTTTACGGAGTTCTCGGTATAGATAAAGGATCGATAGAAGCGAGTCCTTTATGGACAGTCGATCCCTCTAAATTGGGTGGTAGGATGGGAACCTCCATTAGAGAACACAGGAGAGGGAGGCTCATATTCTTGCTCAGTACCATCATTTGTTTGATTTCGATTGTTTTGGATTTCAGGGAAGTAAAGCCCAAAGGTGGGGATAATTTAATGTCCCATCATTTCTGAATAATTGTTTTTGTTTATATGGAATTATTTTGAAACCGCGAACTCTGATGGTATGTGATTTTGAGGCCCAGTGTTCCTGGATTGATCTGTCAAAAATGTTAATTTTTAAATAACGTGCATGTGTGGTTTTCATGAAAAAGAAGAATAACCCTTAAATAGTTTACCAGATTAGAAATATTAGGTTCCAATTGCATAAAGGATGGAAGGTTTATGCTTAGCGCAACTTAAGCTTAGTCGGCACTTTCCTCCAGTGAGAAAATCCGAATATGGAATAAATGTAAATAATGTAATTAAATAAAATAATTTTATTTTTCATATTCACATAACTCTTGAATGGAGGCACATATTAAAAATCTAATACAACCGCTGAAATCATGAGTGTATGCTTTACTTTAGAAGTCCCTAACATTGTCCTACATGATCCAATAGTAGATGTTAGTTTTTTTTGCATAAATGAACTAATTATGAAACAAATATTTTACATTTAAAATATATAACTTCTAAACATAATATAGAATTAATAATATTAGAGTACCATTGAGTATTTTTTTGTGTGTTCCCCATAGTCAGTGCCTAACATTGACTTGTCCAGGTCGAGGGAGAATGTTAATAAATTATTGAACTATATTTAAGGTACGTTCAATAAAATTGTGGGTGATGTTTTCTAACTTTTAAACCAGTGTCAGATTAAAAATTTGAGGGCACAATTGAATATGAAGCACTGTGATTCTCTTAAGGGATGAATCACTTCTACCACAATAGGTTGGTAGGAAACGATTGTTTTTGATCATTTAAAAGAATAATAAAATAACAATTTTTTATTACTATTTTTCTTTTCTCCAACAAATGTGTCGTAGTGGCGAAACTGATGACATGTAAACCCATTAAATGGATTGACCCCATTCATGTTTGTAACCACGCTATTTGAATTTGGAAGGTTCATTTATTAAATGAACCTCCTAAATTATGTGGAGCATTACCCACATACAACCACTCCTATTAATATCGATCTTTGGGAGGGGTGTTGGAATGACTCCACCATGTGACAAAGCTAGGGAAATGTACTATGGCACCAACCACATGTTGGATGAGATCAGTTCTGTCGAGCGGTGACGAGCGCCATAGAATCACGAATCGACAGCAATAACAAAGGAGGTTTTGTCAGTCATCATCAGAAAACATATATTCCAGGTAGGGGGTTTGTTTTAATGTTTAATTTGGTAAATTAAATCATCTCACCCTTTCTATCACATTTATGAAGATGGAACATGCCAAAAAACATGGCCTGAACAGTCCATTGATTAGCTATTGCTATTTTTTTCCTGGATGGATTTGTCAGATTGATGACAACGTGATATAGTGGGTCACGCTATGATGGTGGCATCCCAGAAGAGTCGTAGGAACATATGGCATCATGAACGGAAAAAGAAGCATGTCCAGTGACCCGTGGAAGAAACAACTGGAGCGCTATGTCAGTAGTGGCTAGAGGAGACCTGCGGCAACAGTCCACATGCAGTGGAAGGAGGTGCATGACGGAACGCCGCAGTGGCCAATGCCGGCTGGCCCAAGCAGGCCACGTAGGACAATGGCAGCGCCTATAGGCACCAACTGCGGAAGTGGCCAAGACCAACTGGCCACAATAGGAGGGTGTGGTGTAGCCTGTGGTGCACCACGTTGGTTAAACCCAGTCGACCAAACAAATGACTATTTGATGTGGTGGGGAAAAGCCCCACTGTTTCGGTGAAATGACACCGCAACTGCGTGGCAAGCGGAAGAAAATGCTCCACCTACAGGTGGACTAGGCCAGACGTGGGCCTACCGAGCAGACCAGACTAGCCAAGTGGGTTGGGTTTCACTCACGGACCAATGAGCCAGCGCGTGTGGGCTGAGCGCCACCAGGCAGGTCGTGCCAACTGCGCGCCGGGCCCACAAACCAAACAGGGACGACCCCAATGGTCCAGACCCCGTGGGACCAGGCCGACCCATAATGGTCCAGACATGGATGAGGTTAGGTAGACTCTGCAACATATTGTATCAGGCCTGTCTGAACGAGTCGGACCGGGCCTAGACCCAAGTTGTCCCTAATTAGAGAAACACACATAACTGACAAACTAGGTGTCTGTTCGACACACCGTCAGTGGAATTGGGACCCCTTTTGTGATGTGGTCCCTTTGAAATATTCTGGAAGGCCCAACTGAGATGGACGAGACTGAGGTGTGGTCACCCTCGTTTCACGATCAGAGAATAACTAACAGACCGGGCGTCCGATTGACACGCCGTCTGTGGAATGAGGACACTTGTGACAAGGAGGTCCTTTGTTGATACTTAAATTGAGTTTTTTGTATTTTAATGTGTGCACTAGGTTAATAGATATCTGAATACAATGGTTCCTTTTTTTACAAATTTTCCCACATCTCACAGACCAGGTTTCTCAATGACACATCGTCTATCACGTTGGGACCCTTATGACTAGGCGGTAACATGGGTATGATTATTGCAGGACATAGTGAAAGTTGAAATATTAATGATGGAATAAGGAGTGGTTCTCCCATAGTCATGTGTACTATGAGTTGGAATCTACTGGTTGAATGTGTGGTGGAGGTTTGAGATATATCATATAGAGGTTAGAACCGAATGATCGTATGTGGGTCAACACATAGCCATCATGTGTGGATCAACACCGAGCGATCTTCTGTGGATCATCACCTAGATATCTTGTTTGTATAATCACCTCACGACTGGTCGAGGACTATTCATAGAGTGGCCTGTGTTGGATTAGCAACATTCTGATCTTGTGTGGTTCAGATCGTATGTGGGTCAACGCTCAACAATCCTATGTGTGTCAACACATACCTATCCTATGTGGGTCATTGCAGGGGCTAGTACCTATCAACTCTAGGTGGGTCAGATCATGTGTGGGTCATTGCAGGGGTTAGTACTAATCAACTCCAGGTGGGTCAGATCCTATATGGGTCATTGTAGAGGTTAGTACCTATCGCCTCTGGGCGGTCAGATCCTATGTGGGTCATTACGTGGGTTACTACCAATCAATCTGGTGTGGGTCATAGTGGGTGTTAGTACCAAACCATCATGTGTGGTTCAAACTCTGTATGGTCTGTAGTAGTTCCTCTTGAAAGAATAAGATGGTCACGCTTTTCGATTGATCATATGTACTTCATTACTTCACAAAAAACTGTTTTGAGCTGGGTCACTGTTTGAGCTATGTCTTTTGAATTGTGCTTCATGATTTATATCATGATTGAAATATTTCCTTTGGGGTATATCTTGTGATGATTTCCTTTATGGAATACTATGATACATTTGGGGGATGTTGAGGTCCTCTGCTTGGAATTGTTATACTCACCCCTGCACGGGCTTTTCCCACATCTTGTTGTGACTTCTCCAGATGATGAGCAACTAGGCTGAGACTTGAGAGAGCCAGGACTAGGCGGTACAAAGAGGAGACAAGTTGACATGGAGAGATTTGGAGATGAATTGTACTTACCATTCAGGAAAGATCTTATGTGCACGACCCATGGTCGTTTTTCTCTTTTCAGTTGTACTTGAACATTTCAGTTGGGCTTGTATTCCAGCCTATTTAGTTTAAGAATACATTTGCATCAGTAGTTTATGTTGTAATTGATTCTTTTTGTGATCATGGATGGCGTGTTTGTATAGGTCTAAAGGAAATTCCTTCCTGTTTTAGTGATGCAACTATTTCAATGGTAGTCGCTAACCGCTGGACTATGGAAGGTGGGATTGTGGTAGTCACTACACGGGTCTCGGTAGATGAATACTCTTATAATTAAATGATATAAATATTTTTTATTTTATTATTATTATCTTATTTTAATTTAAGTCTCATAGTATTAATAAATAAAAAATTTATACATTCCATGTATAGAAGGAATAGTCATATCACGTTAAGTGGGCAGTGGTCCACATTACATCAAAGATAATTATCATATCTACATAACATGGATGGTATAATAGTATGTTATAAATAAAAATTAATGAAACCTGTAAGAAATATAAATATAATATATATCAAATGAAAAAATATTTTGCATTATAATGTCCACCATGAGTGGTGGTAGAGAAAAACTTACCAATCCTCATTTTGTGATGTATTAGTTCCCCGTAAGAAGAAATTGTATGATTGTTACCCATGAAATGGAGGTGTGTGTATGTGTTGATAAAAACCATAGACTAACAAAATATTATAATATTTTATATACTTCTATTGTTATTTAATAATATACTATGAAGAGAATAAACACTTGATAATTCAAATAATACAAAAAAGAATAAGAGATTGTGTTAGCACTTAATGTGGTATCTTTTTTTTGTTTATACCAAAATGATTCCTAGGGAGACATTATACACTAAGAGAGGATTATAGGAGGAGTTTAGGTATCCTAGGAAGATGTTGGGATGGGCATGTAAAAATCCAAGGGTACATGATCTGCGAGGATAAGAGAAGAGAGGGTGCCATTTTTTTAGGAGAGGTGTGGAGAACCATTAAAAAATCTTAAAATATTAAATTAATATAAATTTTAATTTTAATTATAATGGATCCAACCTAAGATATGTCAGATATAATTTGTTTATAGTTATAAATACTCTCCTATAATAATTTTGGGACATATCATTATTATATTTTAAACCTTATCATTCAATATACCCTTAATTGTTCTCATTTAATATTAAGAATGGTAACAAAATTAAAATTACTAAGTGTCTAATAATTTTATTTATATTTGGGAAAATTTCCCATAATGGAAAACATAATGAACATTTTGAACTGCTAATAGAAAAATATTTATTTTAAAATATTTTTTGGATTTTTCATTATTTTAAAAAATTAATATTGTTATAAAATATTCATTATTCCAAATTTACTCTATTTACATTATTGAATTTAAATAAAATCTAACCAAATAGAGAACATTCAAATAGAGTAATTAATAATCATATAAAATTTCATATTAAACTGTGAAAAATATTTGGCGACATAAATTATGTCAGAGAATATTTATTTTAATATTTATAATATCATTTAATTTTTTCCTTCTTCAAAAAGACTATTATTTTATCATCATTGTGTCATAGTTAAATTTAATTATTTAAGGTCTAAAAGTTATAAATAAAATTTCATCATGTATTAAATATTTTTAGATTTCTAATTATAATTTATAGTTGGTGATTTGACACTTATTAGCGCATATTAATATATTTTACAATGAAGATATGTGTTTATAACATATTTTCCCTTAAATAGAATTAATATTAATATGTTTCATAATCACACACATGTGGCATCCAAAGGCCACATTTTCATCCCCAAGATTGTCTTAGTCATATATATATCTTCTGATAAGTATATGACACATGTTATTATAGAATGATATTATTATAATATTATTTTAACTATAATTTACCTAATTTACCCATTAACTGTGGTAAATAAAAATAATTACTAAAGACACTACTCATCATGTCAAAAAATAAAATGGACCTCAATAAATAATTTGGCCCTTATTTTTTAAAATATTGAATTCATTTTAAAAAATTCAAGACATAAAATTTGTAGTAATTAATTTAATATTAATTCCCATTTTCAAAACGATAAAACACGTTTTTTAAAAGTCAAATCCACCAAATTATTGATATGTGTTTATATCAAATTTCAATATAAAAATACCTTTAATGGGGAAAATTGTATAAAATGATAAAAATATAATACAAATAAAAATAAGAACTATTTAAAAGAATAATCAATCAATAAAAATAAATTAGATGATAAGGATGTATTGAATTAAAATTATGTATTTTTCAATATTCATTAAACTATGAATTTTATCAAAAAAAATACAAAAAATTTGAACCAAAGTTAATTTTGATGTTCCTCTTCAAAATGAAAACATTATTTTTTCAAATAAAAAATAAAAAATATTCAAAAAAAATATTTAAAAATTTTTCACCGTCAAAAGGTGGTAAAACAACCTTTTAAAAAATTGAGTATTTCATCATTTAAATTTAATTAATTCTCATTTTTATCCTCTAAAATATATTAGATTAATTTAAAAAACATTTAACCCGAATATTTACATATATTATAGTTAGTTCAGTTCCTTACCTCTAATTCAACTGTTATGCATTAAAATTCATTTAAAATAATAATTTTTACAATATATTATCTTTTGTTATAACATAGTCTTGTGTGTAATGTATGATTTCAGAGAAACCTGATGTTGTGTGTTGATTTTATTATCATATATAGAATCCCCATTATGTTTAAAACACTATATAAATCATAATTATTAATAAATATAAAAATATAGTTATATAATTACCTAGGATGTTACATCCTTCCCCCCTTTTGTAAATTACATCATTACAATTATAAATTGGGCTCAGAAATATAATTGAAATCCTACATTTGAAAATGAATCAATAAAACCTACTCCAAAATGTAATAAAATAAACTAGAAAGTTCACATGAGGTTCGATGTCTGAAATCATGGATATTGATGAAAAAGTAACTCTCATAGGCTAATAGTGTGTGATAATGAAATTAATTATGAGAGGATAACCATCACAATACAATAAATAGGTTATGGGAGAATGTTAGATGATAAAAGAAATCATATAACATTTTTTCTTCAAGATCATTTTCATAGATTTAGAGAATTATGTTACTAACAATACTATGATCATAAGGAAGTAAACTTACATGACATATAATGTTTCATCATTTGATCAACTTCCCACAATAAGTCATCTTTGTCTCCAAATGTATAGTATTCATGATTAATCAACTATTATAAAATCATAGAATCCATAAAAGTGTAACAATCGATTTATTGTACCTTTAAACATTAACCAGACCATATTGGTTAGTGAATGGTAAGATATTTCTCCCAAATAATAAATGTTTATATTGATAACAACTTATTTTAATCTCCAAAATTCAACAGTATTACCCAATGTTATACCATGAAAATTAAAAAATTAATTTTCCTTAAAATTACACTATATAATCCAACTAGGTTTGGAACCCAATAGTCAGAATAATTTGATCACATAGTATTCCAAGAATAATTTTAGCATATATCTCCAAATAAAAACAATCACTCTTGAATTTTCATACTAAAAATTACCTAAACTAATAACATAATCAATATGATAGGTGAATATTTTCAATAAATAATTTAATTCCCATAAATATGAAAATAAAATCATAGGATTTTCCATAATATAATTCCACCATTACACTTAAATTAAAATACCATTGTATTATCTATATGCTAATTATATAATGACCCCATAGTATTGAATGTATTTTAAAATAAGATTTATCACATAATCCTGAAATTGTTTTCCAATACAAATGATATCTGTTTGATAAATCATTTGTTCCTAAAATGAACATCAATTTTATTCCATGAACTAGTATGACTGAAAAGAAAAATTCTCACTAAACAGGGTCTTCACATAGTCTAATGGTAGGAGATAAAACCTTGTCACACATTAGTTATGGGTTTGATGTCCATGGATTTGTCCGAAGAGATTTGTTGTCATCCTTCCTATGAGTTTTACTTTTTATAAATGTTGATAATTCATATATCATTTCAAAAATGTTATAAATCACTCAAAAATATCCATAAATTATTTTAATCTAAAATTTTATCCCATATCCTTCATTTTTCTCCCCGAATGTAATATCCCAAAATTAAATCAAAATAAAAGATAATATGATGGTTATCTATTAATTTATAATTATGTCCAATAATGAAAGGATAATGATTCCTCAAAAAAAATATTCACATAACAAACATTAGGGTTTCACATACTAGAAAAATTCTTCAAACGTAAATCCATCCTAAAAGGACAAGTAATAATTTTAAACATTTCATCATCCTAAAATCTATTGTAACTCCTGAATCTATTTTATGGATACAACTTTATCATTATTAATTTTTCATGATACCATAGCCATGATTTTCCAAACAATTCCTTAATACTTCATTCCTATAAACAAAAACATGAATCATGACCTATGATTCAAAAATATCAAAACATGGGACAATAAATAATCTATATGATTACATGTCATTTTTATTTTCCTCATCTTCAATTTGAATGGAATTATGTATTTCTAAACATATTTCTATATATATTCGATTATCACATTCTAAAACTTTCTTTATCAGAATCCAGTATTCATATGAACTGTAAACCATACATTTCAATAAATTAATTGATAAATCAGAAATTACTTCATTCACTTTTCAATATTCAACTGAACGCTTAATTTTTCCTTGGCTGGTTATTTCTTTATTACTCTCATTTCCACATCTATAAAATCTTCCTTCCCCTTTAAAAACACTACTAGGTGTTTCTTTCAAAATCATTGACACATATTTTAACATCCCATGTAAATAATGAATAATACAATTTCATATTTATTATAAAATATGAATGAAATATAAATTTAACATTAAATTTGAATATATGTACGATGGTGTACCTGATACGCAACATTGGGTTTCATTGAAAACTTATGTTGCACAAAATACTAAGTCATACTAAAAAATAATAATATAATATTATATTAAATTGTATTTAACACCTTGTCTTTGTATTGGTTGGAATGAATAGAACTAACTAAATAATTATTATACATGTTTGTTAATTTCTTTACATTTATTCATTAACAATTAGAGGTCTAAAATGTGAATGAATCTAATTATAAGCACAAATAGTATAATTTTCTTTAAAAGGTCGATTTATCACCTGTTGATGTCTATCCATTTTAAAATCAAGTCTTGTCACTTTTTTATGTTATATTTGAAAAAAATATATTTCATATAAATAATCATAACATCAAAATTTACCTACAGTATAATTTTTGAATTTTTCTGAAAAAATCATTTTTTAATAAATAGTGAAAAATACTGTATATTAATTCAGAACTAGCATTTAATCTAATTTATTTATTTGGTAATATTATATTTTTAATTGGTTTTAAGGTGTAATTATATTATATTTTTTACATTTATTCCAATTTTGTTCATTGGAAGTAATTTCACTTTGAAATTGGAAATAAAAAAGTGTCAATATTTTAGAAATTATTATTTCTTAAATACATGAATTTTTCTTATGACAATGAAAATTAATTTTTAATAAATTAATACAACTTTTATGTTATTAAATTCGTAAAATAGGCATCATTTTGGAATTCGGAATATCAAATATAACTTAGGCTGATTCTTTGTTATTTTTCTGAAATCCTTCAGTTTTTGATGAATAGTGAAAACCCTGAGTAGTAGTTAAAAACCAGAATTTTTCATTTAAATGAAATTTTCCCACTTATGTGAATTGAAGTTCAAAAATCTGATATACATGGTTTTTATTATCATGTAATATTTTTTTTCAATAAGATGAAAATAATTTGGGGTGAATAGTTACTTTTGACTATTGTTTACCGCAGTTTAAGTTAAAAAGGGTAATTCGAGGTAAAAACAATATTATTACAACATAAAATTACCATAACACTTGTCCTATCCTTATTATATGATTAATGTCCGACCATTAAAATCCTTGTGTGAGAATGTTTTGCATTGAATGCCACTTGGGTAAAATAATGATATTAATAAAGTTTAATTTAAAATATAAATATAAATATCATAAAATTTTATTGTTTTGCTAAAAAAAATTAATGTGGGGTAATATAATTGAAATATTTTCCTATAAATATTCATTATAAATATAAGAAAATATCCTAAATCATGGTATATTATTTATAGTTTTTAGACCAAAAATAAAAAAAATTATTTATAACACAGTTAGGATGAAGTGTTTTCCTCATTAATGAATAAATTAAATAAATAAGAATATAATGATTAAAACAATATCTAAAACCTATCCAACTATTATTGTATGATTTTATTTTTCACATGAAAATTTAATTATCTTCCTCAGTAATATGTTTTAGACTTTTAGAAACCAGAAATCATTATTTAATAAAATAATATATTCAAACATTCTTAAAGAGCCCCTCCCCCCGTTAAAAAAATTATTCACCTATAACACATTAATCACACCACTGAAGACCATTGGATTTTCCAAAAATGGTCCAAATAAGCTCTCAAGATCCCTATATTCCACCTATAATTCTTTTCTTAGGCATAAGGCACTATAAAAAATCCTTTTTCTTCTAACAAAAGCGAGTTACCAATTTAATGGTAACATCTTTTTTTAAGTTATTTCATTTATTTTACTTCTCCAACCCCCTAAACAATTTTTATTCATTTAATATATAACAAAAATGTATCCAAAATATACTAGGTTATTGTTATGTGATTTATTCAAATTACACTCACACAAACCAAAATCTTATCGTTGAAGAACATATTGTTTCTGTCTACGGTGAACTATTGTCTCACGAAATGATAATTGTTCAATTTCTCTACCACCTATTATGGTATCCATTGTGATGAAACTATATTTATATTTGATATATATCTTATTTATACTACCTCTATTCATAGGTATTATTCATTTATATAATACCATTATGGTTTCCATAATGAGTAAACACAGTAATTTAATTTGAGGAAGTGAGAACTACAACCACCTCAATGTTATTTGAATCGTTCATTACATACATGGAACACATAAAGAATGAATCTAAGTAAATTATATATGATATTATACTGGAATTATAATATACTAATTTATCATTATGTCTTCATTTCATTAAAACCACAAAACAGACATGAAAGTAGCGTTCATGCGTACGTACAACTTGCCGTCTCCATGAACGTTACATTTCATTTCGTAACTCCAAATGTAATTTACTATTATAAATATATATATATATATACATTATATATATGATATATATGGTATCTAAATCATGAATATCATTTATAGACAATGAAATTTTGACCACATAGACCATTTATAAATATTAGAAGTTCATTTTTGACTCATGTACCAAATATTGACAAGATGACCATTATTAAAATAAATTATTACATAATGATTATAACATGGAAATATGTTATATAAAAAAAAATTGAAAATAGTTATTATAAAAGTATAAATTAATTGTAGTTAATTATTCAAGATATTAATGAATGAATGGTTCAAGTCAGAAATGAGGATAGGGACTTCGTCACAATCTCCTTTGATTGAGGCATATTTTGTTTTATACATGACATTATTTTATATGGTGTATAAAAAACATTGAAATTTTATTTCATTGAAATGTAATATTTTTCTTTGAGGCATTTTACTAATATAGGAAATATAATATTTGTTTTAATGTATGTAGTGAAAATTTCCATTTCCGTCACTGCGAGAATTATTTGATCTTTGGATTCATTAACCATCCGTAAGGTTTTTAAATGGTTACTAAACACCATATAATCTATTGCGTATTTTTTTTAATGAAAATGGTTTTGAAAATGGATTTGTTATGTCAATATATTTAAATTATATATTGTGATTAAAATGTAGAAATATTATATTTATATTATTTTTGTTTTATGTGTTATGAATATGTTATAGTTCATGGGCATTGTTTATGTATACGGGTTGTTCTATAATAATTCAAGTGCAGTTGGGCCCCAGATAGCTCTCCATTTCATTGTGTAACATGGTAGAGGTAAACATGAGTGTTTCTCCTGTGAGATTTAGGGAATATATTGTGATGGGTATTGCAAATGTAACTCAATACGTGGCTGTGAAAGCTACAACATAAGTATGTTAGGAATGCCACAAGTTACCTTTATGATTTATGATCACTATTTGTAAATAATAAATCTTATGATTTCAGGAGGTATGATAAAAATAATCTGTTTAGATGAACTAATGTTTTCATTCTTTATTTTATAACCCATACTAATATTTGTATTCTCTTCCCATGTTTTGAATTTTTTTCAGTGGACATAAAGATGAATTGGGTCAATGATGGGATCAAGGAAAAGTCATGCTATCTAAAACATGGAACTAGGAATAAATCATTATTTAATGGATTGTTATTTTATTAAAAAAATTGAAACTGAGTAGAAGTGTCTACCATGTAATCTTTGTGAAGTAATGTAATAGTTATGGCTTAATTCTCAAAAACTCTAAACCTAAAAATATCCATAATGTGAATTATCCATTTAATTCAAGATTATGTAATTTTTAAGGTTGGTTCCTTATACATATCTCATTAAATATACATACCTTTATGATCATGAATACCTGAAGATCCATGAGGATTAATTTGTATCATATTTGATTAATTTGAAAATTCACATTGGTTCATGTGGTTAATCATCATTTATTATTGTTGGTGTAGAATAACCAATAGAGTTCTCATTGAATATCCAAATTCATTTTGTTCCTTATTCATTGAACAAACACATATTCCATCACATATATTATTACATTGGTTCCTAGAATCCATTTACTGTATCATAAATATATAGTGTCAGTATGTCATTGAAATTATCATATAATTTCTTATAATAATGATAAACAACAACATATACTTATTAATGTTATCTCAAAATCATTCAATTTTATATAAAGTAACAATATCTCTTTTTATTATGTTAACTATTATTGTTATATATAACATATAACATATGCTCAAATATCACCCTAACCTATAAAGTTGTCTAATACATCTTATGATCCAACCAATAAACCCTTTTCCATAAACATAACATAATATTTATTTATGTCAATAATTTGACATTAATTCACATTGTGGATCTTTTCATGTTTATAGCACTAGATAATTTGGCCACAACTCATACATAATAAATCAATAGAAATACATTATGGAGAGTTCCTATTGTATCCATTTCATGCATAAAAAATATTTAATATGAAATGTGGTTTCATTTTATGTTTAATCATAACTTTTCATTGATTACAACCTAGAATATGTTCTCCTTTATATCCTATGAAAATTATTTCAATGATGGGATTTTCCTAAAGAAACTCAGTAAGGAACACATAAAGAAGGAAAACATTTAGTATTAAAAAAACATGAAAAACATTATAAAATTATAATAAAATAATATTTTCATCTTTTAAAATTATTAAATACACTTCACTAAATATAATATGATTGATAACTATTTTTGTAATCAAATTTCTACCATAAACCAATTGAAATCACGCATAACATATAAAGGTTACTAGGGAAATAATTAGATATAATTGGAAGAAACATATGGTCAATATCCACACATTTCATTAAATTTAATATCCATACAAACAACTTTCATACCCAATGCATTGGAGGTTATACTGTGACCACCCATCCTTGGTTTATCATGTAACCATCTATCTTTGGATCATCACATAACCACCTATCATTGGTTTTTAATGTAACCACACATAAAATGTCCAAGTAATATTATATAATAATAACACATTAATGATTTCAAATTTTAACATTTGACTAATAAAATTTCATTTGTAATCACAAGAAATATTTTCAAGATATTGAACTATTAAATCCATTTTGAAATCTATTTAAAACATTTCTTACTGAGACTTTTGAAGCAATGTGTACCATTCTACATTGAAACTTTTTGAATGAATTTCTCATTATAAAACATTAATTTACATATAAATAAATTTGTAATAACAATTTTAAAAATATGTACATGAAATATAAGGATTTACAAGATTAATTCATTAATAAATTAAAAATAATGCTTTTTTCAATGAGAACCTTACCACTAGATAAACACGTGAATAAAAATAATTGTGGAATAACATTAAATTAAAGTTTAGATATCACAAGAATATAATAATTCATAAAATATATTTTCAAAAGGGTTATATATACCCCAAATAAAATAATAATGGTTAAAAACATCATGATATTCCTCAACGAAAGAAGATTGAGACAGAGTCCCTTACATAGATCATAAATTAGATTAAAGAAAAAATAAATGAAATAATTATGATTGATAAATATAAATACACCCAATATAATGGGATATTTAGTTTGAAATATTCATAGTCCATTAAAACATATTATTTGAATAATGAATCCATTTACATGGTTATTAATCTCGTGGAATGGATATTGTGTTAATATTTCCCTTACCTAGAGTCTAAATCATCATGTAGAATCGTCATTATCCTAATTAATAAACAAATATTACATTATACCAAATTGAAATACTTTTTCATGTTTATTATTCCTTTAATATCTCTTATTAGAATTTAATAAAAATAACATAATTATTTATGTTCATATTGAATGTTTTGTCTATATTTGGTATATGGGTTGAAAGTGGAAATGTTTTGACTATAAATTGTCCATGTTGTCAAAATTCAATCAAATCCAGAATATTTTTCATGATTTAAATATAATATTTTTCCAATATATATTTTTTATAATATACATAATATTTGGAGATTATAAATGACTAGCTCTATTAATTTAGATGGTAGTCCCAACGTACGCATGAAGACCACTTTCATTTCTTTATCAAATTAAAATAATAATAAATAAATTATTTAACAATATATTATAAAACCATTATTATATTAATGTCTTGTATAACATAAAGGATTAATAAAACCATCTATAATGTGTTCCATGTATAGCAGGAAGGTGTTATATTTCTTTGATGGGTAGTAATCAAGACTTCCTCAAACAAACATTTCATTTTACATAATAAGGATAATATAAAGATAAATTCTAAATAAAAATGATTGAATTTTAGAGACAATATAAATATAATATATATTATATTTACATAATATTTTCCATTATTATTTCCACCATGATAGGTGGTATTAAAAAATTGAACAATCGTCATTTTGTGAGGAAATATTTCACCATACAAAAAAGTGTATATTCATTAGCCATTAATTTAAGGTGTGTGTAAGTGTATATAAAAAACATAGCATAAAGATCCTAGTATACTGAGGATAATCGTTTTGTTATTTAATCATTGTATAAGTATTGAATAGTGAGTGTATAATGAAAATAAAACTAAAAAGCATGAGAGAAGATGCTACCTCTTAATTAAGTAACTTCTTTTTTATTTTACCGAAATTAATCTTTTGTGGGATTTAATCTGTATAGAATAATTCCAAGATGAGGGGAGGTATTCTGTGAAGATTTTGGCCTGGTCTTGTAATACCCAAAGTGTTCTTGAAGTGTGAGTATTATTGAAGAGAATGTACCTTTTTATAAAAGAGAGTAGATGAACCCTTGGAAATTCATACATTATTAAATTAATATAAATGAATTTTTTAATTAAATTAGATCCAACAAGACACAGGTCAAAGAAAAGATACATATAAATCATCTCATCCAAAAAATTCTTGACATGTATGGATTTTATTTTAAAACTCATCATTTCAGTTTACCCTTTATTATCCATCCTTTAATATTAGTTGTGATAACAACATATTAATTATTTAGTGGATTTTAATTTTAGTTATTTGGGGTCAATATCCAATAATTGGACACATAATGAAGTTCTAGACCTTAACATAGACACTTTGTGATTTTGAAATAACTTTATGATATTTAAATTATTTAATTAATTACTAATTTTATAACATATCTATTATGTCAATTTTTATAATATTAATTTTATTTTATTTATATAAAATATAAACAGAGTGATAACATTAAACGAAATAATATAATATTAATATAGAATTCCATATTAACTAAAAAAATATTCTATGATAGAAATTATGTCAGATAATATTTATTTTAATATTTATAATATCATTTATTTGATTTATTCATTAATAATACTATTATTCTATCTTCAATTTGTCATAAATAATGTTATTTATTAAATTTATAAAAATTATAAATAATATATCATGATGTAGATAATATTTTTAATTTATAATGAATATTTATTGTGGATTATATAACTTACATAAACCCATAATAAAATTTATTTAGTATGAATATATATGTTTATAACATATTTTCTTTTACATTTAAATTAATAGATATAATTATCATATTCACAACCAAGTGGCTCCCAATGAAAAAAATTTCACACTAATGGTTTTATTGGTTATATATATCTCATACAATAATATTGGGACATGTTTTACTATAGTTTTATATTATGATTATATTATTTTATCCCAAATTTACTTATTTTACCCTACTTTGGAAAATAGATATAATTACTAATGTTACAATTCATCATGTCCAAATAATTAGAAGGTCCTATTTAGATAATTTGGACTTAATGACTCAAAATATTGAATCCATTTTTACAAATTAAAAACACATAAGCTATAGAAATTAATTAATAATTAATTCTAATTTTTAAAATAAGAAAATACCTTTTTTATGTAAAACCAAACAAAAGATTAACATGTGTTTAGATCAAATTTCAATGTGAAGTTACCTATAATGAAAAAACATGTATTAAATGATAAAAACAAAGTCAAATTAAAAATTCAAACAAACTAAAAGTATAATCTATAAATATAAATAAATTATATTAAAAGGGATTATTGAATTAAAATGTATAATTTTTTGCAATTCATTAAAATATGAATTTTTTCAGAAAAAAATAATTTCATCCAATGAAAAATTTGATGCCCCACATCTGAAGAAAAAATTTATTTTTCCATATAGAACATATAAATGTGAAAAAAACTAGATTCAAAATTAGTTCTCCATCAAAATCTGTTAAGTAGACTTTTTACAAATATTAATGTATTGTATTATTAAAATATATTTCATTTTAATTTTAAGCCTCTAAAAAGTATTTTATGACTGTTAAAACACCTAGAAAACACATTTAGATTTATTACTATTAGTTCTGTTTATTCCACTAATAGAATCACTAGGTGTTAATAAGCATTTAAAATAATAATTTTAATAATATATTATTTTTCACAACAACACAGTCTTGTGTGCAACATATGATTTTGGAATAACCCGTTGTAGCACAATAAGAAGTCCATCTGATATTGAATCCCGATTAAAGTAATACCAATATCTATTTAGTAAATATTAATAAATATGAAAAATTCATAATCTATAATTACATGGGAAATTACAATGGTATTATTGTGTATGATTCTTATAAAATGTAATATTTTTAATGAAATTCTCATATATCATCACAATAAAATAATTCCCTATGTGAGAAAATTTTTATAGATATAGTGTCAATGGTTACATATATTTACAAATTTTTGAACAATATTCTTCATCATATATACTTCATAATGGGATAAAAATAGTATACTTGGTTCATCCAATTTTTTTTATTTATCACTCTTATATAATATTAAAAAAGTTATTCAATGACTCACATGAAATTGATATTTATACAAAACAATTTTCTAATTGTGATTTTTGTTATATGGAAGATAACATTTTTGTGACATTAATAATGACACATATATCTACTAATGATAGGTATTTTTGGATCGAATTGTCATATTATTTTTCCACCATGTTCGATATATAATGATGTTAAACATGACACTGAGATCATTCTTGTAGAGAATAATATATATATAACATTATTTGAACATATATAGATAAAAAAGGGATGATTAAATATTGGTTGAATGTAAGATTGTACTTTCTTTTAATGGGAATATGTTTGGTGTTATCCCTTACTCCTAATGTCAGGGAAGCATTCCAATCCACGTCTTTTCATGCACTATCAATGAGAAGGAAACTAATCATTTTTATTTCCTTAGTGATATCAAGGTACCATAGGATTATTCATCCATGTTATAATTTTTTTCCCTTAATAGATTTAAGGTTTATAGATAATATATATGATTACTTTCATGTTATTATGAACCTACTCCTACATGTTTAATTGAATGGGATATTTCCATCCATGTTTGAATGATAATAAATAAGATGGGTAATGTATTCAATTACATTTTTAATAAAAATATTGATCTGAATACTTTGATGAATTTGAAGTATGAATCAGTTTATAAACATTATCATTTTGTATTCTATGTTCATCCATCCTTTTTTTAACTATTACAGTGCCTTTAATAGATCAATACATTCAAGATATTACAGTTTTTCAACCTTTATATCTATCTTAGATATATCATTTTGAAATATATTTTAATATTTTAAAGGTGTATTTTAAAAATTCATGTTTCCATGAAGCAAATATTATTGGAATGTGTATTTCTTTGTCAGAGGCAGTGTTTTCTACATTCTACCTTTCAATATTGGAGCTCATTGGTTTTCCTATGTCTCTATATGAATGAGTAAATTATTGGCAGAACTATATATGTTTCTTGAATGTGGAATTGTTGGTAGGTGAACTGATAATTAAGGTAAATTTATATATCTTTATTACCATAGACGGTTCATAGCCTTATATGTAATTGGATATTAATATGTCCAAATAATGATATCCAAATAATAAATATCTTAATATTTTGAATTATCATAAAAAAATTCAATGGTTTAAAGTGTCCTTTCTTGGTAGATCAAATGCATCATAATAATTGGGATTGTAGGTGGGTAGTCCAATTTTAATTATGTTATTATGAGTTGAGTATGAAATTAATGGATATATATTTCATAAAAAATATCAGTAAAATAGACGTGAAGTACAAAATAGTTGAGTATTGGTGTTTTTAGAAGTGATTCATTTTTTCATTCGAAATGAAAATTACAAATTTCTGTATCAACAACTTTATTTATAATCACTAATAGAAAAATCCGATGTAGATTAATTTATATTTCATGTTCCAATTTATAACTAATAATGGGTAATCAATAATTGCATTATGAGGCCAGGTTTATTTTGAATTACATTAGTTAATCTTAAAATATATGAATACACAGTGATCACTTTTATAATGGATACACATGAATATTAGTTTTTCAATGTTCTTGACCAATCTGATTTATTTATGTGTATTTCTTTACATGGAAAAATAAGTATGTTTTTTATGATGAATGTTATGAGGATACATATTTATTTTAGATCTCTACTTCTTTGGAATTATTAATAGTTAATATTACTATGAACATTATGAAAATCATTTGATTCAATTATAATAATCATGGGAACGTAATATTGGAAAAATCATTTTGTACATTATTAATTATGCATATATCATATGATTATTTTAAATATCCATTTTTCTATTTCATATAATTTAATATATTCAAATTTATTTTATTTATTGACACACATATTGTGACTAATATGTAAAAATGATTGTTTATATTAATTAGGTTTTGTTTACTTTACCATTATTTCACACACATAACATTCCAATTAAATAATTTTGGTTAGAATTAATTATTTTAAATATAATAAATTATATTAAAACAAAAATATTTTATATGATTATATTAATATTTTTTGGGAAAATAATTCATTATGCAAGAGAATTTTTACTATTAACACACCTTTTTTGGATTATTCCATTTAATTATAGGTTTTTTCATATCACATTAATATAATTATCATTTTAGTTAAATTTATCCATTATTAAAAAACATGTGTTATGTCAACTTTAGTAATTATTTTTTAAAATTATTTATTTCTTATTTATAGTAGTATTTAATATTAGAATTTTTATAATTTTATTCTAATTTTTAGTTTATTTAATTTATATGATAATTTAAGATCAATAAATTGATCATCCACATACATCTGTAGATTATCATAATCATTCCACTAGGGAAGAATGTACACATTCTTCTTTTGATGAACCTCATCCTTATTTATAAGAGACATCTGCTCCCATTGAGCCAATGAAGAGTAGGAGGGTTTTTATAAATTGACGAACACATTTACCAAAATTATCTATTCCATGTTCCTCGTACCATATGAAACAAATAAACTTTATCGAAAATGACAATTTAAGATGCATAATATCAAAACAATTCAATACTTTTATATTTGTGTTGGATAAAATAAAATCATGTATTTTGATTAATTATTGGAAAAGTGTTGAAAATTTGACACTATGTCACTTGTGGGAGACCATTTTGGTCAGATTTTTTTATTATTTAACATAACCTAAAATGGTCAAAGTAATATATTTTTTCCCTTATAATTAGATGACATAATATATACCTAATACATGAATATTCATTAGGAAATGTTTATCACTGGATTCATTGATATCGAGGGGTTTTAAATCAACCCTCAAAAGATATTCTATTTCTTATCATAGAGAAAATCATAATCCAATGTCTATATATCAATTTATATATAAATATATGTGAAAGAAATATTTTTAATATAGAAGAGAAGAAGTACTTTTGGTATATAAAATGTTACCCATTAAATGTTTTATATATTAATGATCTTATTACTGATCTATTAACGATTTATTTATTCTTCATTTTGAGTAATCGAGGAGATCTCTTTCTGAGTTCCATTTTATAAATTTATAGCCTCATAGTTTATATTGGGGATGGTAGATGTATTTTGGAAGAACAAAATAAGGCTGAAAATTTCCATAAAATGACAGATGAATATTTCAGCTCTATAAAGGTTTCCCATCCACCCCTAGAAAGACATAAAAAAGTAAAGATGGATCAGATGCAACAAAATGAAAATATATTAAAGAAGAGTTGAAGGTTGAATTTGAGATTATAATAATAATATTACATTATTTATTTATTAATGATAATTTAATTATTTATATATTTTGATTCATTAAAAAATTTATCAAATATTTCATTCAAAATTTCATTGAAGACCATATAATAAAAGGGGTATTTTTTTGAGGTAATGAAGGATATTTTAGGTACAACATTGGGAAATATAAAACAGTCGGGTCATGAAAAATGTTACATGGAATGTGTATCACTGAAAAATGTTTTCTCATGTTATATAGATTCTACAATGGGCTATATTTATAAAAAATATTATAATCATTGGATGTTGTAATTTAGGATATCCATGTGACAATAGATTATAGGATCAAATATTTAGTATAGATAATGTATTAATACATGAAAATAATGATTCAAACTGTGTCCTTCACTCCTCCACCTCCCCTTCCGACTCCCACTCCTCCACCACTGCCTGTATTCCCTGATTTTCCTCATCCTACTCCAATACCCCTCATTCATTGCTAATCTATTATTTTGAGTTATATTTTGATGATCTGAACATCATATCATTGAATATGGGATGTAATTGTATATTGATGATACTGTTCATCATCAATAGATAGAGATAATGATTCATGTGGTCATTAATAATTATATTATATATAGATATTATTGTGTACCAAGAGCTGTAGATGCAGTCAGTACATTGTGGAAAAGAATCAAACACATTTTCTTTTTTCCATCATGAAATGTTAGAAACATTATTATAGGGTTATGTGTCTATTTAACCATTTATTTCATTTTTGTGTTAATTTTATTTAGGAATATAAATTTTAAATATTTCTCCATAATATTAAATGAATAATATATGAGTAAATAAATATGTTATATATAAAAAAACACTATGTTCTATGTCTTAAGATATAAATTCTAGTAGTCTTGAATGGTTTTTAATAAACTAATTTGTTTTGGATGATTATGAGATACAAATTGATGATGGTTTTTTTGGGAATGTGATGATTGTGGAACACTTGAAAAGTGATATCAGTGAGCATGTAAATAGAGATCATTTTATGATCAACATGATTAAAATTATTTTCAGGTCCTTCTTAACATAAATATATGCATATGTATATTTAATTTTAAATTTATACACATTCTTTCTTTCTATTTGGTATGATTGTAAAATGTGTAAGGAGAATGATAATAAAGTGTCATATGGTTTTATGGAATGATAGTTTATTTCACCTATAGTGATGATTGTTACTCAAGAAAAAATGAAAGTTTATATTACTAAAGAATTTCAATAAAAATGGAATTATTAACTGTCGGACATTTCCACATCCTCAAGAGTGGGAAACATATATCCCAAAAAGTGTTTTACGTATTTTAATATACTAAAACTAACATTAAATTTTCTTGTATATTGGTGTTCATTGGATGTTAGTTACATTATTTAAGGTAGAATTCACTTTAATGGTTTCTCTCTACCAATAGTGATGTGTGGAGAATTTTATAATTGTATTAGAATGTTATGTATGAATTTTATTAATACTTTCATATTAGAATGAGTTTTAAATTTACTTTATTCATATTCTGTTCAAATATGGAATATAATTTCCATTTTGATTCCTCGTTAAAGAATCACACCAAGCTCAAACAAGTAAAATACAAGTTCAATATTCATTTACAATTAGTAACTTTTAAATATATTAAATAAAATTATTATTCTGAATTGAAAAACACTTTTATAAAATGTTTTCATAAACCATAAGGTGTGAATAAATATGGATTTTATGTTTTTAGATTTTAAATTTGTAATAATTTTTAATGTGAAAGCTATGAATTTACAATAGTTTAAATTTATTTATAAATTTTTCATCAATATATCATTTATTTTATTCATAATAAATTTCAAATGATTTTATTTTAATTTATAGCATTTTTATATACCATGGATTTATAGTGCGCATGATCCGAGACTCTTGAAATTTTACTAGGGAAATATATTTATATCTATGGTTTTATTTTATTTTATATACACTATATAATTCACTTTTAAATGTTATAATAGTAATTATTTTTTTCCAGGGTCTTTTGCAACTACATATCCATGATTTCTACAATACTTCTAAAATTTATACTAGTTTTATATTATTGTCCACTATGGATGTAAGGGTACATAAAAAATATTATAAAATGGTTTTCACATTGGTTATTTGATAACTGGAAAAAAAATCAATTTTCAGTTTGATTGTCAAATAAAAGTTGTGAAAAAACAATTTATAATGTCGGTTTCCACATCATTTATCACAAAAATGACATGAAAAATAATATAATTTATCCAATAACAAATTTGTGGTATTATACTCATGTATTCCCCAATTAAATTACTCATGTTAATTATATCCCAGAGGCTGAGTTCTCAATCAATAATATTGATATACATATAGCCATATGCAAGACTCCAAATTCATTATTGATTTAGAATAACTAAAAAGAAATATATTTAAGATAACATGGAAAATGTAATTATATGCCCGAGTGATTTACAATCAGCTTCATTTTTCCTCTATATAAATCAGAGGGATTCAACAATGCACCAACAAATTAATAACAATTAAATAAAAAATCATGATAAAAATAAAATTCCCTTTCATCAACAGATGAATTATATAGTCAAATTAATGATTTATATTATTTCACTATGTTTGAACATTGATCAAGATGTCAAATTTTAATGGTAAATAATGATTTTGATCCCAAAAATAATTTTTTACGATGTATGGACACAATGTGTTCATATGGATCAATTTCAGACTCAATAATGCCCCAACAATTTGTATCATCATAATAAATAGTGTTTTTAGAGACTACATCACCAAATATTTATTCATAATTATTTATGAAATTTTTATATACTTCCAAATAAATTTATATAATGATATGAATATTATTAATGTGTCAAAAATATTGAAAAATTTTAATTTATACACAATGAACAATATATGTGATATCTGAATGTATAAAATAGAGATATATTTTTTCCATGGAGTGGATATGTATTATTAATTATTTATGGGAAACATTCAAGGATTATCTAACTACATAACCATGCTATCATGGAAGGGTGTTATATTTTTATCGACTAGTTAATGAAAATATATATACAGGGAGTTATAAAAGTGTGGTTTCACAATGATAGTCTTCTAGATACCATAAAGTGGGGAACTATTTTCTAATTATTTGTATTATATTATACTAGGAATAACATATATTGATGTTAAATCATTTTAGATGATAATTCATCATAATATAAAAATACATTTATAAGGACTGTAATTGGATATCGTCTTTGGAAACATAGAAACATAATAATCTATATTGGTGAAATATAATTAATGTCGCCATTATGGATCAGTCATTTTTTGTACTACTATGTAAAACACCTATTCAAAACATGGGAAATTAAATATATACTAGGGGTGAACTCAAATGATTAATCAGGATAAAAGTGATATATATCAACGTATAACATGAGGATAGAGGTATGAGAACATGATCAAAAAACTAGAAGCTCGTATCCTTCATATCAAATATGTTAATTAGGAGACATGGAATAAATATTCTAATTTCACAAGACATGAATCAGTAGGGAGTCAAAACCATAATCCATGAGATCATAATAGAGAAATTAAAATTGCAATTATAACACACATAGAATTATAGAATATCCTATTTCATGGATAACTACCAAGACCATAATAAAATGTGTGGATTGGGATATTAACTTGTGTGCCTACATTGGTCTTGGGATTCCATCTAATATACCATCACTTTTACTGAATATAATACCCAATTATGACCTATCTTGATTTATGATTAACACGTCCTCATTGGTACCAAATGTTTTTGGTTGTTGGTTTTCCTCTAGTGCACCATACTCTTAGATATGTATTCCCTCTCATGTGCCCTTTTTTGGCATTGGATTTCCCACCATGTACCTATTATTTTGCGATTCAGACACCCTCCCATGTAAAATCATGTTCTTGGATTTTGAATTCCTCTTATGTGCCCTCTTGTTTCAAGCTTTGTATTCCCCCAGTATACCCGATTGTTTAGGGATTAGAATTCCCTCATGTTTTTGGATTGGGATTCCCTTTCATTTACAATATTATATCATAATACATTTATCATTACCAAATACATTAGAGGAAGATGCGGGTCCCACAGTTCTTATAATTAACTCATAAATGCATGTGCCTTAACGTAATAAAATATTCATTAAATCAGGACTAATAAAAATAAATTGGTTTCCCAAATATCATATCAGAACCATGAAATAAAATGTATATCATAATAATTTTTATCACATTGTTACCTATTGGAAAAAGAATTGTATCATAATAACTTCATTAAATCATAACTAATGACAAAAGTGGTTTTAAAATAAAAGTACCTATGGATGTTTAAATCACGTCATATAAATAATTCAATAAAATAATAAAATAATTTAAAAATTAATATTGATGGTATTATTGGACCACATCAACAATAATGAATGAACATAAAAAATTATTTCATCCTTGATGAAAAATTATTTTTTATTATCACATGAAATATTCCTTATGTAAAATATCCATAAGAGGAAAATCATTTTCACAAACCAATTTCCACCATTATTTAGTTATAAATAATGATTTATAATTTCAATTATAACATATCATGTGAAAATATGTTTTTCAAATATGAAAAATTATTTATAAAACATCCTGGTATATGTAAACATATTTATTTTAAAATATTTTTGAATACTTATAATTGTATCCTGAGGGTATATTTAAAACCTTACTATTTGATAATAAATTTAAACATATAGATAAGGCTTGAAATCATTTTGAAAAGAGTTTTCTTGATGACATATGATTGAATATTAAAAATATTTTTAATACTGTTTTTCCTTAAAAATATAAAACGATATTGAAAGCATTTAAATCACTTTATAATCCTAAAACCATTTAAAACCAATTTTAAAATAATATTTATTTGAAATAACATACATTTATTTCAAAAGAGAGACAAATTTTATTAAAAAACATTTATTATTATCTAATGTAGCCAAGATATGAAAAAATCAAACCATTACATGAATATATAATTAATAAGAATATGATAATATATTTCATTATTGTATTTTATATATGGTTCATAATTATTCATTAATGGAAGTATAATCCTAATCAATCATGATAAATTAAGATATTTTTTATGTTAAATATTATAACATTTTCAAATTTGTCTCAAAATCCAACTGAGAATTTGTTTATAAGAATAATAAAATATCATGAAATAAGATGATTCATTAGATAAATTTCCAATAGTCAGTATATACATCCCTTATAAATATAATTGTTGATAACATGACATGTATCTAAAAGAAGAAAAATTGAGAAAAAATTACTTTACCAATTTTTTATGCATTGAACTACAAAAACCATGAAGGAAAATTCATAAAATGGATATTTAAATACTCAAAAATATATATATGATAATAAATTAATACATTACTATGAATTATATAGAACAAAAAAATTAAATGATTTGTGAATAAGGCATAAGTATCATATTATTAAAAGATAGATGAGAAAACACATAACATAAGCTTTAATTTCATCATACGCCTTAAGACCCATTTTCTAATTAATATATGTTTATTATAAATATAAAAAATAGCCATATTTCTATATCTAATACTATATTACTGTTGGTCATCACTCAATATAAATAATTTGTTAACAATTCCATGTTATTGACAGGCCTTGGATAATATCTTCATTGTTTTTGTCTATGTTTTCATTTGTTATTCATGATCCTATTTCATATATCATAGTTTAATTATTTAAAAAATTTAAAACATTTCATAAGTATCACATATTTTCGTTACATATATATTTATAATTATATATAAAATATTGATATATTAAATGGAATACAATATTCATTGAGATGGATTGTCTTACGTACGCATGAACTTGGTATATATTTTCATGTCATACTGAATGAAATTTAAATGACATATGTGTATATTTATATATATAATATCATTCTATTATATTTTTTTAATATATATCCTATAATTTCTATAAAAATCATTAATTCATTCTATTTAATGTGAGAATTAATCACATCACTTTGAGAGGGCAGTAGTCCACACATCCACAAATGATGTTATCATATTTATTGAAAATGGAACAAATGAATGTATGTTTAATATAAAAACAAAAAGAAAAACATAGATTCATTATATAGTAGTCCATCATACACATGAATGGTAAGTTCATAACCTATTTAATGAATTTGTTTTCAATTGAATGTCAAACCCATAAAAACATCTTACTATATCTAGTATACAAATGTTATTATATATTCGTGGAATATTAATAGATTGGGGTGGTGAATTACAATAAATCAAGAGAGATTGTAGAATTATGTTACCACTTCTTTAGTAAATCCTTCTGGATTTTACCATAGGGATTCATTGGTTGGATTTATGATCAAAGGATGGTTTCTAGGATGAAGGTAGGGACATTGGGAGACCTTTTTTGGTTTTGGATAAAAATGTTATGAGAGGTGTGAATAAGTGGGATTGGTGGGTTTCTTTTCATAGTGGTGGGGAAGTGTTATTCTTCTATATATTATAAAAGGTAATCTTGTCAGCAATGTTACCATGTACGGGGGATCCCATAATGTGCCAAGTCCATGAAAATGTGTAATTAAATTTAAATATGAACATGCAATTTATTCTGGACACATATTGATGTTAATTTGGGCCATATGCTTATATATTAGTCCTTCGTTAAGCACATTTTTTTCTATTAATCAATATAATTAATTATATTAAAATTCAATAATATTTTTCGTAAAAAAATAATTTCTTATTATTATAAGTTATAAATTATTCTTCTTAAAAAAATCGAATCAATTATTATAAAATCAAATGATTAAGTTGAATAAATTTATTTAAATTTAATTCTTGATATGGGATCCAAAATATGTGGTTTTAATGTAAACAAAATATTAATATTAATATTTATTATATCTAATTTCAATAGAATAATAATTATATCATACTTAATTGGATAAATTGATGAATAATTTATATAATAAAACATCTAAACCAATTAATAATATAATTTATCCCAATAAATTATTTACATGAAAATTTATGATTGAAATAAAATTAATTGTTCTAAACTATTCGTAAATATATGAATCTTATATAAGAAATATAAAAAATTAAGCAAAAGTAAATTCTGACATCCCATGTTAAAAAATAAAGCGTATTTCTTGAAAATAATAATTATAATAGGTCAATACCTATTTTGAACATGGGTTCTCAATTAAATTTTTGTAAATAACATTTTATAAAAATATATTTTATATTCATTAAATATATTTAATCTTATATAATATGCGTAAAATATATTGCGTGACTATGAAAAATATTTATTAAATATATTGTATACAAATTTTATCAGAAAAACTCATTAAATGTGATTATTTAAATTTTTGGGATAAAGTAATTTTTTTTCGTAGAAAATATTTTTATTAGAAAAGTAATTTGTTTATTTTTTAATTGTTCATACATTAAAAACAAAATATTTGATAAAAAAAGTCGGCAGTTCATACAAATTTGTAAACTATATTTTCTTAAACAAAATCATCCTATTTAAAACTCCAATTCCAATATATAGATGATAACTATATTTATATTTAACAAAAATTATAAATTGTATAATGTTGCATGGTAAAACTCATATTTTTAATTAATGAGAGCTATGTAATGAACATGGAGTTGTGTGTAAAACAAGAAAATATTATTGTTGTATATACTATACGCTAGTCAATGTAATTTTTGTATTGAAATCTTAACATGGTCTTATGTGAATCACAAGAAAAATATAATGCTTCCACATTACATAATTAATATTTAGTAATTCTTGAAATAAAAAATATAAAAAATAATTAATTAATTTGAAAAAAATTCACATAGTCATGGAGTGTTCCATTCTACCATCTTTTAAATTAATTTTCACCTGGAATTTTTTTGGGTTATCAAGGGTTTAATTAATGAATTTTTTCATTAAAACCCACATCATAAATAAATATTAATACTATTTTGAAAAGGGATTCTTAGAAACATAATGGTTACAAAAATATACTTGTAACTATGTTTCTACAAAAGAGAACATATGTGGAATGTGAAAACATCGAAATGAAAGTTAAATGTGACTATCATGTTCTGATGGAGAGTGATGTAGAACATGGTATGGATAATGATATCTATCAAATTGATATAACATAAAAATGATTTAAAAAGGATATTGATATTATAAAAAATTTATTCTAATAGAACCACATTTTATTTCCTAACCTTTCCCTAAAAATGTAGAATTTATTATAAGAAATTGTACCTACTAGATTTAATTCCCTATCATAAGCACAGTCTCGCCCTTGGGTTTGGCCTTTATCTTTTTCCACAACATATCTTATACCAAAATTGATGGTGATTTTTTCATCTCTAAATCATCATTAGATTTTTAAATAGAATGATAAGTCATACCATTTAACATTATAAAAAATTAATATAAAAAGTTGACAAATATGCATAAATACGAAAATCCTAAGAAAATACATTATCCTAAAAAGTTTCATCTAATGATTAACAAAATCATTTAATAAACGGATAACCTTATAACCCTTCTAAAATCTCAAAATCTCTAACATTTGAAATAAGATAACTTAATTCATCAAAAATAGAATTTAATTGATCTCTAATATAAATGAATACCATCATCATACTATAACATAATATATTGTTCCAATAATAAGAAATGTGATTAGTTCCATTATGTTCTATAACATAAATTTAATCAGGATTCATACATTTAATAGAAAAAATACTATTAAAACATCACATATATTTAACATATTGTTTAAAGTTTCTTTACCATTATTAGTATAACTAATACTCATATCACCTTACATATTTAATTCATGATATTTTCAGTTATAATTTTTTTTATCCAGTTCAAATAAATTTTACATATGAAACATTGAATATTAAACTATTTCTTTATAGTTCTTTCTATTCAATATGAAATGAAATAATATATTGAGAAATAATTATCATAATTTAAAACGTCTTATTCATGAATAAAACTTATAGGTATCCTAAATCATGATTCCTACTTTTAATAGATGACACATAAGGATATTCCTTAATGAAATACGAAGATATATGCTATAAAATATCCATAAAGATCTCACTATCATTTACACTTCATAGTTTCAAATTGTTTAATAAATGTATCCTTTCATTCAAACTATAGATATCTATGAATAACATAACTGGATATTACACCATTTTAGATAAATATTCAATTCATTAAAAAATATTCCCATTTACCATGATAGATAATTCTCCTTTGAAACAAAGACTCATAATCTTTTATAATGGTGAAAGTTATTCCACACATTCCTTAAAGAAACTCCCCTTTTATTAATACTATATAAAACCTTTATTCATGACATGGGGAAAGTAAACATGAAACGGGGGTGAGAATAGAAGCTCATAATGAATAAAAAAGGGGGAAATTTTACCATACCCTGTGAATAATGATAAAGAGACTTGTCAACATGCAATTTGAAGCTCTATATTTTCTTAGATGCAGATTTATTCATTGAATCAAATTTGGAAATCTAAATTAAATTAATTCAGATGTTTTCCCTCCTTTTAAGAATATATTTTTCTAGCCTTAATACATATTTTCAGTGGCTGATTTCAATGTAATCATCTATTCCATTTCGGATAGGTAATTGGATAGGAATTCACATGGTAGTCCTGGAGCTAGTCTATAATTTAATCCTTGACATTGATCTATCAGTTAATAACTATCTTGGTTGCATGAAGGTCTTCCAAATCTGGTAATCTCAACTGTAATGAAGTATATATTCTCTTCTAGAGGGACTTATGGGCATGGAAGCAAGCCTCTAATGGGATCCTATCACCCAATGGATTTTATATGCACTCTGTTAGAAATTTCTATAGTTTTCAATGGATGGGAAACTTTAATAAGGTATTTCTAAAACCTTCTCGGACCATATTTTCATGGAGATTAGCGCACAAGTGGCTTCCAAAAGCTGATAATCATAAAAAATGAAAGATATACCTATGTTCAAGGTGTTTTACATTTCATAATCATAGGGAATAAATCGACATTATTTTTCATAGTTGTATAGAAGCTTTAAGAATGTGGGTTGATGTCTTCAATATTTTTGAAGTGCACCAGCCACAGATGAATTGAATGGATGAATTTATGATGAGTTGGACTGATATTTATCTCTTAGCATAGCTCTTATCAATATTTCTAATTATTATAGGGAAGTTGATCTCTTTTATATGGTACTCTAGGAATAAACCCATTCATGTGATACTAGATATTTCTACATTTGTTGTAAATTCTGGAATCCTCACTTCAATCTGTGAGGTTGTCATCCCAAATGGAAAATCCTATTCTAATTCCATTCATAATATAACCATCCTAACTAGGTTGGTTGTCAAGGGAAATTTTCCTCCAACATTAAGAATAATTTAAGTTCTATGGTCGGAAACCTTTCATGGGTGGATGAAGGTGATTTTGATATGGTTCATCATGTTGTAATCTGAAAGACATAGGATTTGGTGTGGTTTTTTCGGATCACAATGGGTGTGTTATTGGTTTATTTTATGTTTCTTGGGTATTTTACTCTTCTCATGAAGTAAATATTTTTGGAGTTATTGTGGTGGTTGAACATGCTGATATAAGAGGCTGGAATAAGCTATGGATTGAATGTAATTCCACGAACATGATGTTAGCTCTCCAGACATGTTCTCTTCTTCTCTCTTGGAAGCTAACTAATCATTGAAAAAGTGTTCATATCTTCTTTATTCAATAGAGAACATAATAAGTTATTCCTATAGAGAATAAAATGTTTTGTCTAATGGTTTTTCTAAAAAATGTTTGAGTGGCTCTGATTTCTATAGGGGAGATCAAGTGCTAAGTGATCTTTTCCAATCATGATGAGGGATCAATGAAAATCTTCTATTTTTAGAATGGTGCAAGATTTTATTTTTGATAATAAAGGTATCATGATTTTTTGTTCATGGTCTCAGTCTATCATTAAACAAATGATATGATAAAATAATCCAAACATTATAATATTATTCAATGTATATCAACTATCATAAGAAATAGTCCTTGTATAAGTATTGGACATCCATAAGATATGAATAATATGTTAATAAAGAGCATATTTCATCATTTCATAACAATGGAATAAGAAATATAATTGTGGTATGCACAAAATAAATGAAAATATTATGTCATTGATACCTACCAAGACCATTATAACAAGATAATACAGGGCTAATAACACATGTTCCTACATCGGTCTTTGGATTAAAGCATGTGATTCCTGCATATGTACCCTCCTATTTCGGGCATGCAATTCCCTCTCGTGTACCCTTTTTATTTTGGCTTTGGATTCCCTCACTTGTACCCTCTTGTTTTGGCCTTCGTATCCCCTTCCTTGTAATCTCTAGTTTTGTGTTATTAATGCCCTCTCATGTAACATATTGTTTTGGGATTGGGATTCCCTTTATAATGCACTCTTATTTTTAGATTAAATACACTTTTTAGGCTTGGGATTTCCGCCCATACACCCTTTGATATTAGAAAACATTTCTTGTTAAACAATAGGTCTAAACCGTTAGATAATAAAATATTACATGCATCTTCCACAACATAACAAATCCTTCATCATATAATGATCTACAAAAAGAAATGTCTTTTTAAAAACATCTATTATGTCCACTAGGTCGAATACCATGAGATGGGGGTGATTTAGGGTAAGATGGACTAAAACATTCTCCTATTTGGATCTTGTTTAGTTTTTGTAAAAACAAAATTCTATTATCCTCCCATAGAAATATACAAACTGATATGAAATAGTGAACATGAAACAAAAAATTTTACTTGGTTTACCCACAATGGGTTACATCCTAGGAGCATATAACAATAATGTTTTGAGGTACCAAATACACTAAGTCTCACTACCAAAAATGAGTAAATTTTTTTGGCTAGATATTCTATGCACAAGATCATTATATTTTCAATGTTTAGGGTCTTCTCAATGTATTACCAAGGGTCACTCTCTATACCACTTTCTCAAGATCACTGTAGGAAGAAAGGGTCACCATATTATTCTAACTGCGCTCACTACTAAGGAATAGAATTCACACCCATTTTATGGACATTTAGTTCACATTATCTAAATGAATTCTTGCATCATAAACTATAGGTAGATTCACTGTTGATGTTCATATTTCACTCGTGGATGAAGACAACCAACTGGAGTACTCATAGGTACGATTGAAATATATTCTAAAACTGATTTGATTCCTTCACAAGATTCATTGTGTAAATGATTAACCTACCTCTCCACCAACATACTGTGTACCGGGAATGGTACATAGAACATCTCTCCAGGTACTTCTTATTACTTCTTCAATATACTATCTCCTATGCATAGCACTGCATTCATTCTCACTCTGCGAACCGCCCTCTGTCCGCGAACTGTTCTCTGTTCACGGACTGTCTTCACATCTGCATACCAAAACTACCCCTCCACATACCCCTTGTAGAATTAGATCTCTCATGTACAGTGATTCATACTATTTATTTTGAGTATTCCTTTGTGGGTTATGAATCCCTACCTACATCTTTGGTGCAATTTATTACACTAGAACCACTTCATCTTTCACGAAATTCTTCCTCACGAACCGACATTGGACTATTCCAAAATATCAGAAAAAATATATTTTCTCTAAAGATATTCAGAGTCAACTGAAATTAGTGGGACTAGAAATTTGTATATTGGCAATGATATCCATAAAAATCATCAAATATAATAGTTTCTTTAGATTAAATTTATCATTCACCACATACTGATCCTTCTGCCGTCACGAACCGCAGGCCACCCATGAACCATTTTTCATAGGTGGTCTGTGTACTCCATTTTATACTATGTGTTCGATCTCTTCCATCAATGACCTGAAATCCACATATTATATTACATTATAATGTAAATCATTTGTGGTTTCATGAACTACTTCGGCTTACCATTCCAGCCACTCCATGTACTATTCTGGAAACATGGTACGAAATCTATGAATTATGGTACACGACCATCATAGATTTCCATTTATCTTCATCATTATTCATACCATTCACTCTTATGAAAATATATATCCATTTCAAACTTCAAACAATCAACAAACACAAACCATTCTCATTCATAATCAACTATCTTGGTCATCAAACACAATCACACAAAAAATATTCCTCGGGGACATATTGAGGGATTTTTTCCCAACAACATAATATCATAACACATGAAATATTATGGATATCTTAAAAAAATTATAATATTAGTTCCTATTTAAATGATATATTTCCCATAATAATTTTATCATATCATACCACCTAAAAATGTGGGTCTCAAAAGCATATAACTCGAGGAAGATACAAAAGTGTCATAGACATCATTCAATAAAAACATAAACAATTCATGAAAGAATATTAATGATATTATAGGATCACACACATAACAATGAATAAAAAATAAAATAAAATTATTATTATATGGAGAAGGAATATGAATGATCAAAAGAATCATTTTATATGAAAATTAAACATTTTGTAAAAATAGTTTTCAGAAAAGTGTTTTAAAATTAATTTCAATTTAAATAAATCAATATAAATTTATTTAAAATATTTAATGTGGAAGATATGTTTTCTTATTTTGATTTTTGTTCAAAAATAATGTATTTTTAAAACCAATTTTATTAAAATATCTTCTAAAATATATTGATAAAGAATTTTGGTATTTTTAAATCATATTTCATTGAAAATAATTTATAACATAGAAAAAAGGGATGAAATTATTTCGAAAACCTTTTTTTTACACTGAAATTGTATTTAAATAATATTTCCATGAAAATATATAAAAGGAAAATGGAAATATTAAAAAATATTTTTAAATATAAAACCTTTTCAAAACCCATTTTTTTGAAAAAATGGTTTTAAAAGAACACAAATTTGTAACCAATGAGATTGATAATACCATATTTAAAAAAAAAACAATTTCTTAGTTATCCTAACTATAAAATTGCATAAAACAAGAATAAAATAACATGAATATATCATGAATTAATATAAGAGGTGAAAATTCCTGAGTTTTCGTAAGATATGGATAATAATATTTCATCAATAGAGACATAATCATAAAAAATCTTGACAAAGAGATGAGAATGTAGTAGTAAACTATTAATACTTTGGTACCATTGTAGTATAATAAACATCATAAAATAAAATTAAATGAAACATAAAATATCATTAAATAAATATATTCATTATAAAACATGCCAATGGTCAGTATATACATCCCATAGTAAAATATATGTTCATAACATGGCATGTCTCTTAATGAAGGAAAATTGAGATAAAATTTAATTTATCGATTTTTTTAATTTTTGAACCATAGATCCCATGAAATAATGATAAAAATGGATATGTAAATACAACAAAAATATTATGATTTTAATTATATACATATATTGGAACAATTTATACCTCACAATACTAACATGTTGTGAGTATGGAATAAGTCATGTATCTATAAAAGTGAGATGAGAAAACTCATACCTTAAGTATTGAGTTTTTTAATACACATTTAAAACAAATTTATAATAAATATATGATTGTTATAAATCTAGAAATAAAATATATACAAATATTAAATAACATATATGGTTTTGTTATAATTAAATAACTTCTAATTAATATGATCTCAATGTTAATGTGACAGTTCTGGTAATATCCAATTCATTTTTCTTATATGTGTGGACTTTTTTATTCATAATCCTTTCCGTGAGATCGCAGTTTAAAAATTAAATAAATATAAAAAAAATTATACATATAATATATATTTTTATATAGTTATTTTTAATAATAAATAAAATATAGATATATGAAATCAAATACAATGTTCATGAAGATAGTAGGCCACACATATGCATAAAAATTATTTCAATTTTCATGTCGTATTAAATTAATGGGTGAAGTCATAAATTTATATAATTATATTAAAAAAATTCAATTATAATTTTTATTCCATATATATTGTATAATTTAAATTAGTATATCCTTAATACATTCTATATAAATTATTAAGGTATCACGTTGTTTAGGGGTGGTTGTAGTCCTGATGCCCACAAACGAAGATATAATATTTATATATAATGAAAAAAATAAACATAAGTTATATATAACAATTCGCGAATCATTAATAAAATGTTTATATATTATGTATAATATAAAAATAGTTAGTATATCATAATTCCCATCCCTGATAAGTGGTAAATGAAAAAGTAACAACATTATTTCGTGATGAAGTTTTATATCGTACACACAAATGGTATGTTCAATATCCATTAGATTTAATTGTGTGTATATGTATATAGAACAATATAATAAATATATATATTTATATATATTTTATCTTTTTTATATAATAATTTAATAAGAAGGTTTTATGGGGTGGGTAATGAAAATTATACCCAATATCTTCCGGAAGTATGTTACCTCATCATTGAGTAACTCTTATTGGATTTCCGCAAAGGGATTTCTTGATTTCATTTTATCCCAATTTTATGCCTCTAGTACAAAGATAGTCATGTTAGGAAGAGTGTTGGGATTACTTACAATGATAAAAAATTCTTTAGAGGTGTAAATATGTGGGAGGTGTGACTGGGTTTTTAGAGTGTATGAGAAGTCGCATTCATGTAAATTTTGGAAAATAGAAGTATAACCACCATTTTTAATGTAAATGAGATCTTATAATGGTTAAAATTAAAAAATAGTGAATTGGATTGATTTAATAACTGAAATTTTACTTTGGATGAGCATATAGTTTCTTTTTTACCATTTAATAATGTTTAATCCTTTGTTAGAAGAATTTTTCTATTTATCACTATAAATAATTTTTATCACTTTCAATATAATTGGTGATAAAAACAATTATAATATATCTTTATAATATAAATTATTATTAATATAAATATATAATCAATTTTCAATATTCTAATAACAAAAATTGATAGAAATTAATTTTAATTTAAACATATTTATGGGACAATAATGCTTCAGTTTTTTTGTAATAATGTCAAAAGATTGAAGTGTTATTTTGTATAATTTCACATATCAATTTATTAAGATGAACTAAATTGGATTATTTTGTGTTTAATTTATCTAATTACACATTAAAAAAAGTCAAAATAAATTTCAACACTATAAATTTCTTAGATGAAAAAATATTTTTGAATTAAAATTATGTATTTTCTCAATATTCAAAAAATTGTGAAACTTATTTGAAAAAATACCAAAACAATAATCCAAATTAAATATTTATATCAATATTTTTAAATTATTATTTATTTTATGATGTATAAATTATAAATTTCTCAAAATTTATTTTTAAAATTGGTTCTCCATTAAAAGGTGGTAAAAATAAATATTTAAAAAATTTATAATTTTATTCATAAAAATGGATTTTTTGTTATATTATAAATTTAAAATATAATATTTGAGTACATAATATATTTATTTTATATATAATAAGATGATATAATTTTAAAAAAATTATAAAAATTTATTTATTTTAATTATATAAATTTATGTTTTCATATAGAAAAATAGTTTTCTATGAAAAGTAGGATCGTTATTCATAAATTGATCTTACATTAATTTATATCTAATTTATAACTGAAGGATTAATTTTATAAACATGTGGGAAACATATTTTTATAATTAATTTAATCCTACTAAAATTTCTCATTCCAATAATTAGGTGGTAATTATAATAATATTTAATAACATTATTAATTGTATAATTTAGTTAAATAAAACTCATCCTTGTATGAAGCACAAGATGTTGAACAAACTCTAATTTTTTTGTAACACAATCAAAATAGAGATTTTTGTATAATATTATAATATAAGTGTTTAATCTATTGAATTATTAACATTTGTTTGTATGAAACCCAACCCAATCCTAACGATTTCATATAAAAAATTTAAAATATCATGATGACAGAAATGAAAAATATCCAAAATATTTAATTAATTCTAATAATATTGTTTTCATAATTTTTGGGTGATATAGGGTTCCTTAAATAAATTGATTGCAATTTATTAATGTTTATAAATAGTAATGTCCAATGAATGATAAAGAGTCAGTTTCTCAAATCATGGCATTGAAAATATTATTTCATTATCTATAAGGGGAGAAGTGTGGGGAATATATATATTATAAGAGTGTTAAATATATATTCACAATGAAATAAATCAATATGCACCATGATCATGTTATAAGAATTTTCAATCTGTTAATATATTGAGAAATAAATTAAAGTTGAATATTCTTGATGTAGAATGGATCTAGAAAAATCATTGATGATAATAATTTAAATGAAGTATATATTTTAAGATATGCAATTTATGGAAATGATAATAATTAAGGATGTGAAATCATATTTCATTATAAGAAAAATTTACCAACTAACCCTTATATATATATCAATGGATTCCCAATGAGTTTATGTTGAAATATATATGAAATATGAATCTATAAGAATACATAAAATATTATTGATATTTTTTTGAAGAATGTGCTTTAATATTTTGGACATGAAGATATGTGATATTAAATACTGTGATAAATGAGGATTTGTTTAATAATGCATAGATCTCAAATTTC
Organism: Viscum album; assembly: GCA_963277665.1. Lineage (NCBI taxonomy): Eukaryota > Viridiplantae > Streptophyta > Magnoliopsida > Santalales > Viscaceae > Viscum > Viscum album. The sequence continues at coordinate 65,109,756 of OY728143.1, forward strand.
TCTTTCCATCCATGATGTAAAAACATTCCATGAGGTATCCATGAGAACTATTAATTGGATTATATAAAGAATATTGTCACGAAATTAACATCAATTTGAATGTTATGATTATAGATGAAGGATAGAAGGAAAATATATAAGGGGATGATTTAATGATAACCAATACCTTTATGGTAATGGGAAAAAATCACCATGTAACTTATCATTAGTATTATAAATATATCATCTCTAAATAAAGTTATATGGGATGTTGTGGATAATCATACAAATACATAAAAAATTATTTTAATATGATATTATATATAACTTGATTAATGTGAAATAATAAACATCGTAGAGGTTTTGAGAATACATGTAATAACGTTGTTGATTTTATTTGATCAAGCTATAAAATTTAACCCCACTCTATGTAAAGGTCACTAACATGATCTAAACACTATTTGAAATTTTTTATGGCTTATCTGCCCCAATGTGATGTCAAATTTATGTGGACTATATTTTACCGTGATGAAAAGTTGTCAAAATGATTAATACAATTCAACGGATTATGGGATCAACATGTTAACCTATGTGAGTTCTTATATAATAATAGTTTCCAATACAAATTCCAAATAGCTAGCTACAAATCACTTTCATTGGATGATATATAGAACACCTATGTTTAGGGTTGAATTTGGTTATTATATATTATTAGGAACAAAATATTTGAGGAAATTCTATAAAAGGCACATAAAATTCATTATCTTATTAGGTATTAACAATGTAGATATAATAGTTATGTTTATAATCATCAAAGATACATTTATTTATAGGTTGATGATAATTTTTCCCTCGATATATATATAATGACCAAGTTATTAATAGAGTAATACTTTTTTATTTTATTAATACATACATAAATGACATTAATTTTATGATAAGGAGAACACTTTTTCTGATAGCACAGTCAACACGCACAACGTGTTTCTTAGAAATCTTATTTTTGCACTGAACATTGTGTTATATTGAAAAATAATATATTATTATTATTATTTTCAATAGTAGTAAATGTATAGCCATTGTATTTTCATGAATAAAAATACCTAACTATATTATTATTTTATATATTTATGATTTTTTTACATTTATCTAAGGAATATTAGAGGCTTAAAATAAGAATAAATTTGATTTTAAGCTTGATGTACTCTAATATTTTTTTAAAAAGTCAATTTACCTCCTTTTGATGGTAACCCCTTTTTAAATCTAGTTATTATTAATTTTATCTGATCTATTTGAATAATTCATCTTATTTTAATTAATCGGGACATTAAATTTTACTTTGGATGAAACATTGGTATTTTAATGAAAAAAATCATATGTTTATGAATAGTGGAAAATTCTACATTTTATTGCAAAACGGCCTTTTAATATAATTTATTTATATAGTTAGATAGTACTTGTAATAACATTTAATGTATAATTATATTTCTTATCATTTAGTCCAATTTTATTCATTGAATGTAATTTCAATTTGAAATTGTACATAAACAGATGTCAATCTTTTGGTAGTTATAGTTTCTTAAAAAAACACGTTTTTTGTTTTGGAAATGGGAATAAATTTTAAATTAATTTCTGCAACATCTGTGTTCTGAATTTGTAAAAATGGATTCCAAATTAAGAATTAGGAGGTCAAATTTTTTTAAATATATACCTTTTATTTTTAGACATTACGAATAGTAACACTAGTAATTATTTTCTTTAACGTAGTTAAAGGTTACAAATGGTAAATAACGTTTAAAAAATAATAATACAATAATATAGAACTCCTTAAAACATGTCCTAATCCAATTAGATTGGATATTTCAGACCAATTGCATCCTTCGGTCGATTTTGGCACCCCATGGAGCCACTTGGATTTGAAAATGACATTTTAGAAAAATTATTTTACTTTAAAGAAAAATGTTAAATAAAGATATATCTTTTAGCAAAAAAAAATTATATGGGGTTCATATAATTAATAGTTTTTACTATAAATAGTAATTATAAATATATAATTATTTTCTACTTCATGGAATTTTAATTATTATTTTTACACATCATTATGTAAATATATTTATGACAGAATTATGATGTAGTGATTACATTATTAAAAAATGATATAAATAAATGAGATTATAAATATTAAAATAAATTCATTTGTAAAAATTTTATCCCATAACCTATTTTTATGGATGTTAATGACTTTTTATAATTTAATTAATGATGTTTATTTAAAATAATAATGTTTTTATGGATTTTATTATAGTCATGATATGAATACTCGATAAATTTACATAAATGGGGTTTTAAAACAAATAAAATTTTATTAAATGTTATAGTTATCCTAAAAATATAATATTTGACCAAATGAAATATATAAGGATTAAATTTTTATTAATGTTACACATGAGTTTCAGTTGACATTTTATGGTAACAATATAAACCATATTGTTTTAATAATAAAGAAGACACGATAAAAGTCAAATTTGGTAACTAAGGGTTATTGTTAAAATTTATGAATTCATTTTTGACTTAAGCTAGTAAAAAACCTATTGGTTGAGATTTTTTCCTCCCAACATCGTTTTCTCTTCAAAATAAATTACATTGGGATCATAATAAACCAAAATTATCTTTATAATAAAATTATGCTTTCAAACATTCTTAAAGTGCCCCTCCTCATGATTATAAAAGGGTATCCACTATACCCATTTAATCAAACATCTCAAGACCATTTCCTCATCCAAAATCTACGAAAATAATCTACCAAAATACCTATATTACAAATAGAATCCTTACTTTAAGCATAAATAAATTCAATAAATCGTTTTAGCTAAAATCAAAATGAGTTACCTAATTTGAGGTAATGTATTCTCTCATGCATCTTTCATTTATTTTCCATCTCCCACCCCCTAAACTCTATTTATTAAATTATATTTAAAAAAATGGTATATATAATATAAAAGGAATATTTTATCCGAAGTATTTTGACTACACTAACACACATCACCATCTAATGAATATGAACATACTTTTTATGTGTACGGTGAACTGCTGCCTCACAAAAATATAATCGTTAATTTTACCATAAAATATATCATGGTGTTTATTATGATGGAACTCTATTTATATATGATATATATTATATTTATATTGTCACTATTATTCTGTACTTTTTATTTATATCATACCTTCATTATTTCAATAATGGTTATTTATAATAATTTTATTTGATGATGTTCGGACTACCGCCTCCTCAAAGTGAAATCACATGTTCATTCCATACATGGAAAATAAAAAAATTGTAGTTAATGAAATTATGTAAATTATATATAATATATTTTTATACGGTAATTTTAATATACATATATATCATTGTATTAATTCTTTTAATATGAAAATGAAACAAAAGTAGTGTTCATGTGTACGTATGACTTACCATCTCAATGAACAGTGCATTTCATTTCTTTTCACAAAATGTTATAGACTATTATAAATAAATATATACAATATATAAATACATATATAATGGGTATATATGATATCTAAATCTTGAATACGATTCGGGATATGAATGTCTTTTGACCACATGGGAATTTGAAATAATAACAAGTTCATTTTTGACTCAAGTACCAAATATCGAAAAAACGATCAATATTAATTTAAATAATTAGGTAATTTTAATAACATGGTAATATGTTACCTAGAAGGAATAACATACATGAAAAATATTCTTAATAGAGTAGAAATTATCTTTTTTTTATTATTCATAAATATAAAGAAAGTACGACACAAGTCTGGCTAAAACTAAGGGCATCTATCACCCTCCTCAATTAGTCAAAAAATTATTTTATGTTTTGTATATTAATTTCTATTATCATATGTTGGGATATGTTATTATATGTCCTTATTGTTTTCAATTTTATGTACATGTTATGAGATACCCTTTTCTCTCTCATCAACTCATTATTTGATTTTTTATGTGATGTTTTTAGTGTATCACCCTGCCCCTAACTCATTGGATTGAGGAGGTAAGGAGGGTTACATGGCCTTAAGAGACATCCCAAAGACTCCAAAGGCTGGAAATAAATTCCGATGGGTTTCGAAAATAAGTTGGGGAACAATTTTTCCTATAAGAAACAAACACACAAACCAAACATAACAAAACCTTAACTATATGATGCACGAACAAATTAAAGACCAATAATCAACTTCATTAATAATAAACCACATAAATGTACACAAAAATGGATGACCAAACTAATCATAAATGTACACATTGGATAAAAAACTCAATACTTTCAAAAGACACTAAAGCACCATACACCACCAGCTCTATGCTCTAGAACATCTCCAAAGGATCACCACGAGCCACTATCAACACGATGCTTTACCTTTACCTTGTCCCGAAATACGACATCTGCAAAAGAACCAATGTTCCAAAGTAGGGGTGAGTATAAAACTCGGTAGGTTTTCCCCAATGAGTTTCCTACTCACTCCACTAGGATAGTACAGTAACAAACAATTATATAAAAAATGCTTATATAACACATTTTCTCAAAAGCAGTTTGTAACTAAATATAAACATAATCACAACCAAAATCATCCAAGATCAGTTGAAACCAGTTTTCCAACAAGTCATTTTTATAGAATAATAACAAATCATGATTTAGAACCATTTCACAAAACATTCATTTTTTGCATATCCAACCATTTCCACAAACCCATGCAACCAATCATGCATGCTACCTGGAAGAGAGGAGAATCCCTAACCCTTATACATCCCAACAATGATGGAGGAGACTTTTTACCCTTATCCAAACCAAATGCACATGAGTCCTTGACGGGGGAGAGCCCTAACCATTATCCATCCCAACACTGATGGGGGAGAACCCAAACCCTTATCTGTCATGAATGCAATATGAATGTTTCCATAGGGAGAGACCAAATACTTATCCATGCCAATACTTATGGGGGAGACTCCTAATCTTTATCCATAAAACATGCCCATGAAGACACACAACCATCATGTCAAAAACCAAGTCTGTTCAATAAATTCAAACCATTTCAATTCATAATCATTTCAATTCAAAATCATTTCAATAAAACTCCCTTTTTATTGAAAACCAAATCCATCAATGTCATTTCAATCTCAAAAAATTTCAATAAAACAAAATTTTTATTAAAAACCCAATTTTCATCAAAACATCTACAATATCGGAAAATCCATAATTTTAAATCAAAATTTTAAATTCAACAAGCCAAATCACATTTCACAACAATTCCCCAAAATTTCACAATCTAATCAAAACCATTAATCCTCACTAAATTAGATTTATTATATTATTTTCACAAAAAAATACATTGAAATAAACCAATTTTAATCTAATACATTCAATTATTTCATGAGGATTTGAGAGTGACAACTCCTACCTCAATAGTTTGGATGAAAACCACAATGGACGAAGAACGCTCAAGAAACATGGGTTGATTCTCCAATAACCCACCTTTGATCACATATCCTAGAAAGATCAAGACAAAATCTCATCATATTTGGAATCCACACACATATATATACCCATAACTAGCTTAGATCTAAGAAACTTAGAGAAGAAAAGATGTAGATTTTTGTAGATCTAAGAAACTGATCTAGAACGATGATCAACGATCATATACCACAAGAATATGGCTTTGATTTTCCAATAAAATCCTTCAGATCACCTCCGGAATTATGGTAGAATCCTCTTTGACCTTATGAGATGAAAAATCCCACGTTAGTGTGTCTTAGGAGGAAAAACGAACCACTTAGATGAAAAAACGTGTGAGATCAACTTTTTTAGGATCTCATTTAAGTGGTTGCACAGATAGTTTGCACGGTTTGACAAATCGTGCACAACCCGTGCATTAGCTACTGCCTCATCCACACTTCTTGCATGGTTTGGCCACACGGTTATACAAACTGTGCACCGCCAGTGTGGAATATACTACCTCTAATACAAACTATGCACTGTTTGATTGCACGTTTTAGACAAACAATGTGTCGGCTGTGCGACTTCCATTTTTTCCACAAAACATCATTCCATGTTCCCCTGACTCTCCCATTTGTCACCCTTAACATTAAAACCACTAAAAGAATAAATAAAGGGATAGATATAAGAAAATAGAGTGTACTACATTATCCCCACTATTGGTATATCCGTCCTCAGAAAGTAGAAAACCATCAGTCAGCTGAAAGAGTTCTGCCCACTGCTCTTTGATTTCCCTTTCACGTTCCCAAGTATCTTCTTGAATCTGTCCATTCTCCCAAAAATCCCGCACTAGATGAATGATTTTTCCACAAAATACTTTCTCTTCCATATCCACAATCCGTATCAGGATATGTATCAATGAAGCATCCAGCTCTAGGTCAACGTTGTCCCAACTGATCACATTGTCAGGATCAGGCTGCTGCATTTTGAACTGAGATTCATGGAACACATTTTGCAACAAACTGAATCGTGGTGGTAATACCAACCGATATGCCACATCTCCAACCAATTATAGTAACACAAAATGGACAATTTATTTATTAGATAACTTTCCATTATTCCTGAAATGACGATGTCCAAGCCTTAGAGAGATCCTCAAGATGACATAATCACCCAAAACGAACGACAATGGTGTTCGACCGTGATCAGTATAATATTTCTGACGACTCTCAGCAATCTCCATCTTCCTTATAATCAAATGGATCTTCTATGTTGTATCTAGGACAACGCTTGGCCATACTAGTGATGTTTTACCCATTTCCACCGAGCATATTGTAGAACGACAAGGACGCCCATACAATGCTTCAAACAGATCCATGTGTATCGAGGAATGATAGCTGTAATTGTATGAGAACTCCACTAAGGGTATATGATCCTACCATGAGCCACAAAAATCCATTACACAATCCCACAACATATCTTCCAATGTTTGTATCGTCAGCTCGGATTTCCCATCCGACTAAGGATGATACGCCGTGTTTATAGTCAACTGAGTACCGAGGGCTTGCTGTAATGATTTCCAGAAACGAGATATGAACCTTGAATCTGTGTCTGAGTCGATAGACACTGGTACACCATGACCTTTTACCACTTCTTCAATATAGATTTTTGAAAGATCATCCACCATATGAGTTTCACGAATAGGGGTGAAATGGGCCGATGTGGTTAGACGATCCACTATCACCCAAATGAAATCTCGTTTTCAGACTATTCATGGATGACCTGTAAAAAAATACATTTTTCTATGGTCCTATTCCCACACTGGGATAGGTAAATATTGTAACATATCAGCTGGTCTCTAATTCCCTTCTTTAACCTGTAGACATGTTATGCATTATGAGACGAAATCGGCCACCATTCTTTTCATGCCTCTCCACAAAAACTGCGCCTTCAATGCCTTATAAATCTTCTGTGTACCAGGGTGTACATCCCATCTTGAATGGTTATAATCATGAAGGAGTTGTTCATGAAAAACCGTAGGTACAACCATACAATCTATGAAACACAAAACTGAACCCCCATCCAGTTTCAGTTATTAATGGTCTCCCCACTATTGAGTTTTGAACCTACAACCAGACATTCTGCATCAGATGATTGTGTTTCTTTGATTGTCTTTACTAAATCATAAACAAGTATAACTGAATAGAAATCCACAACATCACATAGGTTTTCATATTCCACCTACATGTCGGCTAAGACTGACATCAAAAACCATTCATCTGAAGCTTATTTCTCTAACTAAACATATGAATTTCTACTCAATGCATCTGCCACTGAATTCCCTTTTCCTGGTGTTTATATCAAGTCAAAGTTAGACATCTATAGATACTCCACCCACCTAATTTGTCTCATATTCAAATCTCGATGTGAGAAAATGTGTTTCAAGAATTTATGACCTGTAAACACAGTAAATTTCTCACCAAAGAGATAGTGTCTCCACGTTTTCAAAGAATGAACGACTGTAGCCAACTCAAAATCATTTTTTGGGTAATTTTTCTCATGCACCCTCAACTTCCTTGATCCATAAGCATACACATGGTCTCCTTACTTGATAACACTTCCCCAATGCTGTTACCGAAGCATAAAAATACACCACATAGCCCTGTCCTGATTCAGGAAAGAACAAGATGGGAGTCGATGTAAGATGAACCTTCAGTTCCTAGAAGAACATCTGACATTCTATTTTCCATTTTAATGGAGAATTATTCTTTGTCATAGCTATCATTGGTTATGCTAGTCGTGAGAAATAATGCACAATGCGTCAGTAGCAACCAGCTAGAACATGAAAACATCGTATCTCGAACACATTCTTCAGTGGTTTCCAAGAGATAGTGGCTTCTATCTTTTCAGGATCAACATAAACGCCTTTATCAGAAATGACATAGCAATGGAAATGTACTTCCTGTATCCAAAATTCACACTTTGATAATTTTTCATACAAATGATGATCTCCCAAGATTTGTAACACTATTTTTAGGTGCACCTCAGGATCAACCGTTGTTTTTAAATATACCAAAATATCGACCTCAAACACCACAACAAAAGAATCCAGATATTGCTAAAATATGTGATTCATCAAAGTAATTAAGACCGCTACTGAATTTGTTAGACCAAAAGGCATGACTAAATATTCATAGTGACCATATCTACTTTTTAATTCTTTCTTAGGAATATCCACCTTTCGAACCCACAATTGGTGATATCCTCATCGCAAGTAAATCTTGGAGAACCGTGGAGCTCCCATTAATTGATTGAAAAGATCATCAATGCGTGGAAGTGGATATCAATTCATTATCGTAACATGGTTAAGCTTACGATAATCAACAAACCGCTGAAGAGTTACATCTTCCTTCTTCACAAAAAACACAGGTCCTGCCCATGGAGAAGTACTTGTTAGAATGAAACCCTTGCTTTCCAACTCCTCTAACTGCACATTCAATTAACGTAACTCTGTTGGTTCCATCCTATAAGACAGAAGGAAAATAGGACTGGTCCACAGAATGAGATCAATCATAAACTCCACATCCCTTAGAGGTGGTAATCCCAAGAAGTTATTGGGAATGACATCAACAAATTGATACCCAATAGATGAAAAACTATATTCCTCAATCTCTTCTATCGATGCCATGTTCAATGCTTCCAGTTGGTGAGAGATAGTTCCCACCATTGGTGCCCAAAAAACTCTTTGCATATTTCTTTTCCATCCTCTCTCCTCTGAAGAGATTGTCGATGTCATCATCAGTCTTGAAAGTAACTGTTATCTTATAACAGTCCAAGTTAGCCATAAATGTTGTCAACTAATCGATACCTAGGATTACGTCATATACATCCATGTACAACATCGATAAGTCTGATTTTAAATCAGCTCCATCAATAGTTATAACACATGCTCTACACAGAAAGGGTTGACGTTCTCTTTCACCAAGAAGAGTTTTTAGTTTCAAAACAGAAGGCATCATTTCCGATTTTAAACATATCATGTCAAGAGCACGAGAAGCAATGAAGGAATGTGATGCACCAGTATCAAAAAACACTTGCACAAGGGTTGAATTCAAAAGAATCGTACCTCTCACCATAGATGGTCCAGCCTGATCATCGACCATCATCTTATCAGCTCTATACAGTCTATTCATCGCTACACCGTTATCGTTATTAGCTTTTTGAGATTTCCCTGGTTAAGGATTTATGGTATTCTGAGAATCTCCATAGATATCTCTTTTATGCCGATGAGAATGATTATTTTGTCCACATCCTATCAAATCATATGATGCTTGGTCCCCTGAGGAGTGTCACGCGCCCCCGACAGCGGTTCATTCCTACAATAGCATTATAGATGGACCATCTGCATGAAATTGTCACATGATCTAGGTTGCGCCATACAATATCACCATTTATGGTCCAACGAACCAAATTAAAAACAACCTTCTTTGCTCTGGGGTCATGGAGGGATGTTCACTGATCCCACCGTCTGGTTTTTATTGTCACTCGCACCATGAAAATAGGTATCTATTTTCCTCTTGTATTGAACGGTGGAGTTATGACCATAGTCTGTAGGTATCAACATGCCTCCTCCCATTGTTCTCAAGATATCACATTTAGTTATAGTCGCACTATTCACCATCTCAATATAATTCGTAATTCAGAGTACTGCAATCTTCGATCAAATCTCCTGCCTTAGCCCTGATTCGAAGATGTGTGCCTTCAACGACACACATGACGCAACCTCTGGTTCAAAAAGGACTAAATTCATGAATTTATCCACATACTCTATGAAATAGATACTCTCTAGTTTTAGGCTAAATAAGTCCTTCATTTTCCAGATCGTGAATGTGTGGTGATATAATTTTTTGTTGATCAATTCTTCAAAACCTTCCCATGTAAGGCCTTCATCAAATTTAGCATGAACCACTAAGTCACACCATTGACATGGAAGATCCTCGAGCATATACATCACCAACTTGACCTTGAGCTATAATGTTGTGCCGATGAAATCGAAAATACAATTCATCCTCCTTAGCCACACCTCTGCCTTTTCAGGTTCAATATCACCCCGAATGTTCAGTGGATTCTGCTTCTTGAACATGATTGTATGATCCACATGTCTTGGTCCATTCCTCCGGTTTGCCGTATCCACAACACGAAATTCTTGGACAATACTCTGAACCAGCTCTTGGTTCGCTTGTGTTTCTGGTGCAACCACATTTTCCATAGATTTTTCAGGTTGGTTTCGACGACACCTATCATGTGCCATTTTCTAAACCAACAACGAACTCTGTCAATCTCACTCTCTAGAATCTGATGGATTAGCATTCAAAATCCATCCCATCATCTATCACAATATTGTTTTTCAAAAAAAAAACTTTTTTCATGTTCAACCATTTTTTTAAATCATTTAACATTCTTTTTGAAAATCAAACCATTTTCAAAATACACCAACTACATTATTTTCAAAGTCTTTCACTTGAATAAAATTTCTTCATTTTTACAAAAATTGGCACAATGGACAAAATACATACTCCTTCCTAAAAATGAGATATGTAATCTTAGTGGTAATTCATTTCTCTAAAATTTATGTCATGCTCCTCTCAATAGGTAAACCGATGACAATGAGATTTCCATCATTTTAGAAGTATATTCAAAACACTTATGTAACCAACACCATGGTAACATGAAGTTTAACATAAACGGGTTAGGTAAATCATTATATGCAATACATTTCATGATCCGAAAATCGTACTCATGTCTATGATTTTGACCCAAGGAATAGAAAAAATGAATTTCAACTCTAATACAAAGAAAATCAATGAACACTTGTTAGTCAATTATCAAAAAAGATGATATCATTTTTAACAACCTGCACTACCTCATTTCCATGAGGCAGCGGGGAGAGTTATGTGGCCTTAAACGACATCCGCAAGATGCCAAAGGTAGGAAATAAATGCTGAAGGTTTTCAAATATAAGTTGGGGATTATTTACCCTTTAAGAAACAATCCCATAAACCAACCATAAGCATAATTTCACTATATGATGTGTGAACAAATGAAAGGAAAATATTCAAATTCATTTATAATAAACCACATCAAAGTACACAACAACAGAAGACCAGACTAAGCATCAAAGTACACATCAGATGAAAAAATCAAGACTCTCAAAAGAATCTACAACTCCATGCACCACCAGCTCCAAGCTCTACAACATCTTCGAAGCATCACCACGAGCCACTAGCAATAAAATGATTTGCCTTTACATGTGTCCCAGAATATGACATCTGCAAAAGAACCAACATGCCAAATCAAGGGTGAGTATAAAACTCAGTAGTTTTTCCCCAATGACATTCCTACTCACGCCCCTAGGATTGATGAGTTAGCAAGATTTATATAAAAATATTATATATAAAACATTTTCTCAAAAGCAGTTTATAATTAAATATAAAGAGGTTTCCAAAACCATTCGTAACCAAAAGCATCCAAGAGAAATTGAAATCAGTTTTCCAACAATTCAATTTTCCAAAAAAAAATAACATATCATGCTTTTGAACCATTTCCCAAAACATTCCTTTTGGGAATACCCAACCATTTCCACAATCCCATACAACCAATCATGCATGCTACGTGGAAGATGGCAGAAGCCCAAACCCTTATCCATCCCATCCATGAGGGGGGAGACTTCTTACTCTTATCCAACCCAAATGCACATTAATGCTTGAAGGGAGAGAGCGCTAACCCTTATATATCCCAACAGAGATGGGGGAGACCCCTAACCCTTATCCGTCCCGAATGTAGTATGAATGTTTGTTGGGGGAGAGCCATAACCGTTATCCATCCCAACCCAGATGGGGGAGACTCCTAACCCTTATCTGTCCCACATTCCCATGAACACAGACAACCATCATGTCAAAAACCAAGTGTGTTCAACCAATTCAAACAATTTCAATTCTTAACCATTTCAATTCCAAATCATTTCAATCAAACTCCATTTTTATTGAAAACCAAATCCATCAACGTCATTTCAATCTCAAACCATTTAAATAAAACACCCATTTTATTAAAAACCCAATTTTCATCAAACCATATACAATTTCAGCAAATCCATAATTTAAAATCAACATTTAGAATTCAACAATACAAATCGCATTGCACAACAATTCACCAAGATTTCACAATCTCATCAAAACCATAAATCATCACTACAGATCATTTATTACATGATTTTCACAATAAAATCCATTCAAGTAAACCAATTTGAATCCAATCCAACAAATTATAGCAAGATGAGTTCAGAGTGAACCCTCCTACGGCAATGGTTTTGATGAAAACTACAACGGTCGAAGAACTCTCAAGAAACTCGGGTCGATTCTCCAAAACCAACCATAGATCACTTCTACTTGCAAGATCATGAACAAATCTCATCATATTTGGCATGCAAACAATTTGATCTACCCATAACGATCATAGATATATGAAACTAAAGAAATAAGAGAAGTAGATCTAATTAGATCTATGAAACTGATCAATAACGATGAGGAATGATCACATACCTCAAGAATGCGTCTTCGATTCGCCAAGAGAAGCCTTCAGATCACCTCCTAAATGATGGGAGAACCCTTTTGACCTTAGAATAAGAAAAATCCATAGTTAGGGCCACTTAGGAAGAATAATGAGCCATTTATAGGAAAAAACGTGCGAGATCAACTTTTATAGGATCTCATTTATGTGGTCGTGCGGTTAGTTCGCACGGTTTTACAAACTGTGTGATAACTGTGTGTTATATACTACCTCAGAAACCCTTCTTGCACAGTTTTTCCACACGGTTAGCCAAACTGTGTTCCTCCCATGTAGAAGCTACTACCTCCAAGACCAACTACGCACGGTTTGACAGCACGGTTTAGACAAACTGTGTACCGCCCGTGCGACTTCCCCTTTTGCCACAAAACATCATTCCATGTTCTCCCGACTCTCCCATTCGTCACCCTTAACGTTGAAACCACTAAAATTATCAAAAAATGGATACATACCAAAAACCAGGGCTACTATAGTTCGTTTACTGAATTTTCATAAAGGAACTTCTTTACCCAATTTCAATTCATTTTGTTAATCATTTAATTCATGATTTTTCATGAAATGATTATGTGCGGAATGCATTCTAATATCTTATCTAGTATATATACTTTCAATATGGTTATTTATTGTGAATACACATAATAGATCTATTTGATTAAATAAATGATCTTTTAAGGGAATTTCAAAACTCAATTTCCACTCATTGGGTTTTGTGCTTGCTTCATGATAACATAATGCAAATATTATTTTGGGAATCACAATTTTTCATTTATTTTCTAGTTTCAACTTTATTTTTTGTGGACATTCTATTTCTACACATAATCACCCCATTGATAAATTGTAGCATCATTGATACAATCTTGTATGGGGCTTTCTATAAATCTCTTTTCATTGAGAGATATTTTGATTTATACACATTATTATATTATAGAGTTTATAATTAAACACTTTTTCTATTAATTTCATTCAACAGTTTCCAAAATTAATCTTATTTAGGAAGTGTTTCACTAAATGCCAAATGAAATGTTTCTTTTTAACGTATGCAGTGATATTGAACATTCCACCTCACTGAGTAAAATTTTATATTTTACATCCATAACAGGCCATAATCCTTTTAAATGTAAAATAAATACCATATACCCTTTTTATGTATTTTTTAATTGAAAATGGATTTTATAATGGATTGATTACATCAATATCTTTAAATGATATATTGTGATTGAAATTTGGAAATGTTATCTATCCTTTATTCTTGTTTTATGTTTTATTAATATGTTATAGTTCATTGGAATGGGATACGTATACAAGTGGTTCTATTATAAACAATTGGTGGGTGAGCCCAAGATATCTCTCCAACACATTGGGAAATGAGATAGAGGTAAATGTTAATGTTTCTCATAATTGATTTTGGAAATATATTATGATGGATATTCCAAACATATCTCCATATCTAGATATTAATGAAACATTGTAATTATGTTTTGGATGAAACCAGATACCATTATGGGGTATGATTTCTACCTTTTTTATTCATAAATATTATGATTTGATTAGTTATATTTTAGGGATTCTGTTTTAGTATTGAAAATTATAGTTTAATTGATTTGTTTGAATTAATAGACTAATGTTTTATTTAATTATTTTATAACCCTTACTGAGATTTTTATATTATCCCATGTTATTGAAATGTTTTTCATAGGGTATAAAAAGGTGCAAAATAAATAAATAATTCTAGAAGATTTATATCAAGAAATGAATTCTTATTTAAATTAAGGATTTTTATTGATGTGAACAAATTAGTTAGATTATAATTCTGTACATTGTAATATTTTAGATATAATGTAATAGTTATGGCCAAATTCTTTAAAACTCTAAACCTAAAAATATCATCTATGTTAATTCTTGACATAACTCAAGATTAGGTAATGTTTATGGTTGGGGCCTTATAATTTGTATTGGAGGTCGGATTATATAAATTTAGAGGTTAGGGTGTTATCTAAGAATATGTGACATAACCATAATTTTTATCATATTAGAAAGATTTATAGTTATTTTTGATAAATTGAATGTGTTTAAGATAACAAGTTTAGGTATATCTTAGTGTTTACCATATTCATAATATAGTATATGATGATTTTACAAATATACTCACTATCCTTTATGGTTTTAATAAATTACTGGATCTAGAATGAACAAAAATAATAATGGATGTGAAGGAAGTAGTGGTGGTTTTCTCAATGATAATCCAAATGAAATAGGACTTCCAATTTCAAATCTTGTTGTTATTATTAACTAACTATCTAGAGTCATTATTGACCTCCTAAAACTTGATGATTTTTCTAACGTATCATATATGCGATAAACAAATCCCAATAGTTGTTCATGTAATAATCATAAATTTAAGTATATTACAATAATTTTGTGCCTAGTATGTTGAAAGAGACAACTAGGAATATTATTCAATGGGGCTGGATGATGTTTTCTATGTGGTAATGAAGGTCATAATGCAATAACTTTCAGTAAAAAAGGATGCATCTAGTTGAATCTGAGAAATAAAATGATGTTCTTTCTGAAAGATAAATTTAATGTTTTAAATGTGGTCTACATGGTCAATATAAAAATAGATTCCCAATGTAGAAGGTTTTGAAATGGTGTCATTTGGATCATAAAAATATATGTCTACTAATTAGTTACACCATTGCAATTGAAGATGTGAAAACTAAAAATGACATATGAAATAATGGATTATTTCTCTATTAATCTTTCAACATATAGAAATCCTTGGACATTATGAATATTTTTTTAAGAAATATGTATTAAAAAATAATATGGAAATCATGGATAACATATCATGAACAATGTTTGATTATTAAGATGTCTACATTTTAGGAATTAAATAATTATATTATATATATGGTGATGATGTGTTTAAATTTATTAATGATGTGGCTACATAGGCAGACATCTAGTATTTATAACAATTAATTTTTTTATATAAAAATTTTTATTGAGGAAGAATTATCATTTATTATGTGGATATAGTTATAAATAACTATTCAAGATTATATTATCCCTTAATTTCATTTAATTATAGGTTATTAATTTTTGGAATTAAAATGAGAGGCATGAGATAACATTTTAGGTAAAATCTTTAATGGATATTTTGTGGAATTTTTATAATTTTTGGGAAATTTATAATATTATATAGTTTTCGAAAAATGAAAACATATAGACCTAGTGACAACTCGTCACGTCAGACAACGCTATATAATTCAAACCCACGATAAAGGTTCGATTGGGATTTTTCACCTAACACTAGGCAAAATAATGTCACTTGTTATTATGACATTTTCTTTTTAGATAAATGATTTTTTGGATCAATAATAAGTTTATTTTGGAACTTAAGCTTTATTAAATGGTTCTCCTTAGTATAAGAAAATATTTTGGTTATTAAGTGATAACGTTTATTTTGGAAGATGTTATCTCTTTTGGGAACACTATAGCCAAAGGAAAATAGAATAATATGAGATTTCATTTGTAGTGTAATGGATGAAATTTTATTTTGGAAGAATATATGTTTTTATTATGGACATATGGATATTTTGGTTATTTATGGAAATGATTAACATATTATAGAGAATATGTGGTTTGATTTATTTCACATCAGTATGAAACTTTATGAGTAGTTGATATTATTTAGAGATAAATGTTAATATTTATTGTGGAAGACTATGTGATTAAATTCATCTCATTTTTGTGTTTCAATCACAACATGGATTATATTGATTAATTTTAAGGACAATTATGTATTGAATAGTCTTTCTTGAAATTTGTGTACTGTTTGTTGAATTTTAGAGATAAGTGTATTATTTATTTTTATAAAGGATTGTCCTTTTGGGGAATATCACCTCTTGTGAATAAAATTTTGGTTTTGGTTAATGACAAAAGATTGGGGAAATATATAGTTCATCTTTTTTGGATTGTGTTATTCTAAACAAGTAGATTCTGGACATTTTTATGTGACCAAGTCGTCTTGAATACTCATCATTTGTAGAAATGATGAGTTTGTGTTAGATATTTATTAAAGGTTGAAACACTACTTTTCAAGTAAGTATATTTCCTTATGTTCTTATAAAATCTCATAAATAAATTCATCAATATTATTAAAAATATATTAAAACAAAAATTTTGTTCAGTTTATTTTCCTAATACAAAATCAAATACCATTTGGCCCATCACATGTTTGTGGTTTTTTGGTGGTTAACATTTTCCTGATCATTTTTTCTATAACACTCAATCAGAACATGATGGTTAGTTTTCTCTTCTATATCCATGTTTTCATAGAGCAATATTTAGTTTTATCTTAGGTGATATTTTTACTTCTCCTTAAATCTTCTAAATTTATATTTTTATGGACTATTTTTCTGATGTGGGACATTTAATGTTGTTTTTTTCCCAATTATAATATTGTGAGGATGAAACTTACAATGGGGGAATGATGTAACTAAAATTTTAATTATAGAATAATAACTTTTATTTTTTATTAATACATATGAATAATATAATAATCTTATGTTAAATATTACAATTTTTACAACATCATTCTCCTCCCAAAACTACAGGTTTCTTTTAAATATTATGTTTCCCACAACATGGAGTTACACTAGAAAATAATATATTGTTATTATTATTATTTTAAATGGTATCTAAAAAATATCTATTGTATTTATGGGAATGAACATAACTAACTATATTATGATTTTATATATTTATTAATTATCTTTACATTTATCCAAGAAATATTAGAGGCTTTCAATAAGAATAAATCAGCTTTTAGGCATGAAGTACATTAATATTTTTTCTAATGGGTGTTTTACCACCTTTTGAAGGAAAAACATTTTTAAATATTGTTTCTCAGAATTTTATATGATATATTTTGAAAATTAACCTTCATTTATTTAAAAGGGACATCATAATTTACTTTGGATGAAATTTTTTTAATTTTCTGATAAAATTCATATTTTCTGAATAGTGAAAAATATTGCATTTTAATTCAAAACAACTTTTTTATAAAATTTATTATATAGTTATATTTTACATTTAATTGTTTTTGAAGTGCGATTGGATTATACTTTTATCAATTATGAAAATATAGGCCCTTGGATGTGATTTCAATTTGAAATTGGACATAAAAAATGTCAATCTTTTGATAGTTATTATTTCTTAAAAACATGCTTTTTTGTTTTGACAACTGGGGTTAATTTTAAATTAAATTTCTGAAAATTCTATGTATTGAATTAATAAAAATTGATTTCATATTTGTAATAAGAAGGTCTAAATTTAGTAAAAATGTACATTTTATTTTTAAATATTATCAATAATAACTTTAGTAATTTTTTTATTTACAATGGTTAAAGGGTAAATATGGTAAATAAAGGTAACAAAATAAATTTATAATAATATTAAACTACACTTAGTCATGTCCCAATCCTATTAGATTGCATATTTCAAACTAGGGGAATCCTTGGATCGATTTTGGGACCCCATGGAGCCACTTGGATTTGAAAATGAAATTTTATAAGGATTACATTAATGTAAAGTTAAATGTAACATAAACACTTATCTTTTTGTAAATAATTATTTATAAGGGTCTATAGAAGATACATTTTCAAGTGTAAAGAGACATTAAAAATATAAAAAGATTCCATAATTCATGGTATTTTATTTTTAATTTTTATAATGTGTATATATATATATATAATTATATGTATGACACAATGATGATGTAGTGATTACCTTATTAATAAGTGATTTAAAAAAATTAGATTATAAATATTAAAATAAATTTATTCTGATACATTTAATCATATAAACCAAATTTTAGGACACTTATGACAGGTTATATTTCATATAATTATGATTTTTTGAATGAATCATGCTATTATGGATTAATTAAAAGTCGTGATAAGAAAAGTATATAAATTGACATAAATGAGTATTTAAACAAGATACTATTTTATTAAATGTAATAATAGTCCTAAAATTATAGTATTTGTCCAAATTATTTAGATAAGGTTATAAATTCAATTAAAGGACTAATTGAAGTTATATTGGAATTTTATACTAACTATAGTAACCATATAGTATGAATATACACTAATACGTAGTAAGTGTCAAATAAGTTAATTAAGGGTAAAATCAATAAGATAATGTTAGATTTGTCACCTATACTTTTCAAAAACCAATTGGATGAGCGATTTTCGACCAAAAGGCATATTATCTTTGAAATAAATTTCTTTTGGACACTTTGAAACTGAAAATGATTTTATATTAAAATAATACATTCAAACATTCTTAAAGATCCCCTCCCCCTATTATAAAAGGGAATCACCTCTACCCATTTAACCTCACCACTCAAGCCCTTTGGATTATCCATAATCTTGCCAAATAATCTCTTAATATCCGTCAATTCCTACTATATTTCTTAACTTAGGTATGAGAAAATTCAAAAAAATCGTTTTAGCTTAAATCAAAAGGAGTTACTTGATTTGAGGTAATGTCTTCTCTAAAGATTCTTTCATTTATTTTCCTTCTCAAACCACCTGAACTCTCTTTATTCTATTTTTTTATTACAACAATAGTATATTAAAAATACTAGGATGTTTTTTGATATGTATTTGAACTGCACTTACACTGACCTCCATCTAATTGATACAAACATATTGTTTCTATGTACGTCAAACTACTGCCTCACGAAATGACGATTGTTCGATTTTACACTACCACCTCTCATTGTGTCCATTATTATTGAACATTATTTTTATATGATAAATATTAAAAATATATTTTCTATATGATTCTGTATTTTTCATTTACATCATACCTTTATGCTTTCCGTAATGGGTAAATACAATAATTTTATTTTAGTAAGTGCATACTACTGCCCCCTCAATGTTATATGACTCGTTAATTCCATACATGGAATATATAAAGGATGGAATTAATGAAAACATATAAAGTATAAAAAATTTGGTATTATACTAAAATAATAATATACATATGTATCGTTATGTTTTAATTCCATTAAATATAAAAATGAAACCAAAGTAGCGTTTATGCGTACGTACGGCTTACCGTCTCAATAAAAAGCACATTTCACTGAATATCACTTAATGATATAGACTATTATACATACATATATACTGGATATAAATACATATATAATGGATATATATTATATTTATATTATGAAAATGAATCTAGATATAATTGACTTTTGACTACATCGATAATTTGTAATTATAACAAGTTTATTTTTGACTCAAGCCCAAAATATTGACAAAATGAACTATATTGACATAAAATGATATCATTTATATAACATGGTGATAAGTTATATAAAATTAAGTATATACTTCAATAAGGTTATTAATAAATTATAAATTAACTTTAGTTTATTACTCATGAATCTAACAAATGAACGAGACAAGTTTTACTCAATGTACGGGGACCTTTCGCCCTCCTCATTTAGTCAAAGACTTAGTTTATGTAATGCATTTTAATTTACATTTTCACATTTTGGGACATTTTCATCTATATCCTTATTTTTTCATCTTATTTACAAGTTATTAGAGATCATTTTCCCTCTCTTAATCTCTTTTTTGGAATTTATATCTGAAACTGTTAGGCAACCATATTTTCATATGGGAACTTCTTAATCCCATTTCCATTATTTGTTTTAATCATTATCATATGGATTATGTGATTATAAGATTATGTGACAAATTAATTATGATATATTATCTTGTATTTATACTATCATTATGGGTATTTACAATGAATAGACATAGTCGGTCTATTTAATTAACAATATGATCATTGCAAGGGAATTTCTAAACTCAATTTACACTCATTACTATTTTTCATTTTTTTGTAATTCCCACTTCCATTTGTGTGGATATGATGTTACTATAAATAATCACTCCATTGATAAATTCTTACCTCATTGATACATTCTTGTAAAGGACATCAACATAATATCCTTTCGTTGAACCATATTTTGGTTTATTCACAACCTTGTTTTAGAAATTTTATAATTAAAACTGTTTTATTTTAATTTCATTCTATGGTTTTCAACAAAAATACAATTTATAAAGTTTTTTACTAAATAAAAATAGAAATGCTTCTATTTATCATATGTTCTGATATCTACTTTTCCGCCACTGCGATTATTATTGGATATTTGGATTCCATAACAAGCCATAATGTCATTAAAATGATAATAAATAACATATAACTATTATAGATATTTTTCAATTGATAATTGTTTTTATAATGGATTTATTAGGTCAATATCTATAAATTTTATATTTTGTTTGCAATGTGGATATTTTATTTTAATTTATTCTTTTTTTATGTGGTATGAATATGTAGTGGTTCATGGGAATTGGTTATATATACAGGTGGTTCCCTTGTTAATCAAGTGAGAGTAATCACATGATATCTCTTCAATTCATTGGGAAATGATAAAGAGGTAAATTTTAATGATTCTCCTAATTGATTTAGGGAATATACTATTATGGTTATTCCAAACATAACTATCTATGTAGTAGTGATTGATACAAAATAAGTATGTTATAGACTCCAAAAGTAACCATTATAGTTAATGATTTCTATGTTTTATTCATAATTATTATAATTTGAAGAGTCATTATAATGTGATTATGTTTTACAATTAACAATTACGGTTTCATTGATTTGTATGGATTAATGTACTAATATTTTCTTTTTTTATTTTATAACTCTTACTATGCTTTTTATACACATCTCAGTTTTCTAGAATTTTCCATATGTAATAAGGAACTGTAAGAGAAAGGAATAATTCACGAAGATTTATATAAATAAATGAATTATTTCTTTATTTATGGAGTTTAATTTTTGTGAATTTTTTTTGTTAGAATAGAACTGTCTACTTTATAATATTTCAGATGTAATGTAGTTGTTATGGCCTAATTCTCTGAAACTCTAAACCACAAAATATCTTCAATATCAAATTCTAAACTTAACAAAACATTATATAATGATTAAGGTTGGGGAATTATAATATATCTATATATAATGTCATGATATTTTGGAAAAAGGAATGGGTATTATCTAGGTACATTTTCTACATTATGATTCTTGATTACGTCAGTGTTCTGTCCAATCAACTACCCCCACCTTTGACCCTATCTCATGTACACAATTTATTCTAAGAATTTTTCATATGTATGTTCATACGAGATCCCTCTCATATATTAAATTTATAGGATTTATAGCTGGGAAAATATATCTATTATGAGGAGAAGTGGGTGATAATTATAGACTATATATATAATGTTATAACAATAGAACAACTACCCCGAAATACATACTATAGAAACCCCATAAATATGATGAGCCAACATAGAAACAATAAGAATACATAATGCTGAAGTATGATCACCCATTTTTACTATCTACGTAATATTATATTACTATAGTGAAAATTATTAAGGTGTAATGGATATAAAACTATATGAATTTAAAAGAACACTCTATTTGATATTGCATACAATGTAAAATAACAAGCTTAAATAAACCATCCAATTTTATTGTAGGACAATATGGATATTAAATTTTTGGGTTTTAAATGGATAAACAAAATTATAAATTAAATATAAATAATTTACCTATTATGTAATAATTTACTGATTAATTCTTAGTATATAAGACCTCAAATTTATCTAATTTCATTTTATTATTTTAAAAAATAAATTTTCCGCCAAAATGATTATATATATATTATCAAGAACCATTACTTTAAATTTATTTAGAATTTTAAAATTTTATTTGATAAAAATAAAATCATTTATAATTTTTTATATTGATATCAATTTAGAGTAAAATTTTCTGTAATTTATTAAATAATTATGTTTTAATGACTAGTGAACATATAATGATTTTTATTTCAAAATTTCTTTAATTTTAATATATTGAATTCTAAAAAACTATATCACATTGGTTTTAAAATTAAATCATATTCTTTTTATTAAAAAATTTCTAGATATGTTATTTGGAATTACTTGTGTTCATTTATTTAGTATAAAAATATCTTTTATACAGTAATGGAATTTTTATGGTTAAAATATTTTTTATTCCAGTCTGTATTTTCTCTAATATAAATTCATCATACTTATATAAGTTTTATTAGGAAAAATGGTTCATGAAGTTTGAATCAGTACGTCCAAATTGGTTAGATATGATCTTTTATAGTTATGAATATTTACTATAGTTTGTAATTTTCAACAAAGTAAGAATGAGTTGCTTCTATTAAATATCATCCATTCCAATAATATATAAGTGTATTCAGCATTTTCATAGTCGTTCCTCATGGTATTACCTTCAAATGGATCATCTATAATAGAATCAATCATCAATAGGTTCTTGAAAGAATGGATTTTCTACACATTGGGTCTTAAAAACCCTAAGGATATGTTTTTTCAATTAACTATCTCTTTATAAACTATTATAAAGGTCGAAAAAAATATTTATATTTGAAATATTATTGGGTAAATTAACCTGGATACCCCATATTGAAACCTATAGACTCAAATTATAGAATATTAATTTTATTTATAATTTATTATTTCAAGGTTCATAAGATTCCATTTTGTATTTTTATTAGTTAATGAATTTTAATATTTATATGTATCCAGTGGATGAAATGGAAGAAGTCTGGACAAATACTGATATTCTAGATGATGTGACTATTTCAATAATGAAATGACTATCCATATAGAAGAAGGAGACAAGTACATTATGGATTTAATTAATTATATTACTCATGATTTGAATGGTTACATGAATCTTGAGTAACACCCTTATTATCATGTAATAATGCATTAACTCAATCAATATTATATTCACCAATTTATTATTCATAGACTATGTGAATGTTGTTCTTGCTATTTATCACGTGTTGGTTGAAGTCGGTTAGTGATATGTGTTGATCATGAGTGTGACATATAATGTTGATATTGATTCCACAAAATGAGAATAATTCATGAAATTAATTTTCAAATTTTATTTTTATAAATCACTCAAGCATTACATGTTCAGGGATTTCCTCATATTGAATAAAATGATAGATGATTATGTTGGTAAATATGAGGTAAACATCAAATGTATTTATCAATACACATTAAAATTCACCACCAATGATAAATGAAAGGTGTAACACATAATTAATGGATTAAATAAAATTAAATGTAAATATTTTATGACTTAATACATTGATATATATATATAAATTGATCTTTCTTCCATCATGGTCGAGATGGTGACTCTAGACTCTCAAGTGTCACTTGAGCCAGAAGATAAAAAACATTAAAATGTTGTTTACATCAAGTTGATCAATAAATAAATATAATAGAATAATGAAAAACCTACATAGAATATATAAAAATTGTGGATATAGAATCTCTAAATATGTCTAAGGGGAACCTGGGGATTATTCATGTGTGGGAAATAAGGGTATAAGGAAAATTAATTCAAATGGGAGAAAAACAAATCTCCTAATATAATAGAGTAAAATAATGTTATGATCCTCAATCATCAAATGATTAATTGATTCATAGGTACCATACACATGTATTATGGAATGAAATTTCCAAATGCACTAGTTTTCAGAAACATTCAAAAAAATAATCCTCTAAATCATAGAAAATAACATCAATAATATGCTATCACAACTACTGATGTGGATACTAAAAAAGATGTCACAACAATTAAAATAATTATTCATCTAATAAGCATAATGATATTTTTTATATTGCTCAAATGAATTATTTTATAGCATAAATTCTTTTAAATTTTATTATAACAGAACTAAAAACATGTTAGTTGAGATATTTTAAAAAATAAAAAATAAATCAATTGATACATCTTAAATAAATTACTCATCCTTGGTAAATGTTTTTGGAAATATATTTAAATAAAATCTATGAAAATATCCTTAAATATATTTTGATACAAGTTTGGTTATGGTTTGTCTATAATTATATATGAATAAAATCATATTTTGAGAGATTGAGATAATTATTCACATCCCCTGTCATCCCCCAATTTGGAATAAGTATCGGGAGTAGGTTGTATCTCCCTTGAAATAATTGTCATACAACCACAAAATAGGGCAAGGGATGCACTTATCTTTATCAGCACTAAGTAGAATTCACTGATAAAGGGGTGTGCCTTTATTAGTGCTATCTAAATGTGCTGAAAAATGTACCCTTTATCCTCACAAAAACATGTGCTAATAATGGTGTTACCTTTATCAACGTTTTTTAGCAGTGATAAAGGGTACATTTTTCAGCGCTATTGTTAGCACAGATAAATATTATTATTATTAATTTATATTATATTAGTATATTTATATTCAAAAATAATGATTATTTGTGTACATTAAATAAAAAACAAATCTATATGATTAATTTATGTTTTTTAGTAATTAATATATATATATATATAATGATTTAATTGAAAAAATATTTATAAGATTATAATTATATATATATAATTAAAAAATTATAATTTTTTATATATTACAATAATTAATAAATATATTTATTATATTTATTATATTTATTAAATATTTATTGGATTTATTAGATTA
The DNA here is from genome assembly GCA_963277665.1 of Viscum album. Taxonomy (NCBI): domain Eukaryota; kingdom Viridiplantae; phylum Streptophyta; class Magnoliopsida; order Santalales; family Viscaceae; genus Viscum; species Viscum album. The sequence continues at coordinate 65,135,550 of OY728143.1, forward strand.
AATCATTGTACTTGTTATATTTATTATATTTAATATATTTATTTTATATTTCAATATATAATAATTTTTAATATATATTTTTATAATTAAAATTATTGAATATATGTGTGTTTTCCAATGAATTTGGTCAACAAATATAGGTGTATATGTTATGTATCATATGCACGAATGTTCATTTTAACAATACATGATGTGGTATACTGATTAATTTTGAATGTTACCCATATTAACTATATATGTTCTAAAAATGTATATATTAAATAACAGTAAATAAATGTAAATAATAAATATAGTTTATTATTTTTTAATTATATATATAAATTAATTTCAAAGAAATTGGTAATAATAATTTATTAATATAAATATATTATAATTATAAACCAATATTTATAAATATATATTATTTATAGATATAATTATGAATAAAAAATTTATCTTATATATCATTTTAAATAAATATATAATAAAATATATAAATTATTGAAATTATACCTTTATCAGTGCTTTTTTAGTGTTGATAAAGGCATATACATATCATCCATAAAAAGGACAGATAAAATAAGTATTTACCGGCGCTAAAATATTTGCGCTAATCACGATATGTCTTATCTGTGATTTTATTTTATTGCTGATAAAACACACCATTTATTAGTGCTTTTATCTAGTGCTGGTAAAGTTTCCAGCATTTTTATAAAATAACCCTAATAGGATCCTCCTCCCTCATACCCATTCAATCCTTTGTGAAAGCTAAACCCTGCACTGTCAACCTCTCCTCCACTACAACCCCCCACCTCCCCCTCAAATGCCGCTGCCTTTTCCTCCTCCACCGCCGAGACTATCCTACTCCTCCATTGACATGATTCCTCCTTGTTTGCAACCCTACTTCTCTTCCTCCTATGTCATCACGGTCTCCCCCTCCTCCTCCTCCTCATCCGGCCACTGACTCACCCACCTCCGCCACAACCTCCTTCACCTCCTCTAGCTCTTTCTCCCCCTCCTAGTTGCGTGGTCCCCTTATCCATGTGACCTACTCTAGCCTGACCTCCTCAACTGACGACCGTCCAAGAATCCTCCTCTACAGTGCACAGATTCTCCCTGGTGATTCTCTTATGTAATTAATTTTTACCGTTCTACATTATAAAGAATATTGGTGTGCAGTGTATGGTTTAATGAACCCTATAGTTATATTTTTTCATGGTAATAATTACTAGTATCCTATGTTGAAAAAGTATGAATGGGATTTTGATCAATCATGTTGTAAAGGTCATGGGTTGAGGATTTTGTGAGGGAAGAATTATGATAATCACATGGAAAAGGTATTTATATGGACTGTTAATTGGGGTAGGGTGATATTGAGGTGAACAATATTGGTAAATAGCATGAAATTACTAGAGATTTGGCTATCCTAAGTTTTGGTCCTTTATGGTAGTACTACATAGTGTGATTGGGGGATGCCTTGGTGGGTACTAGTGATGGAATAACCAATGGGTATGGTGTTGTGTGAGATATATCATGGATTTTTAAATTCTTATATCTCGTTGAGTACATGGTTTGTTTTGATTATCCCATATAATGTATTAATCAAGGCTATATGAAATTGTGACATCTCCCTTAGAAACATTATATGTATAGTACAGGGAAATTATTTGATTATTATGTTAGTGGAAATGATAATGTTGATTCATTATGACCTCATGGGTATTTAAATCCACACTTTTGTTAGTTTATGTTGGTAAGAAAATATTAATAAAGATGTTTATTGTTGATATATTGTAACATATAATTGATTGGATCATAATGATATGCTTTCTAACTATATATTATGTTAATGATGGATACGTTTAGTGAGGTTGTTTAGGATGGGTCATATATGAGCTTATTATTTAATCGCATCATTCTCAATGCTAGGTTTCAATCATTGTCCATCTAATATCTAGGATGAGTCTTATATTCTATGATTGTTCATTATATCTTAATCATTAATATATATCTATGATTAGGATGAGGTTAATAGACCTTGGCATTGGCATGTAATGTAACACCACCAAAATGATCATTCATTCAAATTTTATAATGTTTATGATAGACTATACATTATAGGGTATATGCGATTTTTACAAGGCAAGAATTATTTTAGTGGTTTAGATTGTGTTCAAGGTTATATACATTATACCCTCCCTAAGATATGGTTTATGTATATTCATTTATCCAAGGGATGTATCTTACATTTGTTGTATTTATCAGGCAGTATGTTGGGTCTTTTATGACCTTCCAAAATCCACTTCTAGTATATCTTATTAGCCATGCAAAATACTTTTTATTAGTGACTTAGATTTTCTTAGAGGTTATATTGGTTATTCCAGTTCAGGTCCTCTTTTATATATGTGATTTTATCCATGTAATCCACCTTATGTAAATGGTTTGGATCACTAGAGGGGGTTGTAAATTCTATGCACTCCATATTGTTGGGGGGGTGGATGTTATTCCATTTGGAATATATTGAAATCCCAATTCATGATGATGATTATATTTTAATTCCTAAGGGATGAGTGTTGTAGAGTATACATTTTTTTAATTCAACAAAGTGACATCATTGGGTGCACTATGAAGTATACCCTTAGGCTACACTATAATTCACCCTATTCATGAAATGAAAAGAGATTTTTTTGACTTTTTAATGACGTTCCTCTATTACTTATCAGTCACTCGACCACATCACACAAACCAATCTTCCCCATAATTTCCCCCTCTCATAATTCACTATCTAGGATGTGTAATGGTCGTTTCATAGTGGACAACCCACCCATACCTGGACAGCCCACACACCCTCCCCCAGACCCCTATATCCACCCCTCATAGACATCCCAGAACCCTGCTAACAGGTCATCCCCCACACCCCAGCAACCCCCTAGACATCCCACCCCTTACCCTTTGGACCTTTTATGTTTTACTGGAGTTTTACCTTTTATCATCTAAAACCCCTCCATGATAAACCACCCTATCCCTCCTATCCTTTCGGGTGTTTCTTTGTCTCCCTGTGTATGTTTCATCTTTCATTAGTAGTATTGGAGAGCCTAGGATAATATTTATCCTATATTATTCCTTATATATATTAGTGTCTTCCCCCTAATCTTATATTTAAATGGGCATGGATCAATTAAAATTGGAAATGTAATAATACGTCCTAGGATGGTATCACAACCAACAAATGATCTGACATTCCACTATCCTATGTGGTGTTCATGATACCTACGAGATAGAAATGATTCCTTGGGAAAAAATACTGTTACTGTGGAATATTTTAAACATAAATTAGATTAAAATAAATATGATCTCTCCTCTAAAAAGCATTCATTTCCCACTCAGAAGTTGAAAATCTAGGAAAATAGAAGATTCCCAATATATAAATAAATACGAATCATATATCATATATGGATAATAAAATCTCACTATTTACCAATAAAATTGTTTAATAAGTGTGTTATCATTATATGTTTTCTTTTCAATTAGAAATCTCTTCCGCTTCACGTCTCTCCTCTGATGTGAACACACCTCTATCATGTCATGAACAACACCTTCCTTGTGAGTTTTCTCCTATAACTCATTATTTTACTCTTGTTCACTTGTTATTAATATTTGATAATGATTGTTATATTGTAAAATTTATGGGATAAATTCCCCAACTAAAAATCATGTCCATTAGTGGTCCTTGTTTGAACAAGAAATTATTTTCATGTTTGTTTGTTACTATTGAACATTGGAATATAAAAATTTGTAAGTTACATATATATGACGTTTGAATAAATTCACAAGCATGATAAACCTTTGGTGATAACCCTCGAATTAACAAATTGAATTGAATAAGGGATTCTTTGTAAATTATTAAAATTTGATTGTTTTGTTTGTATGGTGTTACGATTGTGAGAAATACATACCATGGTGGCTCATACCACTCTGGGATATAGTTTAGTGCATTCAGATGAAATTCCCCACTCATTCCCACATTCATTCCAAAATGCATCCGATGGTGGGTCACAAATTGTGGATAATGTTCACCTGATTGGAAACATTGTTTCGGGTGAACTTCCCTCTAGATACTGTGGGTTTTTTCTTATCAATGGATTATGTTGATACCTTGGAATGATCATACCATAATGGTCAGTTGTATCCATTAGTGATAAAGCACATAGAACTTAGGATAGTGGATGAGGAGGAGGATACATGGACTACAACGTCATTAAAAAGTTAGATTCCAAAAAAAAAACATCTTCCAGAAGATCCACATCTCTCTAGATGTCATAGAATCAAATGATGAACATAGATTCAACACCATAAACAATGAGTGTGCCAATGGATTTCGTAACAATGTATGCGGTTCCCGTGAAAGAAGTTTCAGTTGTTGGGGGATCTGGTCTAATTATAGTGAGTTATATTATCAAGAACTCCATGATAGTGTGAATGAGGTGGTCACCATAAGGGGGGGAAAGAATTTCATCGTTGTGAGAGTATCGATGGTGGAGGAATAAAATTTGGAAATTCAACATCACAATGAGGACTTGAATGAAGCATCCATGTGTACAATAGAAGTATAAGCTCGTAAAAATATAAACATTGATGGGAGGTATGAGATAGAAATCCTCTTACCTGAATTCTAGCACCGATAATAAATCCACAATGTTGTAGTGAAAACATTGATTGAGCTGTAAAATCTATTCAATGTGGGAGAAATTTCATGATTTGATGCTTCTAGGAGGGAATATGCACTAAAATAGGGTGTAGATTTGGAAATTAAATCTGGGACCATTTATGCTAATAAATACCTACTATAGAGAATTGATTATCAGTGATTGGGGGTATTATGAGAAAATACTACTTTTAGTATTCTAGCTTTATCCTATACCCAATATTTGGAGAGTTATGGGGGAGACTCTTGACTACAAAGATTCCTCCTTTTTATTGACAATAAATGAAACCTTTGGGTTTCCATGTTGTCATTGAAATTTCTTCCTCTTCATTTCACATATATATAATCTAAACTGATCAATATTTATAAGTGAATTAGTCATGTTAAGACTCTTATAAAATATTACTTCAGTCCAAAGAAAATATAGACATTTAAATGGTTTAATAGTTAACACATCCCATGATTTTCAAAGATACATATCATTGTATATATACAAATCTATCCTATAGAAATGTTTGTAACAAGTAACACATCTTACCACCCTTAAACTCCCTTACCACCGCATGTCATACGACATCTGGTCTCAAGGCCACATTCCTACCATTATCAAGATCAGATATCATGTATCTTTTAGTATTATGGACCCCTACAGACCCAAATGTGTCTTTTTTATTAAAAAAATTACATTTTATTAATTTCATATTTCATATTAATGTTTAATTTATTTCATTATTTTATTACATACAAAATATTTTTTTCATATATATGTGGAATGTTTTTCTAGAGTTCTGATGTTTTGTTCATTAACTAATACCATGGACGATAATTTCTTAGAAGGGATCACCTATTAAAAAAGGATGAAACGTTAATGTTTTTACTATTTTTGGATAATTGTAATTTTAACCATATAAAACATTGTTTTAAATGTAAATAGAAGTTTGTTTTTTGTATTCATTAATACAAACAAATGTATATAGCATTTTTTACTAAACACTTGGGTGTACTGTTCATATCATCTATGCATTGTTTGTGTATAGGTGACTTATTTTTGGTAATGTGTGATGGTGATATTTTGTGCTATGTGTGCAGGTGCTGTTTTTGAGCAGATGTGCATGTGTGTAGGTGTCTAGTTGTTGTGTAGGTTTTATGTTTGCTCAGGAAAATTGGCCATTATCAGTGATAATTATGCTCTTATAAATTAAGAAATTATCAACGCTCAAAATATTGGAGATAATGTCTTCATTTAGCAATGCTCAAAATAGTGTTGATAAAGGTGTCCTTTATTAGCGCTCAAAATAACAATGATAAATTGGACCTATTTCAGTGCTCAAAATAGCACTATTAAAGGTGAAACTTTATCCACGCTAAATAAGATATGATAATGAGGGCTATTATAGGCTCTTTTTAGCACAAATAAAGGGAACCCTTTATCAGCTCTTTTTCAGCCCTATTAAAGGGGACCCCCTATCTTCAGCGGGATTGAAAATACTTTTCTAGTGCTTTAAAAGGTGTTATGTGGAAATTTTAAAATCCCTTTTTGTTGTAGTGTCATAAGGGTGTATTTTATTACTTTATGAAAAATAATATCATTCTCAAATATATATCAAATAATAGATAAGATTAATTGAATACAAATAGTTTTTGAGGTATTATGTTGATGTATTCACATAAAAGTTTCACATACTTCATCCTAACTCCGATATTATATTCCAATTCATAATTATTCAGGTATCTCTTCAAATATCCAAAAATCCTTACGTGATGGACACTGTTGATATGGAAGAACTAAGAAATAAGATAGTGGGAAATATATATAATGGTATTATAAATTAAAGTTCTTCACCAGGGGATGTGTTTTTCTTCTTCATCAAGAACAATTATAGTTTAATTCCACTGTGTAATGATTATCATGAACTAAAAAAATCATAATACTGAATAAATATCAAATACAATGAATTTTTGACCTATTTAATCAACTTAATTGAGCCAATATTATCTAAGGATGATGTTCTATTGGGATATCAACAATTAAATAAAATAAATGATGATTTCCACTAAGTATATTTTTAATATGGAATGGAATGTTTGTGTTCAATGATATGACATTATGAATCACAAATTCCTCAAATGGCATTAGGGATAAAATTATATGAGGATTTGGATATTACCTTTCAAAAATATTTGTATTATTAAGAGAAGAAATTATGATATACCTTAGAGGAAAGGATTTATATGAGAAACATTTCAATAATGTGATACAGACATTGAAAAGGTAATATTTTAATTAAATGCATTATAATTGTGAATTATAAATGAATAAATTATCATTCATGGGGCATGTTATCACTAGAAAGGGGAAATATAATTGCACCTAAAATATAATGGAAATATAGTGATTGAATATATCCATATATATATACAAAAAACATATAGTTTATTTAGACAATTAGGTTGTTATCGATGATATATGATAATATTTTCACAATTTTCACACCTAATAAACAAACTACCCATGAATTGAGTGATTTATTTTCTCGATCCGTGAATGAAATGATTTCATTAAGTAATTAATTAATGTAATTATCACTAAACATGTCCACATGGAATCCTTGGACGTGGAACATTATATAATTAACATTGATGATTCAACTAAGGGAATACGCTAGGTACTATTATAGTTTGATAAATTTATTTCCTATACTTCAAGGAAGTTGAATGATCATGAATAGAACTGTCAAATGTACGCCTCCGAGTGGGATTCTACAATATCCACATTAAAAATATGGTGTCATTATTTCAATGGGGATAAGTGTGTGATATATATGGGTTGTAATATTTTCAAATATAAATTCACCTGGAAGAAATTTAATACTCTAAAAATAAGTATTTTTTTGGTTGGCCATGACTATTACTATTCAATCAATCACCATCCTATGGAACAAAATAATTGGAATATTATATACGTTGAATGGATCAAACAACATTACAAATTTTTATAATATTAAAATGATGGAATATTCTTATACATTAAAAGGATTCATATTGGAATCATAAAGGAAGATTAATCACTATTACATTATCAATAAATTATTCAGTTATCCTATATGGAGAAGATTAAGGATTATAAATGGGACAATGTATAAACTTAAAATAATGTGAAATCTATAATAAATGTGTGACCCATTTAGTTAAAAATTTATGAAAAATTATTTTTATTATATTTTAGTGATATTTCATCAATAAAATATTGAGATATATATAGAGATGATGAATGATGAACATGTCTCAGACTTCTATATCAATATTGGGAGTATGGCGATTTATCTAGATAAAAAATAACATGGGTTGAGGGAAAATATTATGAAAGGGATCAAAAACACATGTGAAATTTTTTTTTATGTCATAATGTGAAGGATGAAATAAAATAAAAATGATGGGATCCTGAAAAAATAACCATGCCAACATAAAAATTGGGTAAACACCACCATGGAAATTTTCATTGAGCTTATAAATAGATCAAGTTGAAATAAATCTATAAGGTTTTTGGTTAATCATATTATAATGATATCACAATTATTTGAAATAAAATTTTACTTTTCACTCAATCTTTAAGCAGGTGTATATATTAGAGAGGCACTGAGGCTATATGAAAAAACAGTATTGATTGTATCTTATCATGATCTAGAATTACATCTATGTTATTGAAATCTATCAAAAAAACTATAATAAACAGTTTTATTTTCAGTATGGATTTTCAACCCCAAATGATGATCAATATTCATTAAATATCTCCACACTTGAATTCAATTTGATATAATTGTTAATGTACTTATAAGTAGGATGTGTTCCACATCATCCTCTTGTCGAGTTTTTATACAATAATTGTATCAAAAAAGACTATTAATGGATCTTTATAAATCCCTTTATGATAAGATATGTAGAAAACATATTCATTCTTATAAATATGGTTAATGCAAGAAATTTACACATAAAATGGTTGACATAATAGAAAAAATTCAATACCATTTAGAAACACATCCAAGCTACTCATAGTCGATATAAGATCATTCAAAATAATTGCTAATGAAAGAATAATTTTTATGTTGAAGATAATGTGTTCCTCAACAAATCACCAAGTAATAGATTCATGAGACTTGTGAAAATTAAAAAACTAATCCCTATGCAACTTAACACATTTTTTATTTTTGATCACATTTGAGATTTACCTTATCAACCGGCCGTTCAAGAAATTATCTATTAATTACATGACATATTCTATGGAAAACTCCTGTTGAGGTACATACAAAATCACTCAAATGAAATGAATTCATATGTTTTATATCTGTAAAATGATCCATCCTATGTGGAGATTTCAGTGAAGACCTTGGAGTGTAGAGAAAAAGTAATATACAACAAGAAAATTAACTTAGTCAATGTACTATAGAGAATACTTAAACTCGTAAAAACATTTTAGAAACCAACTGATTAAATGATCTATAAGAACAATAAAATATTTATCTAATTTTTTTTATTGAAAATTTTAAGAGAGGAATTTTAATAAGGGGAAAGAATGTAAAATCTAAAATTTTAAATGATCACTATGTTCGATAGCATATCAAACATGTATCACCACACATAGATGAACCATTAAAAGTTATTATAGTATAACATTATTGTTATGAAAGAATATATGAGTTTTACTAAAAACATTATTACATATATATTTAATTGAAATATTTAATGAAAAATTATTTTTAAATAATTATGAAATAAAGACCCATTTTTTAATTAAATCATTTTCATTCTTAAAATCATTTTTAAATAAAAATATTTTAATTGCGTTTTTTTAAAAAATATTAAAATTTATTTTTTGTATATTGATAAATTTTATATGAAAAAATTGTCCATATTATTCATATCTAGATATTAAAATTTTCTTTGTGTGAGTATTTTTGATTTTTCTAAATGGGTTGATGTGTCAATGAATACTGAAAAATAAATATTATTACTGGAAATTGTATATTTTTGTAGTATATACAAAGAAAAATTATATTTTAGATATGTTGTAAAATATTATTACATCATTTTAAATAAATATAATCTAAATATTTTATTTGTAATATATTTTAATAAAACATTATTTATAAATAATTTATACTGAAAAGTAGTTTTTATAAAAAAATCATTTTTCATTGTATTTTTTGTTTTTATGAAAACATTATTTCATACGCAAATATAAACTAATACTATAAAATGGATTCTATAATAGGAATCAAGAGGTCAAAAAAATTTAAATAGTTCCTTTTAATTTATGGTAATAATGAAAATAAACCATGAAATTAATTATCACTACGATTAGTGAAAATCTAGAAATTCTGGTGTAAAATAATTGACATGTTCTTTAAAATGAACATAATTCATGAATATTTACTATTTAATCTCTTTAAATCATCCTTTTCTAGCTAGTTTCCAAAACTAAAACATCATTGTTCCATATTTCAATTATTTTGACATTTATATTAATTTATGTAATTAAAAGTTAGAAATGTCATTATATTATTTTTATTAAATCTAAATTTTTTAAATAGGGCAATGCATAGAAAATTGCCAGTTTTAAATAAGTTAATTTAAATATAAAATATTTTGTTAATATTCTTATTTATTTCTTATTTCAATGAAAAAATTATTTCCTTAAACAATGACACAACACTGAAACATTAATTATTCGATTTATTGAAAAATTAAATAAATGACATTAAAATGTTAAAAGAAATATAGCTTAATGAATTATTTATTTTATGAAAATTTTATATATAAAAATCTTATTATAGATGATTTAATGATATGTATTAAAATTATAGTTCTTTCATGAAGTATATTAAATAAAATTAAATTATTAGTTCTGAAAATGACATTAATGAGATTTTATAATAAATAATAAATTATTTATTAAGTATTAATTCATAAAAATCCATTCATTAGAAATTTTATTTTTATGTTGCGTAAAATATCATCCTGAACCATGTAATGGTATATTTACATTTTATAATACATATTTTCCCCAGTTTATTTAAAAAAAATGTGTTATCATGGTAATTCTGAAAATGGGATAATGCAAGTTAAATTAATGATAAAATCATAAAAATAATATAAACATGTCCAAATATTATCGAATGATATCATTTCAACCAATAGTAATTATATCTCATAATTATAAAAGTTTTTATCTTTTTATCCAATAATATTTGTTTATATGAATTTATAATTTTGTGTAATTCCAAGAGTTTTCCTCACATTAGTTATAAAAGAGATAATCCTCTACTTTTTTTCACAGAATATAATAATTTTGTTTCATAAATTCTCTAGAAAATTCATAAAATCCTTCCCGAGAGTATGGATTTCCTCTTTTGGTCATAATACTAAATATAATTGATTTATTGTTTAATGAAAAAATGTTTTCTAATGAACAAATATTATTTTGGAAACAATTTTATTTTTTTTCTAATTCTAGCTCCAATAAATGTTAAGAAAACTTAATTAAACAAAATGAAAAATATATATCAAATATTGAGTTTTTATTATGTTAATTTAATCACTTACAATTATATCTTCTTCCAAAAAATTTGTAATTAAATCATTATTTATTTGTATAGTGTATTACAGCCTCACGATATGATGAATTAATTTTACATAACTACTTCTCTTGGATGGTTATAATGGTTTGTTCGATAAATATATGTTTTAAATTTAATATTATTTTTAATTAATATAAAATTATTATCTATTATAATTTTTTCATCCATCAAATATAAAAACATTGTTCATTTTTACATATGGACTCCCATAACAGTGAATGATGTAATATATTTTTTATCTCTACCTTTTATGGAATCATTAATCTATATTTAAATATTAAATATGATATAAATATCATAGTCTAAAATTTTTATGTTGTGAAACATGGATAAATTATTAATGGTTGATACTGTTGAACAATAAAAATTCAAGAAAATGATGTAGTCATAAACTAAATTAGTGAATTTTTTTAATGAGTTTCAAATTAATGGGTGTTAATATGTTTTAGGAAAAATTGTTTATTATATGAAAGATATTATTATGGTAAATATATAAATATATTAAATAGTTTTTTATTTTTATTTTTTATTTAATTCATATATATAATGTTGAGACTAAAGTAATATAACTCTATCAAATACCCTTTCCCTTCATGTTATGATTATTCTCTCTATAACCCACTTTCTCTCTCCCTTTAATAATAAAAACATAATATATATATATATATATTTCACCAATATTTATTCCAATCTTAATCATCATAATATATATGGGGTAATATATTTCTTAATTTTTTTCTCAAAGGTAGCTAATTTCATTCCATGGGTAATATTTATGTTTATTCATTAATGTTTATTTGAATTTATGGAATACATAATCATGTACATGTTATGATGGGTGAAAATGTATACACCTCAAATACCCTAATTAATGATTGTGTCTAATGAGATCTTATTTTTGTATTATTTAGTAATACTAATTAATTATGGGACTTCGAGCACTATGTAATATTGTCATCATATTTACCAGTTTTTTAATGGCCTAAGGGCCTTCAATTTTTATTAATTTTTTATAATCCACCTATTATGGTTTTACAGGGAAACTATACATGTTCCAAAACATTTTTGACATTGCATGACCTCATTGTATTAGAATAATTCATCCCATACTATGACTACTTGAAACCGCCCCTCCCCAATATCTGCATCGTGGTAACCCCTCCACCATTGGATGTTTTTTCAGTTAACTATGATGTGCATTGATCTACAATCCAAGTTCTGAAGGCAGTCACCCTTTACTTAATTTTAATTAATGTTATAATTTTCATCCACATTCAAATATTTACATTTTATTATCATAAAATTTTTCTTTATGTTTTGAATCCATGTTCCGAATCATGTTCTTTTTATTCTATGATACATAATATTTATTATAAATGATATTTTATAATTAATTACAATGTTTATTCCCTTTCATAGATTTTTAGATCACCCCTTTCCATTTTTATTCCCCATGATATACTAATTATTATTTAGAGTTCAATGGTAGTTAGGATAATATCTTTTGAGATTAAAATAAATAACTTATTTTTTCTCATGTTGTTTTTTATATTTCTTATACTAAAAATAAACTATACCTTTCTATACTTTGGAATATTTAATTTTTATTTATTTTAAAAATAATTAAATAACATGTGTTAAAGTATTAAATCACTATACTAAAAATGATTTAGATTTAATCACATGAGTTTCAATTAATATGTTTCTTAATAAATTCATGGGATGAATAATAATAATAATAATTCATGTTAGAAATATTTTCCATAGAATTATATTTAATAACCAATTTAAAATTAGTACTAACATTGAGTAACATAAAAAAATCTTTTCAGTGTATCATTCCATATATTGAACATATGTATTTATTATTTATATATAAAATAAATTAATTTTTCTGAAATGTTAAATAATATACATGAGTTTATGATATATTATAGATAAATAATGGGGTAAATTCATATTGTGCCCCTGGTTCCCTTCCCCACATTTATAGTAAAAAGTGATATAATTTTTTAACCAATATGATAGTTGTTCAAGGAAAATATTTATTTACACACATCCAAGTAATTACTCGACCAGAGAACAAAGAATCTTAATCAGATTTAGTGAAATGATTCATTTTTTAATTGATCATTATAATATATATAGTTTTTTTAAAGCGCCTTTAATATTTTTGAAGGGATTTTAAAAAAAATATTATCCACATGATAATCGATTAGAACAAACTGATATATCAATAAAAAATAGACTGAACTAAAAATTATATGTGTCCATGTCTTACATCAATGGAGTGAAATTATGATACTGAAAAACATTTAAAATGAATAATGGGGAAAAGTAAAATATAACAAAAATGTTTTAAACATTCCACCACACTAAAATATAATGGATGACCAATCTTTTAAGACTCTTGGATTCCTACAATTACATGATATTATATACCTCATCCTACAAAATTGAATATAAATGATAAAAATTATTAACATCGGTATCCCCTCAATATTATTTAGAACACTATTTCAAACCCATCAAGATCTACCCGTGTATATTTCGTATAGAAAATGAGGAAGATATTATTTTCTTGAATAGTTTTCTCAACCATAGATATATTAATATTGTACATAGTTGGGGATATATGTGTGGTTTGGGGGTCTATGGTCACTATATCATTCTAGGAATTTTGTTCTCCAATCAAATCATCAGTCATAGGAGACTGATTAATATCATAACAATGATACGTGATTGATTTCTTAGTAACCAATATTGAAGTGTAGCTGGCATTGGTACCAAGTAAATGGGTTTCATCTGGATGATCCTTCAAATAATTTAATAAATATTAATTGTAGTGGTTAGTGACTTATATACATGGGGTACATGGTATTAGTGGTCCCAACTATATTATAGGTACACTGCATCTCGTCTGTAGGTGTTAACACGCTTATGAAGAAGTAGTATGTTTTAAATATACATTTTTTACAAAAAGAATCACATTATATACCTTAGAAAACATCCCACATCAATTCCTATGGGAATATAAATTTATCTTTTATTATTATTTGGTTAGTAAGATACATTATTGGAATGTTCATGTGAATATTAATTTTTAAATTCACAAATGGTGTATCCTAATTGTTAACCCGGGGATATCATCCTTGAAGAGTCAATATGATTATAGATATTGTTGATAATTTGAATCCTTTTTTGTTTTCAATATTATAAATTTAAAAATTGATGAATAAAATTAAATTTGGTTGTACATGAAAATTAATTAAATGAAACATATTTGAATGAATTTAAATTAAAATTCAAACTCAGAAAGGGGGAAAATAAAGAATATGATTGATGATGAATATTTTGATCTAGGTAAATATTTTGAAACAATTATCATTGATGAATATTTTTATTTTTCTCTTTAATTATATATATTTATTAAAATATAATGAAAATATTTTATTTTGTAAGAGACGAGCATTATTTTGAACCATTGTATTAACATAATCCATTTTCATTATCTATATAGTGTGAAAAAATTTTATCTCTATAGAGAATTCCATCATTAAAACTTATTACTATAGTAAACATGTTATTCATCTCCCTTAATAGATAGGTAATCCCTAAGATGATCCATATAATTCCCAATAAGGTGAATATTAATTTGTTGAGTGAAAAAGTGGAATGTGAATGACAAAATAAACTGCATAATACATTCATCCAAATCATCAATCACCATGAAACCATAATAAATAAATATAAATTGATTAAAATATAAATTTAACACTTATATCACTTTTGAATCCTCATGTAAATAGTAGGATAATATAGTTAATAACTATAGTGTTAAAGGATATGTGGAGGGTAAAACACCATTGAATAAAAAGGAGAATAGAATAATTATTGTAAATTTAGTGAATAACATTATCTATATCAATAAAAAACTAATAGATAATATTTCAAAAAAATAAAAATATTATATTATATCTCATTGATCAATTTAAATGAAAAATTCTATAAGGTGGACCAAAACTGTTATGGAGTTATCTTAGTTTTATATGAAACAGTAGCAAGGTAATGATATTTAAATCGTTATTGGATTCTTTAAACATGGAGTGGATCAGCAGATATAATAATTCCATGTTTAATTATTCTATGTCTATCATCTTCATCATTCGATCACCCACTCATATTATTAATATATCATAGTGGCTTTCCATTTTCCATTTCATGGATAAGTGAGCATGACATGGGTAGTATAAGGTTTTACATTACATTTGGGAATGAAAGAATAAAATAATTTCATAGATTCTTCAGATGAAATAAATGGAATAAAATGTATTACATGATTATCAGGATTGGTGTTACATACATCCAAATGGGTATTGTGCATATTTAGGTTTGGTGGTGGTGGTATTTATCATTGACGATGTGATGTTGATTAGTTGTAAGTTATGGAACACAAAAGTAGAAAGTCACTAGAATTTTGAATAATTTCCACACGTAAATGAATTTATCATGTTCCACATTTTTCATGAACTATATAGGGGGATCTCTTTTAAAAACATGATAATTCCTCCCACATGGATTTTTAGATATGAACTGAACCAGGTGTTATATTATCCTCACTAGTGTGCCATGTATAAAATTTTAAATTCATGTGATAATAGGATTAATTCTATAAACAATTTATATCATTTATAAAAAACATACATTAATATAGGATGTTACGAAGTTGATTATCCATTTGATTATAGGTGTTTTTTATATTATCAAGGAACTGTATTTTAAACATTTCCATCTATGAATCCTATTTCTTGATTCCTTATTGGTAATAAAAAAATATACCCACGAATCACTAAATGATCTCTCCCCGTGATTTTTATCATAGATCACCCATTGATGGGTTCTGAGTCCTTTTTTAAACTACCTTGATCAAAGGTTTTCGACGGGATAATGTATTATTATAGATCATTTTTGGATCATTTATTTACAAAAAAATATATACACTTTTAACTATTTTATTTTCATTGTAAACATTTAAATTAAATATGTGTAACATCACATTAAATGTTCAAGTATTTTTGATGTTTCTAAGTGCCTTCATTTTGGATTAATGGCTTGGGAAGCATTTGGATGTTTTTTTTCTGGAAAAGATAAATCCCAGTGTGATATGAATTTTTTGCGCACGGTTTGACAAACCGTGCGACCAAACCATGCCAGCCTTGAATCCTGGACTGAAGCATCTGCATGGGTGGTGCACGGTTTGTCTAACCGTGCACCCATTCCATGCGAGAAGGGTGGCTGAGGCAGTAGCTCACGCACAGTTAGCGTACACATTGTCAAACCATGTGGCCAAACTGTGCGGTCACTTAAAAGAAATCCTTAAATTGTGAATCTCGCTCGGTTTTGCCTCTAAGTGCCTTGTTTTTTCTCCTAAGTGGCCCGAACAAAAGATTTTTCTTCTCCTAAGGTTAGAGAGGGTTCTCCCATCATTTCGGAGGAGATCCAAAGACTTCTATTGGTGAATTGAAGCCAGATTCATGAGGTATGTGATCGTTCTTCGTTGTTCTTGATTGGTTTCTTAGATCTACTTAGATCTACTTCTCTACTTCTCTCGGTTTCATAGATCTACACCTATTAGGGGTAGATCTAACTGTGTGGTACCAATTTTGATAAGATTTGGTCTTGATCTTTCAGGTATAAGAGATCTATGGTGGGTTCTTGATGAAGCAATCCGGTTTTCTTGAGCATTATCGACCGTTGTGGTCATGGTCAAACATTCAAGGTAGGTGGTTCTGTCCCAACATGACAAATTGATTATCAATGTATTTGCTTAATTTATTTCAATTATCCATTTAAATTCAATTTCTCAACATTCATTCAAATAAATTGATAAAAACTAAATAACATTGAATTGAGATATTTGAAATGGTTTTGGCATATAGATGTGGGAAAACCCCAATTCCATTGAATTGGGTGTGTTTATGGAAAATTGGCAGATTTAAATTGTTGGATTTTAATGTTTGATTTGATGGAAAGGTTTTTAATTAAAATCTTGAATTTAATTGTGAACATGAAATGTGTAATTCTGGAATTGGTTTTGAATGGATTTAAAACATAAGAAAATGGATTAAAATTATTTGATAGAAACCCATAGGTTTTACCTTGTGAAAGAGGCATCTTTTTAATAAAACCTATTTTGATTTTAAATGGAATGAAATTGGCACTATTGAAATGGAAGAATGGGATTGATCATATTTTAAGCATTCTTAATATAGTTCTCCCATCATGTAAGAGAACATGCAAGCCTTATGTTGTTAGTGAGTTATTTGGATACACACTACGCTACGACAAAGTTCTATAACATACATGCAGTGGGTCACATCCATGACAGGTTGGTGACGAGTTTCCTTTGGCCAGTGTCATAGGGACGTGTGTATAAAAATTTTTTTTGAGTTCACATAGAGAGTGCAGAATCCTATAATTGGTTAATACTATCGTACCTTTTGGCAGATGACCATGTTGCTCGCTTTTCTTTTTTGTTTATATTTTAGATACCAATGGATGCCAGTTCTTTGGAATTTTTTACATGACTGCAAAATTTATATAAACAGTTTTATATAAATGTATTACTTAATCCATTGTTTTATAAATATTCCATCATTTTAAAGCCTTTCTTGATGAATTTTCCATAATTTGAAAATGTAAAGCATGATTTGTTAAAATATTATTTTGAATTACCAAACTTGTTTATTTCAAAATTGATTGTTTTTACTTGGATAATCTAAATATGGCATATGTTATGGAATCTTTGGTGATATACAACTGGGCTTAGGCTCACACCCTGCTTTTGCCTTCGGGTGTTTGTAGACTTTCTTCTTCCCGGATTGAGAACAGTGAAGGGACCTCTTGGAGGTGGATCCAGCTGTTGATCTTTGGTCTTGGTGAGTTGTGTACATAGGGACCTTGGGGCTATTTTTCCCATCATTAGTACTTGGGTTGTTGAAACTTGGCATTTTATGCCTCTTTGTATTCTGCTACATCACTTCCAGTGTAGTTTCTTTTGTTATGCATACTGTTGGATTTACTCTTGCATCCGTGTTCTTGTGGAATAACCATTCCCACTTCTATGTTTTATGATGCCAGGTTTTAGTCACCATCTCATGGGGAGCGGGAATGCCCTTCGAGCTATGTCAGGGTCAGCTCGATTATTGGGTTACCAGGGTAATCGGGCTGGTTCATGAAAAAGTTGTATCAGAGGGAGCTTGAAACATCTTGCCTTGGTGACAGTTAGCATTTGAGTATTATCGTGGGGTCTTAGGAGGTAGTTGTCATTGATTTCCTAGCCATCTCTCACCACAATGAACCTTATGTCACCAGGGGTGGTTAGGGAAAGGTGACTTGTGGATTAGTTCTAGTCTTTCCCCCTATTTTGATTTCGATAGAGTGGAATCCAAGTCATTTTATCCCTTTTTTGAATTGTATTTTTTCTTGTTACTCAAGTTGAGTGTTAATATAATGTCTTTTTTATTGTTTGCTGATGTTATGTAGCATCATGCCTACGAGAAGACGTGGAAATAAAATCCAAAAAGAGGTTGTTGCTGAATCTCAGCATGAAAGTCTTATTGTGGATCCATGTCTGGTAGAGGTGATTGTTTGTGCTGTCCAAGCTCTGGGACAGGAACAACCTCCAGTTCCTGATCAAGCTCCAGCTATAGATCCTCACAGTGATATTCTCCGAAGTCATTCTCAAGAGTTCATATGCCATAAGCCACCAGTCTTCAAAGGATCCACTGATCCACAACATGCTGAGGATTGGTTGATTAATATCGAATGGTTGTTTGGGTTTTTGGGGACACCTGATGTGATCAAGGTGATTTATGCCACCTTCATTCTGGAGGGACCATGTAGGATAGGTGGGACACGATGGTTACGGCTAGGAAACACGAGGGTTTGGAGTGGAAAGACATTAGGGTCCTTTTCACTAATATGTTCTATCCAGAATCTATGGTGTTGGCCATGGGTGTGGAGTTTTTCAAACTTTAGCAGGCCAAAAAAACCATTACTAAGTACTCAAATTGCTTTGCTGAGTTGGTACAGTTTGCTCCTGAAATTGCATCTAATGAAAGGATGAAAGCATGATTATTTGAGTTCGGACTTTGATCAGATATCTGTTCTCAGGTTTTATTACTAAATCTACCCACTTATATTGTTGTTATGGATAGGGCGATGATGGTTGAGATGGATTTGGCATGAATGTCAGGGTTTCAGGAAGATCCTTTTCCTTCTAGTGGCAGTGTTGGTTCCTTTAAAGGAAAATAGCAGTGTGATGTTTCTCATGGTGGTTCTCGACAACAAAGTCACTCCAGACCACCGATAGCACTAGGAGGGGCTTCCTTGACTTGCTATCAGTGTGGTAAGAAAGAACATTCTAAGGGAGTTTGCACTGAGGCACCCAAGAACTGTAGCTCATGCGGACGTTTAGTTCACCTACAGATATTCTTCCATCACTTCTCTACTCCGCGTAGTGGAACATGATCATAAATACCTCCAAATACTTCGGCGCAATCAAATTCTTCATGTACAAAAGTGTTCCAGCCATAGGCATCCGGAGGAAAGCTTCTTCACACAGTGGAAGAGTTTCCAGAGGTAGCTGATACAGGTCCTGAAACTGTGAGAGGTATCATTACTATAACTTCTTCTTTAGTGACAGCTCTTTTTGATACTAGTGCATCTCACTCTTTTATTCCAACCCGTCTTTTTAATCATCTTAATCTTCCTATGGAGAATTTACCTTGTGCAATGGTTATTACTATGCCCCGTGGTGTAATGAGAGAGAAGGGTCTCTGTAGTCCAGCTTGGGTCATTTCTCTATCAGATGTTGATCATTCTTGGAATTTCATGGTTCACGGCATGAAATCTTTTGACGTCGTTTTTTGGTATGGATTGGCTCATTGCCAATAAATCCAGGATCGATTGTTATCTTCGACGGGTCTACCATACTACACCCAGTGGTATGTCTCTCGTTTTTTAAAGAAAATGGGACCCAATGTGATGACCCATACTCTCTTGGTCCTTCCCTTTTCCGAAATCCAGGTTCTAAAGGAGTGGCGTCTCGACGGGACCGATCGGCGAGACCGATCGGCACCACCCTGCCTTGTCAAGTTGTTCCAGTAGCGCTCCTTTGCGCAAATAGGTTTTTAAACCCTATTCTGACTCTTTTAAGTGTATTTTTAAGACCAGTAATTCCCATAAGAGCTTTAATTAAATACTTCATCAATTCATGAGTCTGCTTAAACCATCCGACACCCTTTTTTATGAAGAGTGGATCCGCATGGTCAACCCACGACCCCCGCACCTTACGCAGTTTCGCGTTTTCACCTCAACCATCCTCGCCTCTTATAAACTAAGGGTTAGCCATGGTTTCTCCTTTCCCCGATCGTGGATTTTCACAAAAAGCTTCTGGTGAATCGGGACCACCACATCATTATCCGTAAAGTTCCGCGCCCCAGCCTAAACGTCGATCATCTATCAACAAGTCGGGAATATCCCCTTCGTCTCTCACTTTTCTGTATCATGCGGGGTGGGCTTGATTTTGATTCTGTATAATTGGGTAAACCAGACCTAAATAAGACAATGAACGAATTCTATAAAGAAAGAGGGGGGGCTGTGATTGTTGATGTTGTTTTATATTTTGATGTTGTTTCTTCTATGACCATCTTGTTGTGTTGTACTGGATTATGCCTCCTGAAAATCGAGGCTGTTGGTGGTCGTTGTTTGTGGACTAATGAACCCTGCTGATGTTTTAAATGGCTTGGTTATGGTTGTAAATTTCTGCTGTGAAAAGTGAATTGGTTAATCACATATATCTGGCAGAATAAATTGAAAGCACCAGGATCAACCCTTCTGTGATAAATCCCTGTTATAACACACAGAATTTGAATCATGGAGTGTGTTAAGTCGTTTAAATCTGAAAACACCTGCAAGCCCCTGCTTGTGTTGATGGTGGTAGTTGGTTGTTTTACTTTCTGGTCGATTGCTGGTGATGTGGGAGGGGATGGGATCCCCTGTTCTTTTATACTCTCGGTGGTTGTGTGAATTTGGGGATGGGATCTCCTGTTGATATGGATTTGGTGGTTGTGAGATTTAAACCCGGTTGGTTACTTGTTTATATCACAGATTGGAGTGGAATCCTCTATTGTTGAGAACCAGGTGTGAGCGTTTTGGTTGATGTTTGATTGTTTACATTCCTGGACTTATGCCTATGCCTACTAGTTGCCCAGTAGTGCTTAAATGTAAACATTATCACTGAACGTGAAATATGAAAGGGGACAAATGGGTTGTTAGCATGAGTCGTGACTCGGACTTGACTGTTGTTGTGATCTGTTGGCTGTCTGAAGAAAAACCTAGCTTGGGTGAGTGCTTGTTACCCTATATATATATACTTGTAGATTTGTGTTTCTTATTCGCGCCCCACCCAAGTTGAGCACTTAGTGCCGAACACTCCCATTTCATGGGGGAGGGTGTTTTTCCCAACACTATTCATAGTGGCTGGTTATTAGCTCTTTTTCTGCTCCCTTTCCCGGATAGCCCAAGTATCTTCGGGCAGGCTATGATGGCCTAAAGTCCATTATTATCCCAAGAACCTTCGGGCTGGGTAGTGTGTTGGTTGGTCAGGTGTGTGCGGAAGGTGGTTTCCCAAGTGTCTTCGAGATGAGGCCCAGGTGTCTTCGGGCGTGGCAGTGTATTTTCTCGCCCAGGTGTCTTCAGGTGTGGTGGTGGTTGTTTTGGCCTAGGTGTTTGCAGGAATGGTTACATGTGACAGTTGTGGCCCAGGTGTGTGCGGGCATGATTCAGCAGCGGGACTGCATGCCGTTGAGGCCCAGGTGTGTGCGGGCGGGATTTTGGCAGTGGGACTGTGTGTGGTTGTGGCCCAGGTGTGTGCGGGAAGGTGTGGCAGTGGGACTGCAATGAGAATGGCAGGATTGGTCCGATGCATAGGATGTCTCAATAACCGGTGGGAAAGTGGCGTGGGGTACCCAAACATCGATGTGCTTTTATTACATATATTACTCGACTTGCGTTATTTGGGGAGTGTGCCTTGGTGAGGCCTGGGGTGGATAGTTTACCTTGATAGGTTTTTGGTTTACACTTTTTCTCATGGGACTTTAGTACGTTCCCCCACTTGTGCATGAGAGTATTTGGTTTCCCTACTGAGTGTACTTGTATGCTCACCCTACTTATATAAAACTGCTTTTAGGTTTCCAGGAGGACTTCGGGGATCACACAGGACCTTACTAGCTCGGACCCTTGGAGAAGTTGCAGTTGTTGTTTTTCTTTTCCTCTTTGGTACTTACCTTATAGTAACCTTTTTTTACCTTGTGGCTTTTACTTTTGGAACATGCATGTGGGAATGGTTTACTTTTGGATTTACTTTTCTTTCTACCCTGTGTTGTTGGGTTTTCTTCTCCTTATCTCTCAACCCTATAAAATAAAAAGGGTAATGACTTCCATTTGTGAGAAATTTCTATACGCTTGGTGCTAGTCACTACTCCGGGACCTATTGAAGGCGGGTTTCGGGGGTCATTATCTCTTCTTCAACTTAAAGAAGGAAGGGCCTGGCAATCTGCTGACCCTTCCCTCCTTTTGGTAAAGGCGGGTCATGACACCCAAGGTCAAGTAGAGCTGGACCCTTTTTCCTAGAGTTGGGGAATGTTATATTAGTGTTTTCATTTGATCTAGAGAGAGATTCATTGTGTAACGATCTACCTCCAATCTTTCCTGAGTTTCCTGACATGTTTCCTTCAGACTTATCTGGTTTTCCACCAGTAAGAGAGGTTGATTTTACTATTGACATAATTCTGGGTACTCAACCAGTTTCTATTCCCTCTTATTGAATGGCTCAAGCTGAACTAAAAGAACTGAAGTCTCAGTTAGACAATATTCTTGAGAAAGGTTTTATATTCCAGAGTGTGTCACCTTGGGAAGCACCAGTTCTCTTTGTGATGAAGGCTGATGGTTCTCTTCACGTATGTGTAAATTATCAAAATATCAATAGAGTTTCGATAAAGAACAAATGTATGTTACCAATAATTGATGATTTGTTTGATCAATTGATAGCGGAAAATGAGGTTTTCAAAAATTGATCATTGATATAGTTAGCATCAGTTGAAGATAAAGGAATATGACATTCCTAAGACCACTTTTCAAAGTTGGTATGGCCATTGTGAGTACCTTGTTATGCCCTTCATCCTAAAAAAATCTCCTGTAATTTTCATGGCGTTGATGAACAATGTTTTCCATGAGTACCTTGATACTTTCGTGGTTTTATTTCGGGATGAAATTCTTGTCTAATACATGCATTAGGAGGATCATGTGCATCATCTGAGAACAGTTCACAATCATCTAAGGAATCACCGACTTTATGCCATGCTTTCAAAGTGTGATTTTTGGATTTGGGAAGTAAAATTCTTGGGACATGTCATGTCAGAACAAGGAATATCAGTTGTTCCTGAAAAGGTGAAGGATGTTATGACATGGGAACAACCATGAAATTTTTTCGAGATTCATAGCTTCTTGGGATTAGCAGGATATTATTTTTGTTTTGTTAATGGCTTCTCAAAGTTAGCTTCTCTAATGACTGCTCTTACTCGAAAGGGAGTGAAGTTTTCCTGGAATGATAATTTTCAGAGATCTTTTGTTGAGCTAAACAATTTTTTGACTACTACGTCGGTGTTAACTATTCATGAGGTTGGGTTAGGTTATGTGGTCTTCTGTGATGCATCAGATTCAGGTTTGGGATGTGTCCTTATGCAAGGCAATCATGTTGTTGCTTATGGATCTCATCAGCTTAAGCCTCATGAGAAGAACTACCTTACCCATGTCCTTGAACTTGTAGCTGTAATGCACTCACAAAAGTGTTGGAGACATTACCTTTATGGAGAAAGGATTACAATGTCTTTAGACCACAAGAGATTGAGTTATATCTTCTCTCAAAAATATTTGAATCTACGCCAAAGGGGTTGGGTGGAGTACCTGAAATATTTCGACATTAACATTTCTTATAACCCGGGGAAAGGGAATGTCATTGCAGAAGCATGAATCACGAACCTTCCCATTGAGGCTGTGAATGAATCTTCAGAAGATAGGGGTTTGATGGCTATTTTTTCTCAGATACATATTGGAATTCAGTGGAAGGGGAATGAAGTTTCTTTAGCTAGTGTTCAGTTGACTTATGCTCTCCTCGAATTGATTCTTCAGGATAAAAAATTGGATGATGAATTCCATAGCTTTAGGAACTCTCATTATGGTGGGGAGACCAACACCCAGTGGTCATTCTCCAAAGAGGGTGTTCTTTGTTACTGAAATAGTTAGGTTGTGCCGTTAGCAGAAAGGAAGGATTTGATGGGGGTTTTCCATAACTCTAAGTGGGAGGTACACCCAGGAACCACAAAGATGTTCTATGATATGCAGAAATAGTTCTGGTGGCCAGGTGTGAGATGAGATATTGCTGAGTTTGTGACTTATTGCTATACATGCCATTAGGTGAAAGCCGAGCACCAGAAACCTTCAAGATTTCATCAACCACTTTCAGTCCCTACATGGAAGTGTGATGAAAATTATATGGAATTCGTGGTTGGGTTAGCTCAAACCCAGAAGAAGAAGAAAGCGACAAGGGTTGTGATCGACAGACTGACCATGTCTGCTCACTTTATATCAATTCTAGATACAACCAAAGTTGAGTAGTTGGAAAAAATGTATATGAAAGAGGTTGTTCGTCTACACGGAATTCTGTCTGCTATAGTCTCTAATAGTGATCCCCGATTTACTTCTTTCTTTTGGAGAGGCCTTCAAGAGCCACTGGGATCTTAGTTTCGTTTGAGCATGTCCTACCATCCACAGTCAGATGGCCATACGAAGAGAGCTATTTAGATCATTGAGGATTTTCTCCACGGTTGTGTTGTTGACTTTGGTGGGAGTTGGGATAATCATATGGAGCTAGTCGAGTTTTCTTATAACAACATTTTTCAGTATACAATCAAGATGGCTCCTTTTGAGGCTTTGTATTGTCGTCTTTTTAAATCTTCATTATGTTGGTCGGAGATTTGTGAAATTTCCTTGGTGGGACTGAGTTTTTTCCAAGAGATGATAGCTACAATCCAGTTGATTCATCCATAAATGTTGAAATTTCATAGTTGGTACAAGTCTTATGTTTGATCGTCACTATAAAACATTAGAGTTCTCAGTTGGTGAACAAGTGTTCTGGAAAGTTTAACCCCGATTGGGTCATCGACGGCTTGGGAGTCAAGGGAAGATGGCTAGTCGTTTTGTGGGACCTTTTGAGTTTGTTGGTATTGTGGAGAAAGTTGCTTACTGTTTAGCTCTACCACCACAACTGACGTCGTTACATAACGTGTTCCATATATCGCAGCTACGGAGGTATATCTCTGATCCATCCCATGTTGTGAGGTGGAGTGGTCTTGAGATTGAACCATATTTATCTATTACTGAACGACCAGTCAGGGTTGTTGATTATGAGACCAAGGTACTTCATGGTTGAATAATACCTCGGGTCCGTGTGCTTTGGCAACATGGTTCGGATCTTCATGAGATGTCGGAAAGTGAGGCACTAATGAGGTAGCAGTGGCCTCTTCTTTTTAACGTGGAGGTTTCTTCTTAGGATTTCTGGGGGCATAAAGATCTTATGGTGGAGAGGTTGTAACATCACGTAACGTTTTCTAGTATTTTTATGTTTATAAGTAACATTATTTAGGATTAATGGAATGGGAAGCGATTGGGAGTTTTTTTAGGGACAAGTTAAATCCCAGTATGCTTTGCATGGATTGTGCACTATTTGACAAATCGTGCGACCAAACCGTGCCAGCCTTGAAACCTGGACAGAAGCTTTCGTACGGGTGGCACACGGTTTGTCTAACCGTGTGGCCTAGCCCTATGAGAAGGGTGGTCGAGGGAGTATCTCACGCATGGTTAGCGCAAAATTTTTCAAACCGTGTGGCCAAACTGTGCGGTCACTTAAAGAAGATCCTTAAATTGTGGATCTCGTTCGGTTTTGCATCTAAGTGGATAATTTTTCCTCTTAAGCAGCCCTAACTCAGGATTTGTCTTCTCCTAAAGTTAGAGAGGGTTATCCCATCATTCTGGTGGTGATCCAAAGGCTCCTATTGGTGAATCGAAGTCAGATTCATGAGGTGTGTGATCGTTCTTCATTATTCATGATGGGTTTCTTAGATCTACTTAGATCTAATTCTCCTCTTCTCTTGGTTTCTTATATCTATGCCCAATATGGGTAGATCTAAGTGTGTGGATCCATGGATGATAAGATTTTGTCTTGATCTTTATAAGAGAAGAGATCTAAGGTGGGTTCTTGAAGAAGAAATCTAGTTTCCTTGAGCGTTCTTGACCATTGTGGTCTTTGTCAAAGCTTCAAGTTGGGTGGTTCCGTCCCGAATTTCCAAAATTTATTGTAACACCCGATATTTTTTTGAGAAATATTTTGTTTTTATAAATCATCAAAGGAATCATTCACTACACACAACACTAGCTTGTCTTTCCTTACAGACAATCGTGGCCTTCTTCGATAGCTTGTGTTGTATGCAATACCGAGTTTCACTAAATATCGATATGCTATTAAAATATTATTAAAACTAGCCGTTATGAGTAGTAATAACCACTTTTTGAAATTTTATAAATTTTATTTTTCAAAATGGGCTTCATTTTTTGATTCGGAATATCTAAATTAACCTACGGTGAAATTTTGGTATTTTTGTGAAAACTTTCAATTTTTGATGAATAGTGAAAACACTAGGTTACTATTTAAAAACCGACATTTTATTTAAATATTTATTTATTTAAATTTATTTTAGGTCAAAATTGATACATAATACCTATATAAGTTCAATGTAATTCATTGGATTCATTTTATAATAATTTTAGATATATAAAAATTTTATTGAACTTTTGACCGTATAATACCCACCTCCTAGGAGAATTTTCAAATTTACATAAAACATAATTTTACCGCTTATGTGAATGGAATTTAAAAAATAAGAGAGGCATGGTTTATGTTAGTATGTAAAATGTAGTTCAATGAGTTGAAAATAATTTTTTGTGAATAGTAACTTTTTACTTTTATTTACCACGGTTAAAAATAAAAAAGGGTAATTAAGGGTAAAAATGATATTATTTTTACCCTAACACATGCACTAATTCTATTGGATAAGTGTAATTCGAACAAAAAACAACCTTAGGGATAAAATATTACCCTTTAGGTCCAGGTGGATTAGATTAGGACATTTAATATTATTTTATTTAAAGAGTAGTTAAAATAGTTAAAATCAAAGTTTAATAACTAAAACATTTTTAATATAGGGTTATACATAAGATAAATTCGACTATAAATATTAATTATAAATATAAAAAAATTCATATATAATGTTATTTTATCTATAATTTTTAGACATTAAATATTTAATTTATTTATGACACAATGATGATGCAATAATTATCTTATTAGTGAAATATTAACATAATTAATGTTATAAATACTCAAATAAATATAATTTGAGACTTCTTATGAATTAAACTAATTGTAGAGGTTAATATGACATGTTATTATGGATTTAATTAACTTTTTTTGAACTAATAATTCTTTTTTTATTTTTACAAAAATCAATTACCAAATAGTGTCAAAATTGACATAAAATAGTTTTTAAAACAAATATTATATTATTAATTGTTATATTATTCCTAAAAATCTATGGTTCGACCAAATGACTTGGATAAGGTTATATATATTAATAATAAACAACGTGGGGTTCTTTTGTCTTGTTATAGTACGGTTTATTAACCTTATAGTGTAAGAAAACAAGAAAACACGATAAAAGTAAAATTATTGAACTTCAAGTTAAATCTAAATGATAAGGTTAAAATAGTAACCTAAACTTGTTAAAATTCAATTTTTTGAGTGGATTTCGACCCTTCCCCACCTTAGATTCTAAATAAATCAATTTGGAGCTACTGAAAACAGAATATGACTTTATAATAAAATAATATTTTTTGTTTTTCCAAAGGTGCCCCTCTCCTCCCTTATAAAAGGGCACCTCCTCCCTCTCCTCCTCACACCACTTTGAGACATAAAGCACGTCCAAACCCTGCCAAATTATCTTCTATACTTCCCTAGAAACATCCTAGAGGTCCTGGTATTCTTAAAAGACCATCACTAGTTCCCTAAGAGGAGGTTAAGAAGAGGCGTGTCAAAGAAGATGTAATATCCATTACCGATCCTTTCCAATTTCATTCATTTTCATCTTCTTCTTACTTAGTTGTTTCATTATGAAGGAATGACATAAATATCGCTAATATACTGATATGTTATTATAAATATGAAACAACCCTATTTCAACTTCTATCCATCCTACGGAAAATGAAATCACCATGTGTGGGTACGTACGGAATACCGTCTCCACGCCGTTGTGTATTCTGTTTTCCACCACCACCTTACTTGGATGGGTATAATGGTGTATGGAATAACTATATATGATTATTTTAATGATATATTGATTCTGAAATAGTATACATACACTCCAATAAAATTCCACGATCATGGAAATGATATCATCGCTCGTGTGTACGTACGGAATACCGTCTCCACGATGTGATGGGACTCGTTCTACATGATATTCATTGCATAATGATTATATAAATGAATTGAATGAATAAATATGATATATATTACACCTTATGGAAATGAGGCACCTAAAATCTAAAAAGAATAATACGAATTTATTCGACTTAACACGCATAAGAACAAAAAATAAATAAACATCTGAATAACAAGTAGCAATGAAATATTACAAATACGAAGCTAAGAATATGACCATATATGATGTCATAACAATGATTACAATTCTGGATTAAGTAAATAAAATTATTTAAATCATTATACAAGTGTTTTTGACACGTACGAAGAAAATCGGACCTAAGGTAAGGGAAAATCTCACAATCACAATTTTTATCTGAGATTGTTTATACTTCGATAATTACAGAGGCATATTTATCATCCACATCCATGTTTCCTAAATATGTAATATTATTTATATTCTCCTACAATTGTTTAAATCCAATTTTACCATATGGTGAGTTTTTAGTAAAAGATATGAAATGAATCTTTTGTCGTACGATGTACTTTTTTGACTTTTCCCGCCAAAGTATGAGAAGAATGTTTTTATAACTTATACGACCTGAATGGAATTTTAGAAAATTATTTCCATAAAGCTTCATTTAAAAGTTTTCATGTTTATTTTTAATCAACTTATTTTAGATTAAAATTGTATGACATGTTAAGAAAGGAATAATGTTTTTGAATTAGAATGCATATTTTCCTCAAGAATGTATTTCAAGTGTTTTATCATAATTATATTCCATCTAAGATAATATAGGGTTCTGTTTCTATCCCTATTTATACATTGATTTAATAATGTTATGATGGAATTATTTTTATTATGTCCTTTTATCTTATATGAATTATGTTATGATGGCATGATGTTTAAGAATCCCATTTGTATTACATGGGTTATGTTGTTATTTATGATCTTATAGAACACATAAGAATCATATAATTATGAGATGGGTGGGACCTATATATCCCTCCAATGCATTGGGTAAAGATTTATATCTCATGAGATATACATGGCTGGAACGGCTGGTTAAACTAGTTCAGTGATACAGGACTGAAACGAGGAGTGAAATCGGTTCAGAAATAGACTTTGTCCGCAAAGATAGTCATGGTAATGAGTCTTAACTGATAAGAAATGATTCTCTATGATTATGTGTGTATTCCACAATGATCCATGTTTTATGTTATGATTATTTGGGATTAAATTTCACCACTATGATATATCCCATGTTATAATATAATGATCTCTTTTGCAGGTTATGTTTTCCAAAATGTTATGTTATTATGAGTTTGATGTGATGGATATTTATTTTTTTACCCTTACTGAGCATTTGATCTCACCCTTTTGAATGTTTTATTTCACCAGGTCAGGAAGAAGGGTACTAAGTAGAATAGGCCAAAAGGGACTCTAGATATGATGAAATAAATGGGAGACAACATAGATGATTTATGAACCAGTTGTTTATGTTTTCTATTTTCTAAAGACACTATACCTATATGGTCCTTTCATGGTTTTGTTATATGTTGTAATAAGTGTGCTTCAATTATGAAGTAATAATAATGTTTGTAAAGTATGGGTCGTTATAGTTAGTATCAGAGGAAAGGTATAGTCAACCTTTGGAAACTAGGATGTGAAAGCCTTAGTAATAACCCTAAAGATAATTCTAAGCATAAAACACAATCATAGTGTTTTAGAAATGGACATGAATAACCTAAGATAAGACCTTATGTGTAAAATTTTATTCTTGATTATGTGGATTTCCAATTATAATTATTGTTGCTCATAATATTATTTTTGGTTTTAGTTAATGGCTGGAACCCGAAGGAATTGTGGTAATGCGGAATGTGAAGGGCAATGCAATGATTGTACCCATGAGCAACCAAACATTATGGGAGATGGAATTAAAAATCATGTATCCATGCTCACACAACATTCTCACGTTATGAATCATGCAGGACTTCCAAACGAGCAAAGGAAGGAGCAACATTCTGTTGAATCCTTCACGAAGCAGCGTCCACCTTCTTTCAGAGGGTCTACTAGTCTATTAGTTTCTGAACAATGTATCAGTACTACTGAAAAGATATTTTTAGTTCTTAAATGTTCTAAGCATGATAATTTCATCTTAGTATTATATCGTTTAGAAGTTGAAGCTGATCAATGGTGGAATCTTATCCAGAATACGAGGCAAAGGGATGAAATTTAATCCATGGAATGTGATGAGTTCAATAAATTATTTTTCAATATGTACTTCCCTCATATTCTTCGAACATAGATTGAGAAATAGTTTCTTGAACTGAATCAAAAGAATGATGAATATATTGGTACCTATGAATAAAATTTTATGAGACTTGCAAGGTATGCTTCCAGGATTATTATCCAACCTGAGGGTAAGATTGATCGATTCTTTAGTGTCATAAAACCAAGTCTTCGAAGGGCGTTATCCATAAGGTACTTCAATATCTACGAGGAAATTATTCGATGTGCTCTCAATATTGAGATGGATATTAGAGTAACCCATCAGTCATATGGGTTTGATAAGAAGAGAAAAATGGAAATCAAAGGAAAATCTAAAGAGCACACTGAAAAGAAGATGAGTTTTCCCTTATGCTCAAAGTGTGGAAAGAAACATGGAGGAATTTTTCTTAAAGGGACAAGTAAATGTTTCAAATGTGGAAAGGAAGGTCATCAGGCATTTGAATTTAGTAGTGATGGGAAGAATATGTCTAGTGATGCGAACATAAAAATGGCTATAGAGAGTGCTCCTCCTACACATCAATGTTACAAGTGAAAGGAAATGGGTAATTATGATAATCAATGCCCTAATCCAAAGGTTTTTGAAGATGATCGACGTCAACAAACTCTTAAGGCTAAAGACAAAGGAATGTAACATGCAATTTCTATCAACGATGTGGACTAAGATAACGAAGTGGTGAAAGGTACACATACCATTCACTCTAAAGTAGAAAATGTTTTATTTGATTCTGGATCCACCCACTCATTTATTTCTGAAGAATTTTCTAAGGGTCATATTACCTCAACAATTAGATGTTGAGATAGCTGTGACAACCACTAATGGCACAACAGTCGCATCAAAAGTTTAAAATTCTTATCTGATTGAAGTTTGTGGGAAAGTGCTTCCTACAAATCTTGTGATCCTTCCTATAGTGGAATTTTATGTGATTCTTGGCATGTATTGTCTATCTTTATATGGAGCTCGTATCAATTTCCAAAGAAGGGAAGTCACATTTCATAATACAGATCAATCTATGATCGTCTATCGATGCAATGATGAACATAACTTTCCAATGGAAATTTCATCCATCTTATGGGTCTTGATTCAACTAAATGATGGTTAGTTATCTCAAATAGTTGTAGAGAAACTCACGATTAAGAGTATTCCCATTGTACGAGAGTTTGATGATGTCTTTCCGGAGGAATCTCCGGGTCTTCCACCAAATCGTGAAGTTGAGTTTTCAATAGAACTCATACCGGTGCTTTGCCTATTTCAAAGACACCTTATCGAATTTCCCCAATTGAGTTGTAGGAATTGAAGAAGAAACTTCAAAAGAATCTTGATAATGTATTCATACGACCGAGTGCGTCACCATGGGGAGAACATAACCTGTTTGTTAAGAACAAAGATGGATAAATGAGACTCTGCATTGATTATCGAGAACTTAAAAAGATCACTATCAAGAACAAATATCCTCTCCCATGCAATGATGAATTATTTGATCAACTATGCGTGGATCAATACTTTTCCAAGATTGATATTCATTTAGGGTATCATAAATTAAGGGTCAAAAGGGAGGCTATACCTAAAACGACTTTCCGTACATGTTATGGACACTATGAATTTATAGTGATGCCATTTGGTCTTACTAATTCCCCTGCTATCTTCATGGATATGATTAATAGAGTCTTTAGAGACTATCTTGATCAGTTTTTGGTAGTCTTTTTAGAATATATTCTTGTCTATTCAAAGATAATGAAAGAACATGAAGATCACTTGAGAATTGTATTGAATACCCTGAAAATTGAGAAGTTTTATTCAAAATTTACCAAGTGTGAATTTTGGCTTAAGAAAGTTTCATTTTTGGGTCACATAATCTCAAAAGAGGGGATATTTGTATATCCAGCAAAAACAGAGGTTATAGAATGATGGTCGAGACCAACAACAGTAACTGAGATCTGATGTTCTCTTGGTTTTTAGGGATATTATCGACGTTTTGTGAACGATTTTTCTCGATTATCTAATAAACTCACAAAGTTGACTAGAAAAGAAGTTATGTTTGTGTGGATGGAGGACTGTGAAGAGAATTTTAAGGAGCTGAAAAGAAGGTTATCCAGTGCACCTATACTCACACTTCCTTGTAGTGGAGAATGGTTTGTGATCTACAGTGATGCATCGAATAAGGGGATGGGGTGTGTTCTTATGCAAAACAATATGGTGATAGATTATGCCTCACGATAGTTGAAAATACATGAGAAAAATTACCCAAATCATGATTTGGATTTAGCTGTGGTAATCTTTGCATTAATGATTTGGAGGCATTATCTTTATGGTGAATGGTGTGATATTTATACTGATCATAAAGGTTTATAATATATTTTCACACAGAAGGAGCTGAATATGCATCAAAGAAGATGGTTGGAGCTGATTAAGGATTACGACTGCTCAATTCATTACTACCCTGGGTAAGCAAACAATGTTGCAGACACATTAAGTCGACAAGACCATGCCAGCTTGTCCATGATGAGGATCACAAAAGATCCAATATATATGGATTTACAAAGCATTTATCTTGGAATTATAATGGAAGGAGAAAATTCATATCTTTCTCAATTGAATGTTCAATCATCTATACATGTGAAGATTAATGAGGCATAGAAAGAAGATGTAGATTTACAAAAGAAGGTGAGAAATGTTCCTGAATTCAACCATGATTGTGATGGGATAATAAGGTTTAGGAATCGGTTCTGTGTTCCTCCCTTCCCAGAATTAAAGATGGAGCTACTGGATGAGGATCATAGTTCTTTCATTCTCTATTTATCCTGGAAGCACGAAGATGTATATGGACCTGAAAGAGTTATTCTGGTGGGACGAAATGAAAAGAGATGTTGCTGAATATGTCTCTTGATTCTTGGTTTGTCAGCAAGTTAAAGCTGAGAGACAGAAGTCGATGGGGATGTTACAACCATTACCCATACCCGAATGGAAATGGGAAATAATCACTATAGACTTTGTCACTGGACTTCCTAAAACACCCAGAGGCAATAATTCTATTTGGGTTATATTTGACCATCTTACGAAGTCGGCACACTTCATTGCTATTAGAGAGGATTTCTCTCTTGATCATCTTTCCAGGATATATGTAAAGGAAGTGGTAAGATTGCATGGAGTACCACTTTCCATTATATCTGATCCTGATCTGAGGATTACATTGAATTTTTTGCGAAGTCTTCAGTATACTCTGGATACAGAGTTGAGCTTCATCACTACTTATCATCCTCAGACAGATGGTCAGTCTGAGAGAACAATTCAAACTCTAGAAGACATGTTAAGATCTTGCTCTATGGACTTGAAAGGTGGTTGGGATCAACACCTACCTTTGATGAAATTTTCTTATAATAATAGCTTTCACTCCAATATTCAGATGGCTCCTTATGAAGCTCTCTATGCAAAGAAATTCCGAACTCCATCTTGTTGGGATGAAGTTTGGGAATGAAAGCTATTAGGACCTAATCTTGTTGAGGAGATGGTAGAAAAGGTCTGATCTATTCAACAACACAAAAGAGCAGCTCAGAGTCGACAAAAAAGTGATGTCGATAACGGAAGAAAATACCTAGAGTTTGAAGTGGGTGATAAAGTGTTCTTACGAATATCTTCTTGGAAGAGAGTAATGAGATTTGGAAAGAAGGGAAAGCTGAGCCCTAGGTATATCGGTCCTTTCGAAATACTGGATCATGTTGGGAGGGTAGCTTACCGATTGGGGCTTCCACCGAATCTCTCTCAAGTTCATGATGTGTTTCATGTATCCCTCGTGAGAAAGTACATACCCAATCCATCACTTGTACTCAGCTCAGAAGTTGTACCGCTGGAGCAAGATCTTTCTTATGAAGAACAACCAATAGGGATTATGGATCATAGAGAAATATTTCTAAAAAACAAGACCACTCTCTTAGTGAATGTTTTAGGGATGAACCACCAATTAGAAGACGCTGCATGGGAGCTTGAGGATATGATGAGGGAGAAGTATCCTCATCTGTTTGTTACAATGTGAAGAATTTCGAGGGAAAAATTCATTTTAAGGGGGGTAGATTGTAACACCCGATATTTTTATGAGAAATATTTCGTTTTTATACACCATCAAAATAATATTTCACTACACACAACACTAGCTTGACATTCTTTACACGGAATCGTGGCCTTCCTCGATAGCTTGCGTTGTACGCAATACCGAGTTTCACTAAACAACGATATACTATTATAATATTATTAAAACTAGCCGTTATGAATAGTAATAATCACTTTTTGAAATTTAATAAATTTTATTTTTTCAAAATGGACTTCATTTTTTGATTCGGAATATTGAAATTAGCCTACGGTGAAATTTTGGTATTTTGCTAAAAACATACATTTTTTGATGAATAGTGAAAACATCGGGTTACTATTTAAAAACTGAATTTTTATTTAAATAATTATTTATTTAAATATATTTTAGGTCAAAATTGATACATATTACCTATATTGGTTCAATGTAATTCATTGGATCATTTTATAAAAAATTTAGATATATAAAAATTTTATTGATCTTTTGACCGTCTTTTACCCACCTCCAAGGAGAATTTGTAAATTTACATAAAACATAATTTTACTGCTTTTGTGAATGGAATTTCAAAAATCCGAGAGACACGATTGATGTTAGTATGTAAAATGTGTTTCAATGAGATTAAAATAATTTTTGATGAAAAGTAACTTTTTACTTTTATTTACCACGGTTAAAAGTAAATAGGGTAATTAAAGGTAAAAATGATATTATTTTTACCCTAACACATGTCCTAATTATATTGGATAAGTTTAATTCGACCAAAAACAACATTAGGGATAAAATATTACCCTTTAGGTCCACCTGGATTAGATTAAGACATTTAATATTATATTATTTAATGAATAGTTAAAATAGTTAAAATCAAAGTATAATAACTAAGTAATTTTTAATATGGGGTTATACATAAGATAAATTAGACTATAAGTATTAATTAGAAATCTAAAAATATGTCCTACATAATGGTATTTTATTTATAATTTTTAGACATTAAATATATTAATTTATTTATGACACAATGATGATGCAGTAATTATCTTATTAATGAGATATTAACATAATTGATGTTATAAATAGTCAGAAAAATGTAATTTTAGACTTTTTATGAATTTGACTAATTTTATAGGTTAATATGACATGTTAGTATGGATTTAATTAACTTTTTTTGAACTAATAATGTTGTTTTGATTTTCTCAAAAATCAATTACCAAATAGTGTCAAAATTGATATAAAATAGTTATTAAAACAAATATTATATTATTAATTGTTATTTTATTCCTAAAAATATATGGTTCGACCAAATGACATAGATAAGGTTATATATATTAATAATAAACATCTTGGGGTTCGTTTGGATTTTTATAGTAATATTTATTAACCTTCTAGTGTAAGAATACAAGAAGACAGGGTAACAGTAAAATTATTGAACATAAAGTTAAATCTAAATGATAAGGTAGAAATAGTAAACTAAACTTGTCCAAATTTTATTGGATGAGAGGATTTCTACCCATACTCACCTAAACTTAGAAATAAATCAATTTGGAGCTATTGAAAACCGAATATGACTTTGTAATAAAATAATATTTTTTGTTTTTCCAATGGTTCCACTCTTCTCGCTTATAAAAGGGCACCTCCTACCTCTCATCCTCACACCACATTGAGCCATCATGCTCGGCCAAACTCTTTAGTATTCTCTTCTAAACTTCCCTAGAAACATCCTAGAGGTCCTGGTCTTCTTAATAGATAGTCCCTAGTGCACTAAGAGGAGGTTAAGAAGAGGCGCGTCAAAGAAGAGGTAATATCCATTACCGATCCTTTCCAATTTATTTCTTCTTCAACTTCTTCATACTTAGTTGTTTCATTATGAAGTAATAAAATCAGTATCACTAATATACTTAAATGTAATTATAAATATTAAACAACACTATTTCACCTTCTATCCATCATACGGAAAATGAAATCAGCGCGCATGCGTACGTACGGAATACTGTCTCCATGCTGTGGTGTAATCTGTTTTCCACCACCCCCTTACTTGGATGGGTATAATGGTGTAGAGAATAACTATATATGATTATTTTAAAGTGATATTGATTCTTAAATATTATACATACACACCAATACAATTCATCGATCATGGGAACGATATCGTCGCTCATGTGTACGTACGGAATATCATCTCCCCGAGGTGATGTGACTCGTTCTACATGATCTTCATTGAATAATGATTATATAAATGAATTGAATGAATAAATATTATATATATTATAATAATAACATTCTGGAAATGAGGTCTCTATAATCTAAAAATAATAATATGAATTTATTCGACATAACACTCATTAGAACAAAAAAGCAATAAACACCCGAATAACAAGTAGCAATGAAATATTAATAATACGAAGCTAAGAATATGACCATATATGATATCATAACAATGAGTAAAATTCTGGAATAAGTCAATATCATTATTTAAATCATTATATAAGAGGTTCGGACACGTACGAATAAAATTGGACCTAAGGTAAGGGAAAATCTCGCAATCTCAATTTTTATCCAAGATTGTATATTCTTCGGTAAGTACTGGGGCATATTTATCATACACATCCATGATTCCTCAATATTTAACATTATTTATATTATCCTACAAATGTTTAAATCCAATTTTACCCTTTGGTGAGTTTTTAGTAAAAGATATAAAATGAATCTTTTGTCGTACGAGGTACTTTTTGACTTTTACGGCCAAAGTATGGGAAAAATATTTTTTTAACTTATACGGCCCGAATTGAATTTTAGAACATTATTTCCATAAAGATTCATTTACAATTTTTCATGATTATTTTTAATAAAAAAATTTTAGTTTAATATTTTATGACATGTTAGGAAAGGAAAAATGTTTTTTGAAGTAGAAATGATATTTTCCTCAAAAATGGAGTTCAAGTGTTTTAACAAAATTATTTTCCATCTAAGATAATATAGTTTTATGTTTTTATCCCTATTTTTACATTGATTTGATTATGTTATGATGGAATTATTTTTATTATTTCCTTTTATCTTATGTGAATTATGTTATGATGGCATGATGTTTAAGAATCCCATTTTTATTACATTGGTTATGTTATGATTTATGATCTTGTGTCACACATAAGAATGGTATCATTATGAGATGGTTAGGACCAATATTTCCCTTCAATTCATTGGGTAATGATTTATATCTCAGGAGATAGACATGGCTGGAATGGCAGGTTAAACTGTTTAAGTGATACAAAACTGAAACGAGTAGTGAACTAGGTTCAGAAATGGACATTGTCCGCTAAGATAGTCTTGGAAATGGGTAATGACTAATAAGAAATTATTCTCAATGATTATGTGTGTATGCCACAATGTTTCATGATTTAAGTTATGATTATTTTGTATTACATTTCACCACTATGATATATCCCATCTTATTATATTATGATCTCTTTTGCAGGTTATGTTTTCTAAAATGTTATGTTCTTATGAATATGATGTGATTGATATTTCTTTTTTTTTACCCTAATTGAGCATTTGAGATCACCCTTTTGTATGTTTTCTTTTCCCAGGTCAGGAAGAAGGGTACTAAGTAGAATGTGCCAAGTGGGCCTCTAGATATGATGAAATAAACAGGAGACAACATAGATGATTTATGAACCATTTGTTTATGTTTCCTAGTTTGTAAAGACACTATGAATATATGGTCCGTTCATGGTTTTGTTATATGTTGTAATAAGTGTGCTTCAATTATGAATTAATAACAATGTATGTAAATTATGGGTCGTTATATTTATTATCAATATTTTTGTTTAATTTATTTCAATTATTGATTTAAAATCTATTGCTCAACTTGTTTTCAACTAACTTGATAAATAATCTATTCCATTGAATTGAGTTACATGAAATGGTTTTGGCATAGAGATGTGGGAAAACACTAATTCCATTGAATTGGGTGTGTTTATGGAAAATTGGCTGATTTAAATTGTTGGACTTAAATTGTGGATTTGATGTAAATGTTTTCAATTAAATTGTTGAATTTAATTGTGAAAATGAAATGCGTAATGATGGAATTTGTTTTGAATGGATTTCAAACTTGTGAAAATGGACTAAAATGATTTGATATAAACCCATTGGTTTTACCTGTTGAAAAAGGTATGTTTTGAAGAAAACTTGTTTTCGTTTTAAATTGAATGAAATTGGCACTTTTGAAATCTAAAAATGGGATTTATACTATTTTATTCATTCTTAAAATAGTTTCCCCATCATGTAAGAGTGCATACAAGCCTTAGGTAGTTGCTGAGTAATTTGGATACACTCTATGCTATGACAATGTTCTATAACATACATGCAGTGGG
Source organism: Viscum album (assembly GCA_963277665.1). Taxonomy (NCBI): domain Eukaryota; kingdom Viridiplantae; phylum Streptophyta; class Magnoliopsida; order Santalales; family Viscaceae; genus Viscum; species Viscum album. The sequence continues at coordinate 65,175,255 of OY728143.1, forward strand.
TCACATCCCCGACGGGTTGGTGATGCATCTCCTTGGCCAGTGTCATAGGGATGTATGTACATACATTTTTCTGAGTTCACATAGAGAGTGAGGGATCTTAAAACTGGTTAATACTATCGTACCTTTAGGCAGATGACAATGTTGCTCTCTTGGTTTTTTGTTTATATTGTAAATTAAAATGGATGCCAATTATTTTGAATTGTTTACATGCCTAGAAAAATTTATATAAATGTTTTACATAAGCCATTGTTTTAGAAATATTCCGTCATCATAATGCCTTTCTTGATGAATTTTCCATGATTTGAAAATGTATATCATGATTTGTTAAAATATGCTTATGAATTACCAAACCTATTTATTTGAAAATTGAAAGTTTTTACTTGAATAATCTAAAATTTTCCTCTGTTATGGAATCGTTGGTGATATACTACTAGGATTTGGCTCACACCCTACTTTTTCCTTCTTGTGTTTGTAGAATTTCGTATTCCATGATCGAGCAAAGGGAAGGGACCTCTTGGAGGTGGATCCAACAGTTGATCTTTGGTCTTGGTGAGTTGTGTCCTTAGGGACGTTGGGGCTGTTTTCTAATCTTTAGTACTTGGGTTGTTGTACATTGGCCTTTTATGCCTATTTGTATTCTGTTACATCACTCCGAGTGGAGTTTCTTTTGTTATGCATACTTTTCGATTTACTCTTGCTTCCGCATTCTTGTGGAAAAATCATTCCCACTTGTATGTTGCACGATGCCAGGTGCTAGTTTACAACCCTTGGGGATCAGGTACGCCCATCGGACTATGTCAGGGTCGGCTCGGTTATCGAGTTACCAGTGTACCCAGGCTGGTTTGTGACAATATGTATATATAAACAACAATATTTTTTGAATTAAATTAAAATATTTTGATAATGAAAAAATATATGAACCAAATAAATAAAATTCATTTATCAATTGATTTGTATATTATAGCAATTTATTAAAAATATGTTCAATTCATATATAAATAATAAATTAATCTGAATTTAAATTTTAAATTAAATGAAAAATCATGGATAATATAGATATCACAACTCCTTCAATCATAATTTTTGGCTCAATAAATAAAATAATTTCATAATGAAATAATAACTAAATTAAAAAAGTGAGGGACATTTTAATTAAACAAATTATTATGAATTATGCAAGATTTTATATTAAAAGTTGATGATACTGTTTAAAAACTTATAAATCAGTATTAAATGTATATTAATATCAATTTTTTACCTACCTTCTAGTAAAACTATTTTTACTCTACATGCAATATAAAAATATTTATATAATGCTATAAGAATGTATAAAAAATTAATATACCATTATTATGTTATATTAATCGAAATTTCTCTACCGTGATATAAATTTTAATTTCACTACTAATTATGGAATTTAATGTTATTTTCTATGAATATTGGTAGGATGTAAAGTATTTAAAATAAAATTATAAAAATTGGATCAAATATTTTATATTAAATGACAAAAAATTAAACAAAAAAATATATAATAATAAATTCTCATTTTAGATTATTCTCGGAACAAGATCCATTGAATTATTGTGTCCTATACTATGACTATCACAATATTTCACTTTTGTTGGACTCATAATTTTTTTCATTATCAGTCATCAAATGTTAAAATTATTACATCCCAATGGTTATTATATTTTATCTTGATAGTTTAATTCATAAAAGCTCATGATTAAATGTGATTAATTGTGGGAAATTTTCAACAACATTTTGATTACCTTTTATAATATACATTTCTTCAATCATAATGAAAATAATACTTGTAATTGAATTTGATAATTATTCTATAGTGAAAAACATGATATGACAAGGGTATCCCAAATTTTTGTTGAGGTCGATCGTTCCTAACTCCTTACTATACATATGAATGTCATGGATTATGGGGAGGGGAATTTTTTAAGATAATTATTTATGATAATATATTTGGTTTTCTATACTTTGTGGGTTTCCACAGTCACTATACATTATAATTATGCATGGTAAGATAAATTAGAAAGTTGCAACAGGGGATCCCCCATCTCCCAACCCTCACTCCCCTAGAGTCTATGACCATACTATTCAATTTTCTCATTTTGGTATCACTGTATATAATGATCCTCCTCTACATATATCTATGTATTCATATAGTGACTCAAAAGATCATTCCACCAATAGTGGGAAATCCATGTCCATATCATTTTCATCTCCCTTTTTTTCCCAAATATCCACAGATCATAATGAAAAATACACTATGGTAATAGAGGTTGAATAAGTTTTATTTCATTTAATAAAAATGAATTAATCTAATATGGTCATTAAATTACGGCTAGAAATATAAAAATTCAATAGTTTTGTTGGGACTGTAAATGTTTTTACCCAATTAATTATTTAATGAAAGGAACAGTTAGATGTTCTTACAAAACTAAGTGTAGCCCCAAGATGGTGGAGTTGTTAGGGAGGTGAAATTAAAAAATTTATTTTATCAAGTGTCACATTTGAACACATGTATCTTTCAATGAATTAATTCCATATAATTTAACCATGAAACCTTAACACTCAATGAAGGAATTAAAATCAATAATATAAGAAGTAAAAGATAGCTAAAATTTATATCAATCAACGAATTACTATCAATAAAATTTATTTTTTTATTTTTATTGATAAACAAAACAATGTTTGAAATATCAATATTTTAATATCATAGAATATAATTAATTCTTTAATTTTATTTTATATTCAACTTTTTTCACCTTTATAAGATGAAATTAATTTACAATAATATGTTTTCATCCATTCCCTGATGTAACTGTATGTATTCTTTATATGTTCTCATTCAAGAATAAAATTTACTTTTTAAAAATCTATATAATTAATGTTTATAATTATACCCGATGCTCTAAATTCATTTATATGAGGCCCATGTGTAATCAAATTGAGTATAATTAAATTTTTATTCATTTTCCCCCAATTTTTTTTTAAATTATTTGTTATATATAAATATTCAATTTTCCGACATGAAATATATATATATATATATATATATATATATATTAGAAGTACTCAATTGATATGAATAATACTAAAATTATATAAGGGGATCAACAAGAACACCCCTAAATAACTAATATTTGGTATACATCTCTAGGACTAGCTATCATATTGGGACCAGATATTCAAAAGTGTGATATTTTGTGTGATAACATTTTTTTTAGATAAATCTACTAGAGTGGTATTTATCTAAATTTTCAGTATCTAATGTTGGTATTTTAAATAATTTAATACAATAAATATATTTTTTATATTAAAACCTCTTGGTAATATAATATTAAAGACATTTCAGGAATATAAATTTCACATGGTTGGTAGAAAATTTATAGTAACCATAAAACCAAATTATTTATATTTTAAATATTATTTATAGTGACAAATTCATTGGTGTCACAACAGATTCAAAAAACATTAAGTTTTATAGTGCTAGTTCAAAAAAGAGTTTATAAGTAATTATGAATAATTGGAATATGTTTTTTGAAAACATATGATGAAAAAAATGATATTCCCTAGAATTTAATTTTTATTATTTTTTATTATCGTATTTAAATGAGGAAAAAATATCCATCATTCTAATTTTTATTTTTAGAATATTGATAATTTCTATTCTATTTTTACCTAATATTATTCTACCTATATGTCTTCAAGAATACTCTATAATTATTTCTTAAGGGGATTCATATGTAGGCTTATTATTATTATATTATTATCTATTATTTGTGCTCATTATCTTCTTCTAAAGGGAATTATATTATCTATAATATCTTTGAACAAGAATAGAGGTTGTAAAATTATATGAATAATGATGTAATGTGTTTTTGAAAGTAATTAATATACCTAATCAAGTACATTCGATCAACGATTGATTAAAATTATCTTTGTTAGTTCGTTTTTCTATGAAATCACTTTTATGTTGAATTCAGTGTCATTCATGGGATTTTTATACCTTTAGACATAAAATTTATATCTACATGTGATACTACTTATAAAATTACTGATATTTTTCATGAATTACATTGATTTAATATTTTCGACAAATGTATTTTGATTTGTTCATCATTTTCTATTTCTAAAAAAGTTATCATGCATTATTGATGTTATATAAAATTTATAAAATTATATTATAATTTTAATTTATGTATAGAAATGATTTTTAATTTGAAAATATTAAATAAAATTTGTTTTCCATAATTCCATGAATTATTTTGTCAATGTAATTTTTTATTATTAAATATATATGTTTAGATTTTTTTGATTGATTAATTATTATACATTTTTTATCTTATATAAATATTAAACATTGAATTGATTAGGTTGAAACTCTATGGGAAATTTGTTTTACATAGAATCAACAATTTATAGCTTTATGGATTTATTTATCAAATTTTTTAAGGTAATTTTTGAAAGATCATAAATATTTACATTCCATGATTTCAAAAAAAAGATTTTGATCAAATATTTATTATCAATAATTAAGAAAATGTTTTGTGTAATGGGAATGGGTTACTATTAAATATACAGTTGATTGTTTGTAGGGATGCTTTCATAATAGTTTTTCATCGGTGTGGTGTGGGACTACATCATATATTATATATTAATTTTGGGACCACAATAAGATTTCATGTATCATTCCATCTATTATGATTATATCAGGGGAACCTATTTAACTAATTAGGTTATAAAATATTAATACAATCTAGTTTATATTTTTAATAGGCTACTTTATCCTAGATGATATTTTGAACTGTATTGTGGAGTACTCATGATTATCCATGATAAGAGAATGTTTGGAAAAAATTTCACTCTAAAGTCATCATATTCATGTAGTTGGTAATCAGTTTTATTATATAATTTTACACTTAAACGATTCAATTGAAAAAATACTCCTCGAAAAATATCTAACATGTACTAAGGCAAAAATAAATTCCAATATTTGGTGAAAAACATATGTATAGTTTCGTATTGTAGGGTTACTCAAAATAGACATATTTTGTGATTAATTCATTTTGTATCAATATGTAAAGGTGGACCACCCATCATATATGATTTATTCTTAAAAAACCCATTATATTATATTATTTATCAAATAAATGTTTTTTAAGGGACAGATTGTGGTGAGGTGAATTATTATTGACTTTGGAAGAGATGAACTATAAATTATCATCTATAATCCATATCTTATAATCCTTCAGTGACACTCCTCTTGTGATCAATAATGAAATCGTGAGTTAGAAAACATAATATATAATGAATGGGGTTACAATAGCCTTTTGTAAGTCATAACCTAATATACATTCATCATATGAATGCATTATGAATCATCATACGTTATATGTGTATTAATGACAACCAATACAGGTAAAAATTAAAATATATTTCCTTTTATGATTCAATTATATCAATTCATTACGATATTAATATATTATAAGGATTAAAATATTAATTGTTGTGGTTTTATAATGTCATATATTTTATGCAATAATATATATATTTTTCCAACCATATGAAATCTTAAAATCCCAACATATGAGTTTAAGGTATTATATAATATCTTATTCTATATAATAATTATAATATATATATATAGTCATATTTCCATATCATCTTTTCATACATAACTAAAATAAACTTTTATTTCGTATCCAAAATATACATTGGAATCATTCTAAAACACCTTTTCAGTTCTACAGTTACAATCATGTTCTTTGACATCATATGAAATCATTTAAAAATAATATTCAGAAAAACATTTTGGATCAAATATGATATTATTTTAGAGAAACACTCTAATTTAGTCACATTACCCATTGTCTCATCTATAATGTATAATCCTATTGAAATTTGCGAAACTGAAGATATATTTGATTTCTTAAATCAATAAATATATGTATATAGAATCCTAAAAAATACCAATAACACTTGGTGTATAATTGAACCATTTGTGTTATCCATAAAGCACATGCATCTCGATTCCCATGTTTAACATGTTCACTATATGATTACATTAATTTTCAAATAATCCAATTTTCAAATACACCTATAGTACATGGGACATAGATGATTGAAATACCATAGAGGCTTTCTAAATGATCTCAATTATATGACTATAGATATACATGTTGATGAATACATTAGTTATCAATCACCATAATATAAAATCACATTAAATGAACCTCACCTAATAAATAATCACATTAAATATAAAATTTAATTGTGTCTATATAGCTCATTATCCTAACTCAATACGTGGTCTATATATTATAATATTCATATAAGAGATTAAATATATTACTAGCTATGATCCAATCTATTTCATTATCTGTATAGTTCCCAAACACAACATGATTCGATAATATTAATTTGATTCCGATGATGGATTTTAGGGTATGAAGGTTATCGTGCAAATATTTTAAACAACCTATGTTATTTGGACCCTAAATATAATCCATTCATCTCCAGTGATCATATGTCATAGGGTATGATTTTCCCTGTGGTTTATATATAGTATTAAATCTAATAGAGAACCATTATTTTATACTTCATTGACTGATTTTGTATCTTAATATAAGAATCATTCTAAATATAACCATAACATGTTATTATAACGGAAAATACCATATGAAGAACAATGTGTTGGACAACTCAATTTCATACCATTATGGGTAAATTTTCATTTCCCATTATGATATATATATATATATATTCGATAATATATAATTTTATATTAGATATGTCCTATTCATATATGATTCTTGGTTTTATATTCATAAATTATTTTAAGAATAAATATCGATAATATTTATATGCGTGTGTGTATGTGAGTCTCATATAAGATATAATTTCATACCATCATTGTTCTTGATGCACTTTTAATAGTTTTATTAAACTCAATACATCCCTATATATTTCATTTCACATAACAATGTGACCATCTAATGAAACCATCCCTCTAAAATTTGTAGATGTATAAATCTATCTTTTTTTCGAGATTACTTTGTGGTCTACTTTAGGAAACATATTCTTGATGTTAAAAATAGAATAAAAAATATCAATCTTCTTACTATAATGTAATTAAGTTTTATATTATTAATAAATTATTTTTCATACTTATAATTTTTCTTTCATTATCATCATCATCATTTATAGAGTAAATTAAATCTTTATTTTCCTTAGATACATTCTAAAACTAATAGTCAATATTTACAATAACACATCATAGTAAAATTTCTGGATATATAATGGTATATAAAATAAAAATTAACCAGTATAATATATTAATATCTCCATTTACCTTATCAATTTATAAATATAATATCATTATCAACTTAGAAATCATATTATATTCATGAAATCATACTATGATACATAAGATTTTGTGTTATGAAATAACTATAATTTATTTAGTGGGATTATTAAAAAAATCCATATAGCAAATGGAAATAAATGATATTTCTTTCAATCTTATGAAAATATGACTCTATAAATAATAATATCCAACTAATTTTTGGGAAATAATTCCATTTTTATTTACAAAATCATAAAGTTATTTATTTGATCATGGACGAATAATTTCTGAACTAATATTTTTCTATAGAATGTGATAATATTTCATTAATAAAAACCAATTATAGAATATAATAATATCTTTAACCAATCAATTTTTTCAACATCACCTTCAATTATCTAATGGAATTGAAAAAATATACACATTTTTTACAATAATCCTGCTAATATTTATCAGCACATAAGCCTCATCCCGGTCAGTGAAGACTCTCCAAGTATATCAATGAGACCCATAATCAAATCAGTGTAAAAGAATATTTTTTGTAACAATCGATGTATTGGGGATATAAAATCCCAAGTAAATGAAGAATAAGTCATATTTCATATTTATTAATATTTTTTAATTAGATATTAATTTTACTTTAAATGGGTTGCTATGATTGATAGTGTACCCGATACGCAATAATGAGTTTCTTTGAAATCTTACGTTCCACATTAATAATATAATATAATTATTTTAAATGGTTGTAAAATCCTAGCCGTTGTATTGGAAGGAATGAATGGAACTAAATACAATATTATTATAAATATTTTTCTAATGTATTTACATTTATCAAATAAAAGTTAGAGATTTAAAATGTGAATGAATCTAATTTTAAACATAATTTACATTAAAAGGCCGATTTATCACCTTTGAATGTAGAACCCTTCGTAAATATAGTTTTCTTCACTTTAATAAATTATATATGACCACATAAAATCCTTCATTTTAATTTGGACATCAAAATTTACTTTGTGCAATTATTTGGAATTTTTCTGATAAAGTTCATTTTTAATGAATAGTGAGAAATATTGTATTTTAATTCAAAAGTGTCTTTTAATATAATTAATTTATATGGATAGATAATATTTTTAATTTGTATTAAAGTTAAATTAAAATATATTTTTACCATTTAATTTAATGTTCGTCATTGAAATAAATTTCACATTGAAATTGGACATAAACAAGTATTAATCTTTTTATAGTTATTGATTCTTAAAAGCACGCATTTTGTTTTGATAAGAGGGAGAAATTTTAAAATTAATTAATGCCACTTATATGTATTGAATTTTTAAAAATATACATAATTTTTAAATTGGGAATATCAAATATATCTTAGGCTGAATTTTTTGTATATTTCTGAAAACATTAATTTTTGATGAATAGTGAAACCACTTAGTGGTTGTTAAAAAACTGACATTTTAATTTAAATGAAAATTTACAACTTCTGTAAATTTAATTTCAAAAATAAGACATATATTGTTGATATCAAGAAGTAAAATGTGGTCCATTAATATTAAAATAATTTTTGATGAATAGTATCTTTGGACTTTTATTTATCACGGTTAAAGGTAAATAGTGTAATTAAAGGTAAAAAGAATATTATAATAACTCAAAACTACCATAAAACTTGTGAAAACCTTATTTGATGATTCATTAACGACCATTTTCATTTTTGGGTCGATTTTGGTACCCCATTGAGCCACATGGGCGTGAAAATGAAAATTTAGATTAATTAACTTAAAGTAAAGGCAAAAATGACAAAAGCAAATATCTTTTAGTAAATTAATTTTTTAGATTGGGTTATATAAATTATATTTTAGACTATAAATATTTATTAGAAATATAAAAAGATTTCCTAAATCATGGTATATTTTTTATAATTTTTAGACATCAATTAAATTAATTTATTTATGACCCAATAATGATGCAGTATTTAGCTCATTAATAAATAATTTAAATAAATAATATTATAATGATTAAAATATTATCAAAAACCAGTACAATTATTATTTGATGATTATATTTCAACCATGAGTCATCTTATATTCATATTTAATGATTTTTGGGCCCTTTGAAACCGAATATCATTATATAATAAAATAATATTTTCACACTTTCCTAAAGAACCCCACCTCACCTTATAAAAGAAGACCACTTCTAACAAATTCCTCACACCTCTCAATCAAATTTTCTCATCAAAACACTACCTGATTAATCTCTCTATATCGCTATACTCCTCCTAGAATCCGTACCATAGGTATTAGGCACTTCAATAAGTCCTTTTAGTTCAAACTAAAGGGAGTTACCCAAATTAAAGGTAATCGTTTCTCTTAAGTTGTTTTCATTTATTTTACATCTCCAACCCCTAAACTCTTTTTATTAATTTATTTTGTAACAAAACCAGTATCCTCAATACACTTGGATATTTATATGTCAAGGATTCAAACTAGACATACACACACCTTTATCTAATGGATGAAGATCATAATGTTTCTGTGGATGGAAAACTAAGGCCTCACGAAACGATGATTGTTCAATTACATCTTACCGCCTCTAATGGTGGCCATTTTGATGGAAATGTATTTATATATGATATATATAATGTCTATGATTTCATTATGCTTCTGTATTTCCCATTTATAGCATTCCATAATGTGGTCTGTTGTGGGTTAAAACGATAATCTCATTTGGGGAAGTGCGGACGACCGCCCCCTCAATGTGATTTCATTAGTTAATGCCTTATGTGGGATGTATAAAAAATGTAGTTAATGATATTATATATGATATTAAACTAGAATTATAATAAATCTATATATTATTATGGGTTTTCCATTAAAATAAGTAATGTAAATGAATATAGCGTTCATGCGTACGTACGGCTTACCGTCTCCATGAACGGTGCATTTCATTTCCTACGTCCAAATGATATGTACTATTATAAATACATGTATTTACTAGATATATATGATATATATGATATCTAAATCATTAATACCATTTTGTATATAATGGACAATTGACCACATGGAAAACATGTAAATATAATGTGTTCATTTTTTACTCAAGTACGAAATATTGACAAAATGGACGTTATTAACTTAAATGATTACATAATATTTATAACATGGTAATAAGTGATATAAAGGGAATAATAAATTTTAAAATTGTTCTTATGCAAGTAGAAATTATCTTTAGTTTATTATTCATGATATTAAATAATGATCATGTCAAGTCAGACACGAGGTAAGGGACTTCGTCTCAATCTCATTTCATTGAGGTATATTTTGTTTTAATACACGAATTTATTTTATACGCTGTATAAACACCTTTGACTTTTTAAATGGAATATTTTTCTATGATGTGTTTTACTAAATGACAAAAAAGTATCTTTCTTTTTAACTTAAGCGGTGACAATGACCTTTGTTACCGCCGCGAGTATTATTTGATCTTTGGCTTCCTCAAAAAGTTGTAATGTTTTTAAAAGAAAATAAATACCATATACTATTTTACATATTTTTGGTATTGAAAATGGATTTGAAAACAGATTTTTTATTTCAATATATTTATTTGATATATTGTGATTGGAATGTGGAAATGTTTCCTTTCCTTTATATTTTTTGTATGTGATATGATTTTATATTGGTACTTGGACATTTTATGGGTGTTTACATGATAAAAAAAATGACGGATGGTGCCTTGAATACGAGGATGGTGGTTATGTTATAACCTCCAATGCATTGGGCCTAGAAGTCGGTCGTATGACTATTATATTTAGTGATATGTGTGGAAGTTGACCATATGGTTATTCCATTTAAGTATGATTATGTTCCATGTTACCTTTATAAGTTATGTGTTCTTTATATAGGTTTTATGGTAATCTTTTGGTTACAAAAGGGTATGTAATGTTCTTTTATTCAATGAATAGTATTTACTACTTCATTAAGGTGAAAATTTGTACTTATGATAATGTATTCATGGTTTGCTTGTTGCTTTGAAAAACTAACTGTTTAACTTCTTTGTGTATCCCTTACTAAGCTTTTTATGCTCATCCCATGTTTTTGAAATGTTTTTCATAGGACATAATGTGGAATATGATCAAGGATGGGATCATGGAAAAGTCATGCTCTCTAAAACATGGAACTATACATGACTCTTTTTTTCAAGAGTTTTTATTTCATGAAAAAAAGGGAAACTGTGTAAAAGTGTCTACCCTATAATCATTTGAGATGTGATAGATATTTCCTAATTCTCTAAAACTCTAAACCTCAAAAGATCCTCAATGTGAATTAGTCGTTTAATTCAATATTATGTACTTTTTTATGGTCGTGTCCTTATAGTTGGAATCAGAGGTTGGTTTAAACAACTTTAGGAGTTAGGGTATTATTAAATAAATGTCCATAAATTAATTTATGGTAATATTTAAATGATATAGAATTTTCATCTTACCATGTTGATTCATATAAGATATGTATGTCTAAGATTTATATTTCGTAAAGGAAACAAAGCAGATTTTCTGGGATGGAATACAGAGGAGAATGACATTCCGAATTAGAAACCTGAGATGGTCTGAATTAGAATTGAGCATTTTACAGTAGTGATGGCTCAGTTGAATCAGGTGATAAATGCTGGTTGTGTTTATTAATGATAATTTTTTTATTCTAAAATTAAAGTGGAGAATTAATGTTATTTATGTTTCATCATTCTATCCTTAAAATATAAGAACTATTAATGGAAATTCAGCAAGTGTAATTTTTGGTTACAACAAATTTCATTCCTTGGTGACAATGTTTCAAAAAATGGCATAGTTGTTGATCCTGCTAAAAAAAAGTTGTTGAAAAATGGACAAGACCCACAAATATAACCGAGATTCTACGTTTTCTCTATTTCGTAGGTTATTACGAGAGGGTTGTTGTAAATTTTTCACGGTTATCTAGTCCAATGACAAATTTAACTTGAAAAGGTGTTAGGTTTATTTGGATAAAAGAATGTGATAATTTTTTCAGTAATTGAAATGAAGAATGGTGAATGCTCTAGTTTTGGCACCACCATCCAGAAATGGTGATTTTGCTATCTATAGTGATATTCATTGAAAGGAATTGGTTGTGTCCTAATGCAGAATTATCAGGTAATTTCTTATTCTTTACATTAGTTGAAACCTCATGAGTAAAATTACCCTACACATGATTTGGAATTAGCTGTTGTTTCTTTTGCTTTAAAAATTTGGTGGCATCATTTGTATAGAGTGAAGTGTGAAATATATACTGATCACAAAAGTTTGTAGTATATACTCACTCAGAATGAATTGAACCTGAGGCATAGGAGATGGTTGGAATTAATCAAGGATTATGATTGCACGATCCTTTATCATGCGGTAAAAGAAGATAAAGTGGATGATTATTTGATTCGAAAAAGTAATACATCATTAAACATGTTAGGTTTGGAAGGAGATCCTTTTGTTTTTAATTTTATGAACTTAGGCAGAGAAGTTTTGGTTGCATGAAATTCTTCTGTTTTGTTTCAGCTGTCAGTGAAATCATCTCTATCAGACAGAATTAAGCAAGCACAGAAGAAGATAGTGAGTTGTACAAAAATGTAGTGATGGTTCATAAGGGTAAGTTACCTGATTTCAACGTTGATACTGATTGTGTTTTGAGGTTTGGGAAGTGATTATGTGTGCCATGTGATTCACATTTGAATAATGAGTTGTTCGGTGAAGCTCATTGTTCCCTGTTTTTAGTTCATCCTGGAATTATGAAGATGTACATAGATCTTCAGGAGTATTACTAATGGGATGGAATGAAAACAGATGTTGCTGATTTTACTGTGAGGTGTTTGACTTGTCAACTGGTTAAAGAAGAGTGGCAGTTATCGAAAGTGATGCTTCAGCATTTACTAATTCTAGATTGGAAATAGGAAAATATATCCATAGACATTGTTGTGAGATTACCGAAGGAATTTGAGGTAATAATGAAATCTGGGTTATTGTTGATCGATTGACTAAATCTTCTAATTTCCTTCATATTAGAGATACTTTGCCTCTAGATCAAATTTCTCGTTTTATGTTAAAGATATAGTAAGGTTTCATAGAGTTCCCTTATCCATTGTATCTGATCGTGATCCCAAGTTTACTTCTATCTTTTGAAAAGGCCTTATTAAGTCATTGGGTACTGAATTAAATTTTAGTACAACTTGTCATCCTCAATCAGATGGGTAGTCAAAACGAAAATTTCAGACCTTGGAGGATATGTAACGTTCTTTCTCGATGGATTACCAGGGAAGTTGGCACCAACATCATTCTTTGGTTGAATTTTATTATAATAATAGTATTCATTCCAGTATACATATTTCTCCATTTGAGGAATTATATGGAATGAGTTGTCGAACTCGTGATTTTTGGTATTAAGTAGGTGAAAGGAAGATGAGGGCACCATAATTGGTAGAAGATATGGAAGAGAAAGTTTAGTTGATTCAGAAGCACATCATAACAGCTCAGAGAGGACAGAAATGTTATGCACATAACCGAAGGAAGGATCTTTCTTTTGAGATAGGTGATCATGTCTTTCTCAATGTTTTTTCGTGGAAAAGTGTGATGTGTTTTGATAAGAAGGGAAAGATGAGTCTGAGGTTCATTGGTCCTTATGAAATTCTAGAGAATGTTGGATCAGTTGCATACAAAGTCTCTTTAACTCCATTTTTATCCCAGGTACACAATGTTTTTCATGTTTTGATGTTGAGAAAGTATATACCAGATCCATCTCATGTTTTGTGCATAGAGGTAGTTCAGTTGGAAGAGAATATATCTTATGAAGAACAACCATTCCAGATTCTTGACCATAGTGAGAAAGTGATGTGGAATAAGGTAATTCACTAGGTAAAGGTTTTGTGGAAAAACCATATTGTTAATGACGCAATGTGGGAATCTGAAAATTCTATGAGGGATAAATACCCCCACTTAATTTGATAAGTGAATAAAAATTATGAGGACGCAATTCCCAAAAGGGGGGAAGGATGTTACATCCCATGAAAATAAAGAATAAGACATATTTCATATTTATTAATATTTGTGAATTAAATATTAATTTTACTTTAATGGGTTTTATATGTTCGATAGTGTACCTGATACGTAACAATGAGTTTCTTTAGAATCTTATGTTTCACAATAATAATATAATATAAATATTCTAAATGGTAGTTAACTTCAAGCCGTTGTATTGGAAGTAATGAATGGAAATAACTAAAATATTACTTTACATGTTTGTTAAATGTATTTACATTTATCAAAAAAAAATTAGAGGCTTAGAATGTGAATGAATCAAATTTTAAGGATAATTTACATTAAAAGGAATATTTCACGTCTTTTAATGGTGAAACCTTCTTAAATATAGTTTTGGTCACATTAATACATTCTATATGACCAAATGAAATCCTTCTTCATAATGGGGACATCAAAATTTTATTTGTGCTATTTTTTGGAATTTTTCTAATAAAGTTCATTTTTTAATAAATTATAAGAAATATTGTATTTCAATTCAAAAGTTCCTTTTAATATAATTTGTTTATATGGTTAGATTATATTTTTAATTGGTTTCAAAATGAAATTAAAATATATATTTACCATTTAATCTAATGTTGGTCGATGGAATAAATTTCACTATGAATTTGGACATAAAAAGTATCAATCTTTTGATAGTTATTGATTCTTAAAAACACACTATTTGTTTTGATAACAAGAAATAATTTTACAATTTATTTAAGCCAATTATATGTTTTTAATTTGGAAAAATTGACATCATTTTTGAATTCAGAACATAAAATATATCTTATGCTGATTTTTTGGTATTTTTCGAAAAAAACATTTATTTTTGATGATTAGTGAAACCACTTAGTGGTAGTTTAAAAACTGACTTTTTCATTTAAATGAAATTTTAACACTTCGGTAAATTTAATTTGAAAAATCCAACATATATGGCTGTTATCAAGATGTAAAATGTGGTTCATTAAGGTGAAAATAATTTTTTTGAATAGTACTTTTTGAGTTTTATTTACCACAGTTAAAGTTAAAAACGTTAATTCAAGATAAAAAGAACATTATAATAATTTAAAATTACCTTAACACTTGTCCAAACCTTATTAGTTGAGTCATTAACGATCCTGGGCATCTTTGGGTTGATTTTGGGACCCATTGAGCTACTTGGGAGGGGAAATGACCATTTAGATTAATTAACATAAATTAAAGGAAAAATGGAAAAAGAAAATATCTTTTAGTAAATTAATTTTTTAGAAGGGGTTATATAAATTATCCTTTAGACTATAAATATTCATTACAAATATAATGAGATTTCCTACATCATGGAATATTTTTTATTATTTTTAGACATCAAATAAATTTAATTATTTTTTACCCAATAATGATGCCATATTTACCTCATTAATAAATCATTTAAATAAATAATATTATAATGATTAAAATATTATCCCAAACCTATCCAATTCTTTTTGGATGATTTTATTTCGACCATGAATCATCTTATCATTGTCTATAATTATTTTTGGACCTTTTTAAACCTAATATCATTATATATTAAAATAATATAATCACACATTCCTAAAGAGCCCCTCCTCCCACTTATAAAAGGAGACCACTTCTAACCAATTCCTCACACCACTCAAGTAGTTTGGCTCATCCAAACTCTGACCAATTAAGCTCCCTACATCCCTCTCCTCCTCCTAAAATCTATATCTTAGGAAAAAGGAACATCAAGAAGTCCTTTTAGTTCAAACAAAATTATGTTACTCAAATTAAATGTAACAGTTTCTCTTAACTTGTTTTATTTTATTTTAGTTCTCCAACCCTTAAACTATTTTTATTCCATTCTTTTGTAACAACACCAGTATAATAAATATACGAAGATGTTTTTATGACAAGGATTCTAACTACACTTACACACCTCTATCTAATGGATGAAGAACATAATGTTTCTGTGGATGTCAAACTAAGTCCTCACGAAACGATGATTGTTCAATTACATCATGCCGCCTCTCATGGTGTCCATTATAATGGAACTGTATTTATATATGATATATATTATGTTTATGATTTTCTTATGCTTTTGTACTTTCCATTTGTAGCACGCAATTATGGTTTCCATAGTGGGTAAATACGATAATCTAATTTGAGTAAATGTGGACTACCACCCTCTCAAAGTGATGTGATTCGTTAATGCCTTATGTGGGATGTATAAAGGAAGGACATAATGATATAATATATGATATTGGATTCGAATTATAATATACCTATGTATCATTTTGTTTAATTTAATTAAAATAAGAAATAGAAATGAAAGTAGTGTTCATGTGTACGTACGGCTTACCGTCTCCATGAATGGTGAATTTTATTTCTTACCTCCAAATGTTATGTACTATTATAAATACATTTATACACTGGGTATATATTATATATATGATATCTAAATCATAAATATCATTCTTGATATAATAGACTATTTACCACATGGACAACTTGTAAATACAAGGTGTTCATTTTTTGACACAAGTACTAAATATTGAAAAAATAGATGTTACTAACATAAATGATTAAAAATTATTTATAACATGGTAATAAGTGATATAAAAAAGAATAATAAACATGAAAACGGTTATTAAGTAAGTAGAAATTATCTTTAGTTTATTATTCAAGAGATTAAATAACGATCGAGTCAAGTCGGACACGAGGTAAGGGACTTCATCTCAATCTCCTTTCATTGAGGCATATTTTGTTTTAATACAACACTTTATTTTATATGCTGTATAATGACCTTTGAATTTTCAAAGGGAATATTTCTATACGAAGAGTTTTAATAAACGACAAAAAAATATGTTTCTTTTTAATGTAAGCAGTGACAATGACCTTTTCCTCCGCCGCGAGTATTATTTGATCTTTGGCTTCCTTAACAAGTCGTAATGTTTTTTTAAAAAAATAAATACATTATACCCTTTTACATATTTTAGGTATTGAAAATGGTTTTGAAAATGTATTTGTCATGTCAATATATTTAAGTGATATATTGTGATTAAATGTGGAAATGTTTCCTTTCCTTTATATTTTTTTTATGTGATATGATTTTATATTGGTACATGGACATTTGACGGGTGGTTACGTGTTAAATCAAATGACGGGTGCTGCCGTGAATACCAGGACGGGTGGTTACGTTATAACCTCCAATGCATTGGGTATGGAAGTCAGCCGTATGGATATTACATTTATTGATATGTGTGGAAGTTGACAGTATGGTTATTCAATTTAAGTATGTTTATGTCCCAAGTTACCATTAAAAGTAGTGTGTTATTTATATGGGTTTTAAGGTAATATTTTTGTTACAATAGGCTATGTAATGATATTTTATTCAGTGAAGAGTATTTACTACTTCATTAAGGTGAAAAGTATTAATTTTGATAATGTATTCATGGTTTACTAGTTGTTTTTAAAAACAATCCATTTTACTTCTTTCTGTATCCCTTACTGATATTGTTATGCTCATCCCATATTTTTGAAATGTTTTTCACATGACATAATGTGGAATAGGGTGAAGGTTGGGATCATGGAAAAGTCATGCTGTCTAAAACATGGAACTAGACATGACTCTTTTCTTCAAGAGTTTTTTTAATGAAAAAAATGGAAACTGTGTAGAAGTGTCTACCTTGTAATCTTTTGAGATGTAATATTTATGTCCTAATTCTATAAAACTCTAAACCTGAAAAGGTCCTCAATGTGAATTATTCATTTAATTCAATATTATGTAATGTTTTAAGGTTGGGTCCTTATGGGGGATGTATAGTAGCTGGTACTATAGATTCTATAACTATTAATCAATTTTTACCGTCGGGCAATCAGTTTGGTCCTAGAGTGCTTATAGACTTTGGCCAACCATTCGATCACATCATTATGGATTTTGGACACCTCATGGCCTTTTCTCCTCCTAAACACCTTGGTACACCTTAATTCATTTAAGACACATATTGTTTATAATATTATAGATTCAATCTATAAGGATCCAGCTCATATTGAGGATTAAAAGTAGGCACATTCACCATAATAGAACTTAAAACTTTTGAAGAATGAGAGTTTTAGAAGTTTTCTACCAGTACCATACCTGTGAATCTATGCATAGGATAGTTAACTAAACCATGTGAAGTTGGAGAGCTGACATCATGATGTAGACACTGATGAGGGGAATTTCCATGTAGTCATAGTTATCAATGAATAATTATATGACCTATGGTTCATGAAATTACACGATGACTATAGCCCATGTAAGTGTTCCCCTTAAAACATTAAAAAGGGGATTGTCATAAATTATAGTGAATTTAATGACTTCATTCCATTAATGAAGACAATATTGATATCTTCATTTTTATTTAATTTAAATATTTCTTAATTATTTTCATCACTATTTTAAATCAAACATAAAACTCCCTCATTTTTACATTGATTTAAAATTATTTTATATTTTTAACTATTATAACTCATAAAATCCTTTCATATTCACTTTAATGATAATTAATTTACTCATGAAACCTATAAATTTGAAATTGTTATTCATTAATGACTCTCAAGCTAATTCTTGTATTATAAATAATTATAGCCTTTGGAATTATTACTCTTTCTTCTCGATCAACCATTTAGTTTTAAATGAACATTAATGGGTATTATAAAAATAATTTTTACATAATTTTAATGATATATATTATTCTATATTGAAAATTTTTACATATCTATTATAAAAAACACAAGATTCTGTTATTCATAGAATAATGTTGTTTTATACTCAATAATTTCTGAAAATTATTCAAATATTATGTAAACATATTCTCGATGATAGAACATTTAAGGAAATTAAGACATAATAATTCCCATATATTAATATTCCTTGATGAAATATTAAATGGAATCCATTTTGAGTATGATAAACCCATATATTTACTTATTTAAAATAAATTTACTATTGACTAATTAGGCAGGAGTTACTCAAAGTCATGTTGAAGGGTATTCTGAAGCTGCCAGAGTGTAAGATGCCCCTCAAAGCTAACCATAATAATTATAGTTATTATTTTCCTTATAACTAGATCATTGAAAATAAAACAAAATAATTCAATATTTTCAAGGATTTCCTTCATGATGAAGTTTATTACATTACTGAAATGTTTGGGAATGTCCCGGCATAGGTAGAACACATCTATATTAATCCAGACAGTGATTGTGAAGGGAAATGGAATAAGGTTTCCAATCATGTAATAATGAAATATGATGATTGTTGAAATCATAAAAAATTATCCCGCAAAAATATTGTCATCTCCCACAAAAGATTTCCCAAATCACTTGAACTCTTTATACCCCCTCCGACTGACACATCAATGTCCACATCATAGTCCATAAAATCTCATAAGAGTAGGCATTTATGGTGTATTGAACATAAGAGGCTCCTACTGAATGAAAATCCAAACCCTACTATGGGATATTTCCTACTCCAAGAGTTAGGAAATTACTATAGGGTCTACCCTACATTATAAGATTACTATAATGACAATAAAATGTATAACTCCTTGAATACCGTACAGTTGGTAGATCCCTTCAATGTCCCCGACAATGACGAGTTTTAAGAAAGTCCCATGAGTTCTTATAGGCAATGTAGTAGAAGAGGACATTGACAAAATTTTAAAATCACGAATGATTAAGACTATGAATCGAGCCAGGCATTACATGCTACTAAATACAGGTAGCAAATTTTTCACATAGCACATTATGGATTATTCACCAAACCCCCTCTATTAAACACACGACTACATGTGACAATGCTAACAAACACGGAAGAACATCTATAGACTCATCATGATCCACCCCATATTACTAAATCATTAATTCGTCTAGATAAAAATCATCTAATAGTGTTTTTGTTCTAATTACTTAATGAGAAGTAGGAATTTTCCATTGTCGACCAATATCTAGTGGTTAGGATGGAAGAATCAGTTATGACTCCACTGAAAGAGTGACACCTTGACAGATTAAATGTCATTATGTCATGGAATTACAACATTTTAAGACACCATTCCAACATTCTTGAAAGATTATCAATTCTCAATTCCCTCTCCTTGTCTAATAAAATCCACGATTCAATCATAGAGGCACAGAAACCCCCCCTCCTATTCGAATATGATGTGGTGTCCTTAGATACCTATTATGTAGAGGAGTTTGAGAAATAATTATTCCATGCTATAGTTTACATATTATAAGAGGATTTAGGATCAATCTTATTGGGGAACATATACCCAATTCATATCATAGGATAGCTCAATATAGTGGATATTTGTCGTTGTCTGGTGGACACACTTTCCAATATCAATCTCATCCCAAACCAGACACTCTATGAGCTATGACTGGCGAAAGAATGGTTTAGTCCCTCTAACCTAAATAATCATAGTAACGAAAGGACCTAGTATATCCCTTGTTGAAGAATATGGTCGGAGACTCATTTTGTAGTTTTGGTAGCATGTGTTAAATTCATGGTTGTCTCATTGGATAACGCCTAAAACAAGATGAAGGTTAGGGTTTGAATTCATCTTTATGAAAAAGTTCCATCCTCATATCACCACATCCTCATATAATCTATTAATGGTTATGTATGTGTCATTTATGGTAATAATTCCCCCTTATAATCTATTGAATATATTTCCCTAGATTTTATCTATCAAAATATAAAAGATTAGAAATTTATGCCTGTAAGGATGAGCACACAACCATTGCATCCAGTCCATGGGATAACATGGATGATATTTCCGTCCTTTATATTTAGTACATGTAATCTAGAAAACCATACATCATTGGTTTATATGTTGTTTCATAGAGAAAATGGTGTTGTGTTTCTATGTACAAGTAACATTTGAATATTACCTTATACACATTCACATCCCAGGGTAGGGTGATACAAAATATTTATACCCCAATGATATACTAATATCTTCACCCCATGGATAATATTAAATGTCATACCATAATATTTATATGACAAGTGATACACATCTATAAGCTGTAATGTCTTAACCTGGGTTCTGAACAATATTTCTCCATGACGGACGGTAACATGACATAAAGCGCACCTCCCCAAATGACAGAGGTTTCTGATTAGATGTTAGGGTTTGATAAGACGATCATACAGAGACTATACACTATTTTATCAGAGTTATAACCAAGAAAAAATGATAAATTTTTTTGAATATTATATATAATAAGAAAAAATACCAACATCTCCACACAATCAATATAAGAGATAAAATATCCAAAGTATTGAATAAAAAATTCCATGCTACTGTATATATCAATTGTCTAAAAAATAAATATGAAATTTAAAATAATGAAAACTCCACATGGGTCCCGAAACATGTTTCAATCCTTCAACAACATTCCATCTCAAAATATTCCATCTAATAGAGTGTTATGTCCCATAACTTATTCAGAAAAAGTAAATTCTCTTTGGGTACAGATCTAGCAGCTCGAGTAAGGGGTGTGTACAACTCCATGGGCCACAATAAAAAGTGTCTAAAAAATATCCATTTAGATAATAATAAATGTATATATATAAATAAATTCAAAAATTGAATAATTAATCAGTTATCAAATTATCATTTATTCTTTAAATAACCACATAAACTCATCGGTTCCTAAGGAAATATGTACCTCAATTTCAACTTTGTCTGAGGTTAGAGTATTGTGTTTTTGAATGTAATATGATATCTTAATTCATGTATTTGATCCAAATAGAAAAATAATTATTCAATCATGATATCATATCTCCATACCTAAATCATATCATGTTGGAGCCTGAATTATTCCCATGTAAGGACATATCTCAGAGAACCTATGTTACACATAGTTAATTCGTACTTAAAACTCATATTAAATTCTGTACATCCCTTATTAGAATTACCATGTTCCCATATTATAATGAATTTTTGAATGACCATGTTTCCATTAACTAACACAAATTATAATTAACATGTTCTCATTCATTACTCCCTACATGAATGCACATTTTCCCATCCATTCACACACATCCAGAATGACCGTTTTTTTATTTTTTAATTCAAACATGAATGACCATGTTCCCATTCATAAACACAAATTAATTCATTAAATAATTATTTTTATAAATTCAATTACTATATAAAATTTTGTTTTTATGAATAATTTAATTTAATTAAATAACCAATTAATTAAGTCACCAAACAAATTAAATAATTTAACAACAAATTAATCAAGATGAAATAACATGATTCCCATAATTAATCCCACAATTAATTACTAAAATATATATTAAAAATATAACATAGTTAATTTTAAAATTAATTATCTTTATTCCAATAATTTAATATCTCAAAATTTATTACCAAATTAATTATCTAAATAACACAATTATTCCCCGATTAATTATGTAATTGGACAACCATTAAATATCATAATTAATTCTCTTGTCAAATTTATATTTACAAAATAATTCAATTAATAAATTGGAAATGTTATTAAACTCAATATAGTAATTAAACAAACAAAAGAATACTAATAATAATATAATTTTTGTAAACATATCAAACTCATATCTATGAGAATTTCTGATTAGACCACTTACATCAATTTGATGACATATAAATTCCAAATGGAAATCCCTGTAAATTGAGCGGCACTATGATGTGGATTAAGATCTGAATTTCAAAACTCAAAGCCAATACTAATGAAATCATGGTCATGAGGAAATAGATCTAGATATATATTCATTTATCATGATCTCACCATATATATTTATAGATCAATCTACAATAGTGTATTATATCATTTAAATAAAGAAAAATTAATGGGTAAATCACTAGATAATAACTAACAAATGATTGGAAAATCAAGAGAGAGAAAAACCATTGATCCAGGCTTTGATTCACATATAATGGTGGTCATTGGGTATTATAATTCATTTAGATATGTCTAAAAATGTTGATGGTGACCTATGGTTCAATAGGGGTTGAAAAAGGAGACTTTTGATGGTTCATGGAAATTTAGAATTATTTTTCAATCATAATTAATTCCGATGCTCATTTAGCATGTTGGGGATACCATTTTTAGATAATTGTACACCAACATGTTTCCATTTATTTTAGGTGTTCATGGTAACTCTTAATAGTGTTCACAATTAGTTAAATCATGCACTAGTCATCCAAATCCTCTCTTAATGGGTTCACATGTATTTTTGGGAAGGGGTTCATGGTTTTCACTAACCATACTCCCACAGTGAACAAAACTTTTTCATAAATATTTCACAGATTTTTACCCAAAAACACCTCATGTAAAAAAACACAAAAATTACTCAAAACTGAATTGAAGAGTACATAAAAAATCCCAAGATAACTACATAAAAAATTAGGACCTTAATATCTACCCACCTTATAAGAGCTCATCCTAGAACATAACACCCAAACATCCCTAATATTCTATTCCAAAAATATTGGCCCACTAATCCTACGTATAATATTTTCATTCCCATGTATCTTCATAAACATTCATAAATTTTTATTATACTCAAACTATTGACATTGAATCTCCCCAAAACACATTTTAACTGTGATCAATCTCCCTTATTAGATTCTCCTCGATGGATGCATCTATCTCAAGATCAATACAATCTATATCGTTCATGTGAGAAGGTCCAGGGTGATACAGCCATATTTGTGACACATGGAAACCAACATTAATAGTAATATATTTTGGTGGATGTGACAATCGATATTCCATCAGCTCGATTCTCTCCACTTCCTCAAACTATCCAACCACCCTCTACACCATCCTTCCCTAAATATGTATCCTCTGTTGATCAAAACAAGGAGATATGAAATGGAATACATGTTAAAATTATGTAAAATGGAGGGTTTATCTCCATATATCATCATTTTACTTATTCCTACTATAAGTCGGAGAAATACATTTTGGAATTAGCTGAACCTGATCTGATATGTCCTCCAATAGAATTAGTCCCATCAACTCTGACTCACCACCCTCCATTAAGAATAGCAGTGATATGTATGACCTATCATAAATGGCCTCATATGGTTCCTTCTATATAGTTTTTAAATAAATTGTTTAACAAGAAAAAAACATAAAATACATGTCCTTTTCCCAAGAACCTTCAAAGTAACAAATATTTTCCTACAACATAACCTTAATAGTAGGTATAGAATACTATGATTTCACATCAATCTTTGAGTGGAGCGTCGTACTCAATAATACATGTTTATCTACCTCTTATTGTATGACCTTACCAAGGAATTATGTGAAACATGGGTATCAACATAAATCCATAATCTATTGAACCCCGAGTTAGAACACTATATACCAGACATAAAAATATCCCGACTACACCACTGGGAATATATCCAATATAAGAATGAAATGTGCATCATTCACCAGTAAATCCACAATACCCCATATTGTGTAATTATTCCTCGACATCTTTGGGAGTCCCACAACAAATTCCATTATCACATAACTTCCCTTCTACTCTACAATGGGAGAATATTTTAGAAAACATCCAAGTCATTGATCTTATGCTTTCACCTGATGAAAGGTGTTGCATCATGTCATAAACCAAGCTATCTACGTTATCATGTATGGCCACCCAAATGTTCATCGTATGTAATGGTAAATTTTGGTAACACCTAGATTTACAAATAGATGTACTAAATTCATGCATAAGATCCTCTTTCATGCTCATAGTTACAACAACCAGATTCCTAATGTAGATGATCACATACTTATCTATCAAACTATCTAATGGTTACTCCCCACATTCATGGATTTACCTCAGTGTGAAAAATGTTCAAATCCTTATCCAACGTGTCGACTATATGAAATTGATAACAGAGATAGATGTTTTAGTTTCCCCTGAACCACCACATGAATCTATCTAGTAGAGTGATCAAATTCCATTTGGAAAAAGATTTATGAACTTAACGAGTCTAGTTTTTTCTTCTCAAAGCATATGAAGAACTATATCATATCCCATGAATATATTCCAGCAAAAAATCAAACAAATCATATACTTGAACCGTACACACTAATGGATATTATAATATATCTAAAATAAGAGATACCTTACTCTCTTGTGATATGTATACATAGTGAACTTCTAACCCATGAAATAGTGATGCCAACAATTCAGGGAATAAACTACTTCGCTAGTTTTTTGACATTCATAAGTATGTGTCATTGTTGTTTCCTCGCCTTATGAATCTCATACTCCACAAATTGATCTCCCTAAATAAATAAAACTCTAATAACTATTCCATTGGCATTAAAATGAACGTTTTACACCTCACATGGCTTAGGTAGGATCAAAATTGCTGACAATTTCAATATCTACATTAACTGCCTGAATGACATCTCACATTATTTCAGCGAATCAAACATTATACACTTTTGGTCAAGAAATAAAAGCGTCACTTCCTAACAAGAAAATTCAAGTTTGAATCTCCTAAAATATCTTTCTGACCATATAAATCTTCAAATATCTAATTTTATCTTGGGGTACTACCATGAAACAACTTCATGAACCATCAACAGGAGCACTAACACACCATCCAATTTGATGATGTATCCCAATAAGTGTACCTGATCAATACAAAACTGACACATAAATAGAATGGTGTACAATTGATAATATCTTTATTTACATATCATGGTTTCAATATGTTGGGAATGATCTTCATGTGTTTTTGAGAACACAGAACTGTCATTCACAAAAAGAACAACAAATTCGTCCATTTAATGATAGAATATTTTTTTCATCATGTCCATAAAAATGGTTGGTTCGTTCATCATATTAAATGACAATATAATTAAATAATAATGGTTATACATTAATTTGAATGCAACCCATGATACATCATAAGTCAAAACAATTCAAAGAGAATACCATATTCTCATGTCGATCATTAATACCACACAATGTCCTCTAAACTATATATTTTTTTAATCATTATATATAAGTTGATATCGATTCATTAAATTCATAGTTTTTAAATTCCAATAATTATCAAAGAAGTGAAAAATCATATAAAACTTCTTTTCAAACAACAATGGTGATCTGCAATGTGATATAATAGGACAGATAAATCCTGTATCCATCAACTCCTATAAATGAATATTTATTTCTTTAAGATATATTAGATTAATTATGTATAGTGTAATAAATACATTATGATCCCCCATAATGATTTTAATAGTTTATTTCACTTATCTCCTCAGTGGAAGCCCTGATAATTCATCATGGAAAAAAATTCTAAATCACTTCCACCACTTATTGAATTAAAACATTCTTTACACATTAATAATCTAGAAATTAACTAGAAACATGAGCTATAGGATCTCACTTTTTCAGAGTAATTGAAAATGATTTAACTTATTTTATATCCCACTTTCCAAGGTGAATATAATGCTCACACTTATGAAACATTAAATCCACTCTCATATTGTAACAGTATAGGTTGGCTCAGAATGTAACTATCCAGTCCATACCCGTAATTAGATTAAATAATGACATGTCAAGGATATAAAGCTATGAAAAAAATTTATACTACCTACCTTCAATAGAACACCACAGATATATAAAATGACATTATAACATACTAAAAATTGTGTATCTATTTTCATAATTCCACTCATAAATCCCACCACTAGCCGTAAACCATATTTTTATTAAAATTTAAATGAATGAGAGGCACTACCATCAACTAAGGTTTTAGAAAATATAAAATATACATTAATAATACATCTGAAAAATTGATGGACCAGCTTCACTATCCACGCGTGATGCCTATAATTAATATACTCTTCCTTCCCCTCTTCCATGTGATGCAGTTTGACTCCCCTGAGTAGCACCACTATATTAATATGGGAAAGCTTCCCTAGAAGCACCACATCTACCACCACTACCACCTTGACCAAAAAAACCCTATATTACAGGATAATATGGTGTAGAATATCCCCTTGGACACATTAATTATGTCAATATTCACCCACACTGGCAATAAAATTATTGTGTCTTACAAAACATTTGTAGATTCTCTTTAATGATGCAAGAACCTCACTCTACATACTGTTGGGTGATGTTTCATTGATAATGGCTCATCCTAACACAATGATGATAAAACACCGTAGTAAGGTCATATTCAATCAAATCTAATGAAAGAGAAATCAATATTACACTACCCTATATAATGTTAAAAAATAGATATTATTTCTCTCAAAAGACACACATTCTAAACATCCAATAATCATTACATTTATATCATTAGGACCATCCTTCAGGTTTCCCTAATCTATGATTTCATAATGCAACTCCATTGAAACTTATTTAACCTAAATATCTTAACTCATCACTTATTCTATCACTTAATTCGGTCATGAAGTCTATCACTATTGTGGTTTCATCTTTTTTAAATGGATGATAAAATCACTACTAGTCTGAAAAGAATCCTCATAATCCATCATGGGCATGCTCCCCTGAGTCAGCTACATGCACTCTTTTTCTCACTCAAAACACAAACTATTTATATTGAAGTTCTCTAAGAATGTCTCAATGATTTCCTTCTATAAAAAAGGTCTATTTTCCATTTTGTGCCGGATCATCTCACCCATGCTAGGTTTATCCACGTAGTATATAAGAATCCAATTTGACCCTCCCACCTACAGGAATCTCCAAATGTTCATGTATAATTTTAATGGAGTCAACCCATCACTCGACTCCAACATGTCTACCCACTGAATAAAATTTTAGAGTGGGTGGAAACTAAAAATCACTCTTTAGTTCATCAATGTTCATATTTACCATCACGAGGACACTTTCTATGAATTCCTAAAATGAGTGATGTTATCTCATAACTGATCCCCTTATTCCTAACCCAGCACTATCAATACCTTAAGATGAATTCACGGTAGAACATTACTATCAATAACATATTGTTACCATCTCAACAATAATCATTTTTGAGGCATATATCTACAATTCCAAACACAGGTCTTAATAATTATAAAACAACATTATAACATATATGTCAGAGGAATGATTGTAAAAATTTGTTTTGTGAAACCATACCACACGATTAGAACGGAGGCACATTCAATACATTATATATCTGACACCTTTGTATTGGTTATCTATGCTCAATCTCTGATCATATCATGTTTCTTGTTTAAAATCCTTTTTATTCACATTATATAATCATTAAATACATACAATTTCATATTAAAAACCATTTTATAATTAATTTCAGAATTAGATAAAAAAAATTATGTTCAATAACATACCAAATACCTGTTTCACAATGCATACCTAAAACGAGGCATGATAAAACAAATATAATGGAATCCAAAAATTATTCATCACGAGTAAAATCTCATGCCATTTCCATCCAAGATTCCATTCACAAAAAATTTCACAAAACATTTTTACATCATGCAACAAATGAATCACCAAATGTGAAATATTATTAATTTTTAAAAACAAAAAAATAAAAACAATCCCACCTTATGTACATGGGTTTCCACATACATTGGTTTACAACTCTCAAGAATGATCATAGACCCAAGCCCATGAAGGTCTTAGTCTCAGGAAAACCATTCCTAAAATTGTAATACAAAATACAAGTAAAATAAAACACATATGTAGCCACATGTAATGTTCTCGACCCGGGTGTGACGCTACCATGACCTAGGTTGGTCGGTCACAGTCCCTCAAGCATGCCTTTTGTTTTCCATATGATGTTTACTAGCCACGTCAATCTCCTTATCAAGTCAAGTAATGACTATACCATATTATATCAGTGTAATATACTATATGAAATTCTAAAAAATAGTTGAAATATATATATATATATATATATATTACAATTTCTCATGAAAAATAAAACTGAAGAAATAATATCAAAAATAATGAATAGAACATGTTATGCTAATTTACATTCCATGTGTATAAAAATTAAAACCAAAAATAAAGGCTCTGAAACCCCCCAGTTGGTCCAGAACCATCTTTTGTTCCCTCAAACATGTTCCATCCCCAAAACATCCATCTAACAATTGGAATTTTCCATTAACATGTCATTCAATCATAATGTATATTCAGTTATTGATAAGGCATCCTAGGTAGGATTTGAGTTGAACTCTTTAGGCCACCACCACAGTGTATAAAACAATATCCTAACATATTATTGTGCATGTTGATAAATAAATAAAAAAGTAGATTTCATATGGAAATAGTTATCAAATTATCATTTATTTTTTATATAACTACAGTAACTCATGGGTTCTCGAGGACACCCATATATCAATTATAGCTTCATGACCTGATTGATACAAAAGTGTTCCAATGAAATTTCATATCTTAATAAATTTTCAACTCATGATGGAGCCCAGAGTATTTAAATGTGATATCATATTTCAATCCATGTTTCTTATCTTGCTAGAGCTATAGTTATATCCCTATGAGGTCATATCCTGGAGTACATTTGTTACCATTTATTAATTCATATGTGAATTTCCATCTTATATTCAATGCGTCAGATATCAGAATTTCCATGTTATCATTCCATTGTTTATACTTCAACAACCATGTTCCCACTCATAAAAACACATTATAATGACGATGTTCCCATTATTTTCATCTTCCTTGAATTCCATGTTTACATTATTTAACACTTATTCAAATGATCATGTTTTCATTTTTTATATTATACATGAATAGCCATGTTCCCCTTCATAAACACAAAATAATTCTAAAAATAAATTTTCTCCTAAATCCCATTACAAATTCAACAATTAAGTTATCACATTGATTTTTTTATTTAAATAACTGATTAATTAATTTATAAAACCAATTATTTATTTTAACATTTATTTAACACAGATTCCCACACTTAGTTCCCAGAATTATTCCCACAATTAATTATCTAAATCATTAATATCAATATATCAAAATAAATCCAAAAAATAATTATCCTAAATCAATTAATTCGAAATCCCATAACTAATTACACAATTAAATATATAAACTAGGATCCCTAAATCTAATAATAAATCTTCTAATAAATTATCTAAATTTAAATTCCCTAAATATCATAATTAACTATTCAACTAATTATTTATTTCCACAATACATCATTGAATCCACTGGCCACATTAATGTGCCAAATGTAAGAATTTACATTTTTAAGTAAAGAATGTAATTCTAAAATTTTCATATAAGTATCGAAATCAGAACTATGGGGATTTAAGATAAGGCCACCTACCCCAATTCTTGAACAAATAATCTCTTAATTGAAACCCAATAAACATTAGTGGCATAACGACACAGATCTATATCCAAATCAGAAACCCCTAAGTCAATATTAAAGAAATCAAGAACTTTTAAATATATATCAAATTCATTATCTCTTCACATGGATATATGTCTTTCCATAAATTTGGATTACATTACTAAAAGATGTAAAAACGTAAGGGGGAAGAAACAGAGAAACATCGTGATACGATTCACTAAATTGAAGAAGAGACGACCTTTGTCAATGCTTAGATTCACAAATAATGATTGTCAATGGGGTTCTTAGAACTCTTACAGAGATATCAAAAAACATGAATGACGACACAAGGCCTAATGTGGGTCTAACTAGGTGAGTTTTTATGGTTCAGGTAATTTTATAATTAATTTTCATGCATAATTAATTCCAATGCATGATTAGCTAATATGGAGCACATAGTTTTCGTTAACTGTTCCCCAACCATGTGGTTGTATCTTTAGGGGTTCATGGCTACTCATTAAAGGGAACACAGTTAGAAAAAACATATATGAACTATTTTAATCCCCTATTCCTATGTTCAAAATGTTAGCTCAGCTATGGAATATGGTTTTCACTAAACACTCACCTATTGTGAAAAACAATTTTTTTTCATATTGTGAATAATTTCACCAAATGCAACCTCAGGTAATTACACAAACAAAAATTAATCAAAATGGAATAGAAGAGTTCCAATAAAATGCACCCATACAACTATGAAAAAGGTTGGAATCATTTAGAAGATGACCCACTACCATTGCTTTGATATAAAGCATTATACATATAGTTGATGGCCTAATGAGATTTTTATGATGGCCTATAGCACTATAGTTATAGAATTTGGGGAGTCCCCTTATAAGGATATGATAACCACCCAAGTGGTCACCAACATTCACCTAGATTTATTCAATATGGATGAGAAATATCGAACCACTAATTCCCCATCCTCAAATGAAGAAGTGGATTTGGATGATTCTCCAACCTCTTTTAAATATGGTGTCTCCACCGCCACTGATGAGGAGGTTCATGTGAACATTGTTACTAAAGAAAATCTGAGGCCAAGTATGATAATTGTATCCATATATCCAGAGGAACAATAGTGTTATCTAGATTTACTAATGCTTCATAGTGATGTATATTCCACATGTTATGAAAATATAAAAATACTAGAACCTTATGTCAATATCTATCATCTTGGTATCCCATTGTGTCATCAATGGATCATATAGACATCTAGGAAAAAAGAACCCTTCTACATGTTCCATGGTCAAGGACGAAGATTATATGTTTATAAAAAAACATTATCAAAGAATATTTTTACCCCTTGTGACTAGAAAAAATCATCCCTTTATTAAAAAAGAATAGGAAAATTAGAATATGTATCGACATCTAGGATTTCAATCACCATATTCCAAAGGATGATTTTCACCATATGGTGATAGAGATATTGACTGAAGCCACAACTAGGTTCTAGACCACCCCCCCCCCCTTCATGGTTGGATATAGTGCGTGTAATTAGATGTAGATGACCCCAAAATATACAGAGTCTACCACATTTAAATAACCAAATGGAACGCTTTCGTATCAGATAATGCATGTTCATCTAATGAATTCGTGAGCTAGTGAAAAAAGATACATGGAAAAAATATTCAAAATGTTCCTTGGGATTCTAGTGAAATGAATCATAGATGATATGGTAGTCAAAAAAACTAATATTAGGACAATCTAAGAGATCAAGATATGGTTTTCAACTTTCTATTCCATTAAAATTAAAATATTCACCACATTTTGTTTGAATTTAGGGTTTCGTAACGAAATTTATTCTATTTCGTCATCATATGTAGAGGCATTGAAATTTTGTTGATTCTATCAATTCCATCATAATGATACTTCCTATGATCTACCTATGGGTGATTTGATGCCTTCAAGGCAAAAAAAATACATTTAAAGATTCATCATGAATTTATATGAAATACGTAATCAATTTTCTAGGATCATAAAGAATAGTACCATATTTTAGATGGATGATGTATGAAAGGCCACATTAGATGAAATAATTCACTAACTACTACATCCTCTGGTTCTGATGTTTCGTACCTTCCGGAAACCATTGGTCCATTATGTGACAGTCTGGGAATGATCCATGAATACCCTTCTCACTCATTAGAACAAAAATGATAGATATACCAATTTAAAATATATCAACCACATGCACCTCGACACGGGGGATAAATATTATCCCATCAAGAATATATTTTCTACACTTGAGTTCTCAATGAATAATTTGTGGAATTCATTGAACCATCATGATATATGTATGATTTTTCAAGTAGAACCACTAATGTATATAAGGAATAGTCCCATGTTGATATGATGATTGTTATGATGTCTAGTGAATAATAAGAATTTCAATATTATGTTTGTCTCAAAGAAGTATGTCAAATGTTAGGCCATAGGTGACATTATGGACCCCCATCTATACCCAAAATAATTTACAATATACATTTAATTCCCAAAAAATTCCATCGTCTATGAGGATCTGGATGCTCTGAGTTGAATTAACCATTTTTATGGAACCTCCCAGATCCCAACTATTATACAGTTCAATAATCTGAATCTCGATTGGGTATTCATGGTGGTCATACTCATCATGCATGTACATGATATTCATTTCAACTCATTAATGTTGTCAGAATGAATAAAACACAATGAGGTAGACTATGAGGATCTCATTTTTGGTCGCATGGTGGACCTCATGATTTATGTACCCTACATTAAGGTGAATGGGTAATTTTAGTTATTCATCAAAAATATCACTGTTGACAATAATATCATGAATCCAATCTTCATTTCCCTTGTTGAGTGCACTGGACAGCTGATGGACTAGTTCCCCTCACTACCGTAGGTGGGTCTTATTCCCCAGTCATAGAATGGTTGAGACAATTCCTTGACAATATTAAATGCTTGTCTTTAAGAGAATGACTAGGATTACATGTTCATTCATGTGTAACATAAGAGGGTAATCACACAAGTCATTCCAGAGGGTGAAAAAGAACAGTAGGTGAACAAGCAGACCGTTGGTACATCCGAATCAGGATATCCACCCCCCCACACCCACACACACAATAAAAGAAACATCTTATAAGATGACATCATTTTTCGAGTATCTCTAGAACAACTCTCTCCTAACTTATGGATTGAGACATGAAATAATATGTTGTTTTGCATCATGGTTCACCCTCCAAAGTGGGAATAACCTCAAGAAGACTCTCTAAAAATGTGTAATTGATAGTATTACCCTCTAATATTTTTTTGAATATGATACTCCCCACATCATGTTGGATTTTTATGATAGTTATCGTAGTGTTCATCAAGCATGGTTGAAACTATAACATAAAATTTAATGTTCAGGATACCTCTATCCCACCATGATCCATGAATTCATCATGTTTAATTAGAGTCTCTACACATATCAGATTCATGAAAAAAAAATTATCGACTAGGAGAGAACCGCTGCCCCACCATGTCATCTGAGACCTTTATAGTGTAATGAATTTTTATTGTGGGGTAGTACACTCAAGAAATATCACATCATAAGAGGTTTATTCTGAATGTTATGGGATTCTTATCCAAATTGGATGAAGAAATTTATCAGTAGTAAATCATGTCCTACCATATGGTAAAATTTTTGAGATCCTGAATCATCCAAAAATTTTGATTTCCCCATGATATTCTACCAAAAATGGAACTATGTTATAGGGTGTTGAACTAAATAAATTATAAATCGATTATTGTTCCTAGTTCATCCAAAATTCCATCTAACATGAATCGTAAAATTGAAATATTTTGGAATTAAACAATACCCTCTATAATATTATTTAGAATATTTTGGTCTATAAAAATAAGATTTGGGAAGATAATATCCCCAAATATCTCTAGGAATATTCAACAATGTCCAATAATTTATTCTCTATGAATCTGTATTGAATAATGTATGAAACATATGTAGTCCTAGAATTGAGATTTTGTTTCAACAATTCTTAATAGTTGTTGATGAAAATATAAAATTATAACAAAATAGTATAAATATTTCATGGTGAACTTGAATTGATCAAAGAGAAGAATCTACAAGCCCTGTACAATCTAGAGAGATAATAGAGTAATATTAGGGGATCATTCAACAAGAAATACCACCTATTATTTATCCTATATAAAGATATGGTATGTGACCTTATTACCCTCATGATACCTAGAATGAAGCCTCTTATGTTGGATACCTTTTGGGAAGGATCATATATCATTCACAAGACCTATTCAAATTGCACGGACTCCACGATCATCATGGATGAAACGATCATTACTCCTCCTACCAATGCCATGTTTCTAAATAATTACATCAGATGAGGAGACATTTCCATCCTTGATTCATAATTAAAAACTAATATCCACCAACATTCTAGTTGGATTAAATTAAACTGCTAACATCTAACATCGTAGTTACATGATTATAATTTCATACGGCCAACATCCTAGTTGTATAATGTTGAGTTGTGTAACAACAGGTTTCCTAGGCATGTGAATATAAAAAAATTAATGCCAACATCCTAGTTAGATAATTTTAAAAATCACAACAACTAATCCCTTCCAAAATGATGATAAATTACATTATGAAAACATCCATGTTGTTGGATGTTTGAAAACACATGCGTAAGTATATTGATAGTACCATGTTAAACAACATGTCAAAATCGTAGACACAAAATAATAAACTATTTTTTTAGTATATGAATCATGAATTTAAGCTATAATTAATTATATGAGTTTCATGACCTACAAATCATACTCTGAGGCCTAACATCATGACTTTCAACTCAATGTGAGTTTACATCAAAAGGTGTTGTTTGGTGTTGGCCCTCATTGAACATCATTAACATTAGGATTGTTGAAACAACACACTATACATAACCATTTGATACATTCCACCATTATGGTGTGATCTAAATGACCTTAAACTAGGAGTTAACATTAACAATGAATGATTTTATGCAATGTAACAACACTAGAAATGTCATTGATGTCTCTAAATCACATAATATATTATTTTTACCATATTCCATATGTATGGGATGCTCCACAATGATCTTTGGATTCCTCAGTTCCCCCATCATAGAGTATTTCCCCAACATGAATTTTTCATTTACCATGTTGTTTACATGAACTATTTGTAGCTTGATTCCCATTTTCATGGGATACATAGTGATTCCCAGACTTCTTATCACTAGGTCCAACCCCAGATTCATCCACCTTTTCTCTATTTATTTAAATTAATATTCACTGGTTTACAACAATAAAAAATATGTAGTCTAATTTTTATTATGTATGTGTTATATGAAAGTCTCTGGCTTCATTCACATCTTTTTAAACATCTCCCATTCCATTTTAGCAACCTGATGATTTAACTTTTTGGGAGCAGGAAATGCGACATTAATCTATTTACAGAATGTGTAAGAATCAATAATTTAAACAATATGTGGGACTCTCCATGGTAATATTTGTTTTGACATGAGACTTTTTGGCCTTCATTTACATCATTTTTCACAAATTTGTGATACATATATCCAATGGAGACACCAAACTATTTTCTAGGATACAAGACCCTAAATAGTTAGGAATAATTCTGTGCATTATGATGTTAATTCGTTTGAAAACCTTTACATAGAGATGTATGACATTAAAATGCGTTGTCTAAAGTCTTAAAAAAACACTGTTAATCTATTATTATACCCCATATCACATTGGGGTGCATCATATATTTGGGATGATTACATATGATACCCTATATTTTAAACTGGATATGTCTCAGGATAATAAAGTGATTCCTAAAATTACCTCATCCTAGAGGATCACCCCTACCAGCGTCGGTATTTTACCAAGATTATTCCAGTAACTATGTGGGGCATGATTCTCATAAAAATAAGATATGTATCGATTCTCAGATAGTTCTTTATTGTTCTACCCTGATCCACTAACAATTATGACACCATGATAAAAAATACTCTATCGACCCCTCCTCAGCGTCTACTAATACAAACATCACAAATAATGATACATATTGGTAAAAATATGGTTCATCGACGCATAATACAAGTGACATCATTCCATAAACTTCTAACATAGAGAAAAAGAAAAGAAATCCTAATGCAGAATAATGTTCATCACTACTAGAAAAACAATACCACTAACATGAGGTCTCCCAAACATTGAGGATTTGACCTGTGATTTGGAACATAGATTATGTAAACATATAGATAAAAATGAACTCATTCAAAGATAATTAATCTTCCATAAAATAAAATAACATATTTACACTATCACGTTTTACTACAAAGGTAATTTCATAAAACAAACTCATCAGAGACCACTACATAACCAATTCCATCATGGGTTGTATCAGAAATTTTATTCGTAAAGAAATGTTAATAACACTTACCTTCCCAATGGTGTATTTAATATAAGAAACACATGGTATTACTCATAGTGTCTCTATTTATATATTATATCCCTCTAAAATTATATATTTTAGGCTATAATAATCATAATACATTGTAAAAATCTCCACAAAGACAAAGTTTTATCCAATTTCATTGCATGTATAACTTCTCCAAACTCATTATCTGGGGTAGGTAAGTTCTAATAATAATTAAATTATTGGAATGAGCCACCAAGTAGAACCTATTTCCTGAAAATAAAGACACATATAAAACACATAACATAATGATCTCAAAAAAACTAATCCCAATCGTTGTTCTAAAATAATCAAAACTACTGATAAAGACAAATTAACATTCACCACCCCAAAATATAATTGAAATTTGGTATTCTATTAAATTGTCAAACAGTTATAGGTTAAAGGGTTCATCCATGTTATGATCATGATAAATAAATAAACAAAATGTATACATAAACAAGTTGAATGAAAAAATAACTAGATTTGAATCATTTTTTTGGTCTGATCCCATAAAAAAATAGGATGTACCTTTTTAGGATCAAATGATATATCCCTCTCAAATATCACATGCACTATAAATTACTCTTCCTAGTTCCAAAATTAATATTTATAATACTTATCATATAGATGATGCTATCTCAAATATAATGAAAAGTTATACATACTATATATGTACTCCCAATCTATCATGGTGTAAACCAAAATATAGTCCACAAACACAATAACTAAATTGTTGAGGAACTGATGAAAGATATTGTTAATCAAACCCCTAAACATTGAAAGATCCTTAATTATACTATTTAAAATAACAAAAAACACTTAATTCACATTCTATCTCCCAATAATTATATTAGGTAAAACCACTACTTAGACTCTCAACATGTGGTACCAATATAGAATGTTAATGCTCCAAAACCTTCAATCACCTCTATGTTGGTCAAAAAGGTCGTCAATCATAAAAATTTATTTTTAAATTAATTGTCACTCAATTATAAAATTGAATGCAAATAAAAAGTCTAAGACACTTTAATTCCTATTTGTCAAAAGTGATAGGTGTTTGCATGGTGACATAGAAGGATGAATAAATATTTTTCCCATAGGTCCTCATGGTGGTTCTTATGTTCCACCAAATTTGCAAGAACCATTTTATAAGATGGAATAAAAATGGGATTCATATTTGATAATAGGTGGATATTAAACTAAACCTTTCTCAATGTATTTAAATAATAAAATTCATCTAAAAACTCCTCAGGATTTGCAAAGACAACTAAATGAATTAAACCACCAAAACAATGTTCAAATTCATTAGTAATCATCTCTCAAAATTGACATGAGATTACCCATTCTTGGTGAACAATAATCCCCACCATAATTGATCATGACTCTGAGTCACCCAAAAAACATGAGTGATCCCATTGGTAGATAAGAACTCTACCAGATACTGATAGTATTCTATATTGGAATTAACATAGATTATCCAATCCATATCATTAATCTTGTCGATGACTTCAATATCATTAAAAAAATTGCATATCACCTCACCTATTTCTATCATCACATGAGGCATGGTTCACATAAAATATTTTTTATAAATGTTTACTAATGTCTTGAAAATATCCAAAAAGTAAGGGATAAAATACATCAAATAAATTTTACTATTGAGTTAATGATTAAAACATATATCAAAAAAATATACTTGTGTAAAATTTGAAATAAACATACTACCCCTAACTGTAGTTGGAACTTCTTTATATTTTTCTAGTTCATACTCCACTATGTAAATATTTTGAATGTATGCTCCTCCAAATTGTTTATTATCCACATGCACAACACCTTATAATTATGATTGAACCCACCACTCATGGAATAATATACTCAAGCCTACCAACCATTAATTAATTTTGATATTTCCTCAATTCCATAAAATATGAAATCAAAAAATATTTTATGATAGAAAAATAATACACGATGATAAGAATTCAGGTAATTCTACACAAAAATAATCATTTTATGACAAGGTCTCTCATAGTGATTGAAAAAAGTATTCAATTATGATGAGGAATCACTCATACCTAATAATAAATAAATATAGATACCTTTTCACTTATGTTTCTATCCAGAAGTTACACAATGACTAACAAATACTCCAATTGAATCTCCACCCAAACCATCTGTTCTATAAATGGCATCATCATCCAATGATTATTTGTCAGTAACCGCATAATTATCAAAAGTATTATAAAAATACACTTAAAAATAATCTCATTCCTCATTCCAAAATAAATCCTTCAATCTTGTATATACTCATTACTAACATGATCCTGTTCCTGAAGTGTGAACCAAGAAATATTTTTATAATACTATAACACTGTATGATCCCCCTGCTCCAAGGTCTGAATCTCTCAATACATCATTGCATGTAACATCATAGGGTATATCAACTAATTAAATATTTTCCTGAATGAATCCCATGTACGGTACCCATAATAATTAGATTTATCAATATATTCATTCTATCTCTATCCAAATACCATGATCACTTACATAAAAAACCACCCATTGAGTCTCCACGAGTCTTCACGAACGTGAAGATACTATGAAACTATTAAACTCACCAATCAATTTCCTACATTAAAATGTATCCATTTAATATTTGTGGGTTCTTCGTTGTAAATTCATATCCCCGATCTACAACTTATTTAGGGTCTCAACAACAACTTTACTCATGGTAAGAATAGTTTGGATTGAATCTTATTGAAAACAAGGGTCCACTGAAGGGTTTTCCTTCAGATCTTGTCTCTTAGATTCCTCTCTTAGACATGGAATATCTATTTTCAGAGGCCTTTTAAATAAAATAAAATAAAACCCACTAGTTCAAGAACACATTCCAAAATCATAGGATCACATCTCAAATTGAATCCAATGCTTTAAAACAAATGGAATTTAATTGTTTTTGAATTATATCAATAATATGAATTAATTAGAAATAAATAGTTTATTTTAAATAAACCACCCATTAATTCCATTCAAATGAAATCAAACATCAATTCTAAAACCTTGTAAATGTACCTTAGCACCCATGGTAAATTGGATTTATTAAAATTAGTGCGCTATCCAAGTCAATTTTCTACACATATTTGCCAAATTATAATTGTCATATGTGCAATCTACCAAAGACACAAAACAAAAATTAGGAAGTGTTAAAACACTTTAGGATAATACTTTCCTATAATAAAAAATTTTAATATTCTATCCCTCGTCTATTAGACTAAACATCAGAGCTAACCACTACATGTTGATGGGAAGATTGAAAGCAGAATATGTCATGATAATAATGAAACAAGACAAATAAAGTGAGTACTATGTGGAATGAAAAGATAAAATTATATCAATAAAATCCATGATATACTAGATAACTCAAGATTTGATAATAAATAAATACCAACACATCTCCTTGTGACCAACACAAAACTCCAATCCAATCCAAACCAAAGTAAAATAGCAAAGAATAAACTTTCATGCTACAATTTTTCATTCCCATTACATTAATCGAATAATAGTAAAATGAAAATAGCCAAAATTTATAAATATATTATGAACAAAATAGTATGTATGATACAAACACATAATCTGTAAAATATATAATACCAAGACGTCAATTGTTCTTGATTTAAAAATAATATATTTTTATAAGGCATTTTAATATATACAAATACATTCATAAATCATTTTGTATACGAGTTTCATGAAATCCATTTATATTCACAAACCATAAATTTTAAATATTGATGTGATAAAGTGGGAATTTATTTCTATGAATCAAAATGTCTTGAATCTAAACATGTATCCACGAAATACCATCATGTGATTTCATGCGATTAAACCTTATATAAAAACATATGTGTTACAATCCAGGATAAAATACATCATATTATAAAAAATCACTAATATTAAAAGAGAAGAATTATTTGGAATATATCATATAAGACAATATATTATAGACATAATGGATATGAAATCATTCCCTGAATTCAATCTAGCTGATATTGACTCCAAAAATTGATTATAGATATTAACTAAACAAGAACTAGTTGTTACACACACACACAAAGTTTTCCTACGTATATTAATTGATGAACCCAGTGTTACCAAAGTTCAAATTATGTAAAAATAAATTTCAAAACCAATTTCACAATTTATTGAAATTTTTTTAAAACCAAGACAGTCCACAACATTTTTTGAAAAACGAATATTTGAATTAGAAATTTTTTTTGAAACGGAATCCAATAAAAGGAATTTAGCATTCCTATAAATCCATTGAAACATTTAATAACAATTATTCATTAATAAATGATAGGAATTTATAAATACTTATATTATGTTTATTGAATTATCCATTTTATTGAAACACCTACATAAATATTTATTTAATATAGGTGCCTCCAATAATGGTGATTGGAAACCAAGAGATATGACTTCAATAGAAAAGGTGTGATAAGAACATGAAAAGGATAGTAAAATTACACTAAATAATCAATAATATTAATCTATAAAAACCCAATATAGTATCCATGACTAAGGAGAATATTATCTAGAAGGAACTCTTATCGAGATATGCTCAGCATAAAAACCATGGTAACTGATCACCAAACAAAGGATCTGAAAGGAGAGATCTCAAAATTCACATAGGGTGACGTTTAAATTGAGAGAGGGAGGATACAATTATTACTGAAATAACAATCAAACATACATCAACATAAAACTAAAATATGACAATATTTAGATGGAGTGTAATACCATTATACTTAATGTATTCCAAAATATAAGGAAACACCAAAAAACATCATTTTTATAGTTCAATATTTTACTCATTATACAATTTAAATTCAAAAAAACAAGGTATTAAAACATTATTATCATATCCATATTCATGGCTTTTGAACAATGTCAATTATATATTGTGAAATATCTTTACATAATTTGTAATTTATAAAACCAATTAAAACAGACATGTTGTTCCAAATATACACTAAAGAACCCATGGCATTCATTGAATAATGGGAAAACCCCTCAAATACGTAAACAATGTTATAACAAATCTCAATTTTTAAAAAAAAACATACATAATAGATCATTAGTTTATTTTACCCAAAACATTATCTATGTCCCCAAGAAGTATGAAAACTACCTGAACAAGGAAGCTAAATAAATAATGAAACAAAGGAGTTACTAAAAATTGGAATATGGTGTTATGTAGGAAAAAAATATTAACCTGTTTCAAAATATCCTAGATACATTCAATAATCGTTATTTAGATTTATCATACAATGGGTTTCCATTATTTTATATATAATGAAATAGGATATAAATAAATATTTTATATATTGTTAGGTTATATATTATTCAATAAATCATATTGCGAATTATAATTAATATCCTAATTGAGACTCTAATATTGATATGGATAGCAATATTTCAATCATTTTTCTAATAATATGAATGGGGATTATATTAATTTATCCTAGTTCTTTCCATTTCAAGAATTTCAATACTTTTTATTACTATATTTATCTTTTGATGAGGTGTTGTTAGAGTAGAGGAAGTTTGTATAGTTCCCATGTATGAGTTGAATGAAATATATTCCATGTTACCAAACCTTCATCCATTAACAATTCCTAATGAAAATATTTTTCAATATTTTTTTAAACAATTTTTCAAAACGTTATGAAATGAGAAAAGGCATCATTTTTATTTTATTTGAAATACATCATGGTATTACATCAATATTAATCAACTAAACTACAATCAAAGGACATGCCATCAAAGATTTCTAATGCATATATTTCAAAAAATATTATGTGACTAATTTTTAAAGGATTACATTAAGAAAAATTGTTAATATGTTTTAAAATATGACTTACACTACTTCCCTATATGTCATTCATAAGAAATGACTACTTAGATTATACTTATCACTGGGGAAATATAAGCTAAATTACTAAATGATAAAATAGATATGGAAAACATAATATAATGTTATAGCTCCAAATTCAAATCTTTGATATAGT
This sequence comes from Viscum album, assembly GCA_963277665.1. Taxonomy (NCBI): domain Eukaryota; kingdom Viridiplantae; phylum Streptophyta; class Magnoliopsida; order Santalales; family Viscaceae; genus Viscum; species Viscum album. Next base: position 65,218,654 of record OY728143.1, read on the forward strand.
TATTTTAGTAGTTATGTGATTTTCATTCAATTACCTCAAAGAATTGAGATCCAATGTATAATCATATTCAACTCTCATTTCATCAAATTTCTGAAATTTATGTATATAAATAGTATAAAATTTGAACAAAAAAATAAAATTCATTTTATAATAGCTAAATAGTTATTATATTTCCCTCCATACCTTGAACACATAAAATTTAGTTGATCAGGGTTAACTTTAGATCTCAAACTAACCCATCTCCAATGTTTCTAGTATTTTCAGTATCACTGAATATAGCCGTGCCACTACATATATTAGAAAGTATATGGAAATTTGATTAATACCCACCCATATTCTTTGGGAAAACACCATCCATACAAAAGTACTCAATTTTTAATTGTGTAATTTTATAAAAAAAACCCATTATACCATATCTTCTTTAGATAATGAAATTATTTTCTCTCCAGCTATTACATCCTGAGAAGAATTAGGTAACAATATCTATGTAATTTTACAAAAAATGTTTTAATAAACATTATACATATATTTTTTGAAATAATGGGTTTCATTATACATCTAATTGTAGTATTTTAATAATGGTTATTAGTATAATTTAAATTTAATACATAACAAAAAAATTCAATTGTAAACATTATATGTTTCCATGATTAGAAAACAAAATAAATTTTTAAAAATTTCTTTTTTCAGTAGTTTTTCATGTACCACATTAATCATTTCGATGAAATTTTTATCCAATATTCTTGTTTAATTTTATTCCATTAATATGTATATGAAAAAAATTTAAAGGCTTGCACTTTATTCTTATAGCCCTTTAATATTTTTTTTAATTAATAGTATTTTTTCAGGAGGACCTGAATATTTATCATTCAATCTTAGGTGAAATTTAATCATAGAAATGTTTTCATTTAGAAAATAATTATAGTATTAAAATTTATTATAAATTTTTCATTATGAATTTTATATCTAATCGAGAAGAGAATAATATTTACCCATGTTTATATTTCACATGAATTAAGAAGTAAATACATAATAATAATATGATTGTGTGTCTAAATTCTCAATAACATAAAACTTGTTAAATTTTATCATTTATGGGTACTTATCTTATTCAGTTTAAAAATACATATTAATGTTTATAAAAATCACTCCTGGTTCATTTCATGGATTATTCACCTATGTTCAAAATCATCTTTTTTGGTAATTTATTTTATTGTTTTCAATTTTTATTTTCTTTTCCTCCACCTATGGGAAATTAATTATCATATGCACCATAAATTTTCATTTATAGTATATAACATCATTGTTCCAATGTATTTTTATTAATATCATTGATATTTTTTAAACAATTTCTTTTTCTTTTAATAGTAAATGATCCTTCTAGATATAGGATCTCTTTCTATTCCATAATCTGAACATTCTGAATCCTTTGTAGATATAAATTTATACATGTATCGTTTCAATTTTGGGTGTTGTTAATCCGAGATAAGTAATCTCCATTATTATTTTTCAATAATATTATACTTATTCATTAATTTCATCATCATAAATACTTATGATCCAAGTAAATTTCTTCATTTAAATATTTATGATAGGATAGTACTGCATGATTTAATTAAAAATTACATTTTATTTTTTGGTAAAAACGCATTGAAAATTTATATATAGATCAATTTTATTAATATTATATCACATGTCCATTACACATTTATATTTTTTAGTCAATATTTCATTCCATTGAGTAGTTCATTAATAATAAAAAATTACAAATGTATTAGGATTTAATTTTTCATTGTTTTACACATATTTTCTGAAATTACTAGTTTCTTCATAAAAAAGGGATTGTATTAATAATCTCTTATGTATTAGATCCTTGATAGACTAAATTTAATTTATCCTGTCCAATTAAAAATGATGACATTCATATATTTTGATATTACAAAAAAATTAGTTTCCTTTGTAGAACCCCACAATACTGGTTACATAAGAATTATATAATGTTTTAAAATCATTAAAGGCATTTTAAAATAAAGACTCATATATATTATCATTCATACAGGCCAATAACCATAATTTTTACTATTGAATTATAAAACTATAATCACTAACATGCATTCATTGAGTTCAATGATAACCGTATTTATTCCTAGAAAACATTAACTCTATCATTCTCATGTATATCATAATTATTCAAAGTGAACTATTTTTTTACCAAAATTTATATTTGAGTAATAAGATAGTGTAATTGGAATTTTTTTTATATTTTTTTAACATTCTTGATGTTCTAAAATATTATCACTCTTTCTAATTTGTAATAATGTGGAACATAATTTTCATTAAATTGATTCTAAAATGTAAATATAATGAATAGGAATATGTATATTTTACAGTGTTTCATGGAAATGAGATGCAATAATTCAATCCTCCAAATATCTTCATTAAAAAATGATGATTTCCAAAAATCCGATCTTATTTTCAGAAGACACCTTTATCTGAGTGTGAGAAATTGAGACTTTCAAACAAGTCAAGTTAAATTTCTCGTATCCTAAAAAAATACACTTGTATGAGAAAATTATTCTACAAAATGATTGAGTATAAAGAGTTTATACTATATGAAAAATTGATAAGATAACAATTTTTGAAATAAAATTGCATACAATTTCATAGGATACTGATAGAATAAGAACTATAAATAAATAAATATAATAATATTAATATACTATATTTAAGAAGAAATACTGATATTTATTGTTGATAAAAATTTATTAAAACCTTATAATAGAATGAAATCACATTAATTTAATATAGATAAAAAAATAAAAATTATTATTAAGAATTTATCAAATCTTTATCTCTAAATAAATTGATTAACAATATAAAAAATGATTTAAAATAGAAAATGTAGATACAACCTGATGATCAAAAAACAATAGATAAAAATATTTACGTCATTATTTTTTTGGTTTTCATAAAACTAGATACAACAATCTATGATTAAATATAAAAATCATAGTATTTAACATTAATATTTATATTATTAAGAGAAAATTGTTTAAAAAAAATTTATTGACAAAATGAGGTGATCTAAAACACACTAAGTGTCTAAAATTTGAATAAAAATTCCCAATAAAATTTTAACATCCCATAAAAATAAGAACAATTTAATATATTTATGAAGAGAATTTGAATCAATATGTGAAGGTTTTTTATGAAAATTTTACACTAGTGAAACAGTTGAAAAAAAACATTTATTTAATAAATCATTTAAAACTCATTGATTATTGAGTCAATTTAATTGTTATACTTTTTATGTTATAAAACAAGTTGATAACGTCAAAAAATTTTAAGATAAAAAAATATAAATCCTGAAAATGATGGGTTATAGATACTATGTTGACAAAACAAATTTTAACCATGTAAACAATGTGATGTTCCAAATGTTGGGATTCAAAACCAAAAGTTACAAAAAATGCATGGTTCCTAAAATTAATGTTTCTATAAATGAAATTATGTTCGTAAACCTAATTATTACCAAACAAGGGTCTGTAATTACTAACTCCAAATATATTCAAATTATCAATAATACATATGAAAATTTAATATTAACTGAATAAGACACCATTCTTATCCATAATAGTAAAATAATTATTCCAATATAAATTATCCTAAAATACCCATAATGTATCTTATTTAGTATCTAAAAAATTAGAGTTTTGGGAATCAAATTCACTCAGAAATTACTGATTAATTTGTATCAAATTTTTTCCAATATATGAATAGAAGCATCATTAGAAAAATATATAAACATATATTTTATTTCCTCATACATGGCTTCACCATTTTCATTAATTTTATATTTATTTATTTGATGTAAAAGTCATTAATATTTTATAATATAAATTATCAAAATTGAACTATGATTTATTCTACTGATCACCTACATGAGGGGCCCCATGTATAAAATTTTCATATAAAATTACACTTTTATATATAAGGTAAAAACCAATATCCCATATAATCAGTTCTTTAAATATTTCTAGTTATATTTATTTTTGTTTGATCACAACATGAATGTTGGAATTTCTGAAATATTAAGGAACATATATTATAAATTTACCATCATTTATACAGATGACATTGGAACAATGCGTTATATATTAGTGATGTTAAGAAACATGGATTATTAAGGGTGTTTATAAAAATATTAAATAGGGATGTTTATACATTTCACGATTTAGAGATATAAATTTCCCATCAATCATGGAAACATTGTTTACTAGCCATTAGTTAGCCTTGTTTTTTATAAACATGGGTTATTTTTAGAGAAATTCAGGATATTAATATTTTGTTGAAAAAATGTGATTTTTTATAGAGGATTCCACTATATCATCAATCCACATAGTATTCCACATCGCTCAAAAAAATCAAAAATTCATCACACCCCTTCACGAATCTACCCTTACCCAACATTTAAAATAAGGATGTGCACCGTGAGATTCAAAGGAATAGTCGGATGCATCCCTTTTCAGGGAAAAGATCAAATATTAAAAAAAATTATTATAAACATGTACTCTCCGATTTTTATGTATATATTAATATATTTTAGTGATTTATAATTAATATATATATATATATATATTTCAATTAGAGGAAATTGTGAACCTAAGTATTGAATATGATTGGGTGATACCACACCCACATCAATTTTCTAATCACAGATGAGTTGCAAGCATCTTTTTTAAATTAATACATTGAATATATATATATATGAATATGTATATATTATTGTGTTTTTGTATGTGTTTATATTATATATATATATGTATGTATGTATTGGGGTGTGTTTATATATATATATCCCTATAGGTATATATATGTGCTTATATGAGTGTGTGTGTGTGTTGTTAGAAAACACACAAACACACACCGATATATTTGACTTTCTTTATATATGTGTCTGTATATATATATATATATGTATGATTATATATATATGTCATATATATATATATTAATATTTAAATATTTGTTAATGTATATTTATATTAATAAATATATATATAATAACAATATTTGAATATATTTATATATATATATATTGACACAAAACAGCAGTAAAAATGTAACTAAAATAGTCAGGTTTTCATAAAAACATGGACATATTTAAAAATTATAGGTATTATATATAAAAATATATGTATATATATTTCTATAAATATAAATATAGATATATAAAAATATATTATATGTTTATATATATGTATATATATCATATGTTTATATATATTATATATATTTATATTTATTATAGATGTTTGTATATATATATATATGTCTGTTCCTATGTTTAATATATATATATATATATATATATACATATATCCAACCACAACAACAACAAGGGAGTTAGTGAACTAGATTAGGTTACCATTACATGACAAACTTGTCGGGTCTTTTTAAGTCTATTGGTATGTTGTAGATAACAATGGTATGAAAAATAGTTTCAGAATATCAAATATATAAATGTAACAAAGATTTACCCCTTTGAACATTTTAAAATAAAATACATACATAGAATCACGCCAGGTGATTCAATATATTGGACATCCATGTAAACCAAACAAGCAGTTTATAATAAACCACAAGCCAAACAATTGAAAAAATATAAGAATCCAAACTCATGTTTACAAATAAATATCTGTGGTAGTATACATCATTTAATGATAAATATAATGAATGATAAGAAAGGATGTAAGTGGTGGATCATATTGTAAAATTATATTTAATACAATAAGAATGAGTCATTACACTATGATTTCTATGTGACCCAATGTCACAATTATGAGTTCTATTCACCATAGAAGGCACCATAGTAGGTGATAAATAATATATATTTTTTCAAACGATGTAGATTAATTGTAAATAGTTCATGAATTAAAATCCAAGAAAAATAAATATATTTACTATATATTGACATCATATATCCAAGAACACATATAATATATTTTACATGTAAAATTTATAATTGATTTATATGTTGTTTTTAGAAAGAATTATGTTTTTTCAAAATATTTCTTCAGAGTAAATTTTGATCTTCTTATAAAACCTTTTTGGATTACCTTCAATAAAATTATAAGATCAATTTTAAAAATCCCACATGCGGTGATCCAGAAGTTCTCTATAATCATCTGATTATCCTCATATAAATTAATTTATAGTATCTTTGTAGATCATATCCATTGCATAATTCCTGTCTGATCTCCTAGAAAATTGCATCATTAAGGATAAATGTAGGTTAATATAGAAGATGATCACTATCCTTTCATGAGAGCATTCATGCAGAAAAGATATCCATCTAGGTTCTTGTGAGAATTCATTGAATAATTTTCTCCAAAACAAAACAAAATATAAAATACATTAAAAATTATTATAATTTGGTTTATATTCCAATTCAGTTATATAATAATATGTGAACATTCTCTATTAAAATATTTCATAATCAATGTGGGAGCTGATATCTATCATATTAATAAATTATTTTATTTTCGTAAATGCACAAAACTAATGAATTAAATTAAATATAATTTATTCAAATAATATTTAAAGTATATTATTTCTCCCTAGATCATTCACTCTATCCCACATTCCTATAAAATATTTATCAAAAAATGAATAATTGCTATTTATTTAATAATATTTTACTAGTAAATTGATAACCAATAATAATTTTAATATTATATTAATTAAATTGAATATATCTATAATAAATATTATTCTCTTAAAAATATAGTTTGGAATAACTAGTGAAAAATTTTATGAGGTCCAAAAAACATTAATTAATTAATTAGATAATGGTGTCAGTAATATTTATTAAACATTTTAAAAAATAAATAATATTTTTTCATAACAATAGTTTTGTATACACTTAGTGGGTGACCCCATCGATATTTTTCTTAATGGAAATAGAATAATAATTAAAAAGCATATGGTTCAAGTCTATAATCCATCCAAACCAAATATAAATAATTATTTTTATGTTTTACTAATGATGAAAAACATAAAAAAACATATAGTGTAAAATAATACATTTCTCTCAAAACCAATGATCAAATAGGTTTAATTATTGTTCAATCAACATATGTTATCAATGACTAATTCTTTGAATTTTTAGAAATGAAACAATCCAATGAAACAGTATGGTCGTGGATATATTTTGGATTTTTCATTCCCATAAAAGGGCCCAACATATTAGATTATGTAAATGAAGTGATGGGACAAATCCATTTTAACTATATTACTCAATTACATGAAACTCATGATTTACCCAAAATATTTGACATCCATACAAACATATGTCATCAGAGTTTCTAAAATAAATCAACATCACCAATTGTAACATTAACATATAAAAATATTATATTTGATGGAATATTAATATTGAAAATTTATTGGAATATCCAAAAAAAAATATAAATGTGGTTTTCTAAATGAAGGACCATGTTCACATAATCTCTTACATTTTATATTACCAAGACACACATCATTTTCATGTTTTAGGAATTTTAATGAGTCTACATCCATGTTAGCATGAATCTACATTATTTATAATAATATTTTTATTCTTCTCTATAAGAAATATTAATATTTATTTTCGTTGAACTTATTGGATATTTACATAGATCAGAACTTATATGAACTTTTTGTGTGAAAGATAAAATTATAAACTATCACACCCAATGATATGTTGAAAAATAGACATGATGTGATAAACTGTTCATTAAATTGGATATAACTGGATTAAACATAAAATTATTTAACTGAATGGATATGGTACACTATGCAATTCTAATTCTCTAGTGTCAAATGAATATACCCCAAATGATGATAATAGATAATGGTCATGTTATGAGACTAGCATAGATGAAGAGAATAGATAAATATTAGTATTAAAGAATTATTTCATTTGAATGTTTTATGGGTTTTGTAATGGGTATATCAATCCAGGGATATATGAGAATTATATTGTACAATTTTTTGTTATGTATTTTAGTTCACAAGTTGAAGGGTACCATGAATAAAAATTGTAGAAATTTAATGTTTTTGTAAAACAAATGATTAAGGGAATGATAACCCTTAATATGTCCCTAATAATGAGATATAGATTTTCTATTAAGGTGATAATTGTTATGGATAGGTTAAATTGGATATTACAAACTACCTTGGAACAACATAATGATTTGTTGAAAAATTGGTTAATGTTGTCCTTGATAAAGTTTACAAAACATCTAGATTTATGGAATATATCTATTACCATTTTTTTATTTATTTAATAAGGAATAATTAATGTTTATAATAATTTTTTTTGTGATTTAAATTATCAATATATTAACATATATTACATTACAAAATTTTTCCAATATTTAAAATGTGATGATTAAAGAGCCACTTCATAATGATTGAAGGCTAATGATAAGTTCATTTTGACCTTCCTAATAATGATTTATATCACAGTGTATTAGAAATGATGAAAATTTATGAAATGGTTTATGTTTATCACTGAATTTGTTTTATATATTAATGTATTCCAATACTATATGAAGAATCATGGTATGTGCGATGATGTGGAAATAGTTCATTCCATAGTCAAAGTATAATATTATAATTATAGACACAATTATTTATTAATATTATTACAGCATGAATGAATTTATCAACATTAGGATAAATGGGTTTTATAAAAAATGGTTTCATATTTTCATCATTTTTAATGATATCAATTAACATCTTTCACACCAATGATTAACAATTTTGTGGTCAAAAACAATTATCTGATCATGTTCCCTTGAACTATCAATCATAAGGGGACTAATGGCTTATACATATGTATCCATGTTTCAATTTGTAATATATATTATCATACTAGGTAAACTAGTTATGTTAATATTGTAATTTCTTTTATCTCATATTTATATGTGTTTTATTATCCTTATTCATGATGTGTGTTTTAAAAACTAATTTAATTTCAAATATTATCGAGTTCGTATATAAATTGAATGTATTCAATTTAATTATTCTTGGGAGAATATAACAACCCAATACATTAAAATAATTTCATTTTTGATTTATATTAATTATGTTTCTAAATTATTTAATACAAAATTCCACGTGAATCATATACTATATAAAAATCCTATTAAACATTCATTGTACACAAGATTCCTTGTTGCTACCATTTAGTAGAGAAACATATTTTGAAACTAATTTTTGACAATTTTATATATTTTATTTGTAAAAATAATCTTAATTTTTGAATTCAGAATATTAAAATTACCTTTAGATGAATTGTTTGTTTATTATGAGAACCAACAATTTTTATGATTAGTGAAAAATACTGCATATTAAATAAAAATTTGAATTTCATTTAAAAAATTATTTATCTTAAATTATATATCAAATTGGAATTTTAATGTCAATATAAATAAATCATACATATATTAAATCAGTTTAGGTCATAATAATTAGTTTTATTTTTAAATTGGATATAAAAAATAATACAATTTTAGTCAGGATTACTTTTAAACCATATATCTCTCAACATATTTGAAATTAGCCTTAAAATTATTTGTCTTAACCACTATGATTTTAATTTAGAAAAACAAACACAAATGGTTGTAATAATTATTATAGTTTTTTTCTGATATGATCAACGTAAATTTTTACTAAATATATTACTGAAATTTATTAAACATTTGTCGTGATTAAGGTAATATTAATATTAACAAGGCATGAAAACATCATATAAATGACAAAAATGACAATGACACTTCTATAAAAGCCATTGTATACTAATATTTAATCCATATAACCTAGAATTTAATATTTTATTGATTAAGGAGATAATATTATGAGAAATTTCATTAAATGATATGTTATGTTTGGACAATGAAAAAAAGAACCATCTATGCATTTTTCATATAGAATACATTGACATATATTCAAAACATCATAATATTTATCATAAATATAATTTTGAGATAAAATTGGGTTATTTTTTCATACTAATTTAACATAATTTATAATGATTAATAAGTAAACTTAATTTACAAAAGAGACACCAACATAGTAATTATTTAGTAAATAACCAACTAAATAAAAATATAATACAGTTATTAAAGGTGATGAAAAACGATTGAATCGTTTTCTTTTTTTTGAATACAAAATTTTACACATATTTGAACATAATATAATTTAATTCAAAAAATTTTATATTATTAATGTAATATTAAATAAATAATGTCAAAATTTAAATTACTATTTTTTCAAATTAAATTATATTTTATTAAAATATTTAATATTAATAAAAATTCTATATTCATAAAATTTATTTTTATGTAAAAATAACTACTAGATTTTTTATAATAATGTAATATTTTACCTTTTATAACAAAATTATTAATCTATTGTTACTGATAAATGTTTTAGAATGGCTCGGGTTAACATATTGTTTTTGACTGTTTAATGGGGTTGTTTTAAAATTACATTCTATCAATAAAGCTATATTAATTTTTTTAAATTAGGTATAATATTTATATTCAGGGGTATATGTATTATATAATAAATTTTAATTTAATTTTTCCTTATTTACTAAATTACTTTGGTAATAAAACTAGATTGTTTAATAAAATTCAAAATGATTAAAAAGAGGAAATAAATAGGTTAATGAAGAAAATTATAAAAACTACAAAATATTTTTTTGTAAAGGATTTTTATCAACCATGATTCCAATTTGTTTAGTTTTTTATTCATTTTATGCAAAATAGGCAATGGATACCACCCATTTATTTATACCATTTGGTAATTACAAATGAGTAAATCCTCCTCAACTATAAAAATGACTTGTTTCCTTCCACTACCCCACACATCTCAATTAACATTGGATCGACCAAAATCTACCAAAATAGCTCCTGGAAAATCCTACCCCCATCCTTTAAGCCTCACCTCTTTCATAAATCCATCATATAATCCCTTTGGTGGAAACTAAAATGTGTTATCCAAAGAAGAAGTAAGATCATTGCTAAAGAGATTTAGTTTTATTTTCATTCTCCACACCTCATATATTCTTATTACATTATTATTAATGAAAACTTATATATCATACATTATTGAATTTTTTATTATAATGTTTATACCTATACTAGTCTACACATCCAATTAATCGGCGAAGAACATAATATTTATATGTATGACGAAAAACAGCCTCATGAAACAAGGATTGTTTTTCCTATAATATAATTCTCAATTGTAATAGATGAAAGAATATATATTTATATATCTTATATATGATATAAAATATATATTTATACTTTTTTAATTCTTTTATAACACAAAACCTGAAACATTTAATTTCATGTAAATGTTATAACATTGTTTGGTTATGTTTTTACTATTGCCTCATCAAAGTTATGCAATTCATTTACAGTATACATGGAACTTCTAATGTATGGTATTATGTGAAAAAATATTACATAAATGTCATAAATATGCAATTTATGTCATAATTACATTTCTATAAAAATAATATATCATTTATTATTACCCTTTTCACTGTAAAATGTAATAATTTAGGTCGTTGGTTGGTGGATGACCGCCTCCTCAACACATTTTGATTAATATAACATCACAAGATTTATACGTATAAGTATATATGATTAAATAATATTTTAATTATGAAATTATTACCATTATGGAAGTGTATAGTCCTACTTACCTTTTTCCATATTAATAACTGAAAAATGGAAACGTTGCTCATACTTATTTAAGGACAACAATATCTATGATTGTTACATTGGTTCATTTCCCAAAAATATTATTCATGGTAGGATTTAAAAATATATTTTTCTTATAAAAATTATTATTATATATTTATTAATTTTATAGATATGTTTATATAATTACCCCTTTGACAATAGTGGATCTACCGAATTCATTTTTTGACACATAAACCAAATATGTTCGAAATACTATATGAAAACATATTTAATGATGAAGTTGATTACAACATTGTAATAAGTGAAATAAATTTAATAGTAAAACTGTATAATTTTCTCAACACAGGAAAAAACATAAATAATTTTATTACTAAATCATATAAATACATTTGTTAAAATTCAGACTCAAGAGAGTGTATTTTGTCTAAATTTATATTCCTCTAAGACTTATTTTTTCTATGAAAAAATTAAAATTAATATGGTGTTTGTAATAACCATGGACATGTTATATAATGAATATATTTATTTTAATGATATTATATGTTTTATATATTTTTATTGCCTCGTAGGGGTTATGATTTAAATTTTTTAACATTTTATGGGACATGTTGGAATAATTTATTATTATTTTTCAAAATAATATTATTAATGAAATTTCAATGTTATTTACACTCATCAATTAAAAATTACATTTTTATTACTTATCCTGCATGGGGGAATTTTTCATAAATCTATATCATTTTTCCATATAGATATTATGTCACATTATTTTTAATTAAATCTCTTATTCTATATTGAAGAATGCATTAGAATTCATCAGACGAGAGGGAATTAGTTATTGATATCTTCAAGTTGAATCGATAGTATCATGAGATGAATAATTTGTCCAACTCAGAATACTATATAATTTATTGGGAATTTTTCTTTACATGGTGGTGGTTCATGTTCCAGATACATTACATAAAATATAATTTTTTTTAGTTTTGTTGTCATTTTTATCCCTAAATTTTTTTGTCTAAATATATATTGTTGAATTTAATTCTCAGTTCAATTATTAAGTGGAATGTGTATTAGTTTCATACCTTCCCATATCAATTCCTCCTTGTATAGTCATATTAATGGCCTTTGTTATCTATTATTTAGCATGACATATTTATAATTCTAATGGATTCATTATTTCAATCAATTTTCATAATCATAAAAAGATCATAAGATCACCTATATTATGTTTCATATAACCTGGTTATGAAAAAGTCTGCATTCAATATGTTTCAAATATGTTGTTTATATCAATTTATCTGGTATCGTGTTTATATTTTCTAATTCCCAATGTCATTTGGGTATCATGTATGTAATATGGATTTACAAAACTGCAAAACTATCTAGTACACCAAGATTTTAATTATTGTAACAATGAAGATTTAATAAAAAAATACACCCACATCAATCTTCCAGGTCAGTTCATTAATATTGGTATCAAAAAAATTATAGCAGCAACCATGGAAAAAATATATAGAAAACACAGATTAGGTATTATAACAATATGATTAAAATTGATGATAATTATATAATAACTTCATATTATACTTGTAAGGTAGATATTATGTGTGTATTCCTTTAAATTCATCCATGCCTGTATACAAAAATAAGACACAGATCTAGCACAGATGTACCTAGGAATAAGACATATAAAAATTTGTTTTGGTATTGACTGAATGTTACCATGTATAGAAAAATTGGCCTAATCGCGCACATGGTTTGTGTCACAAACCGTCCCTCGGGGCTCGTGTTGTGACTACCCTATGCCCGTCTTCCATAGGCCATAGGCTGGCGACTTGCATCGAATGGCATATTCCCTAAAATTGGGAAATCATTACCTTTATAACCTGTAACTCACACAACTATGCACAAAGAAAGATACAAGCCCAGTGTAAAACTATGTAGTAAACAAGGTGTGTATAGAATGTAAAAGGGGGGAAAATACAAGACCAAGTGTAATGTAAAAGAAAAAAATGGAAAGTAAGTAAAACTGAGTACAGATCTTATGAAAACCAACTGAGGACTCCTACTAGAAGGGTATGTACAACTCTTTAACGGTCATCTATGTGTTATGTCATGTCTATGGTCCACCATCGAGCAACCTCCAATCATTGTACCCTCATCCTTAGTCAGCTCTGTTCTTCGTCTGCACCAAACACAACAAGGTTCAAGCATAGTCCATGTAGGGGTGAGTATAACGTTACTCAGTAGGGACCCCAAGACCCTCGATGGTCTCACACAAACCACAGAGGATAATCCTTAAAAAATGAGAACAAATGACAACCCAACATAGGTATATTCCTATACATATACCTAAGTTGTCGAGTAAACCCATCTCAATCATGAGGAAACAAGAGGTCCAACTCAAAATCCAAAATCCAATCTTTTCCAAGAAAGACAGAATATCTCAAATATAATGACTCGGCCAACACCAGTTATACAACTCTGAGAAACATAATTATGAAGCTGACCTACAAAGAATTTCTATGGAAGGTGATAGTCAGCCACATGATTCTCTATGGATAGTAACACGTAACATTCCGAACACCCTGGCTGCTAGAGAACTCTTATTCTATCAATTATAGTTGGAATTCCACATCACACAAAGTCTCTTCCCACTAAACATGGACTGCTAAGGTAATCCTCCTTTCGAGTATCGTGGTTCTGGAGTATCACACCGAGTAGCTCCCAACTGTGGGTCTACCACATCACATAGAGGTGCTCCCCCTCATTGCATGTTGAGGTACTCATCATGTCGGGTACCATGGTTCTTCCGCATCAGAGAAATTCTCTCCCCTCCATGGGTCTGTCGCGTCACACAATGGCTCTCCCCATAGGGCTAGTCGTGCCACTCTGTGTCAAAAAGTTCAGTAGTCATCATGTCTCACCCAGTCGTAGGGTTCCAATCGTATCGTGTTTGGGTGAACCGCTCCCCCTGCAATTGGTCATACATCAACCACCCTATGTTCCATGAATAATTAACTCATCGGTCTGTCACATCAAAAGGGACCCAAAGCAATAGATGACACGTCCATCTGATGCCCATCCTATAAGTTATTAGTGTTTCCAATCCGAGGGCCCGGTTGGATTCATGGTCTGATCCAACCTGGCCATACTCCAACCTTATCCAAAACACATGTTGAGTATATCAAATGAACTTTCTTGATCCAAGGATTCTGGCACCATAGAATTTTCATCAAATGGACACCCGGTTCACATGTTATGGCCAAAAAGGTAATACTATCCCTAGATGAGCCCGAGTTCGGTTCGACCCGGTTGGACCGACCCAGCCCGAACATGTATGGGTCTGGCCCGGATGGCATAGGACATAGAAGGAAGGGACCCCCAAGATGTGGTATGGATCGCCCCGTATAGGGGGAGTCCCTACCCGGATCGCGAAGGGTGTGATCTGTTAGCACAGCCCGCTGGGAAGCTCACGGTGCGGCCCATGGTGCGGCCCGCGGTGCAGCTTGATTGGCACGCAGGACTGCTCGACAATTCTAAATGGCGTGCCTTGGCTGGCCAGAATGGAAGGAGGATCTTCCTTCCAATGGCGCGATGACACCATTGTCCATCTGTGGTCGGTCGGGTGTCAGCTGCCATCTGCCTTCGCCACGACCTAGCGATCTTGACCTCCTTCTACATCGGTGGCACGGATGCGCAATGCCCATCCTTACTCATGGTCGGTCGGGTGTCAGCCATAAAATTCATCCATAAGCCACTATGGATTCGTTCCAATCCAGGATAATTATACAATCACATATTCGCGATCCTTGAGTCATGGGATTCGCGTCCATACATCGCATTCATTAAAACACTGTATTTACAGCGCCAATAAAAATTAGGGGTTGAATAATTCATGATGAATGCATGAAGAAATAAATGGAATATAAGCAAGGTTATTGTGATAGATGATGTCCATATTCGTTTGGCCATCATTGTCATGAATTTAGGACATGAAGATTCAATAGAATAAATTGAACATGTAAAAACCACTAACTCAATTGATCGTTGGAGGTGGTGCGCTGAAGAAATATGTTATCAATGATGAATGTAGGCTTTCACATCTTCTGTAAGATAATTCTGATCTACGGTCAGGGTCGGTTCCCCATTCTTCCTTGGGTGGTGGTTCTTCATTGGAGAATGCTTTTCCCAATTCTCCAAGGACCTTCCAAATCTCCTTTGCCAACGATTTCCAACCAGTAAATGAGGAGCCAACATATATTAAAATAGGTTTATGAAATTAATTAAGGGTGGCACAATTAATTTGGTTATGTTGGAACATTAAAGTATGAACGATTAATTAGTAAATTAAATAGTTTTATGCTGGAAAAATTGAATGGCACATTAAATAGAATTCACGATGGAAAAATTGAATGGGAGGATTCCAAGGAATTTTAACATATTAATGAAGGGTTCGGGTTGTATCCTCCACTAAAATTAAAAAGGGAGTTTTCATACATGGGTGGTACCCATCTCCATAAATCAAATTGTGGTTTCATCAAGAAAAATAAAATACAAATGATTTAATTAATTTTCATTCTTTTAAGACACCCATAAAAGTCTGAAAACTACTATTCACTCTCAACCTACTGCGGTCTAGGTGAATGTCCCATTAAGTGAATAACGGCGCTACAACTTCAATGGTGTCCTCACATTTCAAATCTGAGAACCAGAACAAAGATACAAAAACACGCCTTCACATTTACAGAATGTACATGAACAAAATAGTTTAGAAATTTATTCCAGTTACTCTGGGAATCAAAATCATGCGCCATCAATTTTCGCAAACTCATAAAATTCCCATATAATTAAAAAATATTACATGGAAAAATTTGGGTCTTTACATTCTCCCCAACTCAGGATTTTCTATCCCGGAAAGCCATGTATAAACTATGGAAACAAGTGGGGGTAGAGAGAATGTTTTCGAGCCTCCCTCTCCCATGTGCTCTCCTAGAGTTTCTCGTGATGCCAACGAATGTGCTCCAATGGTATTGACCACCCATGAAGGACATTCTCATGTCAATCCTCAATCTCTACTAGAAACCCCACAAATGTTTCCCTATCTTCGATGTCTAGCTCTTCACAGTCAATGATGTGTGATGGGTCGTTCCCATATCTCCTCAGCTGGGATACATGGAAAATGTCATGCACCCGGTGCAACTGTGGTGTAAGAGCTAAGTGGTAAGACACATCACCAAATCATCAAAGGACTAGAAAGTGTTTGATAAACCTCAGATATAACTTTTCGCCTATCCATATCTACCCAATCCCTGCCGAAGTGAGACCTATAAAAATTCACAGTCTCCATCCTCGAACAGCTAAGATCTCTATCTCCTATCAGCATAAGATTTCTTCCTACTCTGTGCAATCTTCATCTTCACCTATATGATTTGAACCTTCTCCGTGGTAGCACATACCAACTCAGGTCCCATGATTGTTATCTCCACTGGGTCATTCCATCACAGTGATGATCTGCAAGGTCGTCCATACAATGCCTCAAATGGTGCCATACCGATAGTGGAGTGATAGCTGTTGTTGTACCCGAACTCCACCAAAGGTATGTGATCCTCCTAGATATAGACAAAATCAAGGGATAAAGCATGTAGCATGCCCTCTAGGTACAGTATGATCCTCTATGTCTGACCATTCGTCTGAGGGTGGAAGGCGGTGCTCAACCAAAGTTGTGTCCCGAACGCCTCCTGGAACCACTTCCATAGTTGGGAAGTAAAATGTTCATTACGTATGGAGACAATCATAGATATAACTCTGTGATGCTATATAATCTCATGAACATAGAGGCATCCCAATCTCTCTACTTATCCTGACTCTATAATAGGTAGGATGTGGTTATACTTGGTGAGTCGGTCAACGATCACCCAGATAGAATGATGATTGTTGGTCGTGTGTGGAAGTCCCTTCAAAAACTCATTGGAAATTCTATCCCACCTCAACTCTGGAACATCTAATGGATGAACTAAACCTAATGGAACCTAATTCTTTTCCATCATTTGCTGACAAGTGAAGCACCGAGGGACATTCTCTACCATTGCATTCTTCATTCGCTACCATCAATGATGAAACCAGAAGTCCTGGTATGTCTTTTCCACTATTAGATGTACCGCTAGAGGGTATTTATGGAACTATATCAACAATTCATCCCTAAGTGATACTGGTACCATAGTACACCCACTGAATAGAATGATGTCCTCCCCACCATCATAAAATTTATCAGGTTCATGTCTTTTGGATATCTGAGCTCGTCGAACCTCACATTTTGTGTCCCCAAGATACGCCTCCCTGACTCTCTAATAGAGTCATCGAGTGACTGTCAGAGTGTGAATATAAGATGCCACATCTCAATCCACATTGGATATCCTGAATATGGCTAGCTGCTCCATCGTCTCACTCAGAAATTGTATACCAGATCTCTTATTGAGTGCATCTGCTACTACATTCCCTTTCCATGCAGCATAGACTATCACAGCATCATATTCCTAGAGGAACTCATGCCAACTTCGTTTCTTAAGGTTCAATTCCTTCATAGAGAATATATACCTTAGACTCTGGTGATCATAGTGGAAAAAAAACATTTTCCAATAAAGTAATGTCACCAAATTTTCAAGGTGATGACTATTGCTTCCTACTCCAAGTCCTAGGTGGTGTACTTCTTCTCATGTTATCTCAGATATCGAGAACTATACGTGATCACTACTCGCTCTTGCATTAGGGCACAACGATGCCCATTATCGGATGCATCGTAGTAGACTATGTACCCAAAGCCTTCCCTAGGTAGCCTCAAGATGAGGGAACTCGTCAGTATGGGTCTCATCTCCGGGAAACTATGCTAGAATCTCTCTGACCAAACAAAGGGTTTCCCTTTTTCATCAACACTAATAAGGGTGTCGTATTTCGGGAAAAGTCCAGAACATGCCTCTAGTAGTAACGAGCCTCACCTTGAAAAATCCGCACCTCTGTCACGCTCCTGGGTTGACCCAAGCAAGTACAACCTCAATCTTCCATGGATCCACCACAACTCCAGCCTCTGAGATTACGTGTTATAGAATTTGTACCTCTCGTATCAAAAACTGTCACTTTGAGAGCTTACCATAAAGCTGGTTCTCTCAGACTATGTCTAGAACTATCTAAAAATGATAGGCATGGCCCTCCTCTATCACTAAGTATATCAAGATGTCGTCGATGAATACTACCCCAAATTGAAAGAGGTATGGCTATATGATCCTATTCATGAGTCCCATAAACAATATTGGGGAATTGGTCACACTGAAAGGAATAACCAAGAAATCATAATGTTAACACTGACATCAGAAGGTTTCCTTCTTCACATCCACATCTCGTACCCTGAGCTGATGATAGCCTCATCTGAGGTCTATCTTTGAAAACCATCGTGATCCTTTCATATGATCAAACAAATCGTCAATCCTCAAATGTGGGTACATGTTCTTCACCGTCACCTGGTTCAGGCGCCGATAGTCTACAGAGAGTCTCAAAATACCATTTTCATTCATGGTGATCAAAACTGAGGCTCCCCAAGTGGAAACACTAGGACTAACGAACCCCTTGTTATTTTTGTTCTCCAGCTATACTCGAAGCTCTTGAAGTTCCAAGGGTGTCATCCGATATTCTTGGGTAGATATCGGTGCCCTTTTAGGGTACAATTCTATGTAAAATTCCACCTCTATATGAGGAGGTAGGCCTAGAACATCATTAGGGAAACATTATCCTACTGGTCCACCACTACAAGATAGCTCAGACTATCAATATCAATTGATCTGAGGGTAAGACTATCCAATTGAGGTGTGATTGGCTCCCCCACTTCATATTAAGTCCATCCTGCACTGAAAAGGTTATGTTCTCACTGGTGAAGGAAAACCATGTCCCATCCGTGTGGACACACTGCACGTTTCGCCTAATACAAACAATATGAGCATGGAATGTGGATAACCAGTCCATACATATGATGACGTCGTAAGGCATCGACATCGCTACTAGGAGATCCCAGCCGAAGCTCTTGCTTCCAAGAGTAAGCTCACACTGTTTTCACCAGTGCGTAATCATCAAATCTTCTCCCGTAGGATTTTTTAGCCATATGGATCAAGCCAATGGCTCTGTCAGAATCCTTTATCTCAGTACGAGGGTTGTGGAAATAAATGAGTGACATGAACCTTTGTCTATATGTACTATATCTAAGTCATAGAAGAAACATATCATACCTCTAATCGTCTCTAGAGCTCCATGATCATAGGACTCAGTTTCCTGGATCTGAGCTCATCCCTATCCTCCCACTTCATATAGTCGGGGTGGACAACATGGAGGTGGTGGTGGTAGAACCTCTAAATGTCACCCACTGCCTGTTGCACCGCCTGCTCCTCTGCTACGTCCACCACTAGCATGTGGACCTCCTCAGTTGAACCTATGTCTCTACCTCGGTGGTCCCTCGACTATCTTCATTTCGTTAGTATGGTCTCTTAGGAAGTCACGAGCCTTGTGACGCTTCCCGCCGCATGTGTAACATTGTGGGTCTCTCACCTACAATGTTCTACCATTAGAGCATCACACCACCAAATTTGTATCCCATGGTCGTCCACCTGTAGGTCTGGTCCTCTTGGACCTATGTGTTATCATTCTGCTGCCTGCTGTCGATGACTCTACTACGTGTCGTCCAGTGGTGGGTCTAGCTAATGGGGATAGCTAAGAAAGAAAAATCTCCACTAAAAGTGCTCACTCTAACAACAAAAACAACATCGAGATGCTGAGAGAAACTCTGGAAGCTCTAAACTATCATATGATCAATTTCATGAATGTTTAGGACCTAAAGAAAGAGTCTCACACCATGTTAGGGGAGTACCACAAGAGGTTGGTTAAACTCGCTAAATACTGATCCACAGTCACAGTAACCTTCTGTAAGTGGAGAAGCAATTGTATAAGCACTGAGAGTAGGGTCGTTGGGATGAACTCTACCCTGAAAAGCCTCTTGGAGTCTGCCCAGATGAGATTGACCTCATTGTGAACCAGGAGCATCATGTTGCACCATCTTCCTGTGGCTTCTAAAAGATGGTTGGTTGAAAGGATCACCATGAGATCATATGGTGTCCCTACTAGTCAAAATACTATACACACAACATCCATACAATACTCAACCACCTGTGGATCTGTCTCACCCCGGATCCTCGGCGGTCTCTAGAACTGGAACTCGTGCAATGCGCTCAAGAGGCATGGACCATCTACTGTTGGGTCTGGTGGCATCAGATGTTCAACAAATAGTGGTGGTGCCTGTACACCACCAAGTGGTACAACAGCCATAAAGGGGCCATGCACCGAATCCTCTTCACTCGGTGTGCTATCATTAGGTACTCTAACAAAAATCCAAGCTGGATACCTACGCAGAGGCATCCAGAAATGAAGCAGGTGTGCCAATGAAATTATGTTTATACCTAGTGAGCTGACTCAAAGAGATCACAAAATTTTCAAAAACACATGTAATTTGTGTTTTCATGCACTGCATAGGAAATAAAAATTCAATGTCCTAGTGTATGGATGCATCGTCCGCCGCACTAACACTGGACTCCATGAACAGAAAACCACAAAAATAACACTTTACATTGTTTCCAATTATAAAATTTCATAGTTCTAGTTCATCAGTAGAACCAAAATCCTCTGATAACAATTTTTCACGAGCTGTCCCTCGGGTCCCATGTGATGACTATCCCAATCCCTCCTTAGAATGGCCTAGAGATGGCAACTACCACCAAAAGGCATATTCTATAAAAACAAGAAGGAATTTTCTGTATAACAAGTAAATCACACAACTAAGCACAAAGCAGGATACAAGAACAATGTAAAACATTGTAGTAAAAAAGGTGTGTACAAAATGTAAAAGGGCAAGGATAAATGACCAATTTTAAAGTATAATGAAAACTAGAAAGTACAAGTTAAAATAAGTAAAACTCCAGTAAATGCCCAATTATTTTTTGATTCTAGACATTTTTTGTTTACTACTATGGTGGTCATATAGACATTTTGACAATTTTTTACAATTATATTAGGGAATATTCCCAACACGAAGCCACCCTGGGCTATCACAAATAGTCGATATCATATGGAATATGGGGAGGAATAGTTGAGGTCTCGTGGTAAAAATATTGTACCACCAGTTTAGAGGCA
The DNA here is from genome assembly GCA_963277665.1 of Viscum album. Lineage (NCBI taxonomy): Eukaryota > Viridiplantae > Streptophyta > Magnoliopsida > Santalales > Viscaceae > Viscum > Viscum album. Next base: position 65,240,646 of record OY728143.1, read on the forward strand.
TCTTTGTTGGAATGTTACAAAGATTTATTTGGGGTGTTTCTTTTCATGGATTATGACTATTGGGTATATCGTAGATAGACATATTGGAAATATGTTAGAACATGATATTTATATTGGACTAGTGCATTAAAAACATTCTTTCCAATAAGATTTTTTGGATACCTACGATATGGTATTACTATTTTCATCTGTGATGTTATGATTCTATATAATTTTATCTTTAACTAATGCACATGTTATGTGAATTTTATGATTTATTATGGATTTCTATCTCATGGACCATTGGTATTAGTCTAGTAATTGATTTTTACTCTTAGTTGGGAAAGGAAAAAATGGAACTCTTTTATAATATATGTCACAGAGGATTGACATGTTATAGGCATTCTAGTGTGTGTTTTTAATGATTTATAGGCCAATTTTTTAATGTGTCAAAAAATAAAATATATATATATAATTTTCTGTGGAATTCAAGTCAATTTGACAAAGAGTAATATATATTTCCATCTAATGACATGAGATGTGGATCTATGTTGACATATTTTATGGAGTGGATGAGGACTCAATACGCAAGTAGGGTAGATGCAATAACCATAGCTGGTCGATAAGGAAGATGATTCTCAAATGGTATTCCCAATATAGTTTTTTTCAAGTACATTTATTTAATGTTTTAGTAACAATTTATATTTGGTTTTCCAACATTGATTTGGATGAAATTCTACATTATAAACAGAGTTTATTGTTATCTACATACCTCACTGATTACAATGCCGATGGGTACCGGGATGTTTCTTTTGGACTAGACATCATGGGGGTTTTACTATATACTAATTATCGGTGAGATTCAATTCATAACATCTTATATGTTGGTATCATAAACACCATTGATTAGTTATCTATGATAATACTTATTGAGGGTTAGGCCCCAATAGTCCTAGTTGATGATTTTTACACACATATGTCATTTTGATCATTACATTACTTACCGAGGTTTGATCTATTAGGTTAGGTGGTTAATCAATGTGACTTGGTTGTGATAAATGATATATTGGGCTAGGAGAAAGACCTAGAGATAGTATGTTTTTTACTCATACCATTATATTTAATATTTTTTTTGATCAAGGTAATGCAACATGAGATAGATTGGGACAAGTTTAAAGATTCACTTTTTGGTAGTATGATTTTTTATATACTCATTTGTGACCAATGAGTCATTGTTATTTAGTTTTGTGATAAAGAAATATTGATTACTTTGTATTTTTATAGAGAACTTAGGGAGATTTATTGTAATTACTTCCATCAAAGGGAATGATTTTTTGGGTTCATGGAAATGTTGATCAATTTTTTTTCTATTGCTAATGTATTTATAGTGTAAAGAGATTGTTGGCACAAAAATTAAATTGGTTGATGGACAGTATTTGGATGAAACCATCGTATATGTGTGTTTAAAATTTTTTAAGAGGACATCCATGGGATAATCTTGCTTAAATAGATTGAAGTTATGTCTATCATCATCAGTATACCCTTATATTATACGAATCATAGTAGTGTGGGTTTGGTGAAATAGTAATCTACTATTACACATGGTACCATTGAATTTCTAAATTAGTGAGTGTACATATACGACATGAGGGATCATTGATTCCTTGATTATCAATGGGAATGGTTTCCTATGAGTTATTGTAAAATTATGATTGTACCTTTATTTATGTAGAGACATTGATAATGGATTGGTAGTTTCTCGATGTTTGAATTATAGTTAGGTGTAAATGTGAATTGTTTTAGGATGTTGTGTTGGGACATGGATGAAGGAAGTTTATCCTATTTGTTATTAGGGTGGATCAAAAAGAGAGATATAAAATACTTTCTTAGAATCTTATTGTATTAGTATTTGTATACGGTTGTCCTCTATATTGACATAATCTTGAGTATGTTGAAAGAGTCTTAGATCTACACTAATCTTATTTTCATATTGAATATATTTTCGGTTGAGGAGAAAACCTAATTAGATAATGATATAAAAGGAGTAGAAGATATTTAATAAGGTGGGGAGTGTACCCATTTTTGATTGAGACTGGTGAACATCAATTTTAGATAATATTTGTTATTTTATATGGTCTTTAAAATTTGTAAAATCTACCTGTTCCGATAGATTAAAATCATGGGTATAGCCCCTAAATGTGGGGGTATAGGATATACCCATGGATTTAAAAATAGATTCCTATTAATAAATTGGTATATCTCTATGTTATAACCTTAATTTTAAAATTATATACCATTAGTTTTAAAATGGTACGAATAGGTTTATTCCAATGTGTCATTTACCTTATACCCACGAGTTTGAAACTATGTATATAGAATTAAAAATATTGCCAACCATGGGTTTTGATCACTGGAAAACATGTATAAAATTTAAGTTCTTAACCACTAGACCACATTTAATGATAGGTATATAAATATATATTGACATGTATATTTATATTTATTTATCTAAATAGTGGTTAAATGTTGAAACCATTGTAAAAATGTGTTCCCACAAAATTTATTTCATGTCCAGCAAGAAAAATAATACCACGTTAACATTGGAATATTACACGCATTGTTTAGAGAAAACACAGGTTTAGGTCTTGAAATAAACCTATATAATATATATTGCAATAATCATGGGCATATGTTGGAATTTCTATTATATAACCATGGTTTTCAAAAACCATGGATATAGGGTCCCATCCAATCCCAATACCAATAGTTTTAGTGAATCCATGGGTATAAGACGATTTTACAGTATTATATTGGCCTCTATATTTATCTATGAGAGTAAGATATGTATATTCATAAGGTGGGTATTCTAGATCTTTCTTAGTTTAATTTATCTCAGGTAGGTAATAGTTTTTTACACTATCAGAGAAGTTTTTTGACAGTCAAAATGGTGTTGTTGTGTAGATGTTTGGGTTGGGGAATGAGTCTTGTTTATTTAAAATAGGATATTTATGTATTATAATGATTATGGTTGTGACATTTTTGGGATCCATCTTTTTATAGAGTATAATTTTGACCGGAAATGTGATTTTTTCTACCAGCTACCTACAAGGGGAAAAATGGTAATTTTATTTTGTAACATGATCTAGGATAACATTTATGATCACTCCATTAGTCCATGAATATTTGTTTAACATTAGTATATGTTTTTTTTAATTCCAAATAGACTGAATTTCAATAGAATATCGTTTATTAAAAATTTAATTAATTAAATATTAATTTATTCATTCTTGGTCAATATGTTATATCTTTTCAATAGTGAATTAGAATCAAATTTTCATTCTTCTTTTCATTCCAAAATCTATATATTTTTTTCTTAGTGTGGCATACACTCAACATGGGAACTAGTGCATGGTTATACCCCCTTTATTCATTTCTTTTTCTTAATATCCTTTCATATTCATATCTCAATTTCCTTCCATTTATTGTCACATATAACTAGACAGTTCATCTTTCATCACAGGACTAGAATAAAGGTTGATGGATTGATAGAAAGGGAGAGGGAGAATGATATATACCACTAAATTGCTTGGGATATGCGGGGTCATCGTGTGGAAACCATGGATCCCGGAATTGGAAAATTATCTGGTTATTCTTCCCAAAGGTTAACTATTATAATTTTTTCATTAATTATAATAAATTTATTATTTTCAATTTTAAATCCCCTATTTATACTTATTATAACCCCTTTAGGGTTGATCTATTTCTTTTGTATTAGAAACTTGTGTTTTGGGAAATATGAGGGGTTTCCCTTTTTGAAATCTTGATAACACGACTTATATTTTAGAAGCACACACCGTTGGTTATTAATTTTTGAGCAATGTGATATTTTTTAGATGTTCATACCATGTATAGGGTATACATAACATGCTATAAGACTCATCTATGTGTCCATATACTAGGATAGAATTCCCCTGTAGGGGAACAAATACAAGTAGATTATATGGAAATAATATATGTAGGTGGTTCTCCATATAAAGCTATATGGATATGATATATTGTTGGTCAATCAATGTGATTTAAATGGGAAGGTATCTTGTATATGGGACACATAGTCAACATGATTTACATTTTTTGTACAAGATCATTTGTAATGAAATGTTTGGATAAAGTACACATCCATGTGAGGCTATGAGGTTACATGCAATGTGATAGGATCTAAAGTCTATGTACATCTTCAGTGATTCCATTTTATAGTTTGCCTTGTCTTTTGAATCATTTTTAATATGAGTCAGAATTATCCCCCCTAAGTAATCTATTTAGATTGTATTTTCACAAAAACCTTGTTTATTAAACCCTTGTGTTGTTTTATGGATTGAAATATCCGGTTTCAAAATTTTCCATAAATGTAGAGGTTCCTACATAGTAATCAAATATTATTGTCTCCTTAGACTAAGATCCATTGATATGATATGGGGATGATCTATCTCTCTTGGTAGATTCTTTCATACCTTTTTCCCACAAGGAAATCATCTATCTGAGATGCTCCCATAGATCATATTAGGCTATGGGGATAGAATTTTATGGGGAATCATATAAGATTACTCTATATAAATTTGACCTAGAGTATCCCATGTATGATGAATCTACCATTATACTTTTCCCATGGGTCCCCCTAGATTTGACCTCGATTACATGATAACATAGTAAATGATATGTGTGGTCCCTTTATCAATGTACCATTACAAGGATCTCATGAAGGATACCTCTTAATTTCTATACAAGTTTGATGATCCCGGGTAGGTAATCTATATTTGTGTAGCATTTCAGGGATCCCATATAACACTTCTCTATTATACATTCAATAATATATATACTGAGTAGGATGAATTATCATATGTGTAATATTATGGATCACATGTTAGATGTAACTCATATGTTATGACTTTTCATACCGAGTGGGTGCCCTAATGTTTGACCAAACCCTGAGCTAGAATTTCAGGTTTGGGTATAGACGGTAGAAGGTTCCACCACAGAACCTATATAGAACATGAATGCCCAAGACTCTGTACATGTAGTGTTGGATTTAGGAATTTTTCCACCCTCACTCTTCTATGGATACATTCAATTTTCTTAGGTTTTAATTATGATTAAAAGTGTTGCTTCCAATTTTAAGATTGATGATTATAATACAATTCATTTTTCAATTTCATTGGGATGCCATCATTTATTACATAGGATCTAGCTTCTAATACATGAAAACTATTATACTCAATTTAATACCCTAATCTAATGTATGTGATATTTACATTAATAATTAATGTTATTATGTGATAATATTGGGCTCTACATAGGTGCTTTATGTGATCATTCATTTGAGCCTATGATTATGACATACATTCATGTAGTCTCAAGTAATGATATTAATGGATTTTACACTCTATTATGTGATGAGGATGTCCCTTATCTAATCTGTTTGAAATGTTATTATTATGATTATTCTCACCTTGATCTGATTATTCTAATGGTTGATTACACTCTCCCGACACATATGGATAATTATGCTCTCCCTGGTCGATTCCTAGATTGTGGTGTTAACCATGATGTTTTACATCACTTGATACTCATGGATAATTATGAAATCTTGAGTGATGTGAATTATTATACTCTCACAAATTAAATTTTTTCCCATATCAGAATGATATCACACTGATGACCACTCATTATAGTTTGACTATGAATTAAAACCATAGGGTTATTTCAATTCAGATTGTTGTCACCGCTAACGTACCAAGATCTGGGGTTATGATAATGTTCCACATTTCATGTCATGAGAGGCATGAATTCTAGGTACCAGAAATTTACAAGGTGTATAGAAATACATCTCTATAAATCATTATTACCGAGATTTGAGTAGTGTAAAAGTGATCTAAGGGTTAGAACGACTATCCCTCGATGGTGACCTTGCTTGCTCAGAGCTATTACAAAACTGGATAAAGAAGGTATTTTCAATTGGTATAATGTACCCAAAGATCAAAATAATTATACATTGAAATATTGGTACAACATCCATCTCATTTCTCTTTCATTGTATTTCTATAAGATCAGGATTATAAACCCATGGAATGACTCCAATGTATTTATATTATTTCATTATATATACTCATGTATATTCATATTTATGTATATATGTATATGACTGGTAATATAAATATAAAACCATATAAGAAAATATATACATGATTGAAAAAATATTTTAAATCTAGGATTTATTGACAGATAGATCAAATGTGGTATTACATTATTTGATTTATTTAAAATTTTAGTTACTTATCATCAAGTATGAGCATATTTTGTGAGAATTATATTATGTTAATATTTCATTGGTTCATCTTTGGGGTGTTATATTGATTTTAAATTATCACCCATGTATCTTCAGCTCGATTGGAATGTATACCACAAATCTCATTTTTAAGGTTTACCACAGACACATGGTATATATGTCTATGGCCCACAATTTATTAATTGAGAAATACTTCACATGAGGATTATTATGATCGAGATGATATAGTGTGATGGTGTCTATAGACTCGGTATGTTTTATATCCATGATTTAGTAATAGAGTCATTCAAATTAATTCAAACATTCATTCATGCAACACTATGCATGTATATTCTAACATATGGGTGAACAATGTTGTTTCTATGAAATACATATTAAATATTTTATAGATTTTAATTTATTATAACTGAATGTTCTATATTAGTTTATTTATTTCTAATTAAATCTATTTATATAATAGTGTAGATGTTATATATATTTTTATACTGCTTTTTACTTTGATAATATGGAATAGTCTCTACATGGAAACTGCATATGATCCCACTGGATGTGAGATGCCAATGGCATATAGGGATTTACGTTTGAGGCCTCATGGGGATCTAGTGTGAATCATTAATTTAGTGGAATATTGGATATGAAATTGAATAGTGGTATCAGAGATGTTTCTTTTCCTATAGTATTGTTGTTTAGGATGTGGTAAAAAATATTATTAAAAATTTACCAGATCTGATGGTGGATATTTAACTATTTCATTTATAAAACATTTTACATTATGAAGTTGTGGTTTCCATGGATTTTGGATTTATATTTTTACCATCTATGTAATAGTTGAATATTATTTTTTATTTGAATGACACACATGTTGTGTTTATATTTTGATTTATCATGGATTTGATGATATTGGACCATTGAAAATATGACAACAATTTATTTATACACATTAACATCAAAATGAAATAGGCATATAATTCCTCATATACGGAAAAATGGATTAAAATTTTATAGTCCTTATAGTTTGTGATTATTCATAACAACATAGATTAGTTTTTTTAATGTGTCAACAAAAACCATAAGGGTGTTTTCTCTTATATTTTATTGGGGGAATTCTCATCAATTTGACCAACATGAATATCCAATTATTTTTTATGGATGGTTATTGAGATCATTGACTATATATTTTATGGGGGGAATAATTACACAATACTAAAACATTGAGGAGCATCAACCATAGTATATTAACAAGGAACATGATTACCATGTGTTATACCTCTTGTAGGTTATTTTTTTATTACATCCCTGTATTTAATGTTTTAGTAAAAATATATATAATTATTTTTATACATCGATTGGAATGAAATTCTAAATAAATAATATATTTTGTGTTTATCTAGTCATATCATTTTTTATGATTCCCATGGGTACTCGGAAATTTCACATGAAATTGAACTCAGGGGGGGTATTACCATATATGGATTTCCCATGATCATTAGTGAAATATCTCTAGTATGATTTCATTTTGAACTCTATGGAATACATACTCATATTGACTAATGGTGATGGTATATACCCTATAGGATGTGTTGAAATTTTTGAACCTCATAGGTTAATTTGATCATTACCTTACATGGTGAGGTTTTATCTTTTTTTTTCTAGGTGGTTAGATCCTCTATCATGTTGTGGTACTCGACATGTAGGGATATGTGGGAGACCAATATAACCATAGTTTTTACCTCAAGCCTTGTAGGTCAAAATACATTTTTATTGAGTGATACCAACATGATATATGTTTTCATAGGATTTATGATTCCATTTAGGGAATCAAGATTGGTTATACGCTCATTTGAGAACGTTGCCTAGTTGATGGTCGAGTTTTGTGATATAGAAATATTGATAACATTTAATTTTTACATTGAATACAGTTATATTTGGTATTAAGAGTATATTTTATGAGAATGAATTTTTAGTTTCATGGACTAGTAGATCAATGCTACCACAATTGAAAATCATGTCAGTGTACCGATAAATCTTCTTGATGGAAATGACATCGAGTAATGGCATATCATGGAATAAATCATGCAATAAGTTTTGTTATCGATATTAAATAATAGTTCAAATAGATAATATATCATAATGTGAAATATATTCCATAATCATAGTAATACTTCCCTTATGATAGATTAATTATGGGAATGTCATTTAGGTGACTATGTAAACTTCTATTAGGTGTGTAACTATTCAATTTATACATTGGTGAGTGTATGTATGTGAGTTGATCATTTGTGTTTTCAAATACATTATATGGGCATGTATTCCCATGTGTTCATATTAAAATAACATTATGGTTACATGGTAGAGGAAAAATAAATTTTTAGCTGGGTACTGTGACATCATTGACTCATGTTTTAACCCTCACACTCAATGTTAAGAGACTTGGTGTTATGTGATTATTGAAGGAAGTGGATAATGTTTTTTTGTTAGAATGGATCGCAGAGAGAGTTATATAAATTATTTTATGGGATCCTAGTGCACTCCAAATGTGATAAAATTATGCTCTGTCTTTACATCAACATGAGTACACTAAGAGAGAAATGACTTAACTCAGAGGTTCTTTTCTTCTGAAAAGTCTTCCTTATTGAGGTCTGAACAACATTTGGTTGCATACAAGGAGTAGTATAAGGTAATTTATATGGTAGGGAGTGCACCATTTAATTTATGAGGGCGGTGATCCAATTTATTATGAAATTCATAATTTTTCATGGGATATTGGGCTTTGAGTTTGGTTGTGTGGAAATGTTATGTTTATTACAATGGTGGAGAGTACAATATAAGTCACGTTTAAATGTCCCCCATGAAAGAGATAGTTTGGTTTCTATGAGACTGGTCGTTGGAATGTGAATATTTTGTTGTTGTGTAGATTTACATGTGGTGATAATGAATGATTATTTTTTTCACATAATATTTTCATTAAATAGATAGTTTAGAGTGGTGATATTTAACGGACCTATGTTTTTTGGACAGCAATAATTCAATAGAAGTTTTAATTTTTCTTATCATTTGATTTTAAGGAGTAAAATGGTTATATTCACCTAAAATATGATCTCAAGAAAAAAACCACTAAATAAATCCTAGAATAGTGTGTTTACACCTAGAAAAGAGTTTTCATGAATTCCCAACTGTTCGAATTTTGGTGGAATATTTTGTATCTTATATTTAGTTAATTAAATTTTAGTTTATTCATGAATTTTCATAGTGTTATATATTTTTAATGTACATATTTATCTCTATTACATATAAATTATTTAGTTCAAATGGTTTTTTGTTCATAGGATGTGGAATATACTTAGTTTGGGCATAGGGAGGGTCAGGCCCCATTTTCATTTGATATTCATTTTCATTTTCATTTCTTACATTTCATTCATTTAAATATTTTCCATATCTAGATTATCATAAATGAACATGGGGATCATCATTCATCATGAAAATTATTGATAAATTTAGTAGGATATTTTCAAAGAGATAGGGAGAAAGAGGGGTATCTCCATAAACATCAAAATGTTCCAGATTATCGTGTGACAACCATAGATCACTACGACAGTAAAAGATTTAGATGATTCTACCAATGGAATGTAATTTTATTAGTTTCAACATAAATCCTTGTTGATTTTATAATTTCGGGTTTTAATCCACCCTTATCACAACTTAGGACTTAATTAGGGATAAATTTTTTATTTTGGGGGAAACCAAGGGTTTTGGATGATTTAAGGGATTCTAGTTCAGAAATCTCAATCACACGACTTATAGCATATGAAAACACACCATTTGTTCTTCCTATAAATGTGAAATTATCATTTAAATGTACACTTCATGTATGGGTGTCCATGGAATATATTGGGACACAATTGTGTAAATGAATACCTAGCCATAAATCCCACACCGGGGCCCAAGTCCATGTAGATTATATAAGAACACCCCATGTGGGTGGAATAGTATGTACATGTACATGCGTAGTATATTTACATGAAAAGTAAATTTTATTTAAAAATTATATTTCCTCATTTAGGGTATAAATCATTTACATGATGAACAATAAAAATGTAAAATCATTGACACATCATGTCTTCCTGAGGTACATGATAAAGTGATGATTAGAGGGTACATGTTGTGAACTAAGATCCATAGGGACATTAATCCACCATTTTAAACCATTTTTGTTGGTTTTATTTTTTTTTTGTTTCTATATTAACATGAGATAGAGGTTTACCTATGTTTTTACCATTTTTATTATCACTTCACATAGATTGTGATAGTGAAAACCTTGTTGTTTTTGAGGAATTTGAGGTATGGTTTTAATAGTTTTCGAAAATAGATAGGTTTTTACAATATTAATATAATTAGTTGTCTGCGGTGTGTGATGCCCTCTAATATCAAATGTTCCACAAGCAATATCTCTAGAACAATTACTTTTTACTCTTTAAGACGTATCCATTTCAGGATGTTCCATTCTGGGATATGATTGTTTGAGGATAGTTTTTTTAGGATCAATGTAGGATTTCTATACATACATTTGACCTTTTTAATCCATTGTAGGATGCCTCTCCCTTCATAATATTATCGAGTGACACTTGAGGTACATCCTCCCTTACATACATTCCTAGTAAATAATTTGTAGGATCCCTTCACTGTTGTACCATTTTGAGTATCCCATGTATGATGCGTCTTCTTTATGATTTTTCACAGAGGATCCATAGTAGAAAATGAAATTTTTTGTATCATTTTAGGGATCCCATGTAGGATTCCTCCATTCTTCCATCACATCTTTGGATCCTATATAGGATTCCTTGTCATATTTGTGTACCTCGATGATACCATGTTGGATTCCTCTCTAGTTTTATGACTTGATGGACTAGTTGGTGCCTAGATATTGGACTAACCATAAGATAGTATGTCATTTTTGGCAATAGATGCTGGTAGTTGGAACCTTATAACCCACTATGATCATATATTATAATTATTTAGTGTTAGTGAAAAAGGGTTCAGGTGTTCATCATCACTGAATCTCTTATTAATGTTGTCATATTTTTATTGTTCATGAAGATATGATTACCAGTGTAGCTATTCAGTTGGTGGATGATGATCTTGAAATGATGTGTCTATAATTATATTTGGGATTATCAAATGTATTTATTAGGACATAGATTCTAGTCCATTGTGTCTCCTATATTTACCGAAATACCCATAGGTTCTATCTTGTGTCAAACTATTGAGCATGTATAAGGGATTTTGATGTTATTAGGATCTTGACAAGTACATCTTGGGTTATGGGTTTTGAGGCTAGGATTACGATATATGGGCATAGAATCACTAGAAATGATACTTATGGGTGATTATTCCCTCCCAAGTGGGGAGGATGATTCTGATATCCACATTTTTATTTTCTATGTTGATGATTACGCTCGCCTAGATCTGATCATACTAATTGGTGATGATTCACTACATAGTGAAAGGGATTATAGTCCACTCCATGACTGATTAAAAGACTGTAATGTTGGACATTGTGTATCACATCATTGGATACTCATGAATGATTAATCTATACTAAGTGAAAGGGATGATTCATCTCTCCCAAATAAGACACCTTAATGGGTGTTCATGACGTCTTACCAATGAACTTTCCAAATAGTTCTCAATGGGTCAGACCCATAGAGTTCATCCGGGTCATAATGTCGTGTCTTTGTGAGGACTAGGATCAACAGTTCATACATTATAGTATATTTACACTGAATGAGTGGGATGTAATCTACCTCTTGTAAATATAAATGTTTTGGTTATGTACTACCCTAGAATTAATTTTTATTGTGATTGGATATGGGGATGGGTGAACCCACTATTAGAATTGGTATCCTATTATGTTGATGTAGCTTGTTTAGAGATATTATGGTGCCAGCCGAATCTGGTATTGTCCATTGGGTTTACAAACGCATATATCGACTTAAATATAAATTGTTTGAGAATTTATATTTCTATCTCAATTCATTTTCATATGACATCTAGGATAATGGGATTACAGATACAGGGATCAATTACTACTGATTTTTTTACTTACATTCACATTACACATGTTATTCAAGTATGTGTGTGTGTGTATATGTATGGGTATATACATATATAAACATAAAAAACAAATATACAAGGTTTTAAAATTCCATATTCATCTAGATTTATGGACTGAGGTGTATACTGTGATTTCATGACATTTGAACAATTTATCTTTACATTTTCATCTCAGCAAGGATGAGAATATTGCATGATCATGAACTTAATTTAGTATTTTGTAGTTTCATCATAGTAATGTCATACTGATATTATATTCTTTCCCTTGTATGTGAAACTCAATTTTCATTCTAACCATATTCTTTCATTTCTGGTTGACCACATAGGAACGGTAGATTGTGCTGAGTTCTAGTTTTGAATGATCAAGCATTGCAGCTTGTGTGGATTCTAATGATTGGATTGATGCAGTTTGATGTTTTTTAGAGGTTTGGTATGAGGTCAGTCATAGGGTATTTATTAGATACCTTCACAATTATTTTTATTTTTCATCACATACTCTTGTATATGTATGTTCGGCTATGTGGGAGACTAGTTTTGTACACATGAAAAAACTATTCATGAGTTTATAGAATTTAATTATCTATATAGCCTATTGTATTTTAGTGTATTTATTTCTTATGAACATGTATAATTTTTTATTCTATATGGTCTCTAATTATTTTCACTAGTCTTACTTTGATGTGATGGTATAGTCTCTCCACAAATACTCCCTAAGCCCCCACTACCAATTGAAATGGTCCAGATTATGGAAATTCACAAATAAGGCCTCAGGGTGAACTATATTAGAGAAGGATTTTGGTAGAATCTAGGCCATAATTTTATTATAACTCAACATCTTGGCGGTCTCCCTCCCCAGTGAATCCATCTAGAGACTATCTATAAATCACTCATCATCTTATACATAAACGGTAGACTGTGAAAATATTTCTTTTCATGGATCAGATGACCCTTAAGAATATTATATATATATATGAACATACATATGATACTTATTAAATATAGTAAACTCAGGTTCATAACCATTAAGATGATTCTAATTTCCTCTATCACGGTGCTCAATTTTAAAAAATTGGATGTATTTTATGTACCAGATACACACACTGCTTAGAAATATAGATAAGAAAATGGGTAACCTCAACAGGTGAATATAATAGACCGCCACTGGCCCATGTTATTTTCATATATGGCTTGAAAGTTTTTTATCTGGTCATAAGAGTTACCACATTAAATTTATCATATATAAATGGTATATCATTTCACATTTCATAAATGAAAATATATCACACTTAATATAAATTCCCCTATCATGAAAAATAAATTATAATATATATAGCTATATTAAAATCATGATGTATACGTACACATATCTCAACGTACTAGGCCAGAACTAAAAATCCCATTAAAAAATTACATCTTGCAGCAAATGAATAATTTTGGGTGAAATAATCTATACCACAACAACCGAACATCATCAATAGAAATCTCATGCAAGGGAACATGGATTTTTTCCCATATATGGGATTATTACAACCATGCATAAAATCATTATCCCATTTAGAGACATCGTATTATCCTTCAAAAATATCCCACATGATAAATCAAATTAACATAATAACTTCCCCTCTAATACAACTTTGTTACATACCCCAATCTGGTACTCTCGATATTCCGAATCAGGTCTGTTATGTGACCTCTGGCCTACCTACCCTTATGATAGATCATATTGATTAGTATAAGATGTGTAATTAAAATAGTTTTAAGATTAATGCCCCTAGTATAGGGTTTTTATATAATAAAATATGAAAAAATAATAATTAATATCATAGTAATGGTAAGAGTGTAAATAGTACATAATTCAACTGGAATGTATATGGATTACTAATAAATCATATATTAGTGATCCATGTCATGAACGAGTGTTATGTATGTAAAATTTTAACATAAAGTAATAAATATATTTAAAAATACATCACAATAACTCAAATACTCTGACCCTGAACCCCATATTGTTTCCATCACTGTTCTTAATCTCTTCTATAGTCATACAATGAAGAACAATGCCCAATTTTATTATACAAATACGTATCCATGTAATCATCACAGGTACCAACTAGTGACCAAAATAGGGTGTGTGTGAAAATCATTAGGTCAACCCCGCTATGTCTAAACCAAAATAGTAAAATAATAAGTGCATTATTTATTGTAAAAAAATAGGTTCTTTATTTTAACAATTAATTTAATGAATAAATACAAATTTTATGGAACCATGTTGCAATATCATTGAGCATGCAAGAACAACCAAGCCTACCATAACCAAAAACCATTTAATTGTCACATTATATGTCAAATAAATCGAGATAAGAATTTTATCCCTTAGTACAGGCCATCAATATATGCATTTCTACATAATCAAGAGAGTCCCTTTGTTTAAGAATTTCTACATCCGGGCATAAACTTCTATCTAAGCATGTCAATATGAAACATGGCCAAGACTAGTATATATGAATTTAAAAAAGGCAATAGTGTATATTCTCTATGAATGAAATATATAAGGAAATTTTTCCACTCCATGAATATAATCCTTTTAGAAATAACCAATGCACAATTAAAAACTATATATATCACAATATAATAGAGAAAACCAAATTGATAATTATGAAATTTAATATTTGACATTCAAATTCGACATTAATTTCTCAAGTTGTTCAAAACCCATTATCAATCTAGTTTTCCCCCAAACATATCATATAAAAAATATATTTTAAATAAAAAATTAATCCATTTTCTAAGTTCATAGGTCATGTAAACTACAACAAAACCCTTTATAAAATTCAAAATTATTCAACAGTTCTCTTACCAAATGTGTAACAGCAAGTCAGTTCAAGAGGGCACTAAATGTAACGGGATCTAATAAATAATTGAAAATATGATTTATTATAATTATTATTTAGATAATTTAATGTACATGTTTCATCAATAGAATTGTAGTATTGCATGTACATAAACAAAGGACAGACTATCTGGTGTTGTCTTTGACAATCTACAATTAGCTGGCCATCAAACGATGCTTCTAATAGTAAACACCAAAAATAATGAAATTTTAGAATATATGAGAATGAAATATGTCACACATTATCAAGTCACCACTAATATCAATCATGATCAACAAATTACACAAAAAATGAAATACAAGTTGAAAGAGAGGGGAAACTATGAAAATTGGTATCACCAAATATTGATCGCTTGATTGAGATGTTTGGATGGGAAAGAGATATTTCAAAATCCAATATGAATCACATATATTTCAATATAGGTTAGGATTTATGTGGATGGAATAAAATTACATGGGGAACATTGATTTTAATCAACTCAAATTGAGAAATTCTTGATGATTTATATTTAGTTATTCTGTAAATATTTTTTAATGATTTATGAAAAAAATGCATCAAATTATATTAAAATTACCCATGTCAGACATTAAATGATTTTAAAAAGATTCATAAAATGTATCTATTTTACATCATGAACCATTCCACACTATCATTATATAGACTATTACATATTGTGTAATATATACATGGAATGTAAATGTTATGCTTAAAGTATTATTCCATGTTTCCAAAGAAGATCAAGAAACACAAATGAATCCTTCCCTACTATGGGAAACATTCATAATCCCATTTAAAACATTAATTGCTAGTATATAATAAATAATAATATACATTACAATTTCTCTTTATTTACCCTAGTATATTCACTCCATCCTCAATGGAATATGACCTCTATGGTTTATAGAAGAATAAAAAACCCATATGAAGAGGTTATATATAAATAAAAAAGGGATATGTATCTTGACAAATATGGGATCTTAATCTACTTATCTCTCATCAGTTCTTCATGATCCCACATTACATGGGAATCAAAACCATGATTCCATAGAACACATACTAAACATAACATCTTCTGATGAATAATTGTTGCTTCAGAGTCCACAATCATGACTCGATTCTCAATCACAGATAAATTCAATGAAAAAACAAGATATTCAAAACAAAAAACACAATAAGGGTCTGAATGATACATTCAATTCTAAGATATATGAAAATATTGGGTATTGAATTCACATGTCATAGATGTTCATAATTGTTTGACAATTTTCCCACTCAGTCAATAAGCACAATAAGGCACAAAAACCATAGCACATGATTTAACGTTTTATCAAGACATCAATTAATAATATGATTACAATCTCTCTGAAAAAATCATTATTTGTAAAAAGAACTCCAACTATCATTAAGGATAATCAATATAGGATTTATACCTTCTCCGTTGCATAAGCACCCTCTAATGAATGAATTGTATCTTTATCATCATCTATTAGACTAAACTCATTCCAACCAACAAATTATAACTATTATTTAACCAACAAAATAGTAGTCTACAATGCCATAAATATAAGGAATATCCATCATTATAGTGTAATGGTAAGTATTATAATTGGAATGGAAAATGTTTCACAAATGATCATCCTATGATCTTCCATGTTTATGAATTTTAGCACATACCATGTCGCTATTAATAAATATATCTTGTTTTGTTAGGAAATCCTTATGTTGATGATATAACTTAATAAAAGGTATTAAGGTTTTGATGCCTTTCATGAGGCCTCCCTAGAAGTGAAAAGTGAATTTGGGATACCTATTATAGAATATTATTTTTTGAACTCCATGAAATTGTACAATCTCATACACATATAGACATCTGAAATCACCAAAAATTAGTTTTCATGAATTTTTATAATATATTAAACTTTGGTCAGTCTATCAATAAAATCCCATATCAAATTATACCCTCAGTTAATATAAAAAAACCCTATAATGAAATCCATATATTTTTTAAAAAAATATATGATGGAATTAGAGGTGGATGAAAAAACTAGATGGTATTTGGTTCTCCACAATGACCTACATAAATTTATAAAAAGAAGTTATAATGTCAATGATGTTTTATTTAGTACCTAGATTCCAAAATCATAACTTTAAATCATAGAGCATCTTCATTGTAAATAGGTGTACCACCCACTAGGAATTTTTTAATTCATCAATTATAGCCTTTTTGTAAGAAATGAAACAAGATACCAGTTCCATAAACATAAGATTCTCTATGAGAAAAATAACCACTGGCCAAAACCCCCCACCCTTCATGAATTATAGACCATAATTACACATAATTAATAATTAAGATATTAATCACAAATATTCTTACTGAGTTTATATGTTTTCAACTGTTTAATAACATAAAAACATCATAAGTAATCTTCATGACTCAAAAATTAAATGTAGTAAGTAAATCAATCAAATTATACTTTTTTATTATTCTTTCACAGCCTAGCATGGACGTATCCAAATTAATGTACAAACTATTTCATTTTCCTTACCCAAGTTGATTGAAACGTTGAAATTAAAATACTATATGCACTCCACTAAATTCATTAATCAAAGATTAAAACATTTAACTAAAATGATACTACTCATTATTTTCTATCCATAATAAATAGAAATCTATTCACCGAAAAGGTAATTCCAGAATATAATACTAACATTCATCATAGTAATGATTTCTATATCTTGGATCAAGTGATTTTTATCATGTGGCTGGAGATATCTAGAACCATATCATACCATATGATCACCATGCATAAGGAAAGAACATAGACCCAAACTAGATTCATCTCAAAACACAACATTTCTTTACAGAGCCTCTAAAGAGACACCATTGGTCTTCATGTCTAAATACTTATTATCTCAAAAAAATTAAATCAGATATTTTACAACCCATATGAACATCACAACCTTTCATGTGAGAGTGTACATCAAATAATATCACTTTGTGAAATTTTTAACGATTCTATGATAATATCCAACAAAACCCAAAAATACATGAATCTCAAAAACATTATGTTATATCTCAAATGTCATAACCACAATCCCTTTTTAGGATCAACTAAAAAATGATGTGATAAGACCATATTCTCAACTAATATCACTTATTTAATCTGACAAATAACATTTTAAAGTCATCATGTATTGTCCATTATTTCTCATGTTTTCTAGAACTACTCTCAAATTATAAAAAAACAACCATAGTTAAAATGTAAACCAAGGGGTCATCCAAAAGTACCACCATGAATGAGTAAATGTGCACCTGAAGTATCATATTTATCAAATATATAATTACTACATGAGAATTAGTTTGAAAAAATAGAATAATAAGATACCCATACTGAACATAACTAATCTTTATGGACATATTTTATGTTTTTCATTATCTTATTTGGAACTAGTGATAACCATATAGAAGATAAATAATTGAATACCACATATACACATTAAAAAACTCAAATAAATAATCACAACTGGATAACATATATCAGTTCCTCACTACATCTTGTTTGAGTTTCTGATAAAAAATAGAAAGGTGATGTATCACATCATCATTAATTCTATAGGTACTTGGTTCTACCAATGGTGAAAAGCCATGTCATTTGAATAATTTTTCTATACGACCATCCAAAATATATTTTAACTCCATCAGCTCTATTGTTTCTAAAATGTAAGAAGTAATAGACACTGGCTTCTTACTATGTACTAGATCAACTAAAATCCGCTCCATTATTAACTATGGAAAACCATTAAAATGTGAAGCAAAAAGTTTGAAAGCTCAATGGAAAGTTGATACATACATTCCCTAAGATAATATAACATCATATAAAATGAAAAAACTGATATGAAAATTCTGAACAATAGAGAATAATATTCAGATCTACATGACCATTAGACTCAATTTAGCTGAAAAACCTAGAGCACTACAGTGAGTGTGGTGAAGGGGACCTAATTAAGCTAATATTTAACTCGTGATCTTTCATCCATCAACCAATCTATCCTAAAAAATTTATCAATATAATTCATGAATTCAATAATAAATAACCATTTATAATTGATCTATAATAATTTATAAAATGTTGTATACGACCCTCATATCCCTTCTTTCTCTAGGTTTTAGTTATATAAAAAACATAAGACAATAACTCTCTATAATTATATATAAAAATAAAAAAAATTATTATAAATCGTTTTTATATATCATTACTAATTCAATAAATCCTTAACGATGAATGCATAGTGATGGTAAATCTCACAATCATAGGACCCACATCATAATCTTCTAGATAAATTGTATTTTTTTAGATATCCTAGGAAAAAACACAATCTACTCTATGACAACCCTCATCTTTTATTACACAATTAATCATAACTCATTGCATAAACATCACATGATACAACATAGAAGATCAAGTGGTCTAGTTTCGTAGGGGAATAGGATCATTTCATAACAACAAGAAACATGAAATACAACATCGTTAATGAAAACTTCATTTACATGACCGCTACATTCCCTTGTACATAGCATGGCATGGGATAACCTAAGGACATACAAAAGAAAATGGTGAGCTATAAAGCCCAATAAGGGAATAATCAAGGAATAACACGAAGAATAAAATACATGTTAGTCAATAGTAATATCAATAGATCACAAGAGAAGCATAAACATAATGGCATGATAAAGAAAGATAATCATAACAAGGAAATGTGGCAACAACACATAGCATGGAATTAGCATGAGCCAAGGGTCATTGCACATGGAGCATGAGTAAATTATCATTGAACATGAAGCACAAGTAAAACCTCATTGAAAATGAATTATCATGAGTAAACACACATTTCACATGATGTATCATGATACTATTCTTAACCCAATGCATTGGAGCTCAATAAGGTTGCACCCTTCTTAAACTTTTCATTTCATGCATATGTGTTCCACATGGATCAGAAAACATGGATTCACAAAAAATCATAATTTATTCCAAAATAAAGGAATGTGGAATAAATACCAGAAACACTTTAAACAATAATTAAATGTTCATAATGGTGAATACTCTAGATAGGGAAATGTGTATTGCGTTCACTACACAAGGACATTGGCCTGGAAAATCCGTCCAATTTTGTCAGCGTAACGGTGTGATGTAAGAATTAAAAAAAATGGTTGATGAGAGAGAAAGGGGTGTCTCATAATATGTAAATGAAATATAATATAAGGGGTTCATATAGGTACATTCCCCAAAAATTGTAATGGAATTTAGAGTCATGATACAAAAGAATTTCTTGAATGTTAATGAGGAGAGAGAAATTTCTTTCGAAGTTTCGGCATAGTAACGGGTGTACATGGGAGGCCATTAATGAGAATTAAAGGGTTATAGAATCATTAAAATATAAATAGGACAGTATGGATGAGTTTTGAAGCAATACCCAAACATTTATAATTGAAATTAAAAAAGGCATAACAATTTAAATATTATTGGACAAAAATGAGAATGGAAGAGAAACCCTTACTTGGAAGTGTGCTTCCAAATACATGAGAGAGGTTTGGGAGAGGCTTATTTGGAGCGTGGGTCAACTTGGGAGGATTCTAGATAGAGGAGGGAATAGGCTGGATAAATTGAAAAGGCTTTGAGTGAGGATGAAGTGGGAGCTTGGGTGGGTTTATATATGAAAGGTTAGGGAATTCTTTATTATTTAGGTCTGGGACACCTCACATTAAACTATTCCAAATCAGAAAACATCGCATGGTTTTTACACTTCTTTTCTGGAGAGGGGAAGTTTACAACAATATCTTATAATTCCAAAGTCCTATATTCTTAATGTAATGGGATTTATTATGTGGAGGTGAGTCACATTTCCAAGGAAAACAATTTTAAAAAGACAATATGTTAACTAAGTATTGAAGGGTCAATTAATGAATTGTAAAACAAGTCAAACAAACCCAAAATCACATTATTTGAATAGTATAACATATATTTGTAGAAAATAAGGCTTATAGAATTTTATTACATCAATATTGGGTCATTATGAGGCCATAAAACACATTATATATTTAAACAGTATTTGATTTTTACCCAAAAATTTGACTGTCTCAGAAAATTATGAAAAATTAACCATTGGATAATTTCAACGTCCTTATTGCAGAAATAATATTCATTATATGTACATAATTTTTTAAATAGGTTAACTTTAACTTTTAAAATAAAACACAACATTTCTCAAATATTCATGGGTCTTAGCAAAAAATGCCTTTCAATCCTTAATAAATATTACAATTTCATTCATAAAATTATATAATAATATATATTTAATAAAAACTAATTTAATAATAATAATATTTTATTAAAATATTTTTAATTAAAAAATACAATAATTCATCAAAATTGATTTTATAGTTGAATATTAACTAAAAATACTATTTGTTCTTTAAAACCCATTTACAAGGTAACATTAATAAAATGAAGGTATATTCATTATTATATAAAAAAATTAATGTACATGACCAGAGTGCAATTATCTTGTTACATAACCCCTTATGACACCCACATAAGACATAAGGGTACGATGTGTAATGGTGAACGACTCTTTGGTGGCTCATATAACATTTCTTGGGTGGTAATATCTATCATCTTCCACTTCTCTCGTAGGCCGTTCCATTCGAGAATAACCTAATGAAGCTCGTCTTGGGCTTGGTCAAGAGAGAATCCCAATTATGCCACCTATTTTCTGAGGTTTGACAAATGTGCTTCGAATGGGGCACATATACTGGATGAGGCCATCACTTCCTTTGTCTGAGTTAATTGGATTCGCTAAAGAACTATATTTATACTAATCATTTGATCACTATTCAACGACCATATTAGCAAGTGTTACAATTTATAACAGTATTTTAAAATCAAAAAACATATAACAAAAGAAGTTGAAGTTTTATATAATCAATTTACATAAAGGGACATTTAATTAGATTATGAGGGATTTCTATTAATGAAAGTTTGTGTCATTATATTATCCCCCCTTAAAAAAAATTCACCCCTGAAATTTCATGTTCTCACACTAAAACAGATGTGCGGAATTCTAATTCATCATTTCCTCTAATTCCCACGTCACTTCTTAAAACTTGTGGGTTCTCGAGAACAACATGAAGCGGCGCATTGTCTAATTTCGTAGAACTTTTTCTCTACGATCTATGATCGTCAATGGTTTCTCCTCATAAGAAAAATCATCCTCTAACTATACCACCTCTGAAGAGAGTACATGTTAAGGGTATGATATGTACTTCCTTAAGAGATATACATAAAAGACATCATATACTATGGCCATGGTTGGTGGAAGTGCTAGTCGATGGTCTACAGTCCAGACACGATCAAGAATATCGTAGGGGCCGATGTACCTTAGACATAACATCCCTTTCTTTCCAATTCTCATGACCTTATTCCATGGAGATATGCGTAGAAATACCATGTCTCTAACTTTCAACTCAAGGTATCATCAACGATTATCTACATAACTCTTCTGTCAACTCCAGGCTGCCTTGATATGCTGCTGAAAGGTTTTCACCTTTTCTACCATTTCATCGACCATTTCTGGTCCATGTAGGTTACGCTCACTAACCTTATCCCAAAACCCTGGTGTTCTACAACTTTTCCCATAATGTGCTTCATACGGTGCCATTTGGATGCTCGAGTGGAAACTGTAAATATAATAGAACTCAGCTAGAGGAAGATGTTGATCTCATCCTCCTTTAATGTCCATTGAGCATTCTCTCAACATGTCCTCAAGTGTTTAGATAGTCCGCTTAGACTGGCCATTAATTTGAGTATGATAGGTCATACTGAAGTTCTGTTAAACATTCAGAGCAAGATGAAGACTCTTCCAAATACATAGTGGTGAATCTTGGATCTCAATCGGACGTAACAGATAGTGGTACTCCATGAAGCCTTACCACTTCCTTGATATATATCTGTTCCAGTTGGTCTAATGATAAATCCACCCGAATAGAAATGAAGTGTGAAGACATTTTATGATGATCCACAACAACCCAGATTGCATTATTGCCTTTGGATGTCTTCGGAAGTCCGGTGATAAAGTCCACGTTGATGTTCTCCAATTTCCATTCTGGTATGGGAAACGGTTGCATCATCCCCTTACACCTCTACCTATCTGCCTTCACATATTGACACACTAGGAAATTTTATGTATATTCAGTGATCTCCTTCTTCACATTATCCTACCAATAATTCTCTTGGAGATCTTGGTACATATTGGTGTTTCCATGGTGAATAGAGAAATTCGAACTATGTGAATCATCCAAAAGTTACTTCTTTAGCTCCGGGATTGATGGAACACATAGTATTCTCCAAAATACCACATTGCCTTCTTTATTAACATTAAACTTCTTCGAATTCCCTTTTCCGATACCTTCCAATTTTTTCTTGAATTCCCACATCATCTTTTAATCGACTTTTAACCATTACAAAACTGACGGTTGAGAAATAATTTCTGAAAGTATTGATGATGTTCCCTTATTTATGATTATCATGTCCATATTTATCAAATCTAAGAAGATTGGATCCTTTTTAATTCTCTTCATTGATCGAATCACTGGGTCCTTTCTACTTAGGGCATCCGCCTCATTGTTTGCTTTCCAAGGGTGGTAATGGATTTAGCAGTCATAGTCTTAGATCAGCTCTGAACATCATCATTGGTCCATGTTCAACCCTTTCTGCGTGAATATTTACTTGAGTCTTTTTTCATCTGTATATATTTCACACTTCTCCCCAAAAGGATAAATTCACAAAATTTTCAAAGCGAAGATCACTACAACCAACATGAGGTTATGTGTTGGATAGGTTTGTTCATGAACATTCAATTGCCTTGAAATATTAGAAATGACTTTGTCATTTATCATCAACACACATCCCAGTCCCTTCTTAGAACCATCACTGAATACCATAAAAAGTTATCCACTTGTGAGTAAAGTGAGAACAGGCATGGGGATAATCCTTCTGTCAACTCCTTGAAGCATTCTTGTCATTCATTACTCCAGGAAAACATTACTCCCATCCGAGATTTCTTAGTAAGAGGGTTTTACAATTGTGAGAAATTTATCACAAAATGTCGATAATATCAAGCTAACCACAAGAATTTACGGATATCTGTTACCGATGTTAGCCTCAAGCATCCCTCAACTGCATCCGTTTTGAAGGGATCCATAGATATCCCATTTCTTTTGATTATATGGCCCAATAATGAAACCTCATTCAACTATAACTCACACTTGTTGTACTTTACATAGATCTTCTCCTTTTGCAATGTCTCTAGTACAGTTCTCTGATGCTCATCATGATCTTCCAGGGTTTTAGAGTATATCAAAATATCATCTATAAATACTACCACAAATTTGTCGAGCTAATCATTAAATAATCTATTCATCAAGTCCATGAAGATTTTTGGTGCATTAGGGAGTCTGAAAGGAATTAATATGAATTCACTGTGCCTAAATCTTGTACGAAAAGCAGTCTTGGGGATATCTTTCTTCATCCCCCTTACTTGATAATATCCCGACCGCAAGTCCACCTGGGAGAAGTATTGCGCTCCATGTAGTTGAACGAACAAGTCATCAATTTGTGGGAGAAGATACATGTTCATTATCGTGATTTTTTGAGCTCACGATAATCGATGCAAAGGCGCATTGACCCGTACTTCTTCTTGATGAAGAGGACTGGTGTACCCCATGGTGAAGCACGTGGATGTATAAACACTTTAGCCATATTCTTCTTGTTGTTGTTTCTTCATCTCCTCATGCTCTACAAAAACCATTCGATATGGATTCTTGGATATTGGTAATTCCCCAGGTATACGTTCAATTTAGAATTCAACATCTCTTCATGAGGAAGACCATGAAATTCCTTGGGAGACACTTTAGTGAGTCTCCTCACAATAGGCATGTCTTCTAAGATGGTTTCCTACATAGACTCAATCATATGTCCCAGATACACATGCTCATAGGGCAGTAATATCCACTCTTGAGATGACAGAGCTAATGAATATTAATCTTCCTCCTTGTAGTTTTATTAAATCGGGGGTCGATTCTCTTAATGGGAAGTGATTATCCTCTCACAGAAATTTATATAGGATCTATATAAGTAATTCCAATCCATGACATGAATTGAATCAAATTCCACCAGAGGAAGTATGATGAGGTTCACTGGGAAGTTTAATCCACAGATTATGACCAGGGAGGAGTTATATTCATGGGATACAATGATGGCCCCATTTTTCGTACTCACTGACATCTTCACGTCCATGATTTGTGGTGGTGATATGATTGTTATACTGATCTTTCGAGATATAAAATAATGTGTTGATCCTGAGTCAAAAAGTACATTCGCTATTCTTGAATGAATAAGTAGTGTACCTATCACCACTTTATTTATGTGGTTTACTTCGGAAGTAGTGATGGAAAAAGCTCATCCTTGCTGCCATGGAGGTTGTTGGTTGCCTAAGAAAACACTTTGTTTAGGGCACTGATTTTCAAGATGCCATGGTTTATTGAAGTTATAGCAATGAACAATGCATTGAGGTTCGAACAGAGCGTTCCTCTCCTATGTTGTAGTCATGGGTTTTTCTTGTTGGCAGTTATTAGCTAGGTGCCCTTCTCATCCACACCTATTGAATTTTCATGCCCCTTTCAAAAAATTTCTTGGGTGCTTCTTTATGCACCTTTTCCATGTGGGGTGTTGGATCTTCTTAGCAGCTTTGTATTTATCCATCAGACCGCCAGCATTGAATTCCTCCTTACTCTTTATATCCCCATGATACCCCTGAGATTATCCGATCTATATTTCTAACTTGAGGGCACATCAGACAAATTCCTCATAGCTGTCAATGTCATGGATCACCAGCGCTTTCCGCAGGCTAGGTTTCATCTCACCAAAGAAGTGGTCAACCTTGCATTCGTGGGTAACAACAATGACGAAAGCATAACGTGCATGCCTTGTGATGTTTTCCTCGTATGCTACAATATATTCATTGTCTTTTTTAGGTAATGGTAGTCTCTTTCCATCTTAATCTGGAAGGTGCGTGTAAAATATTTATTGAAAAACATCTTCTAGAAATCCTTTCATTCCAATGCCTCGATCTCTTCCTCAGGCTTCATATTTTTGATCAATGTACACCACTGATCAGCTTCACCCTCAATAAGATAATCAGCCAAGTGAACATTCTCTTATTCTGAACATTGAAGGATGGAGAATATCATTTTCGTGGCGTTGATCCATTTTTTAGTGATATAGGGTTCATATGATCCATTAAAATTAGGAGGCCTTCGTCTCATGAAGCTCTCAATAGTTACTTGTTTTTCATGGGGGGTTGAACATTCCTCTTGACCCATGTTTCTATTAAAAGCGTGAGTTAGCTGTTTGAGATACGTGACAATGTTCCCAATTCTAGCTCCAATTGGATTTGCAATCTCATTAGTATTATCATCACATTGATCTTCACATTGGTTGTCAGCCCGAGTCCTCTTATAACAAGCCATTGGCTGGAATAAAAGGAATGTTATGGTTAACACATAAAAGATAATCTAAAGGAATAATCTGATGACTTATAAATAACTTTTATTTCATTAACTTATGAATCTATAGCCCTGAATCTATGTAATCCATGATGTACTATCAAACATATATTCTTAGGGGCATTTTTTTAATTCCATTAATAATGGTTCATATTAAGATTTTGAATTTACCAAAGAATATCTCCTGGTAGTGTCATAACCAATAGTGAAGAAAGGCATGTTGTCATGCACCAGTTCCTACTCAAGTCAAGCTCAAAACAGTGTTTTCGGGGTTTATCATTAGGATACATCTATGCCAGAGCCGCCTATACCTCCACGTATCCATATAGAGATGTATATTCTTCATAAAAAACTCACTCAATACTCACCAAATCATAGTGATGTTTTTATAATATTTATTCTTGTCTATAAGTCTTCACTAAGGGTTTCTTATCCTAATCCCAAATATAACTAAGCATATCCTCTGATACCAACTATGACAACCCTGATATTTTATTACACAATTAAACATAGTTTATTTCATAAACATCACTTGATACAACCAAGAATATCGGGATTTATACTGTCTTTGGGGTAGACCAACATTACATAACAACATAAAACATGAAATACAACATCTTTATTGAAAAATTATTTTACATGACCTCTACATTCCCTCGTACATAGCATTGCATGGGATAACCTGAGAACATACATAAGAAAAGGGTGAGATATAAATCCCAGTAAGGAAATAATCATGGAATAACATGAGGAATACAATACATGTTTATAATAGGCATATCAATAGATCACAAGAGACGAATACAAATAAAGGCATGGTACAGCATGATAATCATAACATGTAAATGTGGCAACAAAAGTTAACATGGAATTAGCATGAGCCAAGGCTCATTGCTCATGGAGCCTGAGTAAATCCAAATAGCACACGAGGAAAGGGTAAA
The DNA here is from genome assembly GCA_963277665.1 of Viscum album. NCBI lineage: Eukaryota > Viridiplantae > Streptophyta > Magnoliopsida > Santalales > Viscaceae > Viscum > Viscum album. The sequence continues at coordinate 65,268,531 of OY728143.1, forward strand.
ACCTCGTTGCACTTGAATTAGAATGATTAAACACCCATTTCACAAGATGTGTCATGACACTATTCTTAACCTAATTCACTAGAGTGCTATAAGGGCACACCCTTCTTAAACATTTCATTTCATGCATAAGTGTGCCACATGGTTCATATGACATGGATTCATAAAACATCATCATTTATTCCATGATAAATGAATGTGGAATACATACATGAAACTATTTAAACAATATGTCAATGAGCATAAAGGTTAATAAGCTTGATAGTGAAATGGGCATGGTATTCACTATAGAATGACATTGTCTTGGAAAATCGATGCAATTTCGGCAACGTAACAACGTGAAGTAAGAATACATAAAAATGGTTGTTGAGAGAAAAAGGGGTGTATCAAAATATGTACATGAGATGGAAAGTAAGGGGCAATATAGATACATGTCCCAATAATTATAATGGAAATTAAATTCATGATAATAAATAACTGCTTGAATGTAAATGAGGAGAGAGAAATTCCTTTTAAAATTTCTTCAAAGTAATGGGTGTACATGGGGGGCTCTTAATGAGATATAAAGGGGTATTCCATCATTAAAAAATAAATAGGGAAGTATGGGGGATGTGAGAAACCATACCCCAATATTTATAATTGAAATTAAAACGGCAAAACAATTTAGAGAATATTGGACAAAAATGAGAAAGGAAAAAAACCCATGACTTGGAAGTGTTCTTCCAAAGGCATGAGAGAGGCTTGAGAGAGGATTAAATGAGGTTAGGGAACATTGGGAGGATTATATACAAAGTATGGAAGAGTTTGGACGTACTCCAAAGAGTTTGCGTGAGGAGGAAGTTGGAGCTTGGGTGGGTTTCTATAGGAAAGATGAGGTAATTCATTATTATTTAAGTTTGGGACAACTCACATTAAACTAAACAAAACCACATACCATTCAATGGTTTTTCCCCATGGTTTTTGGAAAAGGGAATTGTAAACAAATATTTTACAAGGCCATATTTCAAACATCTTAAAATAATGGGTTTGATCATGTAAAGGTGAGTCACACACCCAAGGAAATCTGTTTAAAAATACAAGATGTTTAATAAGTCTTGAAGTGTCCATTAATGCTTTGTAAAATAAAATAAACAAACCCAAAATCCCATTATTTTAATGGTAAAACATATATTGGCCGAACATAAGGCCTATAGTATTTTATTACATCACTATTGGGTCATTATTATGTCATGAAACACATTATATTTTTAAACAGTATTTGATTTTTACCCAAAAATTTGACTCTCTCAGAAAATTATGAACAATTCACCATTGGATAATTTCGACATCCTTATTCTAGAAATAAAACTGATTTTATCAAAATAATTGTTTATATATGTTCATTTTCACTTTTAAAATAAAAATCGATATTTATAGAAAATTCACGGGTTTCGACAAAAATGGATTTCAAACCCTAACAAAAATTACGATTGCATTGATAAAATTAGACAGTCATTTTAATTTTATAAAAAAAAAATTTAATTATAAAAATATTTTATAAAAATATTATTTTATTAAAAAATTCCATTAATTCCTCAAAATAGATTTCCTAGTCAAATATTAACTAAAAATACTATTTTTGCTTTAAAACCCATCTACAAGGTAACAATAATAAAATGAAGGTATATTCATTATTATATAGAGAAATAATGTACATGACCATAGTGATAATGTCTTTTTACATAACACCTTATAACACTTGCATAAGTCTGAAGGGTATGGTGTGTGATGCTGACCGACTCATGGGGCGGCTCAGATTACTTGGCTCGGGTGGTAATCTCTATCAACATCCAATTATCTCGTAGGTGGTTTCATTCGAACATAACATGTTGAAGCTCAGCATGGGATTGGTCAAGAGTGAATCCCAATGATGCCACCTATTTTTTGAGCTCAGACAAATGGGCTTCGTACGAGGCACATCTAAAGGATGAGGCCATCGCTTCTTTTTGTTTGAGTAAATTGGATTCTTTAAAGACCTATATTTATACAAATCATGTGATCACTATTCAACGACCATATTAGCCACAATCACAATTCATAATAGTATTTTAAAATCTAAATAAATATAACCCAATATGTTGAAATTATATATAAACATTTTAAATAAAGGTACATTTATTTAGGTCAAGAAATATTTCCATTAATGAATGTTTGGGTCGTTACAATCTTCCCCCGCTTAAAAAAATTTCTCCCACGAAATTTCATTTTCTCACACTAAAATTGATGTGGGTAATTCTGCTTCATCGTTTCCTCTGATTCCCACGTTGCCTCTTCAAACTTTTTTTTTCTCCACAACACCTTGACGAGGGGCATTCTCTTATTTCGAAGAACTTTTTCTCTACGATCTAAGATCTTCACTGGTTTCTTCTCATAAGAAAGATAATCCTCTAACTTTAACTCGTCTAAAGATAGTACATGTGAAGGGTCTGGTATGTACATACTTTAGAGGGATACATGAAAGACATCATGTACTTTGCCCATGGTAGGTGGAAGTGCTAGTTGATAGGCCACAGTCCTGACATGATCAATAATCTCAAAGGGGGCGATGTACCATGGACGTAACATCCATTTTATTCAAATTATCATGATCTTATTCCATAAAGATATGTGTAGAAATACCTTGTCTCCAACAATAAACTCAAGGTCTCATTGATGGTTATCTTCATATCTCTTATGTAGACTCTGGGCTGCCTTGATATGCTGATGAATGTTTTCACCTTCTCCACCATTTCATCAACCATTTCGAGCCCAATCAGGTTACGCTCACTGACCTCATCCCAACACGCCAGTGTTCTGCACCTTTTCCCATAAAGGGATTCATATGGTGACATTTAGATGTTCGAGTGTAAAATATTATTAAAATAGAACTCAACCAGACTAATATGTTCATCCCATTCTTTTTTAAAGTCCATTGAGCACTCTTTCAACATGCCCTCAAGTGTTTGCAATGTCCACTGGGATTGGAAATCAATTTGATGATGATAGGCTATACTGAAGTTCAGTACTGTATTCAGAGCATGTTGAAGAATCTTCCAAAACATAGTGGTGAATCATAGATCTCGATCATAAACAATAGATATTGGTACTCCAGACTACCTTACCACTACCCTGATATATATCATTTCCATTTGATCCAATGAGAAATCCTCCCTAATAGAAATGAAGTGTGAAGCCTTTCTAAGATGATCCACAACAACCCAAATTGCATTGCTATCTTTGGATATCATCGGATGTCCGGTGAGAAAGTCCATAGTGATGTTCTCCCATTTCTATTCTTGTATGGGAAATGGTTGCATCATCCCCTTAGAATTCTGCCTCTCTTCTTTCACTTGTGGACATACCATGCACTTTGTTGTATATTTAAATATCTCTTTCTTTATATTATCCCACATGTAATTCAATTGGGGATCTCGATAAATATTTGTGTTTCCCGAGTGAATAGATAAATTCGAACTATGTGCATCATCCAAAAGTTCCTTCTTGAGCATTGGACTTGATAGAACACATATTCTTTTCCAAAATCTCACATTTCCTTCTTCATTAACATTAAACTCCCAGTATTTCCTTTTTTATGATAGCTTCCACTTTTTCCTGAATTGCCACATCATCATTTTTATCATCTTTTAGCATTTCTAAATTGATAGTTGAGAAATTATTTGTGAAAGGATTTAGGATGTTCCCTTCTTTATGATTCCCATATCCATCATCATCAAATATAAGAATATAGGATCCTTTTAAATTATCATCAATGTTTGAATCGATGGGTCCTTTCTACTTTGGGAATCCTTCACCTTGTTAGATTCCCCTGGGTGGTAATGGATTGAGAGTCAAAGTCTATGATCAGATCTAATCATATTCATTGGAGCATGTTCAACTCTTTCTGTGTGAATATATACTTGAGGCTTTTGTGGTCCGTATATATTTCGCACTTCTCTCAAAAGAGATAATGGCACCAAATTTTCAAAGAAAATATCACTATAGCCAACTCAATGTCATGTGTCGGATATTTCTATTCCTGAAAATTCGATTGCCTTGAAGCGTAGACAATGCATTTGAAATTTTTCATCAACACACATCCAAGGACCTTCTTCGAAACATCACTGAACACGAAATTTTTTTTCCAATTCTGGATAAAGTAAGCATGGTCGCAGTGATAAGCCTCTTTTTCAGCTCCTTGATGTGTTCTTCACATTCATTACTCAAAGAGAACTTTACTCCCTTCTGAGTTAGCTCGGTAAGAGGGTTGGACAATCTTGAGAAATTTCTCACAAATCGTCAATAATATCCAGCTAATCCCATAAAGCTATGGATATCTGTTACGGATGTTGGACTCAGCCATCCCTTAATTGCATCTATTTTTGAGAGATCCACAGATATCGTAATGCTTGCGATGATATGGACCATGAATGAGACCACCTTAAAATAGAACTCAACAATGCTATAATTTTAATAGTGATTCTCCTTCCACAAGGTCTGTAGTTAAATTTCCATATGCTCCTCATGATCCTCCTTGGTTTTAGAGTATATCAGAATATCATCTATAAAGACTACCACAAATTTGTCGAGGTAATCACAAAAGACTCTATTAATCAACTCCCTGAATATTTCTAGATCATTAGTGAGTCTGAAATGCATTAATATGAATTCATTGTGCCTGTGTCTTGTATGAAAAGTATTATTGGGGATATCATCCTTCTTCACTGTTACATGATAATATCTCAACCGCAAATCCACCTTGGATAAGTATTGTGCTCCACACAGATGATCACATAATTCATCGATTCATGGGAGAGGATACTTGTTATTTATCGAGATTTTGTTGAGCTCACGATAATCAATGCAAAGACGCATTGACACATCCTACTTATTGAAGAAGAGGACTGGTGAACTTCATGGTAAATCACTCGGGCGTATAAACCCATTATCAATATTCTATTATATTTTTTTCTTCATATCCTCAAGCCCCACAAAATCTATTCTATATATAGTCTTGGATATTGGTAACACAAAATGTATATGTACAATTGAGGATTCAACATTTCTTCTTGGAGGATGACCAGGAAATTCCTCGAGAAACACATCAGCGAATTCCCTCACAATAAGCATGTCTTCTAAGATGGTTGCCTCCATAGACTCAATCATCTGAGCTAGATACGGGTGCTCCTTGGGCACTAATATCCATGCTTGAGATGATGGTGCCAAAGAAGATTCATCTTCCTCATTACACTTGTATAGAATTGGGAGTTGATTCTCCATATGGAGAGTGATTTCCCTCTCATGGAAATTTATGTTGGCTCTGTATAAGGAAAGCCAATCCATGACAAGAATTTTATCAAATTCCACCATAGGGAGTATGACGAGTTTCATATGGATGTTTAATCAACGGATTATGACAGGGGAGGAGTTATATTCATGGGATGCAATGATTAACCCATTTTCTGTACTCACTGACATCTTCCCTTCCATGATTTGTGGTGGTGATGAGATTGTTCTACGGAACATCCAGAATATAAAAGAATTCAATGAACATGAATCAATAGTATGTTTTCTATTCTTGAATGAATAAATATCGTACTTGTCACCACATCGTTGTTGGGGTTCACTTCGGTATTAGTGATGGAAAAATCTCTCCCTTTCTACCTTGAAGGTTGTTGGTTGCCTAAAAAAACACTTGCCTTAGGGTAATGATTTTCAAGATGTCCTGGTTCTTTTCAGTTGTAGCAATGAACAACTTGTTGATGTTCGAATGGAGTGTTACTCTCCTCTGTTGTAGCCGCAGGTTTTTCTTGTCGGTAGTTAACAGCTAGATGCCCTTCTCTTCCACACCTAAAGCATTTCCTTATCCCCTTCAGGAAATTTTTAGGGAGCTTCATTCAACACCTTTGGAATATGGGGTTTTAGATCTTATTAGAACTGTTGTATTTATCCATTGGACCACCAATATTGAATACCACATTACGCTTATTATCCCCATGATACCCCTAAGATTCTCTGATCACTATTTCGACCTTGAGAGCATATTAGACAATTTCATCATAGCTGTCGAAGTCATGGATCGCCAGCGCTTTCCACATGCTATGTTTCAGCCCCACAAATAAGTGGTCGACCTTGTATTCAGGGGTAATGACAATGCCAGAAGGATATCGTGCAAGCCTTGTGAATTTTTTCCCATACGCACCAATAGATTCGTTGTATTTTTGCATGAGGGAAAGGTATTCTCTTTCTATCTTCTGTCAAAGGGTGCGCGATAAATACTTTTCGAAAAATATATTCCGGAAATCCTTCCATTCTAATGCCATGATCTCTTCCTCAGGCTTCAAATTTTTGATCAACGTCCACCATTGATCTGCTTCACCCTCAATATGATAAGCATTCATGATAAACTTCTCTTGATCAGAACATTGAAGGATGGTGATGATCTTTTCACTGGAGTTGATCCATTGTTCATCTATTGAGGGATTAGATGATCCATTAAATGTAGGAGTAATTTGTCTCATGATGCTATCAATAGCGACTTGTTCTTGGGGGGGGGGGGGTTGAACGTTCCCCATGACCCATGTTTCTATTCAATGTTTGAGTTATATGGGAGAGAAGTGTGACAATGTTCACAATTGTCACTCCCATTGGATTGGGTATCTCATTAGTACAATCATCAAAATTATCTTCACATCGGTGGTTAGCCCGAGTTCTCCTATAACCGGCCATTGGCAGGAATAAAAGGAATGTTAGGGGTAACACATAAAGGGTAATCCAAACACAAAAGTTGATGACTTATAATCAACTTTTATTTCTTTAACTTATGAATCTATATTCCTCAATCTATGTTATCCATGATCTACTTTCTAACATATATTTTTAGGGGAATTTTTATAATTCCCCTAATAATGGATCATACTACGATTTTGAATTTACAAAATCATATCTAACGAGACTGTCGTAACAAATATTATAGCAAGCCCTGTTGTTGTGAACCGTATCCCGTTCAGGTCTAGCTCAATGCTATGTTTTTGGGTTTTACCCCTAGGATACGTCTTTTCCAGAGCCGCCTCTACCTGCTCGTATCCAGATAGGGATGTATTTTCTTAATAAACCACTTAATCAATACTCACCAAAAAATATTGATGTTTTTATTATAATTATTCTTGCCTCTAATGCTTCAATAGGGTCTTCTAATCCTAATCCAAAATATAAATAATCTTGTCCTCATATACCAACTATGACAACCTTGATCATTAATAACACAATTATACATATTTCATTACATAAATATCACTTGATACAACATAAAAGATCGAGAGGTATAGTGTCTATGGGGCTTAGGATAATTTCATAACTACATTAAACATGAAATAAAACATCTTTATTGAAATAATCCTTTACTTGACCACTACATCTCCTCATACATAACATTCCATGGGATAACCTGAGGAAATTTATAAGAAAAGGGTGAGCTATAAAGCTTAGTAAGGGAATAATATTGGAATAACATGAGTAATACAGTACATGTTATACAATAGGCATATCAATTGTTCCAAGAGAAGCATAAACATAAAGGCATGGAAAACATGATAATCATAACATGGAAATGTGGCAACAACAGTAAACAAGGAATTAGCATGAGCCAAGGATCATTGCACATGGAGGATGAGTAAATCCTCATTGCACATGAAGCAAGAGTAAAAACTCATTGCACTTGAATTATCTAGTGAAAACACCCATTGCACATGAAGTATCATGATACTATTCTTAACCCAATGCATTGGAGTGCTATAATGGTGAACCCTTCTTAAAGATTTCATTTCATGCATAAGTGTGCCACATGAATCATATAACGAGGATTCATAAAACATCATCATTTATTCCACGATAAAGGAATGAGAAATAAATACATGAAAAACTTTAAACAATAAGTAAAGTTTCATAAATTTGAATATCCATGACATAGAAAGGGGCATGGAATTCACTGCACAATGACATTGGCTTGGAAAATCGGTGCACTTTTGGCAGTGTAACAGTGTGACGGAAGAATACATAAAAATGTTTGATGAGAGATAAATGGGTGTATCATAATATATACATGAAATGGAATGTAAGGGGGTCATATAGATACATTTTTGAACAATTGTAATATAATTTAGATTCATGATAAAAAAGAATGGGTTGAATGTAAATGAGGTGAGAGAAATTTTATTCAAAATTTCGGTATAGTAACAGGTGTACAATGGAGGAATTTAATGAATGAAAAAGAGGTATCCCATCATTCAAAAATAAAAAGGGATGTATGGGGGATCTTATAAACCCTATCCCATCTTTATAATTGAAATTAAAAGTGTATAATAATTTAATGAATATTGGACAAAATAAGAAAGGAAGAAAAACCCTTACATGGAATTGTGCTTCCAAAGGCTTGAGAGAGGCTTGAGGGAGGCTTCATTAGAGCTTGGGGAACCTTGGGAGGATTATAGAGAAAGTAATAAAGAGGTTGGAAGAACTCCAAAGGCATTGAGTGGGGAGGAAGTGGGAGCTTGGGTGGGTTTATATATGAAAGGTGAGAGAATTCATTATTATTTAGGTTTGGGACACATCACATTAAAAAAATCCAAACAACAAAACATACCATAGTTTTTTCCCATGATTTTTGGAAAAAGGAAGTGTAAAACAATAATTTATAATCCCAAAGTTCGATCTTCTTAAAATAATGGGGTTTTTTATGTGGAGGTGAGTCACACTCCAAGGAAGAACAATTTAAAAATACAAGATGTTTAATAAGTCTTGAAGTGTCCATTAATGCTTTGTAAATTAAGTCAAACAAACCCAAAATCACATTATTATAATGTTAAAACATGTATTTTCCAAAAATAAGGCTTATAGTATTTTATTACGTCACTATTGTGTCATTATGATTTCATAAAAAACATTATATATTTAAACAGTATTTGATTTTTACGCAAAACTTTTACTGTGTCATAAAATTATGAAAATATTACCGTTGGATATTTTTGACTTCCTGATTATAGAAATATTATTCATTTAATATAAATAGTTTTCTAAATATTTTAATTTTCACTTTTAAAATAAAAATCGATATTTATTGAAAATTCACAGGTTTTGACAAAAATGAATTTCAAACATTAATAAAAGTTACGATTGCATTCATAAAATTATAAAATAATTTATATTTACTAAAAACTATTTTAGTAATAATAATATTTTATTAAAATATTTTTTTAATAAAAAATACATTATATCATCAAATTAAATTTCTTAGTCGAAAATTAACTAAAAGTACTATTTTTTATTTAAAATCCATCTACAAGGTAACAATAATAAAATGAAGGTATATTCGTTATTATATACAAAAATAATGTACATGAACATATTGCTAATGTCTTGTTATATAACCCCTTATAACACCCCAAATATGTCCGAAGGGTAAGGTGTGCGATGGTGACCAACTCTTGGTGTGGCTCGGATAACATTGATCGGGTGGTAATCTCTATCAACTTCTACTTCTCTCGTAGGTAGTTCTGCTCGAGCTTAACTTGATGAAGCTCGCGTTGGGCCTGGTAATGAGTGAAGTCCAATGACGCCACCTCTTTTCCGAGCTCCAAAAAACGGGCTTCATATGGGGAAAGACTACTGGATGAGGCCATCACTTCCTTTTTCTGAGTAAATGGGATTCATTAAACACTTATTATTATACTAATCATATGATATAGAATTTTTTCACAAAATCTCACTAAATATTTAATTTTATATTCAATATGTATGATTGTATTAATAACCATGTCTTTTACAAAATCAACCATCATTCATATAAAATTTAGTTTTTAGAATCAATTAAGAAAACATTTCAAATAACTTATGTATTTAATGGATTCTATTATAAGTAATATCACATGGAACAACATAAATTAAATAGATATCAAATAAATAACCCCAATGGGGAAAAACTAATAGATAATTGAGGTAAAGGAGACCAATTACGAAATCCCAAATTTGAAACATAAGGGTAAAAAAATTAATAAATTGTCATACATGAGACCATACCACCATAAAATATATATGATAATGAAGGAGTGAAAACAATTGTGAGGAAACTCGCCAAATATAAAAACACTAACTGATACATCTAGAAGGAAATAAATCACCCTAGAATCTTTTTGATTTTCTATATGAATAAATATAATATGATTCATGATAAATGTAATATATTTCATGATACTACATACGAAAACTCACATGGCTCAATGATTTTGGGATTTGAATCCATAAAACACCATACTCATATCTCGAGTAGAATATATTTTGAAAATGAGTTTCCATTGTAGAATAATCATGATCCCAACCATTTCATGTCATGTATTAAATTCACAACTTGTATATTTTTCACATCATGAAATAGATTCATGGCTTCTATATTATGATCGATTCACATTGTGAAATGAATTCATGTCATGAATCGATGCTACATATACTATATAACCACAAAATGATGAAAAAAAAGGAAAAAATAAAACTCAACCCAATCCCAAATAAAAACCTCTCTATACAATTATAAATTTATTCTCTAACTTCATTGGACAATAAATAGCACATCCTTAAACATTAGTTAATTTTCTCTAAAATAAGATATACAAAATCAAAAACACCAATATTAACCAAAACAGAAGTGGAATAAAATGATTTATCAACAAGTAAATGAAAGAAGGTAATGAGATGTTACAAATCCAATTACTACTATTTATCACACCACAGCATCCATACATCCCAAAAAATATAGTATTTTATAATTTATGTCGATCATGGGATTTATTTTATATAATTCATTAAATATAATCGGTATTCTAAAAAAATTATAGATATTCTTGAGAAACCTGTTCATTTACATGATATATGACATTATTGATTCTCCAGGGTTATATCATGAAATCACACAATTTGTTATTCTTAATAATATCAAATATAAACAACAAAGGCTTTGAACCACCATATTTTTAGAAATTGAAAGATGTGTGTATAATGAAATTAATAAAAATTCCAAAAATAAAAAATAATTAAATATTCCACATTCCTTTTAATCATATATTATAATAATCCATTATATTTATTTTGTTAAAAATTAATATTCACCCAGTGGAAGGTATAATAATTGAATCCCATCATGTGAACATTAATAAGAATTGAATGGATATATCATACCTCTAACAATATATTCAAAAATATTTACACAACAAGGAGAATAAAAAACAAACTATAAGGCCTCAATTTCATTTGGAATCCTCAAATTAATGTGAACCACACGAATGATACATTAATACAATTTCTCAATGAATCTTAGAACTATAGAAATACATCCTAAAAATCATAATGGTGATGTGGAGAATATTTTGGAGAAAAGATTATTTTATAATATATAACATCTAAAAATTCTCCTCAATATGGATGAATATATGATGATAAGGGGGGATACAACATATCCCAAAATTCAAGGGGGGCTTTCCAAAAAAACAATGAGCGATAACATAATTTTTTTCGAACTGATATTAATAAAAAACAAAGAATACGTTCATCTATGATATAAATTCCATATTCATGCTATAAATTATGATGGGTCCCTTAAATTCATGTTTTGATCATATTTAGGCAATGAATCCCTCAATAACTGATCCTAATGAACATCCACAAATATTCATTTCAAATATTAAATTGACGAATAAATTTATCACATCGTCTATTCATCAAGAAAATAACTCCCATATGAAGAATCAAGTAATGAATATAGAAACTAAATTTAATGACCACACAAAAATATTTTAAATAGATATTTATTCCTTGAATAACCTACTTTAATATAGATGAATCTCTAATCTCCAATAAACCCTCCTCATGGATCATAGGAAAACATAAATTTTCTAAATTAAAAATTTAATGATTAATGAAGGAATAAGCCATTTAAATATATATCATGATCAAAACCTAGATGTGTATATAAATACTTATGAGCCAAAAAACATCTAGGTTCCTTTATAGTGTTTTTCTCTTAACACACTCAATAACAGTTCAATAATTTGTTTATGTAATTATTTTTATATGAAATTTTATTAATGAAATTGTATAATATAGAAAAAAATGTATTATTATAAAATTTTATATTGAAATTCTATAATAATTTTCCACTATGTAAATTAATATATTCTCTATTATATAAATCAAAATTGAAGTGGTCATCTTGAAAAAAAATTATTTAGATCCTTGAAAATATATTCAATTAATTTTATGAAAATAAGGGGATGCTCATTTCCCTCATTTTATAACATTAAATCCTAAAAAGTAAAAAACAAGTATTCTTATGGAACAAACAATTATAAAGAGAAATCACCTAATGGAATCTGAAAATGCAACTCAATATAATAATTTTACATGTAAAACTACACTAAAAATGAGATATATGTGATGTTATTATGTGAATTTGTGAATAAAGAAGGATAAAAAATGTAATAATTGATATTTCTTGTTGTAATAACATGACTTTTCAAAATGAGATTCATGGGTAACTCCTTATTCCTTATATAAAATATCCACGATATAATTTTGCAAAATAATACATTTATATATGTTTCATTACTATAACAATTACATCCCATGTTACTCTAAAGAGCCCCATTTAGTGAACTCCAAGGTATGAAGATAAAATATAATATAGGTTGCACTATCAATCATTAAATATAATCTACACTATTATCAATATTTGATCCTCGAAATTTTTAATCAATGATCCCATGATGAAGATCAAATAGTGACAATGATACAAGAAATCATCATATCTAAAAATAACTATAATATATATCATCTAATCCATCACTTCATCTCTAAAACCCATTCAATAATGAAACCAATTACATATTTATTCCTATAACAAAATAATAATAATAATTACACAACAATTAGGATGAAATTAATCATAATTGGATGGATACCAATACCGATGGTGAAAATCATTCCATGGAAAAACATTATATGATACCTAATGGGATTTTAAATAAAATAAGAAAATGAAATACATGGAACTACCATTCAAAAAAACATCAGGTTTCAACACATTTATTTAATCTTCATCAATGTCCATAAAATATAAAATCAATATATAATAGAAACAATCTATAACAAATATTCATTAGACATTAAAAAACATTTTTATTTATTTACATACCATTATGTTGACGAAGCATTTCATAAAAACACATGATTCCATTGTCATGATTATATTATAAGCAAAAAAATACTATTTTGACTATAATTCATTTTCAAATAGAAAAATATATGTTTTATCAATTAATTAGAGTGAAAGTGAATTTATTATAAAAATAAATAGAAAGTAACTTATTGAAATTCACATTACATAATACAGAAAATTCATGGAAATCATAGTGAGTATCTATGATATCACCATTTGTGTTATATTGAAAATTATTTTTAAGTAGTCTTAAAAATCCTAAGAATAAAATGAAGTAACAAATTAAATGGATTATGAAAAAACATAGCTCATATTTATGATATAAATCTACATTAGAGTGTAATGAACTGGATTTCTATATTAATGAATTCCTGGAACATATAAATTTGTGATGAACAATATTATAGAATAATATAAAAGGTTTTTCATACCATTTCCATTAAGGATCATGGAAATATGACAACATTTGAAAATTTATGTAGAAGATGGAGGGAATGTTGAATCATACCTAGTAATAAACAGAGAGAATCATCATAATGGTTCCATTAAATGAATAATGATATTGATTATGAGGGAGTGATGACCATGGGATCTGTCCGGGTCAAGAAATATAAACTAACTATGAAAAAAGTGTTTCGTGATTTAAATTTAGAGACATAAATATCAAAACATATATAATTATATGAAACAATATTTGTTGAACAGTTAATTTTTTTTGTTAAAATATTGTTTTTAAATTGTGGCTCAATTTATAGCACCCACATGGTCCGGAGATATAGTTTTATAAACCATTAATCCTATTTGTATTAGTTACAAAATAATAAAACTAACCTAAAATTTTCATAAAATATAGTCTCTTTTCACTAAGTGTCCTTTAAAATTATAAAAAACTCAACATTCCAAAAATACTAGTCCATAATTTCATTAGAATCCATAATTTGAAAAAACAACAACAAATAGTTTTTTTGTGTAAAAATATTATCATATATGACAATTTTTCACCCCTTGAATGACATCATATTATATATGATGAAGTGGATTTAGAAAATCTCATCAAAATAATATTTCATTTTAACCAACTACGATTTCTATTTTAATTTTAATGTGAATAGGTCACATCATATAATAAACATTATATTCTATTAAAAAAATATTGGTTGATATTTACATGTACATAACACAATTATGTTTCAATTGGATACATGATGGGGTAATATTTTAGATATCTAATGAAAATAAAAAAAACATAAGATATATAATTTTATAAACCATCATCGAATAAGGGATGCCATAATATCATAAAAAATGTCATTATTAATTATATTAAAATGATGAAAATAAATAAATCAAATATTAAAGACAACGAAAATACTAATCATAATTTAGGGATGAAAATTCCGGTTGTCAAGGTGGTTAATATCATTTCATTACAAGATTAAAGGTGATTAATCAATAATATGAATCATATCTGGGTGGATGATATTTTACATGGTATAACGATGATTAAAAATAGTTTTAATAATGATCATTTTTAATACAATAATCTAATCAAATTGTGGTCTAACAGATAATGGTGAAACAAGTAATATCTTCCATCACAAGAAAAAATTACTGAAAGTGTCCATATCCTTTACAAATGATAGAAAATGTGAATGGTGGAATAAAAATATCATATATATATATATATATATATAATTTCATAATAAATTGAATAAAAATTTGATGAGGTTTTCATATGTTGAAGAATGTCCTAATTGAAAAACTGGAATAAAATTGTTATATTATGCAGACGAAAAACCACAACAAGAATATCAATATTAATCTTCAAAAAAATTATTACAATTACAGAGTTGGGTTAAATAATTATTCTTACCTAGAGAATATAATTTTATGAATGTTTGAAGATAAAATAGTTGTCTACAACAATGATAAATCCTTAATGAATATCTTTATATGGTCATGGAGTATGTTGTTTTTTCACATTATTAATAAATGATATATTATATCATTTTAGGATGAATTATACCAGATTCCAAAAATTGTCCCTCATTCCCATGTGTTTCTTGATATGCTATATCATTAGTATACTTCTCTTAAGAATTGGTAGGATGTTTTTATGAAAATAATTGTACCACCCCGAGCTTCCATGGAATGCTTCTCTTTGAATAATAGTGTAGCGTGTGTTGTGCGCAACCTCAAGTTTTAACACATCGCGACCAATCCAAGTAGCTGTTATGAATAGTAATACCCACTTTCTGAAATTATAAAAATTTTATAATTCAGAATATATTTAATTTTTGGATTTGGAATATTGAAATTAGCCTATGTTGAATTTTTTGTATTTTTCTGAGAACTTCCAATTTTCGATGAATAGTGAAAAATACTTAAAAATAACATTTTTCATCAAATTAATTAATAGTGATAAATTATACTATTAAGTGTTTTTAAAGTATAATTAGAATATAATTTTACCATTTTATCCAATGGTGGTCATTAGAATTAATTTCACTTTGAAATTGGACATAAACAATTGTCAATCTTTTGATTGATATTATTTCATAAAAACACGATATTTGTTTTGACAACGGGAATTAATTATAAAATTAATTAAATCAACATATATGTTTGGAATTTTTTAAAATATACATCATTTTTTCATTCAGAATATCAATTATAGCTTAGGGTGATTTTTTGGTATTGTTCTGAGGAACTTCAATTTTTGATGAATAGTTAAACCACTATGTGGTAGTTAAAAAAACTAAAATTTATTTTAAATGAAAAATTACCACTTCAATGAATAGAATTTCAAAAATCATACATACATGGTTTAAATTCGTAAATAAAATGTGGTTCAATGAGATGAAAATATTTTTTGTGAATAGTAACTTTTTAGATTTATTAATCGCAATTAAAGGTAATTAGTGTAATTTAATGTGAATATAATGGTATAATAATATGAAATTACCTTTACACTTTTCCTACCCATATTAGATGAGTCGTGGAAGACCATGAAAATCCATGGGTCAACTTGGGGACCCTATGGATCTACATGGGTAAGAAAATGACATTAATAACTTTTTATTTAAAGTAAAAATAAAATTGTCACAAACATGTGTTATTTTACTAAAACAATTATTACATGGGGTTATATGAGTTACATTTTAGATTATAAATATACATTGGAAATATAAAATTATTTCCTACATTATGGTAATTTTTTATAATTTCTAGACATTAAATAATAAAATTTATGTATGACAGGATGATTATGCAGCGATTACCTCATTAATGAACAATTTAAATAAAATGAAAATATATGGTAAAATCTAATACATAGACTTTCTAAAGTATATTGGATGGGTGGATTTAGAACCCTTACCATCTTATCCTTTAAATATATCATTTTGGGACCTTTATTATATGAAAATGATTTCATAATAAAGTAATATTTCATGACTTTTCTAGAGTGTCCCATCTCCTCTTATAAAAGTACCCCATCTCTACCACATTATTCATACCACCAAAGCCATTTGGCTCGGCCAAAATCTGCCCAAATACTATCTCAACGTCACTATCTTACACTTATAAGACACACTTTGGGAATAAGCCTTCCCAAATAAGCCTTTGGCTAAAATCAAATAGAGTTACCTGATTTTAAAGTAATGTCTTCTATTATATTCTTTTGTTTTATTTTATTCTCCAACCCCTTAAACACTATTTATTACTTTATTTTGTTACAAAACAAGTATATTAAATATACTAGGATGTTTTTATGAGAATTATTTTATTTAAACTTACACACACCTTCATCTAATGGTTAAAGAACATACTGTTTCTATGGGTGGCGAATTACTGCCTCACGAAACGATGATTGTTCAATCTTCTTTTAACACCTCTCATGGTGGCCATTGAGATGAACCTATATTAATATATGATATATATTATGTTTATGTTATCTTTGGGATTCTGTATTTTTCATTTATGTCATACATTTATGATTTCAATTATGGATAAAGGCAATAATTTCATTTTAGGAAGTGCAGACTACACCCCCCTCAATGTGAATTGAATCGTTAATTCCATATGTGGGACATATAAAGGATGGAGTAAATGATATTATATATGATATTATACTGGAATTATAATATACATTTATATCATTATGATTTAATTCCATTAAATATGAAATAGAAATGAAAGTAGTGTTCATGTGTACGTACGGCATATCGTCTCCATGAACGGTGCATTTCATTTAATACCTCTAAATGTTATGTAATATTATAAATGAATTTATATACTAGATATATATGATATATATGATATCTACATCATGAATATAATTCTGGATAAAATGGATATTTTACCACATGAACAACTTGTAATTATAAGAAGTATATTTTTGACTCAAGTACAAAAGATAGACAAAATGACCATTATTAACTTAAATAATTACATAATGTTCATAACATTGTAATAGGTGATAAAAAATGAATAATTAACTAGAAAAATGTTCTTAAGAAAGTATATATTCACTCTAGTTTATTATTCAGGATATTAAAGAACGATCGAGTCCATTCGGACATGAGGTAAGGGACATCGTCTCAATCTCATTTCATTAAGTCAAATTTTGTTTTATACAAAACTTTATTTTATATGGTTTATATACCCCTTTCACTTTTAATTTTATTCAAAATTAATCTTTTGGATGAAGCGTTTTACTTAATGAAAAGAGTAATGTTTTTGTCTTACGTATGTGGCGACAACGACTTATCCACCGCCATTACCATTATTTGTGTTTCAGCTTCCTCTACAAGCCATAAAATTGTTAAAATGAAAAATAAATACCATGTTTTACTTTTCTTTTATTTTGGTATTGAAAATTGTTTTATAATATCAATGTGTTGTATTGATATCTTCTGATTGGTATGTGAAAATTTTATATTTCTTTTATGCATGTTTTATGTGATACGATTATGTTATGGTTTATGATATGGTTAAACCTTTTCATATAAAGAATGAATTGGACATAGTATGTGACGGGTGGAGCCCGTTATAGCTCCCCAATGCATCGGTAGGTCTCATTAGACAATCTAGTGTCTTGGGACAAGGCCTTGAAAAAATCTTCTTTGTAGTCTTGGCACAAGGTCTTGAGTATGTGGTTTTGATAGTCTGGCATTATGCATTCTATCATTATGAAAGTGTTTTTTGATATTTCATGTGATTATTCGACTAGTAGAATATCCATGTGAATAAGTAAATGGAATTATTTCATTTTATTTTTTCCATATTTGGATGAAATTCATGTTTAAAAGGCTTTTGTTTTAGTTATACATTACATTAAATGTTTATGTTTATTTATAAAAGTTTTGCTATATTTTTATCCTTATTGATCATCTCAGCTGACCCCTTTATATGTTTTATTTTTCCAAGGATGTGAAGAAATATTTTATGACTGACCTGCAGGGATAGTCTGAAGGGGATATGAGTGTGGACTATGGTGACTATGTTATTTTAGTTTTTCACTTTATCATGTAATGAAAGACTTTTGAATATATCTATGTTTCCAAGGCTACTAAACTAATTGGTCATTCGAGTGTTGATCTTTTGTGATCATGCCAATGTTACGTAATAAATCACCGACTCTGGGTAACTAGGGTAAGGG
This sequence comes from Viscum album, assembly GCA_963277665.1. Lineage (NCBI taxonomy): Eukaryota > Viridiplantae > Streptophyta > Magnoliopsida > Santalales > Viscaceae > Viscum > Viscum album. The sequence goes on from OY728143.1 coordinate 65,287,466, forward strand.
TGTTACAGTTAGTATTAGAGGCAGTTTAGTACTAACCTTGGAAGCTAGATTTATAAAAATATTGATTAGAGAACATAACCCTATGATAGATTTTGAGGATTAGTATAGAAAAACATCATAAGATTTTTGGTACTATAGAGATTTTGTGAGTTTTCTGAGAAATACATCCATTGTAAAGACCCGTAAAATTCAAGGGAAATTTTTTCTTAATTTTCTTTAGAATTTTACAAGAGCGCGGTTTCAGACGGCACCTGATTCCGAGGCCCGGAGTGCCCGAAATCATTTTCCGAAGTTTGGCTCGGGTACGTTCAGTGAACGAACGAGCGGGAATTCCTAACTTTTGATCCGGTGTTCGGAATTGAAATCCGAGGGCACCGATGAACTCGCAGCCCCGATATTCGCTAAAAGAGACCTTTTCGGGAGTTGCATTTGTTGCGGGTTGAAAGTTAATTTTGGGGTTTTTGGTTTGAGTTAAATAAAATTTGTATAGAACAAATTTTATTATAACTTGATTAAACCTACCAAAGGGGGGTTGGAAGTGGGACCCACACCCACTAGGATGGCCCCACGACGGCAGCCAGCTAGGGTTCCGAGAGTCGAGCGAGATGACAGCACTGGTGGCCGGGCATGAAGAAGGTTGTAGCAGAGTTTGTTTCTCGATGCCTCACCTGTCAGCAGGTGAAGGCAGAGCATCAGGTACCAGCAGGCTTGGTACAGCCCTTGGAGGTTCCGGAGTGGATGTGGGACAGCATATCTATGGACTTCGTGACTGGACTTCCACGCACTTCCAGAGGTCACGACTCCATTTGGGTGATTGTTGACCGACTCACCAAGTCGGAACACTTCTTACCCATCAGAGAGCAGGGCTCAGTGGAGAGCTTGGGACATCTCTACGTTCAGGAGATTGTGCGGCTCCACGGCGTGCCATCATCTATCGTTTCCGATCGAGATGCCCGCTTTACTTCCCGGCTTTGGAAGGGGTTACAGGAGGCGTTCGGGACGCAGCTACGTCTTAGCACAGACTTTCACCCTCAGACGGATGGTCAGACGGAGAGGACCATTCAGACTCTCGAGGACATGCTCCGCGCATGTGTCCTCGACTTTGGTCGTAGCTGGGAGGACCACCTACCCTTGGTGGAGTTTGCATACAACAACAGCTACCACTCCACCATCGGGATGGCACCGTACGAGGCGTTGTACGGCCGACCATGTAGATCTCCTTTGTGCTGGACAGACCCTGGGGAGTCAGCACTGGTGGGACCGGAGATGGTCCAGGCCACGACAGAGAAGGTCCAGGTCATCCAGGAGCGGATGAGGACAGCTCAGAGCCGGCAGAAGTCATACGCTGACAGGAGGCAGAGGCCACTGGAGTTCGAGGATGGCGACCACGTTTTCTTGCGGGTCTCACCTCGACGTGGTTTTCGGAGATTTGGCCGAGGCGGCAAGTTATCTCCGCGCTTCATCAGACCCTTCCAGATTCTCAGCAGGATTGGCGAGCTGGCTTATCGCCTGGCTCTACCACCTCAGTTGCACCGGGTGCACGACGTCTTCCACGTATCCCAGCTGAGGAGATACGTGCACGACCCAACGCACATCATTGACCATGGGGAGCTTGACGTTGACGATGGGACGACTTTTACAGAGGTCCCGGTGGAGATAGAGGATCGACATGAGCGGGTCCTGTGTGGGCGATCGATTCCTCTTGTGCGCATCAGATGGCAGCACGGGAATCTCCAGGAGAGCACTTGGGAGCGGGAGGCTCAGATGCGTGCTCAGTACCCTCATTTGTTTCCCTAGTTTTTGATGTATCTTTACGGGGACGTAAATCCCTGAGGTGGGAGTAATGTAAAGACCCTTAAAATTCAAGGGAAATTTTTTCTTAATTTTCTTTAGAATTTTACAAGAGCGTGGTTTCAGACGGCACCTGATTCCGAGTCCCGGAGGTCCCGGAATCATTTTCCGAAGTTTGGCTCGGGTACGTTCAGTGAACGAACGAGCGGGAATTCCTAACTTTTGATCCGGTGTTCGGAATTGAAATCTGAGGGCACCGATGAACTCGCAGCGCCGATATTCGCTTAAAGAGACCTTTTCGGGAGTTTCATTTGTTGCGGGTTGAAAGTTAATTTTGGGGTTTTTGGTTTGAGTTAAATAAAATTTGTATAGAATAAATTTTATTATAACTTGATTAAACCTACCAAAGGGGGGTTGGAAGTGGGACCCACACCCACTTAACCTCCCTTGGGAGGATTAAGTGTGGTGGGGCCCACACGAACCCCTAAACCTCTCAACTTCCCCCTTAAACTCCCCTCTCTCCCTCTTAAATGTTTGTAAACTTAACACCTAATTAATTACACATGACATGTTAATTAATTAAGTGTTATGTTTTGAAATTTGAAGTTTTGAATACCTTGGCTTGGTAAATAAAATAAGGAGGAAACTTATTTTATTTTGTTAGCCAACTTGTGTGGATTTATTTTTGAGAACTCCTCCTCCATCTTCTTCAACCTCGACGAAGAACACAAAGAACGTCGTTCTTCAACGAAGAACTTCTTCGCCGAAGAACACGGTTTTTCCGCGACGCCATATCCACGACGTGACGTTCTTCTTCCGCGTCATCTCTTCCGCGATGGTTTTCCTCGACGAACGCCAACGACAACGACTCTTCTTCCGACGTCAAATGAATTGACACCGATATTCCACGACTACGTCAACGTGCGACTATCGAGGTAGGGATTCTTGAGTTCGTTGTTTTCTTTTTATTTGACTTTCCTCAAGACTTGACGTGAACGCTCAAGTTCCGACGAAGAACGCCGCTCCGCTCTTCTTCGTCTTCCGTGTCATCGAGAGAGGACACCGCTTCTTCCTCGGACAACCTTCGTCGGCGTACAAGTATTCGCCAACGACGTGTCTCTTCGGACGCACCCCTTCGTCATCGGATTTGACGAACGGCTACCACGACACCCGACCTCCGCGACGTCGTCTTCTGCGGAACGTTGACGAATCCTAGAACTTATACCCAAGGTAGGGGTTGTTGAATATTGTTAATTTATTCCATTTCTTGCTCGTGGATCGCATGTCTACGTGAGGCTTTTGAATATTTTATATAAGTGTTTTTGTTTAACGTGAGGGGGGCCGGACCGCATGAACACGGCCGAACCCCCCTCCATCGTTCATGTTGTTTATTCTTGCGGGCGGAAGCAAGGTGGCATGGTGCCGTCGCACCACGCGGATAATTGTACGTTTAACTTACGCGATGCCGTCGCGCGCGCACCATGGAAGAAACAACAAGAACGCGACGCCGTCGCGCCGCGTTGAATGAATATCAAAGCACGGCGAAGGGGCGCAGTGCCGTCGCACCGCGCCGGACGACGATCACCGCGGCCGGTTCCGGGCCGCGGCGGAAGAGAAGACCGGCGGCCGGGCCGCCGGCATCGGAAGCCGAAGGGGGGACCGGAATTTCCGGTCCCGTTTGAGAAAACCGGCCGGCCAGCTGGCCGGCCGGATGTCATTAAAACCGGGGAAATTAATCCCCCGGCCTTCACATAAAACCCCCCTCTTTATGAGGGGGGAGCGGTTCCCTTGAGGGGGGGCAGGAGGCCCCCCCGGTTTTCCATGAAGCGGGCCCCCAGGAGGGGGGGCCGTTGTTTAACAAAACGGCGCGGCATAGCCGCGCCGCCATTTGAAGAAGCGGGGGATTTGATCCCCCCGCGTGCAGCCACCTCACGGCGCCAGGCCGCCGCGGCCCGCCGCGCCGCCGCGCCGCCGCGCCGCCGCCCCAGGGGGGGGGGGTCGGGCCGGGTCGGCCCGGACCCGGACCCCCCCGTTTCGAACCAGAATCGGTTTTTGGGCTATAACTTGAGCCTCGGACCTCCGAATGACGAACCATCTGCGGCAACGCGATCCTTGGATCGAGACGGTTGTTTCGGTATATCGCACTCAAGGTTTCGGATTACTTTGAGTTCGGCCGGGTTGGTTCTTTCACGAAACCAACCGGGCCTTCGGAGCGGAAACGCTCATATCTCGAGCTACGAACGTTCGATTGACGCGCCGTCAGTCGCGTTGTGTTCCTCTTAGTGAGACGGATCTTTTGGCCTACTCCGCCCGAGGTTTGGACGCCGGTGGAGTACGGTCGGGTTGGTTTAGCCTTAAAAACCAACCGGGCCCCGGAGACGAAAATGCCAATAACTCTCAGACCGGGCGTCCGATCGACGCGCCGTCTGTTGCGTTGAGTTCCTGTTGACGATACGGAACTTTTGGATACATCAACTCCGGTCTTCGTGACAGTTGATGTATCAGCCTCTCGGCTCGTGGAGCAGACCCTCCGAACGAGCTTTCTATGTGCGGAAACCCTAGTGTTGGCTGCTACTACTACTGCTACGACAGCTACTGTGACTGCGACGACGACAGTACAAAGATCCTGTGTGGTTTCGACGATGACGAATACAGCACTCAGCGATCCTACATGGAACAGTGCTACCGAACCTGTGTGAGCTGAATCTTCTTTTTACCTTGAGCGGTGGAGTGCTTGGGTGTAGCGGCGAACCCATGGTACTTGACAGTGGTGGTGCGCTTGGATGCAGCAACAGACCTTTGGCGGTGGAGCGCTTGGTTGTAGCGGCGGACCCGCGATACTCTACGAGTGTGTGCGCTTGGTTGTAGCGACAGACCCGCGATGATGGAGACGTGCGTGCGGAGTATGGAGACCGTGTAGATGACTGAGACCTGACGACTGCTTGACCGACTCGACTTGGAGTGAGTCGACTAGCCCAGTGGACGGAGCGCCCAGTAGTTGGCAGCAGACCCACGGCGGACGGAGTGCCTGGTAGTTGGCAGCAAACCCGCGGTACTCGACAGGAGGAGTACCTCAGTAGGCTATCTGGGTGAGCGCCCGGTGTTTGGCAGCAGACCCTCAGCGGACGGAGCGCCCGGTAGTTGGCAGCAGACCCGCGGTACTCGACAGGAGGAGTACTTCAGCAGTCTTAGGTTAGTGAGCAGTACCTCGGAGTCGTGACAGGACTACTGCACACTTCAGAGACGGGGCTCTTCAGCAGCTACGGTTTCGATAATAAAAATCCTGGTTTGAGCTGAGTCAATGATCTTGTGTTTCCTCATGATTGAGATGGGTCGCTTGATAACTTAGGTATATGTATGGGCATATACCTGGGTAATGGTTATCCGTTGATTTCATAAACTTTTTATAAACCATGTGAACTTGTACTGTTTTCCTGTGTGGATTTACTGTTTACTCTTCTTTGTGGAATGGGTTGTTCTTGGGCTCGGTGTTGGAGTCGAATGGAAATTGGTGACATAGGTATATGTATGGGCATATACCTAATCAATACTGGATGTTACTTCGTGATTGTATCCTTCTTGTGGTTTATCCTTTTTGGATTTCGGGAGACCTTCGAGGGTCTCGGGGTCCCTACTGAGTATCTTATACTCACCCCTGCACGGGCTATGCCCGCACTTCGTTGTGTTGGTTGTAGACGACGGACAGCGCTGACTGTGGTTGAGGCTTTCGGAGTAGGTCGGTACCCGGAGGAGGACCACTAAGCGGGACGTGCTCGGAGCGGACAGTTGGACCCGAGGAGTTGTGAGCTATCTGTACCTACCCTTTAGGTAGGATCCGTGGTGGACGATCCAGGAGCTGAGCCATCTGTACCTACCCTTCAGGTAGGAATCAAGGAGGACGTCCCAGGAGCCGCTTGTACTTTCAGTTGCCGTTTTCCCTTTCGAGTTGTACTTTACTTTCAGTTGGGCTTGTATTCCGGCCCCCTTTACTTTTTTGCACTTGTAGTTACTTTCCGCTTGCTGACTCTGTGGTGGTTGTTACTTATAAGGCAATGCCTTCCCTTTTTACTGGGATTTTACGCCTTGGTGCTAGTCGCCAGCCCCTGGCCTATGGAAGGCGGGCTTGGGGTAGTCACGGCACGGGCCCCGAGGGCGGGTCGTGACATCCATGTCTAGATACGAGAAGGTAGAGACGGCTCTGGCACAGATGTAGCTATGGGTAAAACCCGAAAACCCCACTTTGAGCTAGACTCGAATAGGAACTGGTGCACGACAACGGGCCTTGTTGCACTCTTGGTTACGACACTCCCGGGAGATATTCTTCGGATAATTCCCATTTTCGTTACAATCCATTATAAACGGTTTATTAATATATACATCCTTAAAGAAAACATTTTTATTATTATGGATTATATCCCTTTACTGTTCAATTTTTGTTAAGATCTTTACAAGTATGGAATTATGTATTTTGATTCATAAACTGATCTAGTTTATGCCATTGTTTAGAAATCACCCCTACTGGAAGGAATGTAAACTGTATCAATGCACGCACTCCATGTAGGGATTTCCCTCCTGCTCAAGATAATTATAGTGGAGCTGTGATAGAACTGGTGCTGATCAACTTATCACCATACTGGGACATCTCACTCGGGTTATGGATAATAAACTTACTCTTATGGAGCACCCTAATCCGCAACGTGGAGGATCAATGTTAGACCGCTTCATGAGGAAAAAACCACCAACATTAAATGGGAGTAAAAATACCTTAGTAGATGAGAAATGGATAAATTATTTAGAGAAAATATTCCATGCCTTGGGTAGTAGTGAAAGCGAAATAGTTATCATAGATGTTTACCGCATCACTGGAGATGCTGATCAATGGTGGTCATTGATTAAAAATGTAATGGAAGATGAAGATGTATCAAGTATGGAATGGAGATAGTTTAAAGATATTTTCGTAGAAAAATACTTTCCACATGACCATCGAGCAGATATGGAATGACAATTTCTAAGTCTGAGGAAAAAGGAGGATGAAAATGTTACAAAGTATGAGTCTAACATTACAAGGTTAACAAGGCATGCTACAGAGTATATAAGTAACCCAAGAAGTAAGGTCGACTGTTTCTTTTATGGGTTAAAACCATTTCTCTATCGTGCATTAGTATCACAATATTTCTCAACGAAGATGTAGTCTCGTGTTATATCATGATAGAAAATGAATTATCTAAATCTTATGACAATAAAGTAAAGCCAGAGAAGAAGAGAATGGTAGAACAAGAGACAGATAAAGGGAAAAAGGGAAAAAAGGATTTTCCATTATGCGATAATTGTGTGAAGAATCACCCTGATACTTGCCTAAAAGGAATGGGAGTTTGTTATAAATATAGAGAAAATGGTCACCAGGCTCGTGATTGCAAGGGAATGAAAGAGGCAATCATTGTTGAATGCTACAATTGTAGAGAAATGGGGAATTATGAAATTGAATGTCCTAAGTTTCAGGGAAAATTACCTCAGAAAAGGTCAAGGGATCAAGGGAAATCTTATGTTGTTACTACAATTGAAGTGGAATAATAAATGTATTGGTGTTGTTGGACTCAATGATTATATTCTGGTTATAATAATAATGTGAAATATATAATCATTGTACTGCAGTACTTTTTTTTCATTAAGGTTTTAAAATGATGAAGGTAATCCTATTTTTATTATGTGACAATAAGAGAATCATTACATTGATTGGGGAATCTGATGTTAGAATTGATTTTGGAATTCAGAGACCATTTAGAGAAAGTATGGACAAAGGTATTTTGGATAACTATAAAGGGTGAAATGGAATAAATTAATCTTTGGATAGTATTGCATCAGGTTAAAAAATTTCTGAAGATTATTTTTGGAATATTATAATACTATAGTTTAGGAAAAGGACAACCTACCGGTGGTGGGATTACCCATCGCATCGGACAAAGCTATAGGGATCAAACCCACAACCATAGTGTGAAATGCCTTTATTACCTACCACTAGCCTACAGGAAGTCCCTGGTTACTAAAAAATATTTGTCCTAATCTAAATGGTATGGGTTAATATTTTGAACCCTGTATGATTAGGATAAATATAATATTTTTGAGTACTATTATCTTTTTGAGTGAAAGAAGATTTTGTTGTAGAAATTAGTTGAAGGTTGAAACTCTACTATTCAAGTATATATATATATACCTCTCCATTATTCTATGAATAAATTAATTCTTAATCATTAGAAAATAGATATTAAAAAAAGTGTTATCCTAATACCTTATGTTTTGTTGGACTGATGATATTTTAAATCACCATAGATTGAAGGCTTTAAGGCCCTAAATTTTTCACTTCATTATTATTGATGACCTAAATAACACCCTTAAAATATTTATTTTTTCCATACAATTATTTATCTCTAATTTCCACCAATGTTCTCCTAATCAAGATCATAATTTGGTGGTGACTTTTTCATTTACCTTTCCCTCTTATTAAGGCTAAATTTTATTAACCTTATTTCTGATGTCGGTTTTTCCACAAAGGTATTTTCTATTTTCAACAATTTATTTTTGAAGAACAATTACAAATCGCGAGGATACAATTTATTGAATTAGGGTAGAATGTAACACCCCAAGCTTCCATGGTACGCTTCTCTTTTAATAATAGAGCAGTGTGTGTTGTACGCAACCTCGAGTTTTAACACACTACGACTAATCAAAGTAGCTGTTATGAATAGTAATACATACTTTTTGAAATTATATAAATTTTATATTTCATAATGGATTTTATTTTTGTATTTGGAGTATCGAAATTAGGCTATGTTTAATGTTTTGTATTTTTTTGAGAACTTACTATTTTTGATGAATAGTTAAAAATACATAAAAACACCATTTTTAATAAAAATAATTTATAGTGATAAATTATCATATTGAGTGGTTTTAAAGTATAATTAGAATATAATTTTATCATTTTATAGAATGGTGGTCATTAAAATTAATTTCACATTGAAATTGGACATAAACAATTGTCAATCTTTTGATTGATATTGTTTCTTAAAAACATGCTATTTGTTTTGACAACATGAATTAATTATAAAATTAATTAAATCAACTTATATGTTTGGATTTTTGTAAAACAGACATCAATTTTGAATTTCGAATATCAATTATAATTTAGGGTGAATTTTTGGTATTGTTCTGAGAAACTTCAATTTTTGATGAATAGTGAAACCACTAAGTAATAGTTAGAAAAAATAATTTTTCGTTTAAATGAAACTTTACCACTTCTGTGAATTGAATTTCAAAAATCCTACATACATTGTTGTAATTAGTAAGTAAAATTTTGTTCTATGAGATGAAAATAATTTTTGGCGAATAGTAACTTTTACGTTTTATTAATCGCGATTAAAGATAATTAGAGTAATTAAAGGTAAATATAACGGTATAATATTATGAAATTACCTATAAACTTGTCCTACCCTAATTGGATGAGTCATGGCCGACCAAGAAAATCCATGGGTCAACTTGGGGACCCCATGGAGCCAATTGGGTAAGAAAATTGTATTAATAACTTTTTCTTTAATGTAAAAATAAAATTGTCACAAACATGTGTTCTTTTACTAAAACAATTATTATATGGGGTAATATAAGTTATCATTTAGAACATAAATATTCATTGTAAAGATAAAAAATTCCTACATAATGGTAATTGTTTTATAATTTTTTGGGATTAAATAAATAAATATATTTATGGCACCATGATGATGCAGTGATTACCTCATTAATGAAAAATTTAGATAAAATGAAAAGATAAGGTAAAATCTAAGACTTAGACTTGTCTAAAGCTTATTGGATGGGTGGATTTCGAACCCTTATCCCCTTATCCTATAAATATATCATTGTGGGACCTTTGAAATCCGAAAAGCTTTTCATAATAAAGTAACATTTCATGACTTTCCAAGAGTGTCCCCTCTCCTCTTATATACTGTCCCCACCTCTACCACTTTATTCACACCATCAAAGCCATTTAGCTCAACCATACACTAACCAAATACTCTCAATAAATCCCTATAATACACCTAGATTCCTCACATTGGTCATAAGTCTTCCCAAGAAATCCTTTGGATGAAATCAAAAATAGTTACCCAATTTTAAGGTAATGTCTTCTCTTATATTCTTTTGTTTTATTTTTCTTCTCCAACACCTTAAACTCTTTTTATTACTTTATTTTGTAACAACACCAGTATATTCAATATACTTGGATGTTTTTATGAGAATTATTTGATTTACACTTACACACACCTTTGTATAATGGTTAAAGAACATATTGTTTCTGTGGGTGGCGAATTACTGCCTCACAGAACGATGATTGTTAAATCTTCTTTTAACACCTCTCATGGTGGACATTAAGATGTCAGTATATTTATATATGATTTATATTATGTTTATGTTTTCTTTGTGATTTTGTATTTTTCATTTATTACATACCTTTATGATTTCCATTATGGGTAAACGCAATAATTTTTTTTTAGGAAGTGCGGACTACTGCCCTCTCAAAGTAATTTGAATTGTTAATGCCATATGTGGGACGTATAAAGGATGGAGTAAATGATATTATATAAGATATTATAATGTAATAATAATATAACTTTATATCATTATGATTTCATTCCTTTAAATACGAAATAGAAATGAAAGTCGCGTTCATGCGTACGTATGGCTTATCGTCTCCATGAACGGTGAATTTCATTTCTTATCTCTAAATGTTATGTAATATTAGAAATGAATGTATATACTGTATATAGATGATATATATGATATCTACACCGTTTATATAATTCTGGATATAATGGATATTTTACCACATGATCAACTTGTAATTATAAGAAGTTTATTTTTGATTAACGTACCAAAGATCGACAAAATGACCGTTATTAACGTAAATAATTACATAACATTCATAACATGGTAATAAGAGATATAAAAGGAATAATGAACTTGAAAAAGGTTCTCAAGAAATTAGATATTAACTCTAGTTTATTATTCAGGATATTAAATAACAATCGAGTCAAGTCGGACATGAGGTAAGGGACATCATCTCAATATCCTTTCATTGAGGCATATTTTTTTTATACACAACATTCTTTAATACGGTGTATAAACTACTTTGAATTTATCTTTTATTCAAAAGGAACCTTTTTGAACGAAGTATTTTACTAAATGAAAAAAGGAATGTTATTGTCTCACATATCTGGCGACAACAACTTCTCTATCGACATGACCATTATTTTTGTTTCGGCATCCTCTACAATCCATAACTTTTTTAAAATGAAAAATAAATACCATGTTTTACTTTTCATTTATTTTGGTATTGAAAATGGTTTTATTATATAAATGTGTTGTATTGATATCTTGTGATTGAAATGTGGAAATGTTATGTTTCATTTATGCGTGTTTTAAGTGATACGATTATGTTATGGTTTATGATATGGTTAAACCTTTTCATATAAGGAATGCATTGAACTTAGTATGTGATGGGTGGAGGCCTCTGTAGCTCCTCAATGCATCGGTAGGTCACATGAGACAAACTAGTGTTTTGGCACAAGGCCTTGACAAAATATTTTTTGTAGTCTTTGCACAAGGCCTTGCCTATGTGGTTATGATAGTCTGGCATTATGAATTCCATCATTATGAGATTTGTTATTGATATTGCATTAGATTATCCGACTAGTATAATATCCATGTGAATAATTAAATTCCATTATTTCATTTTATTTTTACCATTTTACGATGAAGTTCATGATTAAAAGGAATTTTTTTTAGTTATACATTGACTTAAATGTTTATGTTTATTTATGAATGCTTCCACTATATTGTTATCCTTACCGAGCATCTGAGATCACTCCTTTCTATGTTTTATATTTCCCAGGATGTGAAAATATATTTTATGACTGACCTGTAGGGATAGTCTGATGGGGATATGAGTGTGGACTATGGAGACTAAGATATTGTATTTTTTCACTTTATGTTGTACTATAAGACTTACTAATATATCTATTGATTACAAGGCTACTAAACTAATAGGTCTTTCGAGACTTGATCTTTTGTGATCATGCCAATGTTACATAACAATGCACTGACTCTGGGTAACTGGGGTCGGTGCATTATAACAATTATTAAGGAACCACCCACCATATGATTATTTTCTACTATTTAATCTACTAACATATCTTATTTGGCTACATCCATGTTGGAGGTCAATCCAGATTCAAAATAAAAATTTTATGAAAATAAATTGTTTTGGTCCACTTGGACAGATACCCTGAGAGTGGGTTTGAATTCAGGTATGACAGATTAAAACAATTGACCCTATGGATTTTGTTTTACTTTTATAACAGACTATTTTCAATATCTTCCAAGTAGAAATGTATAACCAAAATTAATCCATGAAAAATAAAACTCTATTTTTACTAGGTTCACCCTCTCAGCGATACATCCAAGATGCATACACTGGTTATGTGTCGAGGCACCAAATCCACTAACAGCACACTACTGTTTAAAAATTTCGGAGTGGACATAATATCCCTCCAAGTTTGAAACCAATCACAATATGAAATCTCACTACTCCATAAACTAGATTGTACTCACTATTTAATCTTATGATCTACAGGAAATTTAATGACTTATAGGTCATGTCATTGTAAAAATATATTTTATCTTTCTCTATATGTAGATTCTCTATGGACGTTCTACATTCCTCCACTAATGAATACAACATTACCATTCTTGTACAGGGTAATTTTAGAAACATCACACCACCCTTGAATGACTATAGATCATTTTATTGTATAGAGTGAAGGTGTCACAAAACAACTTGTGCTACACTCTCTTCCTCAACACAAAACATGTGTAACTCACACCTAATTTCTCCTGAAAAAATATTGGCGCGCAACTATGATGCATTTCTCTTCTACATTCTTTACACACAACTGTAACCTAACCAATTTCACGACACTCCCTTTTCCAACCTAGAACTTGGTTGACCCAAACTCTTTTACATTCAAACCATTATTAGAGCGCAACAATATACTAGCGTGCTACTTCTTGAATATCTTTACACTTGCATGACCAAACCACCACTTGAGTGCCCAAGCCACCTGCGTGACTAGCTCTCTAATTTATTGTTGATGTTGAAATTACCACCAAATAATGAGGGGTATCCATATATGTATATAAATTCTAGTTACCCTAAGCATTGGCGCAAATGTATCCTCCCTTCAAGCATGTATCCTCCTAGTGCGCAAGTCCAACCACCATATTATCTATCTCGTTAGTTACCATGCACGCCCAAACCAAAAAATCATTTCCCCTCTTTCCTTGGAAATGTTTTGATATTACGATCTAGAAAAAAATAAGGAGCTCAATTTTCTAGGACTCTTATGCACTGGTGCGTACAACATTTTTCAGCAAACACTTTTATCTAGTTATCTATTTTGAGGAAAATATTTTTTGGCAAACACTGGAAAACAGCGCCACCATGTCTCTGCTCTTTTTGCAGAATCTCGAGATTTTTCATCCCTTTGTCTATATTCTTATTCTATTATGGGAATGTGAGAAACATCTCTTGAACTCAACAAATCACCATGAAAATATCTTTTGTCAATAATTTTTATCATCGTGGTTAGATTTCTTAACAAACACAACATAGAGGCCAACTTTTTCAACAAGCACAATCACCTCAAAATGCTTTAATAGTACCATGAGATATTTTTTACCAAAAATAAATTCTTATATAATAAATTTTAATTCAAATATCCATTAGTTACTTGATAATTATATAGTGGGACAAACTCATATAATCAAACTATATACTTTTTTACTAATTGAACACCCTAATAAAGATTCAAAAACTCTATCACATAATGTGAATTTAAAATTTTGGGATCAGACCAATGAATGTGTATTTTCAAGAATAATTCTTGACACATGTGATTATAAAATTGAATTGGAATGTAAATATAACTACTTTATAAAATCTGAAATTAATTCAGGAAAAAAATAGATTTCTAATCCATGGTTCAATAGATAATAATGGATTGAATATTCCATCATAATTCACTAACCATTCCCTTGTAACTTGATAAACATGTTCACTATGAAGGACTGAAATAAGTACATTCATGAAACCATTGAAATATAATTACTATAGAAATGTAATTATCTTAACTGATATTTCACGACTCTATGGAGAATTTATGACTAGAAATAACATACATTATCCATGAGGGATAATATTTTGCGAAATGTCCCTTGAAACGTTTTCACCACAACGCGTCGATAATTTATATAGATCAATAATATATGTAACACAAAATGTAAATCCAAAAGAAAAAATTCAAAATTAAAATAACATGATTGAGTGATATACTAAAAACTAAACCCTAATAGAATTTATTAAATATTTTTATGTTAGTTATATTAAGGAAAAATGGCCTTTAAAACACTTCTTTCTTCCAAAAACTATGAAAAATGTTATTTACAGTATTACTACCTAATGAAATGAATCATTAAATCCAAATACCATATAATTTAGTAAAAAATTTATATATATTTAGTGCCTTGTGATTTTAGAATAACACTTTGTTTGATAACATGCAATACATGTATCACCAAGCATAAATGAACTAAAAAAATAGTATTATTTAAATATGACTATTATGACCTAGTCATTGATTTGGAGATTATGAATATTAGAAACGTCATTATGATATATATTTATATATCAAGGTCATAATCCAAACAAATGAAAATATTATTTCATAGTAAATAAGCACTCAATGTTGAGTGATGTTTTTATACATTAAATAAACCAAAAAAATTATTTCTAAGTATTTTGAGAAAAAATATAGTTATATAATTGAAATTTAATAAATTTTATTTAATAAAACTTAAAATAATTTTGAAATAACATTATAAAATTACCTTAAATGAGAATTTTGGATTTTTCTAAAAATATTAATTATTTAGTGATTAGTGTTAAAAATTTAGATTTATATGAACAATTATATTTCATTAAATTAATTACAATGAAATTAATTCATCTTCACAATAAAATTATTTCATTTTCATTAAATATAATCCATTTAAATTAATTAGAGTAAAATATTTCACTAATTTTTTTTATAAAAACATTTTTATAAATAAAATTAATACAACATTGTGTTTCATCAAATTTTATAGGATTATTATAATTATAATGTTTTCCACTAACCGTAATTAAATACGATAAAATTTATTTGATATTTATAGTAATAATTTTTAAAATTGGTATGTATGAAAACCTATGTTTTTAATAATGAATAGTTAATGTGGTTAAAATATTTTCAACATGGTATGACTATAATGAGTAGAAAAAAATATAAAACTATGAAATAAGGATACCAAATCAACTATAAAATTTTCTAAATTTAATTGGAAGTGTTTAAATTGATCAATCCCTTAAAATATTAAAATATTGGTTAATCATATAGAATTTATCAATGGTTATGACATATATATAATTTCATGTTAATGAAATTTAAAAAATGAATCTTTCATGGTTTTGATATGAATAATCTTTTTTGATGGAAACTATAAAATGATATGAATGATTATAAAAGGTAAAAATGATTTATTGTTTTTATGATGATATATTAATTAGATTTTGTTGTGATGAAAAAATTATCTAAATTTCTTACACAACATATACATTGTGCCTTTTCATTTAGTACAAAAATTAGGATTTTTTTAAAAACATGTCATGTAATATAATATTGACTTGTTTTTAATGTTATATAATTTTTTTACAAAAAAATGTGTATTATTAATGTGTTGAAATTGTATATTTTAAATAAATGACAATTATTGTATTTATTAATGTCAGTTTATATTTATACTATCATTAATTACTATACTTATATTTTAGGTAAATTAAAATTTAACTAAATGTTTTCAAATTGCTAAAAATATTTTAATTTTTAAATTGAATGATATCTAGTAAAAAATATCTAACGGTTTACACTTATGGTTAAAATATACATTTTAGTACTGTTGATGATGAATAATGTTTAAAAATATTGATTTCATTTAAATCATTAAAAAGGATTAATATGGATTAAAACTAAGATATGACAGTGAGAGAATTATATATATATTTTTTAAAAATTTGTATGAGTGGTTATTCAAATGTCACCAGAATATATTGGAAATATGGTTAATTAGTTCCACTTGAAATTTAAAATTTATTTGATTTAATTAAATACATAATTTAATTCCATGAGGACACCTACACTCACTTATAAATGGATACCACATGTCCTATCTTTACAACACTTATTGAGAAAATTACATAAAAATGATCTTCCCAATTCAATTCCCAACATTCCAACTCATATCCATGAGAAAATATTCCATGTAATAGAAACACCTATAATTCATAATGTATATATAAAAAGTTTTTCTCTAATGATGTGGTGATCGTATATATATTTTTAAATATAATTATTCTTATATATACATAAATTCATTAATATATATTGCAGTATTATAACATAAATATAAAACATATAATGATATGATTTTATTTTAATGTAATAAAAATATTCATGTTTTATTCTATTTAATGGGAATCAAAACAATTATACGTGTTTGTGCATGAACTATTCCTCGCAGAAAAAAACATTTCATTTTTAATAAACATCATTCATGGATTTTTATTTTGATAAATGTAATTTATATAGATTATATTTTTGGAAGAAGATTTATTTAAAATAATAATTAATAATTTTATATTCATATAATTCCATTAATTGTCAAATAGAATCATCACACATGAATTCCTACGAAATATTTTATCAATATCCAATTATAACATGTTTTTCTTAATTTCCACTAATAGATTTTTTTAGGGATGGATTTAATGAATTTAGTTTATTCTCATAAAATTATAATGGTTATTGAAATATAAAAATTTATTTTCCTTCGTTGTATTCATTCTATTAAAAAATGTTAAAACACTCATTTATAAGTGAATATTATTGCTATGTAAAATAATATAGGTCCTTTTCCTAATCTATTCTTATGGATGAAAATAAAATTGTATTTAATGTATAATAATTATAATTAAATTATAAATAATAATAATATGAAGTTGATGGATTCATGAACCCTTTTACCATGGTAATCATAGTTAAGTTGATTTAAAAGTAAGAAAATACCTTCCTTGAAATAAATGATATGTAATTAACTAATTATGTATTTAAATTTTTTTTACAAATTAATGAATTAAATAGTTTAATGATAAGGTAATAAATGTAGATAATTTTCTTACAAACGTAAGTAATAAATACATGTTTATTAAGTTAGGATTTAAATGATATACATCTATTTTAGGACATGAGATAAGGGGATTCATAAATGAATTTATTTTTATTTGGTTATAACACTTCATCATTGAGATTATACAAGGATTATTTTTGAAAATAATGCTAAAATATATTGTAGAATATTTAAAAAAAATTACCTGGAATTATATATGTTCACATAATAAATCAATTTATAAATTGCATACTAAAAAATTGAGATCATTATAATGGTTTTTTGTATCATCCTCACTTTATTGTGTCATATTTTATATTTTTCACCATGTTTACTTTTTAAAGAGTAATTAATTCCCAATGGGTGAATTTTTAAATATTAATTAATGATATTCATTATTTTTTTAGATAGATAAAATATTAACTCATTCATTTACTCTTAAATCAAAATTTACCAATGCAGTAATATTTTTTCATACAATCTCAAAAAAAATTAAGTATTTTTTAGTTTAAAAGTCCTTTTTTGTAAAATATTATAATCATAATTTACAAAAAAAAATATCTCCATTCCCCTCTAATGGTTATTTATATTTTTACATGATTTCATTTATTTTTTTCTCTTAGTATCTAAATGTGATAAAAAGAAAGTTGTTATGGAATGACAAGACATATATATCATTTTGATCAGGAATATTTTATCATTCATGTCAATTATTTTTTAAATAATTTCAAGAATATTATTTTCTATAAAAAGTATTTTTAATGTCATTTTGAAGATTAGTTTACATTAAAAACCATGGTTTAATGAAACATTTTTGAATTTTCCAAATAGGTTTCATTTAATTTGTACCAAAA
Source organism: Viscum album (assembly GCA_963277665.1). NCBI lineage: Eukaryota > Viridiplantae > Streptophyta > Magnoliopsida > Santalales > Viscaceae > Viscum > Viscum album. The sequence continues at coordinate 65,305,471 of OY728143.1, forward strand.
ATGTGAATGGGAAATTTGTCTTGATATTCATCAAGTGAATAAAATTTCTCACCATAATAAATATAATTTTATATGAAGTTTACCATAAATGTATCAATGTACATTTTAAAATAAAATTTTCAATATTATTTTAATTTTTTTCTAAAACATCATAAAAATAATATAATATTTTTTTAAAACTCAATGAAATGTATTAATTAATCATTTTAATATATTTTTCAACTATAGAAATAGATAGTATTGTTTTACTATGCTTTTATAGTGAATTATTTTATATTTCAATTAAAATGAATATGAATTTTAAAATTGAGTTTTTATGGACTATTTCTTTTCTATAGGTTAATCAAACTAAAAAATATGTTTTTTTGTCTTCAAAAGTTTTATATTGAAATACCGAAGATTATAAATTTTTTTCCATTTTATGGAACTTCAAAAAAAATTGTATGGATAATTTAATGGTGATTCTATTAACAACCAAATATAGTTTGTTATATTATAAAAAATTATGTGTTTTTATTTTTGTATTAAATAATGGGTGGTTCTGTTATAAACCTCCAATTCATTGGTAAAAGTGTTAAGTTAATTGATTTTATTTTACTATAAATACATTATAAAGATAAAAACAATAAGATAATGGAAATAGATATGGTAATTGGCTATATTTATGGTAAATATGTGATCAATGAATAATTTTCAATGATACCAACATTTTTTTTGGACTCTTTCAATGATTTTTTAAGGGTTATATTGATTAAGATTAACATCACATGTTCATAATTATTTATCCTTAATAATCTAGTCATTGTTAAATTTTAATACCATTTCTCTTTTTGAAAAATATATGTTTTTATGGGTTTTAATTATCTAATGTAATGCTCATATACTATAAATATTCTCTGATACCTTTCTGTTTATAATTTGCTCACTAGATATATTGAATTTTTAAATACTATTTTAACCTTACTGATATTTTTTCATCACCATTTATATGTTTTTGTTCCTTATATAATGTAGAATGATACGAATTAAGATTTCCAAGTAACCATTTCATGGGGGTGATAATGAAGTCTGAATTGGGAAGCATAATGATACATATGATAACAAAAAGGCAATGATATTATTATATAATATATTTTCAGAATAATATAAACTACTAAATCTATAATGTATTCATGAATTCATTTGATCAACTATTTCAATAGAATGATGTCGGTTTTGGATGGATAAAATTGATCACGTTTATTGGTATAAAATACCATAAACGTTTTTTTGTTTTTTTGTCATGGGATCAATTATTGCGGGTATAAGAATGTTATAATATATATTTTAAAAATAAATACAATTTATCATTCAAAATAAAATTTAATAAATTCATCCACTCATTTAGAAACCTACATAATGATAATGTTATAATATTGATATTTTTTAAAAACTCACATCTCTCCCAAAAAATATAGATAGATGACATCATAAATTCATGAAATTAATGGAATTATAATTACACATGATATTGGACATTATCAATTGAAACCATGCATCACAACATTGTATATCAAATAAAATTATTTCAAATTCATTTGTGAAATAAAACAATTACCATTGAAAACATTATTTAATGATATCTTACATTTGAAAAAAAAACATCCAATAAATTCATTTAGGAAACTCATAAATTTTTTAATTTATTTTTTGAAAACAATTTAACCACTAAAATATAAACCATAAGTAAAAATATTTAAAAAACTATATACCCTCTAAAATTTTAAAAAACACCCACTTCAAAATATAATGATTTGGTGAAAAGCACATTAGAAACAATTTTAGAATGATAATAATGTCAAAACCCTGAAATGAAAATTTGTTATGACCATAAACGATTTGGATACAAGGTTGGAAGTCCCTTACACAAACACTTTATTAGTTAGTGGATTTTTACAAGAAAATTTTTAATTTTCTATGAACATTTTTCAATATTTTAATTTTATGATTGTACATTCAAGTTTCTTTCAATTTGATATAAAATAATTGATCAATTATTTTAAAACTAATGTTATTAAATTAGAATGTTAGATAGAAAGATTTCTGATAAGAATATACCCTAACTAATTAAAATTTTCACATGATATAAATTCTAAAATTCATACCTCCCATGGAAACTATTTTCTAATCGTAAAAGGCTTGGACTAGCCACATACTCGTGACATGCCTCCTAATCCAAAAAAATAATATATACAATATTCAATCACATATAAAATAAAATGGTATTTACAATAATATTTAATAGAAATCCCACTTTTTTAATCCTTTAGTTTCACTTATGTCATCTCTCCACATGACCAAAGGTGTGTTCTCGATCAACCATAGTGGGTAACTTATTCTATGGAATTGAGTATTACAATATGTGAATGATTAATCCCAATGAATTTTCATAATTAATAATTGTACAATTTTTAATATTATGAAATTATGTATATATATATTGTTCTTCTAAGTAATCTATATAAGTAGTTTAAAATGATATAAAAATAAAACAATACGTGCTAATTTATGAAAAAGACACTTCTAAATTTCAAAATCCATGGATGTATGAAAAATGTACGAATAAATATAAAACGTGATATACATGGATATAATAATTAAATGATACAATAAATTTCAAGAGATTTCATAATCATAATATTCTATAAATCACTTCAATAAGACCTAATGTTATGATCACAGACTAAATAGTCCATCAAAATGAGAAATGAAATGTTGAAACCTACTCAAGATCATTCCAAGGTAATAGTATGAAGAAAGAATATCTATGTATACACTATGGTAAATTTTTAGAGTATGATATAAACACTTCCTTTAAAATTTCACTAGTTTGTTAACCCCATTCCATTAATAATAAATCATTTAAATTCATTCTCGAACTAGAAATAATAATTATTTTTTATCTCTGTATGAATATGTAATGAAATCAAATAACAATATTGCATGTTTTTAATTAAAAAAACTACTATGTTTTTAGACCAAAAGTGATTATGAACATTGGGAAAAAAATTATTATTTCTTTAAAACAATAAATTCATAATTTTTGAATCATAAGAAATGTATATTTTTCCTATTTTATAACATTATTTAAATTGGAATTTTTTTACCCACATTCCCATTGAAATTCTTCACTTAGCTTATTCTAGGAGTTCTGAATCCTATATGTTTAATTATTTATGTACTAGGATACAATATAAATATTATGTCCAAAAAAATCTGAAAAAATAATTTCCATAGAGTAAAAACGTCATATTACATAACATATATATTATTACAAATGATATAAACAATATTTTAAACTATTATTTTTATGAAAATTTCATCCCAATATTTCAATTATGAATTTAATCTTAAAAAATTTAAAATGGGTAAAAATTAATAAAATAAAGAATTTTTATGTTGATTAATCAATTTAGTTTTCCTAAAATGTGATTATTATAAAATTAATATAATAACTATGTAAATGTTTATGAATATTTCATTAAATAAACATCAATAATTATTATTTTGTTATAAAATATACCTTTCCTAAAAAATCAATAAAATGAATTTTAACATGGATATAAACTGATTAAGTGGATGTAAAATGGTAATTTTTAATGTTTTTATATTTTATAAAATAAGAAAAAATATAAAAGATTTTATATTTACACCAAATACATTTTTTTGTTTGCATTGATAAAACAACATATTTTTGGGACTGTGGAACTTATAAATTGTGATGCACATGCGTGGGATCAACACACTGGTGCTCTGAGTCGACCAGTCACATTACCTCAAGTGTGCCTACCCATATGTTATAAACTACCAACTAGTAATAACTATCTACTATCGATCAAGGGGAGACTATACTCTCTTTATCATATTAATAAAACACAAAAAATTAAAAAGTATTATTGGATAATATAACCATACCTATTATAATACATGTAATAGAAGATAAGATGAACCAGAAATACCTTAACAAAACTGAATAGTCGATATCCCATGCCACCATTCATGAATAAGGTCAAAATTGAAAACAAAATGTAAAAACATTGATATCTCCCATGATTGTTCAAAACCATTACTGGTTCCCTCATCTCATCCACCACCACAATCAACTAAAACAAATCCAGTCAATATAATTTTATAATGTTTTAAAAATAACAAAATAGGAGAAATAGTATTATTAGTTTAAATTTATTGAACAATAATTTATTTAATCAAATAAACCAGAATGTTCGTCGTGTCACCCGAACCACAATACCTGCTTCAACCCATCCATAAATTTGAACCATATAACATTTAAAAAAACAATTATTATAAAATAAGGTATTTCATTACCCATTTCATCTCAACTTATATTACAACCACAATTCATCTTTTCTATCACCCTATCAGTATTTGGTGAATCAGTCCCTATCTGACAACACAAGGGAATTTGGATCTTGACACCACATCCAAAACAATTTTCATGCATGTCGTGGGTCCTAAATCATCAGGTCTAGGATCCCATCTATTTTTGGAAAACATGTATGTGTCCCACATTCATTTATAAATCAATCACAAATGTGTCTTTTGAGCATTATTATATGTCCCACACATATGTATCAATCAATCACATGTTTCAGATGTCCAAAAACATCCTAATAATTAATTTCAAAATTATTTATTCTTTTTTTAAAATTTATTATTCACATCACTCCATTAATTATTTTATCATGTAAATAATTATGTAAATCCAATTATTTAATTCATCATGTAATTTTTAACATCAATTCCATTAATTATTTCAATAATTAATAAATCACATTAATTCGGTGAATTAATTCATGAATTAGTTAATCCAAATATAAATTCTCAATATTTCCATAAATAATTAAGTAATTTTTTTTTCAAATTAGTTCAAAAATCTCTATACCTCAATAAGTAATTCATAAATTATTTATACCAATTCAACAATATAAATATCCCTAATTTCACAACCCCTTTATTAATTAATTTTCCAAATTATTTAATTCATCTTGGGATACTAAATTTATGATCATCAAATAGAAGTTATATAATTATATAAAAATAATTCATATTTTTAATATAATAATTATAATTTATACCACATACCTAAACATTTGGATAAACAGTCACCCGCATAAATCATCATTAAGCGAAGAATAATGTTGAAGAATGATATCTATAATGGGAATATAAATCCAAAATAAAATGAATCATGATCAAAAAATAAATAATCTATATACAAAAATATTACAGCATTATCCTTTAAAAATGGATCTAGTTCCAACAAAAATAGTATAACATCACAGCAAAAGATAAGGAAGAAATAAGAGAGAAAAATTAAACCACAAGTGATTATGATCATTTACCATGAGTGCTAACGATATACATGTTGGAAATTGAATATTGAATAATAGAGGTCATGATCTTTTAGAATCCATTAAAGAGCCTAATAAAACAAGTGGAAAAGGTTTTTTTGAATTGGTTTGATTTTACGTTAAAATTGGGATTCAAATATTTTTAAATGTAAAATTGGTGTAATTACAAACATGTTCATGGTTTCCAGGTAAGGGGATCAATATTTGGAAATAAATGGACCTAAATCATGTGCATATTCTTGGTTCATGTGAGTGAATGATTTCTCCAATGAGGGCAAACAGTTTGGATAACCATGCGCCATCCATGCAATCCCACTTTGTCATCAACTGTACATTTTTCTTGGGTATGGTCCATGGTTTTGAAAAATTATCCACCAACTATTAAATTCCCCTTTTCATACATTTTTATACAATTTTCACCCCAAAAAACGCAATATAATAACAAAAACAATTATAAAATAGTACATCAAAACTTGCTTAAGAGATCTTCAAAATTAGTCAGGATCTTTCTATATCCCCACATTATAACAACTCATCCTGTTACAATACTCATAAGAATCTATATGATTCTAATGTAGAATGATTGGTACACTAAGAAAAAATATCTTCTTAACCCTCCATGGTATCCTTCTTCCCATGAACATGTTCCAACAATACATTATCTATCAGAAATCTCTTTGCTCACAACACTTTCTCACTATGATCAAACACACATATGTAATTCCCCTCAAAGGATGAACCAATGTCAGACTCAAGATCATCTATATTCATTACATGGGTAGGGTCAATATGATACTACCATTGTTGTAAAACATGAAAAAACTCATGCATTGAAATGTGCCTCTATTGAAGAACTTATCGGTACACCACCAGTTTGATCCTCTATTGTAGAGACCCGTATCCTGACGTACATGGACATTACATTACTTTTGCGGAATACTTAGTACATAACAAAAAACACACACTAAAGGATCGTAATAGATTAGTGTCTTTGGAAACTCGGAACGTAATCTTCTAATCCTGGTGAATGTTCTTCAATATCTCCCATAAAGGTCATCCCTTTTTTTTACCTAAAACCTTTCTTTATATCCTGGGGAAAAGAAAACATAAAAGGGTGAGCTCAAATGCTCAGTAACGGTAAACAAAAGAAATATCAATCACATCATATATATAAGAACATAGCTTTTGGAAATCTTAACCTGCAAAAAAGCTCATAATATCATAACATTGGGTAAATCATGGCAGTGAAATGTAATCACAATAATCATAACTTAAAACATGAAACTTTGTTGCATTCACACATAATCATAGAGAATCATTTCTTGTTAGTCAAGACTCATTGCCAAGACTATCTTAGTGGACAAAGTCCCTTTCTGAATCGAGTAACCCTCGTTTCAGTCCTGTTTCACTGAACCGGTATAACCTACCATTCCAGCCATGTCTATCTCATGAGATATAAAATCATTACCCAATGCATTGGAGGGATATATAGGTCCCATCCATCTTATAATGAATCCTTTCTTATGTGTGCCACATAATCATAAAACATACATCATCGCATAACACATGTAACAAAAATGGGATTCTTGAAACATCATGACATCATAAATCAATTCATATAAGATAACGGAATTCATAAAAATAATTCCATAACAACATAGTCAAATCAATGTAAAAATATTGATAGAAACAGAACCCTTTATTATCTTAGATGGAAAATAATCTTTGATAAAACACTTGAATTGAATTCTTGAGGAAAATATCCTTTCTTCTTCAAAATCAATTTCTTTTCACAAAACATCATGCAATTTTAAAAGAAAGAGATTTTATTGAAAATAGTCATGAAATCTTTTAGAGGAAGCTTCATGAAAATAAGGCTTTATAAAACAGTAGAAATTTGTTCGTGCCGTATAAGTTAAAAAAAACATTCTTCGTACTTTTGTCGGAAAAGTCAAAAAGTACCTTGTATGAAAAACGACAAAAGATTCATTTCATATCTTTTACTAAAAACTCACCTAAGGGTAAAATTGGATTTAAACTATTGTAATTGGATGGAAATAATATTACATATTTATGAAACATTGATGTGGATGATAAAATACACCCCAGTAAATACTTACGAATAAACAATCTCGGATAAAAATGAGATTGTGATATTTCCCTTACCTTAGGTCCGACTTGCTTTGTAAGTGTCCGAACCTCCTGTATAATGATTTAAATCATGTTATTGACTTATTACAGAATCATATTAATTGTTATGATATCATATATGGTTCACTTATGACATTATATTACCCGTTCTTTTGTAAATTCCATGTTAAAGAAGCGTTTTGGGTAAAATCGTTTCATTTATCGTAGCTGTTTTGACTTGTTGTTCTTGACGTCATTATTACTTATATCATGATTTATTTACTTCCAGAATATAAAATATCATTTATATATCATATATATTCAGTATATATATATATAATAGATAGATAAATAAAATGAAAAACACCGTTCATGGAGACGGTAGTCCGTACGTACGCATGAACGCTGTTTTTCTTTCCTTATTGTCTTGAATGGAAGTGAGTAGATGACATACATATATATATACATAAATCCAGTATCATTATTATTTCATATAATTCATTAGTACTTATTATATATACTTTATAATGATTCTTAAATGGTTAACATGGAGAATGAATCTCATCGCGTCGTGGAGACGGTAGTCCGTACGTACGCACGAGCGATGATATCATTTCTATAAATATTGAATTGGAGTGGAGTGGATTATACAATATATCAGAATCAATATGATGTTTTAATAACTATGTATAGTTATTCTTTACACCATTATACCCATCCATGTAAGGTGGTGGTGGAAAATAGATTACACCACGGCGTGGAGACGGTATTCCGTACGTACGCACGCGCGGTGATTTCTTTTTCCGTAGGATGGATAGATGGTGAAATAGGGTTGTTTCATACTTATAATAACATATCAGTATATGAGTGATACTGATGTTATTACTTCATAATGAAACAACCTAAGAAGAAGAAGTGGATGAAGAAATAAAGAGGAAAGAATTGGTAACGGTAATTACCTCTTCTTTGAAGCGCCTCTTTGAGACCTCCTCTTAGGGCACTAGAATTGGTCTTTGAGGAAGACCAGAACCTCTAGGATGTTTCTAGGGAAGTGGAGAAGAGATTTTGGCAGGGTTTGGCCGAGCTTGAGTGCTCAAATTGGTGTGAGGAGGAGGGGGAGGAGGTGTCCTTTTATAGGAGAGGAGAGGGGCACCTTAGGAATATCTCAAAATATTATTTTATAATAAAGTCAAAATCGGTTTATAATGGTTCCAAAGGGTCTTATTTCGAAGATAAAGTGGGGATGGGTCGAAATCCTATCAACCAATAGAATTTAGACAAGTTTGGGATATTATTTTAACCTTATCAATTAGATTTAACTCTAAGTTAAATAATTTAACTTTTACCATGTCTTTTTGTTTTCTTTCACTATATGGTTAATAAACATACTATAACATGCCAAAAGAACCCCAAATTGTTTATTATTAATATATATATCCTTATCTATGTCATTGGGCCGAACCTTAGATTTTTAGGAATAAAATATCAATTAATAATATAATATTTAATTTAAAAACTATTTTGTGTCAATTTTGACACTATTTGATATATGATTTTTGTGAGAGTCATAACAGAATTAAATGTTCGAACCAAGTTAATTAGATAAACATTAATATATCATAGTAACCTAGAAAATTAGTGGAATTCATAAAAAGTCTCAAATTACATTTATTTTGGTGTTTATAACATCAATTATGTCAATATTTCATTAATAAGATAATTACTGCATCATCATTGTGTCATCAATAAATTAAATTATTTAAAGTATAAAAATTACAAATAAAATACCATTATGTAGGAAATCTTTTTATCTTTCTAATGAATATTTATAATCTAAAATCCAACATATATAACCCTATGTAAAAATTGTTTTTATAAAAGATATATGCTTGTATCATTTTTGTATTCATTTTAACTTAATTAAAATAAAGTGTCATTATCACTTACAAGTGGATCAATGAGGTCCCAAAATCTACCCAAAGATGACCATGGTCGACCATGTATCAACCAATATGGTTAAGACACGTTTTAGGGTAATTTAATATTATTATAATATTATTTTTTAACCCTTATTTACCGGATTTACCCTTAACCATGGTAAATAAAATATTTACTGCAGTAATTATTCTTAATGTCTAAAAATAAAAGTTACCTATTTACACAATTTGAACATCTTGATTCCAAATATGGAATACATTTTTCTAAATTCAAAACACAGAAGTGGCAGAAATTATTTTAAAATTAATTCCCGCTGTCAAAACAAAAAGCGTGTTTTTAAGAGATAATAACTATCAAAAGATTGACACTTGTTTATGTTCGGTTTAATTGTAAAATTGTGTCCAATGACCAACATTATATTAAGTGGTAAAAATATATTCTAAATATACTTTAAAACCATTCAATATTATAATTTAACCACATAAGATATTATGATGAAAAAAGTTGTTTTTAATTAAAATATAGCGTGTTTTTACTATTCATTAAAATATGAAAGTTATCGGAAAAATATCAAAAATTTATCTAATGTAAATTTTTACATCCTGATTCAAAAGAAGAATATTATTTTGTCAAATTGAACATATAATCATGTCAAAAACTATATTTAATGTGGGTGCGCCATCAAAAGGCGGTAAAACTGCATTTTTTGAAAAATACTTATTTTACCCGAAAAATTTATTTTGTTCTTATACCATGTTCTAGAAATGTGTAAGATGAATAATAATGTTATAAAATTCGAAATTTAGTTAATACTATTCATAATGGCTAGTTCATGACAATATTATAATAATATAACATTGTTTATTAAAACCCGGTATTGCGTACAACACACGCTATCGAGGAAGGTCGCGATTGCGTGTAATGCAAGCCAAGTCAGGGTTGCGTGTCGTGAAAGAATCCTTCGTTGTTTCGTATAACAGAATCCAACCATATTTCATTTATACATTTAATATATATATATATACACTCAATGTTGCACAGAATAACTATTATCAAAATTGTGTGTAACACGGTCCAAGAATAGTGTTGCGTATACTGCAAGCTAATACGGTGTTGCGTATAGCACAAGGTAATCTTGGTGTAGAATAAAACATAAGACATTAATGAAATTAAAATAATATTTTTCATAAAATCTCGGGGTGTTACATTCTACCCCCCTTAAAATTAATTTCGCCCTCGAAATTCGTCAGGGTTATAAATGGTTTACTATTTGAAAGTTTCTTTGATAGAAACCCACATCGTAAAAAGGAATACCAAAACTTATCTTTAAAAACAAAAGTATGAAACATAACAGTTACCCAAATAAACTAATCACTGGGTTTCCACATAGGTGAAAATATGGATATGGAAGAGAAATCTAACAATCATGTTTTGATGGAGAGTGGTAGAGAACATGGCTATGGAAAAGCCAGCAATCACAAAGCCATAAATTTGTGACGATCTAGGGTACCATTTGATTCATCGGATATAAGGGCACTAGGAAAACATTTTTGGTTTTCAATATCATTTCCCTAAAGTTGATGAAATTGGAATTAGAAGAAATACTTTCGTGATTTTGGTATAGTCTCACTATTTGTCGTTCTTTGGACAATTTCTACTTCATCTCTTAAAGAAATGAAGTTGAATTTGTCATTCGTGATGTGTTAGCAGATCATGTGATAGAATGATGGGTCATTCTATCTGTCTCAAACAAAAGGTTAGAAAAGTTATCAAAAAATACATAAGTCCATTTATAGTGATATTAATCATATATGGTTCCTAAAATGAACTTATACTTCACATATCATACTGATTAATATAATAAAACTAGTTTCTACTAAACAGGGACTTCCTGTAGGCCAGTGGTAGGCGATAAAGGCCAGTCGCACTTCGGTTGTGGGTTCGATTCCTACAGCCTTGTCCGAAGCGATGGGCTGTCGCCCGTCCTGCAGGTTGTCCTTTTTCTAAAACTACATTACTACAACATCCCATCAATAATATCGAAAATCTTCTATCCTTAAACAATACTAACTTATGTCCAACATAATCCATTCTAATCTTTAGGCTTATCCATAATACTACAGTCCACTCTCATAACATAGTGAAAACGATTACCAGAGATTTAACACCATCGTCGATCCCCATATATCATAAGATATGTTTTGTTGGTCACATTCCAAACATTCAAAGTCCTTAATTGTGTATTCTCTTGAATACCTTATTGAAAACATGAATGTAGTTAAAAGTTAACACTTTCCACATACCAAAATCCTCAAAATTCTATATACTCAAACCATGATATCACTTAGTCCTTATATCAATCATGAGCTCATGAATACAATCAATCATCTCATTATCGTCTTATCCCTTCATTATGCGCATATCATCTTATTTCCAAAAATATCTCAATCACTTCGAATACCACATTAGACCAATACATAAATATTCCAATACACCATAAAAGTACCTCAACAACATTATTCTTGAATACCAATACATAAACACTTCAGTCCATCCACATCAATGACTGTACTGGAATAAGTCCTTCCTTGATTTAGAAGTATCTTTTTAGGTCAGGGCATTGAGTTGGGTAATGCCCATGTTCTCCACAAATAAGACATTGAACTCCATAACAGTCTGTCACCCTATGACCCTTTTCTCCACACAGATAACATCGGTCCCTCCATTTGAGGTATTCCTCAAGGTTCTTCTTCCCTTCTTTAGAAATCTCAATCTTCCTTTCTTTATGCTCCTCAACATGCGAACATGCATAATAGTTTATCTTCCTCTTCTTTGATGAATTAGGCATACCAATAAATTTCACCTTGTTAATCATATATCGTGATGACTGATTTGGCATAATCACAATATCTTCATCTTTAGGCATTACACAATTTTGTTGCTCATAGTCACCAATTTTTCCATTGGATTCAATGTTAACCGAATTCCTTCTGGTTCCCTCCATTAACTAAAACAAAAAAAGAATTTTGTGAGAGACGAAATCATGCTAGGGAAGACAACATAGTAAAGGAGGAGAACCCTCAATATCTAACATCTTAGGTTAAATTCTAAGATCGTTACCGTAGTTCTATGACTATATCCTATACGTATACTTATCCTTAGGGACATCCCTAGACATACCTTAGAAATATCTATAGGGATCTCACTAACGTTTTCGCATCCTAGTTTCCAAAGGTTGACTAAACCTTTCCTCTGATACCAACTGTAGAGACCCGTATCCTGACGTACATGGACATTACATTACTTTTGCGGAATACTTAGTACATAAAAAAAACACACACTAAAGGATCGTAATAGTTTAGTGTCTTTGGAAACTCGGAACGTAATCTTCTAATCCTGGTGAAAGTTCTTCAATATCTCCCATAAAGGTCATCCCTTTTTTTTACCTAAAACCTTTCTTTATATCCTGGGGAAAAGAAAACATAAAAGGGTGAGCTCAAATGCTCAGTAAGGGTAAACAAAAGAAATATCAATCCCATCATATATATAAGAACATAGCTTTTGGAAATCTTAACCTGCAAAAAAGCTCATAATATCATAACATGGGGTAAATCATGGCAGTGAAATGTAATCACAATAATCATAACTTAAAACATGAAACTTTGTGGCATTCACACATAATCATAGAGAATCATTTCTTGTTAGTCAAGACTCATTTCCAATACTATCTTAGTGGACAAAGTCCCTTTCTGAATCAAGTAACCCTCTTTTCAGTCCTGTTTCACTGAACCGGTATAACCTACCATTCCAGCCATGTCTATCTCATGAGATATAAAATCATTACCCAATGCATTGGAGGGAGATATAGGTCCCACCCATCTTATAATTAATCCTTTCTTATGTGTGCCACATAATCATAAAACATACATCATCGCATAACACATGTAACAAAAATGGGATTCTTGAAACATCATGACATCATAAATCAATTCATATAAGATAAAGGAATTCATAAACATAATTCCATAACAACATAGTCAAATCAATGTAAAAATATTGATAGAAACAGAACCCTTTATTATCTTAGATGGAAAATAATCTTTAATAAAACACTTGAATTGAATTCTTGAGGAAAATATCCTTTCTTCTTCAAAATCAATTTCTTTTCACAAAACATCATGCAATTTTAAAAGAAAGAGATTTTATTGAAAATAGTCATGAAATCTTTTAGAGTAAGCTTCATGAAAATAAGGCTTTATAAAACAGTAGAAATTCGTTCGTGCCGTATAAGATAAAAAAAACATTCTTCGTACTTTTGTCGGAAAAGTCAAAAAGTACCTTGTATGAAAAACGACAAAAGATTCCTTTCATATCTTTTACTAAAAACTCACCGAAGGGTAAAATTGGATTTAAACTATTTTAATTGGATGGAAATAATATTACATATTTATGAAACATGGATGTGGATGATAAAATACACCCCAGTAAATACTTACGAATAAACAATCTCGGATAAAAATGAGATTGTGATATTTCCCTTACCTTAGGTCCGACTTGCTTTGTAAGTGTCCGAACCTCCTGTATAATGATTTAAATCATGTTATTGACTAATTACAGAATCATATTCATTTTTATGATATCATATATGGTTCACTTATGACATTATATTACCTGTTCTTTTGTAAATTCCATGTTAAAGAAGCGTTTTGGGTAAAATCGTTTCATTTATCGTAGGTGTTTTGACTTGTTGTTTTTGACGTCATTATTACTTATATAATGATTTACTGACTTCCAGAATATAAAATATGATTTATATATCATATATATTCAGTATATATATATATAATAGATAGATAAATAAAATGAAAAACATCGTTCATTGAGATGGTAGTCCGTACGTACGCATGAACGCTGTTTTTCTTTCCTTATTGTCTTGAATGGAAGTGAGTAGATGACATACATATATATATACATAAATCCAGTATCATTATTATTTCATATAATTCATTAGTACTTATTATATATACTTTATAATCATTCTTAAATGGTTATCATGGAGAATGAATCTCATCGCGTCGTGGAGACGGTAGTCCGTACGTACGCACGAGCGATGATATCATTTCTATAAATATTGAATTGAATTGGAGTGGATTATAAAATATATCAGAATCAATATGATGTTGTAATAACTATGTATAGTTATTCTTTACACCATTATACCCATCCATGTAAGGTGGTGGTGGAAAATAGATTATACCACGGCGTGGAGACGGTATTCCGTACGTACGCACGCGCGGTGATTTCTTTTTCCATAGGATGGATAGATGGTGAAATAGGGTTGTTTCATACTTATAATAACATATCAGTATATGAGTGATACTGATGTTATTACTTCATAATGAAACAACCTAAGAAGAAGAAGTGGAAGAAGAAATAAAGAGGAAAGAATTGGTAACGGTAATTACCTCTTCTTTGAAGCGCCTCTTTGAGACCTCCTCTTAAGGCACTAGAATTGGTCTTTGAGGAAGACCAGAACCTCTAGGATGTTGCTAGGGAAGTGGAGAAGAGATTTTGTCAGGGTTTGGCCGAGCTTGAGTGCTCAAATTGGTGTGAGGAAGAGGGGTAGGAGGTGTCCTTTTATAGGGGAGGAGAGGGGCCCCTTAGGAATATCTCATTATTTTATATTAAAGTCAAAATCGGTTTATAATGGTTACAAAGGGTCTTATTTCGAAGGTAAAGTGGGAATGGGTCGAAATCCTATCAACCAATAGAATTTAGACAAGTTTAGGATATTATTTTAACCTTATCAATTAGATTTAACTCTAAGTTAAATAATTTAACTTTTACCATGTCTTTTTGTTTTCTTTCACTATATGGTTAATACACTTACTATAACATGACAAAGGAACCCCAAATTGTTTATTATTAATATATATATCCTTATCTAAGTCATTTGGCCGAACCTTAGATTTTTAGGAATAAAATAACAATTAATAATATAATATTTGATTTAAAAACTATTTTGTGTCAATTTTGACACTATTTGATATATGATTTTTGTGAGAGTCATAACAGAATTAAATGTTCGAACCAAGTTAATTAAATCAACATTAATATATCATAGTAACCTAGAAAATTAGTGGAATTCATAAAAAGTCTCAAATTACATTTATTTTGGTGTTTATAACATCAATTATGTCAATATTTCATTAATAAGATAATTACTGCATCATCATTGTGTCATCAATAAATTAAATTATTTAAAGTATAAAAATTACAAATAAAATACCATTATGTAGGAAATCTTTTTATATTTCTAATGAATATTTATAATCTAAAATCCAACATATATAACCCTATGTAACAATTGTTTTTCTAAAAGATATATGCTTGTATCATTTTTGTATTCATTTTAACTTAATTAAAATAAAGTGTCATTATCACTTACAAGTGGATCAATGGGGTCCCAAAATCGACCCAAATATGCCCATGGTCGACCATGTATCAACCAATAGGGTTAAGACACGTTTTAGGGTAATTTAATATTATTATAATATTATTTTTAACCCTTATTTACCAGATTTACCCTTAACCATGGTAAATAAAGTATTTACTGCAGTAATTATTCTAAATGTCTAAAAATAAAAGTTACCTATTTACACAATTTGAACATCCTGATTCCAAATATGGAATCCATTTTTCTAAATTCAAAACACAGAAGTGGCAGAAATTAATTTAAAATTAATTACCGCTGTCAAAACAAAAAGCGTGTTTTTAAGAGATAATAACTATCAAAAGATTGACACTTGTTTATGTTCGGTTTAATTGTAAAATTGTGTCCAATGACCAACATTATATTAAGTGGTAAAAATATATTCTAAATATACTTTAAAACCATTAAATATTATAATTTAACCACATAAGATATTACGATGAAAAAAGTTGTTTTTAATTAAAATATAGCGTGTTTTTACTATTCATTAAAATATGAAAGTTATCGGAAAAATATCAAAAATTTATCTAATGTAAATTTTTACATCCTGATTCAATAGAAGAATATTATTTTGTCAAATTGAACATATAAACATGTCAAAAACTATATTTAAAGTGGGTGCGCCATCAAAAGGCGGTAAAACTGCATTTTTTTAAAAATACTTATTTTACCCGAAAAATTTATTTTGTTCTTATACCATGTTCTAGAAATGTGTAAGATGAATAATAATGTTATAAAATTCGAAATTTAGTTAATACTATTCATAACGGCTAGTTCATGACAATATTATAATAATATAACATTGTTTATTAAAACCCGGTATTGCGTACAACACACGCTATCGAGGAAGGTCGCGATTGCGTGTAATGCAAGCCAAGTCAGGGTTGCGTGTTGTGAAAGAATCCTTCATTGTTTCGTATAACAGAATCCAACCATATTTCATTTATACATTTAATATATATATATATACACTCAATGTTGCGCAGAATAACTATTATCAAAATTGTGTGTAACACGGTCCAAGAATAGTGTTGCGTATACTGCAAGCTAATACGGTGTTGTGTATAGAACAAGGTAATCTTGGTGTAGAATACAACATAAGACATTAATGAAATTAAAATAATATTTTTCAAAAAATCTCAGGGTGTTACATCTATGAATCCTCAATCTGTCCAACATACATGGGTACCATCTTTCCTATCTTTTAATCATACAAATACCAAATCATTGATAAAAAAAGGAATATAATACCATCTTATGTATATTATAGGTTCCATTAACGTCTATCATCATATGAATTCTGTCTATATTGAGTCGTAGCTATATAACATTGAATCAACTATTCATACTCCAACATCTCCTACATGACACTATCTCCAGAGTTTTTGGAATTATATTCCTCCATATAGGATAGAGGTTACCTGTATGACATATCATAAATATCCAAATATTTTTTATCATAAATTGTTTCCCAAAAAATATTGTTATAGGAGACTGCACAAAATATAGGTTTTTCTCCAAATAACAAGTGAATTCTTGGACACATTATAATATTATATCCTCAATCACCACTTTTCCAAATTCTGAATACCAATCTGTTAGAGTGAGAAAATTAATACTTATTAAAACATGTATACCAAGTTCCTTTTTTAAGCCCTATCATAAAAACAAATTTAAACATGAATCTCGTTCTGAAACAGTAGTATGTGGAACCCCATGAAACCATACCATCTCTCTTACATAAAACATTTCCAATTTCTCAACTGAGAAACTCTCATGTACTGGTAGGAAATAATATATCATGTTCAAACGTTCAAAAATTACCCAAACATTTTTAATCATTCAAGGAATCTTAAGGATACTCACAGCAAAGTATAAAGTAACATCATTCCACTTCCATTCGTGAATGGGATTCGAAGGTAGAAAACCACATGGTCATTGGAGATCACCCTTCACTTGCATGAATATGTAGCACCATGTTATGAACCCTAATATCTACTTTTTAATGCATAACTAACAATAATTTCATCATATCTCAATATATATATAGGCCAATATTGGATGTACCACCCACTTTGAAGTATGAAATTCCTGTATATGCCCCCCATGCTTATAAGATCTAAAAGATGATTCTTGAAATGTGTGATCATATCCCTATATATGATCAAATATTATGGGACACCAAACCATTATGGCTTTCCGTTATAGTCAAGAATTCATGTTCCTCATACTTCATGAACTCCATCATTATCAAAAGTATATAATCTTCTGCAACAGATATGAGATTCATCCATTTCATACACTCCACAACAGCAACGTACATCTCAGTTAGATGTTCATAATCTTCCAGACAGTAGTAGACTCCTCAACTACATGAGTCTTAGTTTATCATCTTATGCCATCAATAAAATTGATTCCCTTCTTGAGTGTGTATTCTAGATAAATGTCGAATGAAAACATATTATCAACCCATACCCATTTCCACTGTTTCAAATATCACTTCAAGATGATATAATGTATGTTATTCTGATCTTTATAAAAGTTATTATATTTTCCCAACTGATATGGAACGAAACATATCAATCCTAAACAACTACATCCAACTCAAGGTTTGGTGTTGCTTAATTCTAATCATGTGACCTTAGTTGCAGCTTCCCAAATTCCCAGACTCAATCACCCTACATCATCACAGATCCATGTCCAATCCATGAGGTTTTATAAAACATTGTGTACTCATTACCTATACTGGGTATGATAAATATTTGTGTTGTTTTCAAGAACTTATTTATCTTATATAATTCATTGTCACATGTTTATGATCATCCAATCTTTATCTCCTTCATGGTCAAGCCTGAAAAAGGTTCCACCAAATGGGAAATGTCCAGATTGAAACTATAATAGTATCCATAAAATTGTAAACATAATTTCATAATGAAAATGTTATAGTGATGATTTGAAGATAAAACTACATATTATTTCTCATGGTCCATTGGCATGCATTACTACGAGATTGTGATACCTCAAAAGTGTACTTGTTCTCTCCTCAAATGAAACCTAGATATATTGTAAAACAAATGGTGATATATTAGAGTTATAAGGATGATGTAAATATTTTTGAAATTATCATATTGAGGTTTTTTAAAAAATAGGATGGCATCCACAACATAACAACAAATTTATATAGGTACACGTGGAATATTTTTTTCAACAATATCATAAATACAACTTGTGAATTCATCAACATGAATGATAACATGAAAATAGCTTAATGTTCATACCTACTTATAATAGGACTCCAATATATATCATAACATAAAACTCTCAAATAATGATACCTTGATCTCAATTAAATCTTTTTGAACCACATTCTCCACTCAACTATTCTGAATGTTCATTGATAGATGGAAGATGATATCGGTTATTCAAATTCTTCTAATTTAACATCTAACAGTCCAAAAATAAGTGAAACCTCAAATCATCATTATTTGAATAAAAATATGAGATATCCAATGTGATTTACTCATAGAAAAAAACCCCTTGTCCATCCATACTCTAGCATGTCTTGTGTTACAAAATCTATTTTGGATCCATTATATGATGTGTAATAGAAAATGACACAGCTATAGGCATGACTTGAATAGTGAAATCCCCATATCTCTCAGGTGGAATCCCTAATATGTATTTAGGAAATAAATTATGAAATTGGTCAACTATAGGTGAAATTAAATCCTATTTCACGCCCTAATCATCCAGCAACATGGTAGGAATATTGGCAGTGATCACCCCCATTAGTTAACTGAATGCCCCTACATGATCGTCCTAGATGTCCGAATCTACATTGGGTACATAACTCTCTCCATTAATAGATGTAAAAATCACTCTCATGTGTTTATAATCAATGTTGTATTGGAATGACACAATCCATTTCATTGCCATAATTAGATCAATGATAGACATTTCAAGGATATAATGAATCCAGTCGAAATGATACTACCCAACATTGAGAGAACACCCCTTGTACAGTCAGATGTTTCTCAAATGATATCCAAATGGTTTATATATATTCTCACCCAATCAAATACTCCACCAATAGGGTCAATACATTCACAATTTTTGAATAAATAATTAAATGAGGTAAACCAATATAAAAAAAAGTTAAAACTAGCATAGAATCCACATGAATATTACATCTAAATATCGATGTTCTAGCATCACAATCCACCAGTATTGTGTAAACGAAATAAAATTATCCTTCTCATATTCCCTATTATCCACAATGATTCCCATGGGATATAATGGTCTTATAATATGGGTGATCTTAACCATAAGCTCCACATCCACTACATTAATTTACACAACTAGTAGAACTCCATCTATAAAACTGATAAGTTGTAAAATATCTCCATTTACTACACATATTCTATCTATATACTCCCTCATTACTCATATGTAATGGGATTGGGAAAAACCTATTAATAATTCCCACCTTGTCATAGGCTTGTCACACTACTAGTGGTTAGGGAAGATGTTTATGATAGAGGCTCGACCAAACTGATGGGTGAGAGATCACCCATGTAAGATCCAATGTAACTGATCCCTCTTTCTGTCTACACTACATACAACATACCAAGATAAAATTATTATAATGATACTCCCTAGTGATGGAATTCATACATTTCATCCATGAATATGAAACATCATGTCTTCTATATGAAGTTTCTATCAGGTTCCCCTAAAATATGAGATCCAAATTCACAAATTCTGAAAACATCTTCAACATCAATATATTCACTTGGGAATTAATCAAACCTTTATTCCAATCATAAATCCTATTTTATATATTATCATAATATCTTTAAAATGATATACAAAAGAGTTGTAAATCTGTATAGGGTCCATCATAGTTAATCACAGACGTACTCTTTTGAGTCAACTACATGATCTCAACTGCTCTCTCATTCCCGATCATCTCCAAATATAAGTGATACCCAAACTACTACCGAATGTCCTTCCAATATATAGTCAGAATCCACCCCACTCAAGTATGTACGTCCCACTAGTACTTTTCATGACCACGTTACATATACAAATACTTATTGAGCTTCTTCCCAACATGAGTCACCATGTGGTAAAAAATAGTGTAAATTGACTCAATCCATAACACTACTACCAGAAGTCAATCCTATCCAGTTAATATTTTTTGGTTATTAATAATTCAATCCCTAATAATATGCTTTTCATTGTACTCCCTTTTACTTTTTTGATGAATTGTACGAAATGATCCACGTTTTCCCATAACTGGTCACTGACGCCCTCACCAGGGACCATTGATGAATCAAGTTTCACTACAAGAAAATAATCTCCATCCATGTCCATCTATAATATTCTCAATATTAATTTTCAATGAGGAATAACACAACAATATCAGAAAAAAAACATAGAAAATATATCACAACATTATGAAATTTAAGTATGAGAACCCACACAAAAATTACTACAAATATTTCCACAAAACCCCACAACATTATCAAAACACCGAAACTATCACTACCCTTAACCATATAGAATTTAGTTCATTGTTATCATTGTATAAAATCATTCTCTAATTTTTTTTCTCTCATTGTTATCCCATTTAATCACAATTTGAATCTTTTAATATTTTTCTGTTCATCTTTATAAACATTTTTTCTTTAAAAACACAATCAAGGAAAAACATTTCATGATTAAAAAAATACCAAAACCTTATTTCCCATGAATTCCTAAAATTAGGCACTTCAAAAAATAATATTGAGTGCCTCAAATTATGTATGCATACTCGAATTTTGTTCCATAACATTCCATGAGTCATATTTCAGAACATCTCCAAAATAAATTTTAGATAACAAAACATGTGTGTCAAATATGGTAAATTAAAATAAATTTTTAATATAAAATATCAGCAATAATTATCTCACCTTGGGTATATGGGTTTTCTCCCAAAAATGGGCTTTCTAATCCCATGCATGAAATCATGACCATGGCCCGACACTTCGTAGTATAAGTTTTTACATTATCCAAATAGTAGACAAAATAAATGAAAACAAAATTGTTCTTTTCTAACACAATATAATATCCCATACAGGGTTCCCGACACTTGTGACTTGTCCTTATCGGTCACAAGACCCTAAGAACGCCCCCATTATGCCAGATGATGAAGACTGTAACGGTGGTATACCTGCAACCATATGGAGACTATACCTTCATTATCAGAGTAATAAACCATTATGAAATAAAAAATAAATGGAAAATAATGTTATCATATCTATATTAATATTATTACAAAATGATGACTAAAACTAGAACTACAATATAAAAACTGAACTATATATTTTCCATGCCAATGTGAATTCCAAGTATCAATATTAAATCCAAAAAGTGAAGACAATGAAAACTCCCAAGTGGGTCTCAATCCACATATAGAACCCTCATCCATGATCTATCCCAAATCACCCATTTATGAATGGGCCTTTTCTGTTATCCATTTCTATGAACATCAAGTTTATACTGGTACCAATCAGGCATCCCATGTAAGGTGTGAGTAGAACTCAGTAGACCACCACCCATGATGTATAATACAAATCCATTCAATAATAGTGTATGATGTTCTTTAATGATTGAAACCCAATAAATAAATTTAATTGTTTAAATTTATTAAATTTTCATTTATTTAACTGCAACCACTTAGTTCACAAGGACAGCTGAACTAAAATACCAACATCATCCCATGTTAGAGTGAAAAAATATCACATATTTATGTCATAATTCATTAAAACAAATGATATTTCATTAAACATTTCATTTAAATTTATGTTACAACTAATTAGAACTGCATTCCAATGACATCATTTTGGGCTTAGAATTTCATATTTTGCACCCCATGAGTATTTGGATCATCATTACCTATCACACACTCATGGGTATATGGTGCATTATTCCTTATGTTGTACAATTTTCATAAATTATTTATTTCCAAGAACATCAAGGTTAGTGCCCCATGGGTATTTGGATCATCAGTCTATATCCCACAAATATTTATCAATCCACCACATATGGATGTTTAGGGAATCATTCTAAATGTAACACCCATATATCAACAAATAACATAAATCACAAGTACCCATATATCACATTAAATAATTCAAGAATTAAAATAACTAATTTAACAATTGATAATTCACTTCATCCCATGAATTATTTCAATACCTAATTTATCATTTTAATCCCATAAATTAATTCTTTAATTAATTTTTCACATCAATTCCATTAATTAATCTAATAAAAAATCACATTAATTATAATATTTAAATAAAAAAAATTACTGAATACAATTTGAGAATCCAAATATCTCATTATTTAAATCAATAATAAATTATTGAAATCAATTCTATTATCTTGATACATAATTAATTAATTCAATATTTACTTATTCAAATATTATACCCTCAATATCAACTATTTCAAAAAAAAATTATTAATTAATTTACCAAGTTATGTAAGGAAATTTATGAAAATATATTTAAAACCCCATTTCATTGAAATTATACATTTATATACACATAATTCAAATCAGGAAATTGTGATTTAGAATTTATAACTCCTACCACAATTCAATAATAAATTCCTTCCAATGAAAATCCCCAATTTGATCGAAATAATGATAAAGAACAATAACTAGTCTAGAAACATATTTCAAAAATCAGAAGAATACAGATCCAACAATCCTATATCATCATACAACTAAACTAGATCTAAATGCTAAATAACGATATGTCTAACAACGAATATAGAAGAAAACATAAATCCAATGGATAAGGCAGATACATTAGAGAAAAGGAAAACCCCATTGGATTATGATTTCTTACTGGGGGAGGGGGTTCATATCTTCGATCTGTAAAATGAACAATAATAATGGAGGCCAAGAGGCTTTATAATCCATATAGGATCCTAAAATGAATGAAATATGTTATGTATTAGTTGGGATGATTTTTGGTAAAATGGGGTTTCAAGAATTTTTACAACTGACTATTTGTGTAATTAAATTTTTTGCACTTTTTATAGGGCATGGGAACATGGTTTCAAAAATAGTAGTCATAATTAAAGTTACACTCCTTAGGGGGTTTGAAAAAGTTTCTTAAGCGGGAGAACATTTTGAAAAATATTTTCCCATCTATGAAATCCACCTCTATGAGGGGTTTAATAGTATGTAGGGTCTTGGTGTAAGGTTTGGGGAAAATGTTTGTTGTCCATGCACAAATCATTTTCATCCATTTTCTCAAAATTTAACCAAAACACACACTATATTATACCAATATTAAAAATACTCAATGTATGGAAAAATATTATCTAGTTACAATCTCAAAAAATCCCCAAAAAAGGATAGAAAATTAATAAAATTCCCATATATCTAATTAAAATTCATCATATAACAAAAAACCAAAAATCATAAACCATAAAATTCTGAAGACATAAATTCAAATTCCTCCAATTTACAAACTTTTCTAGAATGAATGCACACTCAATCCTAGTGTGTCTAAATTTTCCTTGGGATGTGAGAACCTAAGGAGTAAACTTTCTTGAAAGTTACACCATAAAAAAAATCAAAACATCAATGTTACCCATTGTTATGATGGGAATCATATTTTATAAATCCAGTCCATTATTAATACTATAATAATATTATGGAGACCATAATCTTGAATATCATGAGCTCAAAATTACTACAACCATTATTACTCAATCAAAAATCATTCTTAAGGACTCGCATGTCATAAAAACAAATCCAATGAATCATATAAATTCGATATATAAAGAATGACGAAAGACTATTCCACAATCAATCAATTGAAATGTATGGACAAGGAATCCTGAGAATCCACTCTAAATGTAAATTCATCATAATATCATTAATCACCCATCAGACATCTTCATGTTTACTAATGTCCGCAACAGAAAATGTGATATCAATACTAGTGAAAAACACCTTCGATGAACCAATTCTTTAAATATTAATATATATATATATATATATGAAAGAAATATTAAATTTCATGAATAACCAAAAAACATATATTCCCTGAAAAAATATGTAGCTGACTATGTCAGGAAAAACAACTAGATGAAATGATTACAATGTGAAATGTATCCATTATTCATGCCCTCCAACAACATCCCAAAATGACCTAAACCAAAAAATGTAGGGAATGGATATGGTTTAGTGTGATGGGTCATGAAGGAAGACTATTGGTGTAAGAGGAATAAAATACAATCCATTGAACACCAGGAATCACCAAATGTATTATATGAAATAGTGATTGTGTTTTCAATTTAATAATGCATCTTGGATCTACTTCCAACGGGCCATAAACACCACCACGCAGAACATGTATTGTTTAAAAATATAGTGGAAAATTTTCAAACATTTGAAGGATATAGATTCAACTATAAAAATAAATTGGGAGAATTATAAACCCTTTTGTTGAAGAGAAAACAAAAAAAACTAGGACGATTAATATAAGTAAGTAGGAAACCCAAAAATTAATTATTAGAAAATTCCATGAAAAATAAATTACAAAATAAAATAGATAATACATTGAAGTGTACCTTGGTAACATATGAAACACTCATGATAATAGGGATTACAGTGCTATTGTACGAGATTTTATAAGGAAAACTTATTGGTAACCATGTGGGACATGTGGAATTATAGTGTGTAATACCATGGAGAATATTAATCTATACATTAAGGAGATAATTATTTTTTAAATTAAAACATCATAAATTAGGTATTGGATTAATTCAAATCAAAGGCCTAATATAAAAAAGTATTTACACATTTCTAATAAGAGTTATGAATTTTTTATCATGTAATGAAAATTATTAAATATTTATTATTTGGATTATGTGACTTTTCTACAAAAAATAGGAAAAAGTATAAATTTGTTATATTTTTTAAAAATTTAATATAAAATAAAGATTATATAAAATAAATAATATGATGGAGTTCATATTGGGAATAAATTAAAAGTTTTTGTTTTTGTTTCTTTATTGAATTTATATACTCACATGGAATATTTTAAGGTATTTTTATTTTTCTTTATTGATAATATTTTCATAAATTGTTTGTATCTTGTTCAAATAAATGACTTGTTCATTTAGATATATATCCCTAATATATTATGTAAAATTTATAAATATTAGAATACCTATTTTTTAGTTTAAAGTGTTAATATACTTCAATTAATTGGTATACATACATATAAATAGTAAAATCTTATGTGGGAAAAATGATTTAGGATTCTTATACATTGAATTCATAAAAAACAATGTAGTGATCTTGAACTATGTTAGTAATTATTAATATATATATATATATATATATATTTGTTGTTAATGTTTTAAATGAGGATAGGTTTATCTTGAGATAAATATTATTGGGAAAATGTTCTTTGTATCAGACCACACACCATATTATAAGCCTATGGATTATCTTGAAAATGAAGAGTGTGATATATATTATGAATGGAATAAAATTTGGAGAATATTTATTTCAAATCATTCTAATCCATTACAAGATAATTTTTAATATACCATTTATATGGAATTAATATTGTTATTTAGGATTATAGTATGCTCTTAAATTTTTTTAGATACAATATATTTGAATTCTATAACAAATTACAAATCAAAATATGTTAAATATTTTTCTTTAACAGTAGGTAAAATATTCCATGAAGAATTATTTAATAAATGCAGATATATATATATATACGAAATAAATAATTGAGATGAGAGGGAAATATTAAATAACCATTAAAATAGTATGTGTCACATTTATTCCAAATATTCAGTTTTCAAGGCTTCGATAATAATATTGGGTAAACCATGCCAGCTAAATCACTATAAGGATTATATTGTGTAAGGAGAAAAATAAAACAAGGGAAGCCTAAATATTTGGTGCCTTATTCATTTATTCTTCAATGGGTTAGAATAATTTTTATACCAAAACATCTATGATATTAAGTGAATTTAGTTTTAAATACCCTATGATGAATTAAAAAAATTTATATTTTAGTATACATTAGTTATATATGATTTGTATAATAACTAAATATATGAATTAATAAATACAAATTTTTCTGCAATTTTAGACCCATTGTAGAACATAGTTAACAAATTCCATATGATGGGGGTAAAAGATGAATCAGTATATGAAAACATAATCCAATAAAAATGATTTTCATAAACTATCAAATATATATCATGACATTAAACTCA
Organism: Viscum album; assembly: GCA_963277665.1. Taxonomy (NCBI): domain Eukaryota; kingdom Viridiplantae; phylum Streptophyta; class Magnoliopsida; order Santalales; family Viscaceae; genus Viscum; species Viscum album. The sequence goes on from OY728143.1 coordinate 65,332,756, forward strand.
ATGTTTTTAGTATAATATTTTTATCTTATTATAACATTACTTTTTCATAACACACTATTCACATTATACAATAGTATCTTAGTTGCTTATACTAGATTAGTTGTGTATAATATAATGGAATATAATAATACATGACACGGTAATTTAATTAGTTTCTCCTATGTCAATATAATTCATGTATCATTAAATGGACAATATTTAGATACACAATACTTGACTGACATCAGTAATTACCATTGGGACTGGCTAGGAAACTCCTTCCCAGGGACACACCCATTATAATGTTTATTGTTAGACAATTTACACACAAGGATCATTTTTATGGCTTCCTTTCCCAGGCACATTGCAATATGAATGTATTACCACCATGGAAATAAATTCAAGATGAATATATTCATTAGTGTTTTATCACAATATATTTATATAACATATTTTTATCTTTTTTCTACTCCATCACAGACATTTAGTGAGCTCTATAATGAAAAAAGATTTTTCCTTCCATGATATGTCTTATAAACACTTCCTCATTGTCTAGATTTTGGTGAAGATAAATGAAATCTCAAATCCGTTAGTATGATTTGGACTAGGATGAATTGAGATTTATTACATCGATAAGACCATCTTTTCCTCCTTCATTCGGTCTATATAACAATTTCACTTATTCTCTCTTCATTTCATCAGATTTATTAATATAATAGATCCTGTTATTTATTCTTTATATGATATATATATATTCGATTACATGTTCATCAACATAAATAACATTAGAAAATAAGATATAATTATTCTTGAACATGGTACACCTTTTTATTCTTTATAACAATTCTTTTCTATAATGAATATCCACTTCTTCATGTGTTTATTTATCATATTAAGAATTAGTCATTAAAACCATCATAGAAAAGTGTAATATAATTCACAATTTTTATAACTTAATATATATTCAAGCCACCCACTTACCACACATTATTATTATAGTTTTCTTCCAATATAAATTCCACATAAATTCGTGTCAATATTAATATATTAGATTTAAAATGACATCTAATATGTATATCCATAATTTGTACACAAAGATGTTTTTCCTATAAAAACACTATTTAAACCACCATTTGAATTTCTTATCATTCTATGATGAAAATTACTATACATAATTTTCATTGTAAAATATAACCACATACCATCTATAAAGAACATAAAGGGGTACCACATTATATATAGGTATTTTATGAATCAGCCATAAATACCAAACATATAGTGACATGTTTATTATTCCATTTTGGCTTCACCATGTATGTAATATTTTTATGGATCTTAAGAATCATTAAACTCAATCACAATCTCTATAACATCTATTTTGTATATCTCCATTTATAATGGGTAGCCTCTGATATCTTAATTCCCTCCTTTATGATTTTGTGAAAAGGATATATTAATTTTTACACAACCCATGATCATGGTTCACTGACCAATGATGTGGTGTATTTATTAACATAAAAAATTCATTATGTTCACAATTTACATTGACCATTGAATGAAATAGTTTTTTTTAATAAAAATTTTGATGAATGTGTTTGTCTGTTAGACCTATTAAGCATGAGAGACTAGTTTCATTCCTCCTATAGTGTCATCCAACATTGTGATAACTGTTTTGTCATAGTGTTGACACACATTACATATTCATTTTGTTCACTGAAATTGAAATACTTGAGATCTTTGTTTATAACATTCTATGCTCGGATAAACCGTATATATTGTTTAATTTTTGTATTTATCTCATTATACATAGTCTATAGAGTGTGGTTTCTATGTTTTTTGTATATTTATTTATTGGTCTGTATATGTTTCCATTAATTTAATAAGTTTCCTATTAAATATATACATTACAAAATGTAATCCTTTTTTGTATAGTTCCCATGATTGGATTCCAAATTTTATATAGGGATTCATTATGTGAATATCACCATACACCGTGGAATGCTTTATCACATCAAGGAATTTACAAATCACCACAATTGTGGTACCTTTCCTCTATGGTGTTACATGGATATATTATATTCCTTGAAATTCCATCACTTCATTTATACATATAAATAAACATTCATTGGTAGAAACAACTCACACATAAAAAAATAATGTGTCAACAACAAATAAAAATTCTCATCAATAAAATAAACAACATATTGAGTAAAAACCCAATACCATCTAATCACTAATCCTATAATGGATACTAATACTCTCCCACTATTATTTTTAAACTCATATCAAGAATCAATTTCATCGATATAATGATCCATATCATTACATGTTTATAATTAGTGAGTGAATTTTATATTTTTTGTTTTAATGAGGTTTTTCTTATGAGCACTAGGAATTTTATTAGGATTCCATGTCCATTTAAGTAAATAAATATTGTTATAAAAAAATTTCATTTTTTTATATTCATGAGTTTCTCAAGTGAGTGTTGGGGGAAGGGATGAAGGGATGAAAGATAAAATTTCAACTATCAAAAGTAGTTCACAAAAAATTCATTCAAATGGGGTGAGGTTCAAGGAAAAAATTCGGTTTAATGTATATTATGGGGTTTTTAATATTAGAAACTGTTTTTAAAATAAATTTAAACCATGAAAGGGGTATTGTAAATATTAATTTGGAATATATATATGAGGTCTTGGATCTATATTTATCCCTTGGTACTATGAACCAGGTTTTTTTTATTAATGAGGATCATGAAGGGAAGGATATATATATATATAGATCATTTTAGTCCTTGCAAAAGAGATCATGATATAAAACATGTCGGAAGAATGGAATTCATGTTTTGAATGATAGATAAATCCATTAATGGTGGGTTATTGGTGTTTGAATAGTTATAGGGCAATTATTTTATGATGAATCCCATAACATTTCAAGGTATATGATTATTTGGGAGGACCATAGTCAACTATATCCTCATGAATTTGAGAACTATTCTATCTTCATTCATGTGCAATAGTTATAAAGTTGTGTTAGTTGATATTTTTTAAGATCTTCCATTATCCTTATATTATTGGTCACATGTTTCTATCTCTCTTATTTGGGATGACATTGGAAATGGTTTTCTATGATGTGAACCAAATAAAGGTGTAATCAATAATAATAAATGTAACATTAATGTGGTGGATGAGGTCTAGAGGAAATACATTAACAATTTTTTTTATGTTTTTAGGAATGAAAATGTAGTGATCTATTTAGTGTTTATGATAAATTAGGGATAAATTATTGTTTGACCGAGTATCCTATGATAGGGATTTTTGTTTTTATATTTTTGGTATTGTTTTAGTGACATTCTAATAGAGTATGATGATGTTTCTAAAGAGAGGTTGGTTATTGGGGATTATTTAAGAAAGTAAATCTTTTTCTAAATTCAATAAAAATATTTAAAAAATATTATTATAAATATAATTATATTTATTATGGATTGATATAAAATATTTTATGGTTGTTTGGGCTTCAAAATTCATTATAGAGGGATGTGTGGTTTTTACGAGGATGCTAAATATTTAAAGGATAATGGTGTCCCATTTTATCACAATAAATATTATTTTTTAATCATGTTTTTTGTTAAAAATATATATTTTAGGTGATTTTATTGATGAAAATGGGGTAAGATGGATTCTGGGGGGAGATAGGATTGATTTTTTCCTCATATACTCAAAATTAGTACACTTAAACACCTTGGGCAGATTACATCACCTAATGAATATTTTCTCAATTGAAATGTATGTTCCTTGATATAATGTTAATAATTGGGTAATTCTATGTATATGTGATTAGATACAAGTATATAAGAATTGATTCAATGACTATATAGGTATATATGTGATGATTTAACATAGTGGTGATGGGTGAGTTGAGTGTATGTCTCAAGCATAAGAAGAAAAAATGTAATAATGGTAGTATATGATAGTGAAATAATTCATAATATAATAGGTCATCCAGTGATTGAAGGGTCAAGTCAGAGATGGTTTTTTATACAATTTTCTAAGATATATTAATTATGATATGTTAGAAAAGAACATGTTAAGGATATGTGAGTTATTGAAGACATCCAATTGTATTTATAGGTGTTTTGAAGAACGATAATGTGGGATGGTAAGAATAGATTGGGGAACTATAGGGAGAATAAATTGGGAATTATGTTCTAGGTCTGTGGATCCATAGACAATGGATTGAATGAAATATGACATATGTTAGATCGTATCAATTTCTAAATATTGTGACTTCTCAAAATGGTTGAATGGATTCCTTGATAGGTGAGATGATATGTTTTCATGGTGATGATCTGTTACAAAAACCAAGAGATCCTATGTATTATCTATAGATTGGTGTGACAGTTTTTGGGACTTAATATTTGTCATTCATTTATGTATCACTATGATTGGAAACATATTCTAGTGTGGTTGGTGGAATCTAATCCTTGGAAAAATATGAATGAAAAATGTGTGTCTGAACCACAATGAGTTAGAAGGATCCATCATTGTTTCATTAATTCCATTCCAAAATTAGTGATATGGTTTTAATTATGTCTCTTGAAAAATCAATGAGTTATATGGTATCGGTAGTCCCTAAAATAGGTGATTTGGTAGGGGTTACACCACCACGAGTTTAATAAACCCAAGGAGGTGATCTAAAGATAAAAGAGGAATAACTACCATGACTGAAATAATGTCCAATGAATGTGAATGATGGAATGTGATTGGATTTTCTGACCACAATGAGTGAGATTGATTCCAAGATTGATTCTAACACTATATTAGATATTTATACCACAATTAGTGAGATATGGAATACAAAATTATAGTAATTGTATAATAGATCTTACCGGGTGCGTTATGGTAGTGTTCAAGCATTGTACATTCAAATATACCAGTGATACGTGTTGGACATGAAATATAGTATTGGATCATTTATAAAGGGATTAGTTTTTATGATAGTGATAATTCCATTGCCTGATGTGATTCCCATAAAATTTATCGATGTGTTATTGTTTAGTTTTTGTAAGATAGTTGTGTATCAAAATTCTTTTTGACTATTTAAGGTTTCAAGATAGTTCGACAGAATTTTTTGTAATATCACGTGGGACATGAGGTTATTCAAGATTAGAGACCCATGGTTCTCACACATCAATATTACATATTTTTAAATGAATATTCAATACATTACACAAATATAGACATTACACTACTAGAAAAACAGGTATTTGCGACGGGTCATTTGTGACGGGATCCCGTCGCAAACGGCTTTTTGCGACGGGGGCCCGTCGCAAATGACCCGTTGCAGAAAACAGTGTCACAACAACAATTTTTTTCTACAGGCCCATCGCTAAATCCTTTTTCCGCGACGAGGAGAATCCCCGTCGCAACTAGTACACCGTATATTTGTAAAAAACTTTTCAAAAACTATTTGCGACGGGGCCCGTCGCAAATACCTGTTACAACGGGCCCGTCGCAAATAGTTTTTGCGACAGGACCCGTCGCAAAAACTATTTAAAAAGAAAATTAAAAAAAACTATTAATAAATTATATTAATGCATATAATAATAATACTATTTGCGACGGGCATAGTATCCCGTCGCAAATACTATAAAAAAATTATTCATAAATTATTTTAATTAATATAATAATAATCAAATTATAAATCAAAAATAAAAAATAAAAAATTATTTTAATTAATATAATAATTGAATTATAATTCACAGCTAAAAATAATAAATTATTTTAATTATTATAATAATAATAGAATTATAATTCAAAAATAAAAAATAATAGAATATTAATAAATGATTTAATTAATATAATAATATTAGAATTATAATTCATAAATAAAAAAATATTAATAAGTTATTTTAATTAATATAAAAATAATAGAATTATTTTACATTCAAATATTAAAATAATTCAAGTATTACAAAAAAATATAATTAAATTATAATATTATAAAATTTTAATATATATATAAATTATAATATTATAAAATTTTAATATATATATAAAATTTAATATTATAAAATATAAATAATATTATTATTCATATTAATATTTTTATTTAAAAATATAATATTATTAATATTTTATAATGAGACGGAAACTACACGAATAGAAAAAAAATCATATTTTGATTTCACAAATTTTATAACATAAATACAAACTCTAATCTGAAGGAGGGGGGAGGGGGGATCTGCTGATGGTGGTGGAGGAAACTCCATCCCTAATGCAAGAGGGAGTCGGCGCATGTACTCCATCTGCTCCTGATGCTGCTGCTGCCACCGACTCGTCTGCTCCACGTACAGCTGCTGCTGGCGTCGACGCTCCTCCTCAGGCTGCTGACGCATCTGCTCCTGCTCCTGTCGGAGACTCTCTATCAGTGCAGTCTGAGATCGCAACTGATCCTCATACTGTGTAGCAGAAGAAGATGCACGAGCTCCTCTCGAGCTGGACGCTGACATCGCAGCACTGCCATAATAATCTCCGGGAGTCAGTCGAGAGCCGATACCAACTACTCGGCCCTTCTCGAAGGCATACTGGGTGGCCTGCATCCATGCCGCCTCATCAAACTGACGGCCAGTGATCTGATCTGATGACTCGGCCTGACTCTCAGGTCGGCCCTGTGACGTTGCGGCCTCATATGACTCCTGTAGTTGCAATTTAAAATAAAAATTCTGAATATATTATATGCAGTTAATTTTTAAACTTGAAAACAAATAATACTGACCACGATGTGATGCTGACGATCACCTCTGAGCTCCCCAGTAGCAGGATCACTATACATCCTCCGATATAAGTCGTACTCTGTAATATCGGGGTGCTCGACAGCCTATAAGAATAAAAAATAAAATGTTAATATTTATAGTTATATAAAATATTTATAAATAATGTATGTACCAGATGCTGTCTATGAGTACTGAAAGAACGACTCCCAGCTCGATGAGTTACCTCCTGTCTCCCCCGATTCTGTCTCCCTACCGATGATCTCCTCTGAAAGGCACCACTCAACCAGTGCGCACATAATCCATCCCATACATGGGATGAAATGTACTCTGGTCGGTGTGCTCTACATGACTCGTCAAAATCTGACACTCATGCTTTCTTCATCGTGGATTTTCTTAAATTGTGCAAAAACTGATGAAGGCGATCATGCATGGCCACCTCCCATGTTTCGTGGATGGCGCCATGCATGGTATCCTCGATCGGATACCATAAACCCTACAAATAAATCAAAATATCAAGTTAGAAATGAAATAATTTTCAAAATAAAAATTATTTATTTACGTACGTACCAACCAATGGTCGAACATGGCCTGCTGCACATCAATGGGAATCTGCTCCCATGTGGTCCACGGCTGAGAGAAATAGTTGCACAAAATAGCGCTTCCCTGTCCGACTGCTATATTCAGAAAACTGTAAAAATAATAAATATTTATTATGTGAATAGATTAATGAAATCTTAGTCAAATCCACAGGTTATCACACAGGTTATCACACCTTCGTGTGCATGTATCAAACCCAAGACGTGGACGTCGCTCGGGGACGGGGTCAGGAATCATCAATCGTGCAAGACCGCGCCCCCTCTGCGTACTCCCTGGAGCGCCTGCAGGATGAGGGTTATCTGTCAGCAACTCATCCGCATCGAAAGTCAGGTCAGCATCAGCCAACTCACGAAATGTGGCGCCGTCCATCTGAAACAGAAAATGTTAATGTTGTTAGAAAATAATTGATAATTACTATTATATATACATATATACATATTATGATTGTATATAAATACCATGGAATTCTATCAGTGTTCATCTTCATCATCATCTTCATATATGTCAATGACATCTTCATATTCCTCCTCAACATCATCGATATCTATTCGAGTTACAATTGCTTCATCTCTTACCATTTCAAATTCATATGTGACATCATTAACATCATCGTCATCACAGACTCTTAAATGTGGGGTGTCGTCATCGATACTCATGTCTCTTTGTAAAAAAGATTGATTTTGAGTACTCTCTTGAAAAACATCAATTCTTTGCACATCAGTGAAAGCACATTCACTTTGACTAAACTGATTGTCTCGAATTTTGATTTTTATTACACTCTACCAATCAATCAAGTCTCTTGATGTAGAACAGTACTTTGCGTAATAAACTTGATATTCCAGTTGAGCCAATAAAGATGGTTCATTTACTGCGAGAACACTTTTACATTTAATATCGATGATTCCATGAGTTGGATGAACACGCACGCCTCTCTCTGTATCTAACCGCCGACATTTGAACATGGTTATGTAATGTTGTCCAAGATAACAGAGTTCAATGATTTCATCAAGTATGCCATAAAAGTCAACTTCATTATCTCGATGATGAGATCCTCTCAAGCTAACTCCACTGTTCATTGTTTTTTTAGATTCCCCATATGCATGTGTGTGGAATCGAAATCCATTCACCACATATGCATTATAAGTTTTAATAAGTTTGGAAGGTGGGTTACTCAATACACACAACCGTTTGTCAATTTTATCAGCATGTCGAGACACCAGAAAATTTGTGAAATACTTATCAATATAGTAAACTATACATTGAATGAGTTGATAAATGATAAAGAATTTATGTTACCAGTTTTTGAAACCACTGAGAGAAATTTTTCAGTCGACGTTCTTCGAGAGCAGCTGCTGTAATTTGTGGAATTTGTTTCTTGATATGATTATCATACAACCTATAAAAACCAAAGTTATTTACTGTAACATAAATGATAGAATAAGTGATATAAACACTTACAGTACAACTGATGTCATCTCTTCACAGTTGAGCAGAACATACATATGAGCTCTATGATGTTCATCTTCTGAAATCCAGCGTTCATAAACTCCACCAAAACTAATCTCTGACTGGTTGAAAACAGATAATTGATTTTCGATTTCATCAATATTCCTCTCGTTCCGTCCCATTCAGTTGTGTTTTGAAGGATACTCAGATTCAAAATAATGGGAGCAGAAAAAAGAGATTTCCTCTTGCAAACAATCTTCTGCAATAGATCCTTCAACAGATGCTTTGTTACGTACTTTTCTTTTCAATTTTTTCATGCATCTTTCAAATGGGTAAATCCGTCGAAACTGTACTGGACCTCCACATTTGGCTATATATGGCAAATGTAACATCAAATGTTCCATTGAGTTGATGACAGACGGCGGAAATATTTTTTCTAGTTTACATATAATTACAACAACATCTTTTTCAAGTTTTCCTAGAGCATCATAATCTACTGTAGCCGAACAAATTTCCCGAAAAAAATGAGACATGTTTGTTATGGAATCCCAAATCACAGAATTCAACAGACCTCTTAATCCAATGGGGAGCAGTATTTCCATTATTACATGACAATCATGACTTTTTAATCCAGTAATATTACCATTATTTACACATCTACCCAAATTGGAAGCACAGCCATCTGGAAGTCTCAAATCTGAAATCCACTGACAAAATAATAAACTGTTTTCTTTAGACAGTGTATAAGCTGCTTTTGGTTTCAGAAACCTTTGTGTTCTGACATTCTCAAAATTGTTCCAATTCTAGACGCCTGCAAATTTGGGCAAGATCTAAACGTGCATTTACATTGTCTTTTCTCTTTCCTGGCGTATCCAAAACAGTATGAAACAAATTATCAAAATTGTTCTTCTCAATATGCATGACATCTAACATGTGTCGGACCATCAAATCAGACCAATATGGAAAATCCCAAAATATGCTACGTTTAATCCAATTGTGTTCTTTCCCAAAACCAGAAATTTTCGGTTGGTTTATTGTGGGACCAAAAGTGATGGGAGGTAATGAAAATACAACTGATTTTAACTCCGATCCTGATAGCATTTTTGGAGGTCCTTCCCTTTCAACTGTTCCTTTTCTAAAATGAGATCTGTTTTTGTGAAAATGATGATCAGCTGGAAGAAATCTGTGATGACAGTCAAAATAACAAGGTTTCTTTCCATGAATGAGCATAAATGCTTTATTCTCTCCCATAAAGTAAGGACATGATTTCTGACCATGTGTACTCCAGCCAGATAACATCCCATAAGCCGAGAAGTCACTTATTGTCCACATCAATGCTGCTCTCAGTATGAAATTCTATTTCATTGCTACATCATATGTACTGACACCAGTACTCCACAATTAATTTAATTCATCAATCAATGGTTTCAAATAAACATCAATATTTTTCTTCGGATGTCCTGGAATTAGTAAAGTCAAAAATATATATGGCTCCTTCATCAACATCCATGGAGGTAAATTGTACGGAGTTAAAAAAACATTCCAACATGAATATTGACAACCATAAGATCCAAACGGACAGAAACCATCAGTGGAAATGCCCGGTCGAACATTTCTAGCTTCTAAAGCAAAGGATGGATGCACTCTATCAAAATGTTTCCATGAATAACCATCGGATGGATGATTCAAGCTTTTATCGGTTGAAATATTATCTTTATACCATGACATCATTGTCGTTGTATTCTTAGACATGAATAAACACTGAAGTATGGATGTAAGAGGAAAATATCTTAACTGTTTTATAGGAATCAAACCAGACTTCCCGTGTTGTCCTTCTTTATATCTCAGTTGCCCACATGTGGGACAACTATCCAACAACTCATTTTCCCCAGAATATAAAATGCAGTCATTTGAACATGCATAAATCTTCTGACAAGTAAGTCCCAAATTTCGAACTAGCCTCTTACTCTCATAGTAATTTGCAGGTAAAACATTTCCTTCGGGTAACAGTGTTTTAAGCAAAGAAAATATCTGGTCAAAATAGGTGTTTGAAATTCCGTTATCTGGTTTGATAGCCATAAATTTTGCAACTGCTTCTAATTTGCTCATCTTGCAGCCAGGATATAATGCATCCTCAGCAGACTTCAACAACTCATAAAATTCAGATGGTGCCAACTAAGGATTTGAAGCTATATCAGCCGGAGTTTTTGTATGTTGAACAGATGAACCTGCAACACCATGTACTAAATCTTGAAACCGGGATGGATCCGGAATCAAGTTGGTATCACCTGCTCTGGAACTGCGTTCACCGTGTTGATACCAAAAAACATAATCTGGTTGAAAACCAAAACGTAAGAGATGTTCTCCCACTTTGTCAAACGTGTCAAACGTTCTCAATGCACATTTTCTGCAAGGGCATTTTATTTTTCCTTCTGAAACAAAATCTGGATTTGATGCCGCAAATGATAAAAAAGTCTCCACACCATCTACATATACTAGATTTAAACCAGAACCGTTTGGATTTCTACGTTGATTTATCCATATGCGGTCACCTAATAGTGAATGTTGACGACCTCGTTGTTCCATATTTCTCTATAAAATATAAAAGCATTACTGGTTTTGAATAATTTGTTAGAAAAAACTCTCAAGCTAGGCTAATTATAGAGTTTAGATCATACACGACTGATGCAAAATTTTTATTGAGATAGACCTAAAAATTGACCCTTTAAGAATTAAATATGTTGAGAATAAAGCAAAACATGTTACAAATATTGATAATTTTAATATTATATAAGTTTTTTATTATTTTCATAGTACTAATATTATTGGTAATTATTCCTAATTATTGTTAATTATTACTAATTATTACTAATTATTACTAATTATTACTAATTATTACTAATTATTACTAACTATTACTAATTATTACTAACTATTACTAATTATTACTAACTATTACTAATTATTACTAATTATTGGTAATTATTACTAATTATTGGTAATTATTACTAACTATTACTAATTATTACTAATTATTGGTAATTATTATTAATTACTACCTATTATTGGTAATTATTACTAATTAATACTAATTATTGGTAATTATTACTAATTATAGGTAATTATTAGTAATTATTTGTAATTATCGCTAATTATTACTAATTATTGGTAATTATTACTAATTATTACTAATTATTGGTAATTATTGGTAATTATTACTAATTATTGGTAATTATTGGTAATTATTACTAATTATTACTAATTATTGGTAATTATTACTAAGTATTACTAATTATTTGTAATTATTACTAATTATTTGTAATTATTACTAATTATTGGTAATTATTATTAATTATTACTAATTATTACTAATTATTGGTAATTATTATTAATTATTACTAATTATTACTAATTATTGGTAATTATTATTAATTATTACTAATTATTACTAATTATTGATAATTATTACTAATTATTGGTAATTATTACTAATTATTACTAATTATTACTAATTATTACTAATTATTGGTAATTATTACTAATTATTACTGATTATTACTAATTATTGGTAATTATTGGTAATTATTACTAATTATTGGTAATTAATACTAATTATTGGTAATTATTGGTAATTATTACTAATTATTGGTAATTATTACTAATTCTATGTAATTATTATTAATTATTACTAATTATTGGTAATTATTACTAATTATTGGTAATTATTACTAATTATTACTAATTATTACTAATTATTAGTCATTATTACTAATTATTACTAATTATTGGTAATTATTTCTAACTATTACTAATTATTACTATTTACCGGTAATTATTGGTAATTATTGGTAATTATTCCTAATTATTGATAATTATTATTAATTATTGTTAAGTATTACTAATTATTGGTAATTATTACTAATTATTACTAATTATTACTAATTATTACTAATTATTACTAATTACTATTAATTATTACTAATTACTACTAATTATTGGTAATTATTCCTAATTATTGGTAATTATCGGTAATTATGGGTAATTATCGGTAATTATTACTAATTATTGGTAATTATTACTAATTAATGGTAATTATTGGTAATTATGGGTAAATATAACTAATTATTGGTAATTAATACTAATTATTGGTAATTATTACTAATTATTGGTAATTATTTTTAATTATTACTAATTATTACTAATTATTGGTAATTATTACTAATTATTCGTAATTATTACTAATTATTGATAATAATAACTAATTATTACAAATTATTACTAATTATTACTAATTATTGGTAATTATTACTAATTATTACTAATTATTACTAATTATTAGTAATTATTACTAATTATTACTAATTATTGGTAATTATTACTAATTATTGGTAATTATTACTAATTATTAGTAATTATTACTAATTATTAGTAATTATTACTAATTATTACAAATTATTGGTAATTAATTCTAATTATTACTAATTATTACTATTTACCGGTAATTATTGGTAATTATTAATAATTATTGTTAAGTATTACTAATTATTGGTAATTATTACTAATTATTACTAATTATTACTAATTATTACTAATTATTACTAATTATTACTAATTATTACTAATTATTGGTAATTATTCCTAATTATTACTAATTACTACTAATTATTGGTAATTATTGGTAATTATTACTAATTATTGGTAATTATTGGTAATTATTGGTAATTATTACTAATTATTGGTAATTATTGGTAATTATTCCTAATTATTGGTAATTATCGGTAATTATGGGTAATTATCGGTAATTATTACTAATTATTGGTAATTATTGGTAATTATGGGTAATTATAACTAATTATTGGTAATTAATAGTAATTATTGGTAATTATTGGTAATTATTAGTAATTATTGGTAATTATTACTAATTATTGATAATTATTACTAATTATTGGTAATTATTATTAATTATTACTAATTATTACTAATTATTGGTAATTATTACTAATTATTGGTAATTATTACGAATTATTGATAATTATTACTAATTATTACTAATTATTACTAATTATTACTAATTATTTGTAATTATTACTAATTATTACTAATTATTACTAATTATTAGTAATTATTACTAATTTTTACTAATTATTGGTAATTATTACTAATTATTGGAAATTATTACTAATTATTACTAATTATTTCTAATTATTAGTAATTATTACTAATTATTACTAATTATTGGTAATTATTTCTAATTATTACTAATTATTACTATTTACCGGTAATTATTGGTAATTATTAATAATTATTGTTAATTATTACTAATTATTGGTAATTATTACTAATTATTACTAATTATTACTAATTGTTACTAATTATTACTAAATATTACTAATTATTGGTAATTATTCCTAATTATTACTAATTACTACTAATTATTGGTAATTATCGGTAATTATGGGTAATTATCGGTAATTATGGGTAATTATTGGTAATTATTGGTAATTATTAATAATTATTGGTAATTATTGGTAAATATTTGGTAATTATTACTAATTATTGGTAATTATTGGTAATTATTACTAAATAATGGTAATTATTCCTAATTATTGATAATTATTCCTAATTATTGGTAATTATTCCTAATTATTGGTAATTATCGGTAATTATGTGTAATTATTGGTAATTATTGGTAATTATTACTAATTATTGGTAATTATTGGTAATTATTGGTAAATATTACTAATTATTGTTAATTATTCCTAATTATTGGTAATTGTCGTTAATTGTTGGTAATTATTGGTAATTATTACTAATTATTGGTAATTATTTCTAATTATTACTAATTATCGGTAATTATTTCAAATTATCGGTAATTATTACTAATTATCGGTAATTATTGGTAATTATTGGTAATTATTACTAATTATTGGTAATTATTGGTGATTATCGGTAATTATTACTAATTATTACTAATTATTACTAATTATTGATAATTATTACTAATTATTACTAATTATCGGTAATTATTCCTAATTATTACTAATTATTACTAATTATCGGTAATTATTCCTAATTATCGGTAATTATTACTAATTGTCGACAAGTATTACTAATTATCGGTAATTATTACTAATTATCGGTAATTATTACTAATTATCGGTAATTATTACTAATTATTGATAATTATTACTAATTATTGGTAATTATTACTAATTATTGTTAATTATTGGTAATTATTCCTAATTATTGGTAATTATTCCTAATTATTGGTAATTATTCCTAATTATTGGTAATTATTCCTAATTATTGGTAATTATCGGCAATTATTGGTAATTATCGGTAATTATTGATAATTATTGGTAATTATTACTAATTATTCCTAATTATTACTAATTATTACGAATTATTACTAATTATTACTAATTATTACTAATTAGTACTAATTATTACTAATTATTACTAATTATTGTAATTATTGGTAATTATTCCTAATTATTACTAATTAGTCGTAATTATTACGAATTATTACTAATTATTACTAATTATTGATAATTATTAATAATTAATACTAATTATTGGTAATTATTACTAATTATTGGTAAGTATTACTAATTATTGGTAAGTATTACTAATTATTGGTAATTATTACTAATTATTGGTAATTATTACTAATTATTGATAATTGTTACTAATTATTACTAATTATTCCTAATTATTGATAATTATTGATAATTGTTCCTAATTATTAGTAATTAAATGAATAATTAACAATAATTAGGAATAATTACCAATAATTAAGAATAATAACATTATTAGTATATTTTATTATTAATATTAAAATATTATAATTTTCTAATTTATATACAATTCTCCTTTCATCTGTGTGTTTTCTATCTCCACATACAAATAATACATGTGGAGACAACAAACACACAGATGAAACGAGAATTGTATATATATAAAAAATTATATTATTTTAATATTAATAATAAAATATACTAATAATATAATAATGTTATTATTCCTAATTATTGTTATTTATTACAAATTATTAATATTTATTCTTAATTATTAAAAATTATTACTAATTATTCCTAATTACCATTAACTATGAACAATACTAATAATTTAAATTTATTAAGTAACAAAACAATGTAAACATAATTAAATTACAACAAATTAAGAATAATTGAAACTAATAAAAAATTAAAAATAAATATTAAATTAAAATGCACATAAATACCTTGAAAATTGATATGAGGTTGATCTCTGATCGTTCTTCAAAACTTCAAAATCAACTCCGGAGAAAAAAATTAAACTTGAGAAAAACTGAACTTTAGAAATAAAATTTTGAGAGAAGAAGAAGATGGAGTTTGAGAATGATTTGAAAAAAACGGATGGGGTATTTATAGGTTAGATTATTTGCGACGGGTCCATTTGCGATGGGTATCCCGTCGCAAATAATATTATTTGCGACGGATACCGTCACAAATACCTTAGCCATCATTTATTACGGTCAACGGTTAAATAGTTATTTGCGACAGGTCCCGTCGCAAATAACCACCTGCCGACATACTATTTCCGACGGGGGAATATTCCCATCGCAAATATCTTTTACCGCCGCCGGTTATTTGCGATGGGAATATTCCCCCGTCGCAAATATGTTTCCCACGATTTGGTGCGCAAAGCGCGCCAGACCTTTTGCGACGGGGAAAGCTATCCCGTTGCAAAAGGCTATTGTAACGGTGGTCTACCTGCAACCATATGGAGACTATACCTTCATTATCAGAGTAATAAACCATTATGAAATAAAAAATAAATGGAACATAATGTTATCATATCTATATTAATATTAGTATAAAATGATGACTAAAACATGAACTACAATATAAAAACTGAACTATATATTTTCCATGCCAATGTGAATTCCAATTATCAATATTAAATCCCAAAAGTGAAGACAATGAAAGCTCCCAAGTGGGTCCCAAACCACATATAGAACCCTCATCCATGATCTATCCCAAATCACCCGTTTCTGAATGGGCCTTTTCTGTTATCCATTTCTATGAACATGAAGTTTATACTAGTACCAATCAGGCATCCCATGTAAGGTGTGAGTAGAACTCAGTAGACCACCACCCATGATGTATAATACAAATCCATTCAATAACAGTGTATGATGTTCTTTAATGATTGAAACCCAATAAATAAATTTAATTATTTACATTTATTAAATTTTCTTTTATTTAACTGCAACCACATAGTTCACAAGGACAACTGAACTAAAATACCAACATCATCCCATGTTAGAGTGAAAAAATATCACATATTTAAGTCATAATTCATTAAAACAAATGAGATTTCATTAAACATTTCATTTAAATTTATGTTACAACTAATTAGAACTGCATTCCAATGACATCATTTTGGGCCTAGAATTTCATATTTTTCACCCCATGAGTATTTGGATCATCATTACCTATCACACACTCATGGGTATATGGTGCATTATTCCTTATGTTGTACAATTTTCATAAATTATTTATTTCCAAGAACATCAGGGTTAGTGCCCCATGGGTATTTGGATCATCAGTCTATGTCCCACAAACATTTATCAATCCACCACTTATGGATGTTTAGGGAATCATTCTAAGTGTAACACCCATATATCAATAAATAACATAAATCACAAGTACCCATATATCACATTAAATAATTCAAGAATTAAAATAACTAATTTAACAATTGATAATTCACTTCATCCCATGAATTATTTCAATACCTAATTTATCATTTTAATCCCATAAATTAATTCTTTAAATAATTTTTCACATCAATTCCATTAATTAAACTAAAAAAATCACATTAATTATAATATTTATATAAAAAAATTACTGAATACAATTTGAGAATCCAAATATCTCATTAGTTAAATCAATAATAAATTATTGAAATCAATTCTATTATCTTGATACGTAATTAATTAATTCAATATTTACTTATTCATATTTTATACCCTCAATATCAACTATTTCAAAAAAAATTATTAATTAATTTACCAAGTTATGTAATGAAATTTATGAAAATATATTTAAAACCCCATTTCAGTGAAATTATACATTTATATACACATAATTCAAATCAGGAAATTGTGATTTAGAATTTATAACTCCTACCACAATTCAATAATAAATTCCTTCCAATGAAAATCCCCTATTTGATCGAAATAATGATAAAGAACAATAACTAGTCTAGGAACATATTTCAAAAATCAGAAGAATACAGATCCAACAATCATATATCATCATACAACTAAACTAGATCTAAATCCTAAATAACGATATGTCTAACAACGAATATAGAAGAAAACATAAATCCAATGGATAAGGCAGATACATTAAAGAAAAGGAAAACCCCATAGGATTATGATCTCTTACTGGGGGGAGGGGGTTCGTATCTTCGATCTGTAAAATGAACAATAATAATGGAGGCCAAGAGGCTTTATAATCCATATAGGATCCTAAAATGAATGAAATATGTTATGTATTAGTTGGGATGATTTTTGGTAAAATGGGGTTTCAAGAATTTTTACAACTGACTATTTGTGTAATTAAATTTTTTTAAACTTTATATAGGGCATGGGAACATGGTTTCAAAAATAGTAGTCATAATTAAAGTTACACTCCTTAGGGGGTTTGAAAAAGTTTCTTAAGCGGGGGAACATTTTGAAAAATATTTTCCCATCTATGAAATCCACCTCTATGAGGGGTTTCATAGTATGTAGGGTCTTGGTGTATGGTTTGGGGAAAATGTTTGTTGTCCATGCACAAATCATTTTCATCCATTTTCTCAAAATTTAACCCAAACACACACCAGATTATACCAATATTAAAAATACTCAAAGTAAGGAAAAATATTATCGAGATACAAGCTCAAAAAATCCCCAAAAAAGGATAGGAAATTATATAAATTCCCATATATCTAATTAAAATTCATCATATAACATAAAAACAAAAATCATAAACCATCAAATTCTGAAGTCATAAATTCAAATTCCTCCAATTTACAAACTTTTCTAGAATGAATGCACCCTCAATCCTAGTGTGTCTAAATTTTCCTTGGGATGTGAGAACCTAAGGAGTAAACTTTCTTGAAAGTTACACCATAAAAAAATCAAAACATCAATGTTAACCATTGTTATGATGTGAAACATCTTTTCTAAATCCAGTCCATTATTAATACTATAATAATATTATGGATACCATAATCTTGAATATCATGAGCTCAAAATGACTACAACCATTATTACTCAATCAAAAATCATTCATAAGGACTCGCAGGTCATAAAAACAAATCCAATAAATCATATAAATTCGATATATAAAGAATGGTGAAAGACTATTCCACAATCATTCAATTGAAGTGTATGGACAAGGAATCCTGAGAATCCACTCTAAATGTAAAATCATCATAATATCATTAATCACCCATCATACATCTTCATGTTTGCTAATGTCCACAACAGAAAATGTGATATCAATACTAGTGAAAAACACCTTCGATGAACCAATTACTTAAAAAAATATATATATATATGAAAGAAATATTAAATTTCATGAATAACCAAAAAACATATATTCCCTGAAATAATATGTAGATGACTATGTCAGGAAAAACAACAAGATGAAATGATTACAATGTGAAATGTATCCATTATTCATGCCCTCCAACAACATCCCAAAATGACCTAAACCAAAAACATGTAGGGAATGGATATGGTTTAGTGTGATGGGTCATGAAGGAAGACTATTAGTGTAAGAGAAATAAAATACAATCCATTGAACACCAGGAAACACCAAATGTATTATATGAAATAGTGATTGTGTTTTCAATTTAATAATGCATCTTGGATCTACTTCCAACAGGCCATAAACACCACCACACAGAACATGTATTGTTTAAAAATATAGTGGAAAATTTTCAAACATTTGAAGGATATAGATTCAACTATAAAAATAAATTGGGAGAATTATAAACCCTTTTGTTGAAGAGAAAACCAAAAAACTAGGACGATTAATATAAGTAAGTAGGAAACCCAAAAATTAATTATTAGAAAATTCCATGAAAAATAAATTACAAAATCAAATAGATAATACATTGCAGTGTACCTTGGTAACATATGAAACACTCATGATATTTGAGATTACAGTGCTATTGTACGATATTTTATAAGGAAACCTTATTGGTAACCATGTGGGACATGTGGAATTATAGTGTGTAATACCATGGAGAATATTAATCTATACATTTAGGAGATAATTATTTTTTAAATTAAAACATCATAAATTAGGTATTGGATTCATTCAAATCAAAGGCCTAATATAAAAAAGTATTTACACATTTCTAATAAGAGTTATGAATTTTTTATCATGTAATGAAAATTATTAAATATTTATTATTTGGATTATGTGACTTTTCTAAAAAAAATAGGAAAAAATATAAATTTGTAATATTTTTTAAAAATGTAATATAAAATAAAGATTATATAAAATAAATAATATTATGGAGTTCATATTGGGAATAAATTAAATGTTTTTGTTTTTGTTTCTTTATTGAATTTATATACTCACATGGAATATTTTAATGTATTTTTATTTTTCTTTATTGATAATATTTTCATAAATTGTTTGTATCTTGTTCAAATAAATTAATTGTTCATTTAGGTATATATCCCTAATATATTATGTAAAATTTATAAATATTATAATACCAATTTTTTAGTTTAGAGTGTTAATATACTTCAATGAATTGGTATACATACATATAAATAGTAAAATCTTATGTGGGAAAAATGATTTAGGATTCTTATACAATGAATTCATAAAAAACAATGTAGTGATCTTGAACTATGTTAGTAATTATTAATATATATATATATATATATATATATTTTGTTAATGTTTTAAATGTGGTTAGGTTTATCTTGAGATAATTATTATTGGGAAAATGTTCTTTGTATCAGACCACACACCATATTATATGCCTATGGATTATCTTGAAAATGAAGAGTGTGATATATATTATGAATGGAATAAAATTTGGAGAATATTTATTTCAAATCATTCTAATCCATTACAAGATAATTTTTAATATACCATTTATATGGAATTAATATTGTTATTTAGGATTATAGTATGCGCTTAAATTTTTTTAGATACAAAATATTTGAATTCTATAACAAATTACAAGTCAAAATATGTTAAATATATTTCTTTAACAGCACGTAAAATATTCCATGAATAATTATTTAATAAATGCATATATATATATATATGAAAGAAATAATTGAGATTAGAGGGAAATATTAAATAACCATTAAAATAGTATGTGTCACATTTATTCCAAATATGGAATTTTCAAGGCTTCGATAATAATATTGGGTAAACCATGCCAGCTAAATCACTATAAGGTTTATATTGTGTAAGGAGAAAAATAAAACAAGGGAAGCCTAAATATTTGGTGCCTTATTCATTTATTCTTCAATGGGTTACAATAATTTTGATACCAAAACATCTATGATATTAAGTGAATTTAGTTTTAAATACCATATGATGAATTAAAAAAATTTCTATTTTAGTATACATTAGTTATATATGATTTGTGTAATAACTAAATATATGAATTAATAAATACAAATATTTCTGCAATTTTAGACCCATTGTAGAACATATTTAACAAATTCCCTATGACGGGGGTAGGAGATGAATCAGTATAATAGTATCTTAGTTACTTATACTAGATTAGTTGTATATAATATAATGGAATATAATAATACATGACACGGTAATTTAATTAGTTTCTCCTATGTCAATATAATTCATGTATCATTAAATGGAAAATATTTAGATACACAATACTTGACTGACATCACTAATTACCATTGGGTCTGGCTAGGAAACTCCTTCCCAGGGACACAGCCATTATAATGTTTATCGTTAGACAATTTACATACAAAGATCATTTTTATGGCATCCTTTCCCAGGCACATTGCAATATGAATGTATTACCACCTTGGAAATAAATCCAAGATGAATGTATTCATTAGTGTTTTATCACAACATATTTATATAAGATATTTTGATCTTTTTTCTACTCCATCGCAGACATTTAGTGAGCTCTATAATGAAAAAAAGATTTTTCCTTCCATGATATGTCTTATAAACACTTCCTCATTGTCTAGATTTTGGTGAAGATCAATGAAATCTCAAATCCGTTAGTATGATTTGGACTAGGAAGAATTCAGATTTATTAGATCGATAAGACCATCTTTTCCTCCTTCATTTGGTCTATATAACAATTTCACTTATTCTCTATTCATTTCATCAGATTTATTAATATAAAAGATCCTGTTATTTATTCTATATATGATATATATATTTGATTACCTGTTCATCAGCTTAAATAACATTAGGAAAAAAGATAGAATTATTCTTGAACATAGTACACCTTTTTATTATTTATAACAATTCTTATCTATAATGAATATCCACTTTTTCATGTGTTTATTTATCATATTAAGAATTAGTCATTAAAACCATCATAGAAAAGTGTAATATAATTCAAAATTTTTATAACATAATATATATTGAAGCCACCCACTTACCACACATTATTATTATAGTTTTCTTCCTATATAAATTCCACATAAATTCGTGTCAATATTAATATATTAGATTTAAAATGACATCTAATATGTATATCCATAATTTGTACACAAAGATGTTTTTCCATTAAAAACACAATTTAAACCACCATTTGAATTTCTTATCATTCTATGATGAAAATTACTATACATAATTTTCATTGTAAAATATAACCACATACCCTCTATAAAGAACATAAAGGGGTACCACATTATATATAGGTATTTTATGAATCAGCCGTGAATACCAAACATAGAGTGACATGTTTATTATTCCATTTTGGCTTCACCATGTATGTAATATTTTTATGGATCTGAAGAATCATTAAACTCAATCACAATCTCTATAACATCTATTTTTTAGATCTCCATTTATAATGGGTATCCTCTGATATCTAAATTCCCTCCTTTATGATTTTGTCAAATGGATCTATTAATTTTTACACTACCCATGATCATGGTTCACTGACAAATGATGTGGTGTATTTATCAACATAAAAAATTCATTATGTTCACAATTTACATTGACCATTGAATGAAATAGTTTTTTTAATAAAATTTTGATGAATGTGGTTGTCTGTTAGACCTATTAAGCATGAGAGACTAGTTTCTTTCCTCCTATAGTGTCATCCAACATTGTGATAACTGTTTTGTCATAGTGTTGACACACATTACATATTCATTTTGTTCACTAAAATTGAAATACCTGAGATATTTGTTTATATCATTCTATGCTCGGATAAACCGTATATATTGTTTAATTTTAGTATTTATCTCATTATACATAGTTTATAGAGTGTGGTTTCTATGTTTTTGGTATATTTATTTATTGGTCTGCATATTTTTCCTTTAATTTAATAATTTTCCTATTAAATATATACATTACAAAATGTAATCCCTTTTTGTATAGTTCCCATGATTGGATTCCAAATTTTATATAGGGATTCATTATGTGAATATCACCATACACCGTGGAATGTTTTATCACATCAAGAAATTTCCAAATCACCACAATTGTGGTACCTATCCTCTATGGTGTTACATGGATCTATTATATTCCTTGAAATTCCATCACTTCATTTATACATATAAATAAACATTCATTGGTTGAAACAACTCACACATAAAAAAAATAATGTGTCAACAACAAATAAAAATTCCCATCAATAAAATAAACAACATATTGAGTAAAAACCCAATACCATCTAATCACTAATCATATAATGGATACTAATTATCTCCCACTATTATTTTTAAACTCATATCAAGAATCAATTTCATCGATATAATGATCCATATCATTACAAGTTTATAATTAGTGAGTGAATTTTATATTTTTGGTTTTAATGAGGTTTTTCTTATGAGCACTAGGAATTTTATTAGGATTCCATGTCCATTTAAGTACATAAATATTGTTATAAAAAAATTTCATATTTTGTATATTCATGAGTTTCTCAAGTGAGTGTTGGGGGAAGGGATGAAGGGATGAAAGATAAAATTTCAACTATCAAAAGTAGTTCACAAAAAAAATCATTCAAATGGGGTGAGGTTCAATGCAAAAATTAGGTTTAATGTATATTATGGGGGGTTTTTATATTGGAAACCTTTTTTAAAATAAATTTAAACCATGAAAGGGGTATTGTAAATATTAATTTGGAATATATATAAGAGGTCTTGGATCTATATTTATCCCTTGGTACTATGAACCATGTTTTTTTATTAATGAGGATCACGAAGGGAAGGATATATATATAGATCATTTTAGTCCTTGTGAAAGAGATCATGATATAAAACATGTCGGAGGAAGGGAATTCATGTTTTGAATGATAGATAAATCCATTAATGGTGGGTTATTGGTGTTTGAATAGATATAGGGCAATTATTTTATGATGAATCCCATAAAATTTCAAGGTATATGATTATCTGGGAGGTCAATAGTCAATTATATCCTCATGAATTTGAGAACTATTCTATCTCAATTCATGTGAAATGGTTATAAAGCTGTGTTAGTTGATATTTTTTAAGATCTTCTATTATCCTTATATTATTGGTCACATGTTTCTATCTCTCTTATTTGGGATGACATTGGAAATGGTTTTCTATGATGTGAACCAAATAATGGTGTAATCAAAAATAATAAATGTAACATTAATGTGGTGGATGAGGTCTAGAGGAAATACATTATCAATTTTTTTAAGTTTTTAGGAATGAAAATGCAGTGATCTATTTAGTGTTTATAATAAATTAGGGATAAATTATTGTTTGACCGAGTATCATATGATAGTGATTTTTGTTTTTATATTGTTGGTGTTGTTTTAGTGTCATTCTAATAGAGTATGATGATGTTTCTAAAGAGAGGTTGGTTATTGGGGATTATTTAAGAAAGTAAATCTTTTTCTAAATTCAATAAAAATATTTTATAAATATTATTATAAATATAATTATATTTCTTATGGATTGATATAAAATATTTTATGGTTGTTTGGGTTTCAAAATTCATTATAGACGGATGTGTGGTTTTTACGAGGATGCTAAATATTTAAAGGATAATGGTGTCCCATTTTATCAAAATATATATTATTTTTTAATCATGTTTTTTGTTAAACATTTATATTTTAGGGGATTTTATTGATGAAGATGGGGTAAGATGGATTCTGGGGGGAGATAGGATTGATTTTTTCCTCGTATACTCAACATTAGTACACTTAAACACCATGGGAAGATTACATCACCTAATGAATATTTTCTCAATTAAAAAGTATGTTCCTTGATATAATGTTAATAATTGGCTAATTCTATGTATATGTGATTAGGTACAAGTATATAAGCATTTATTAAATTACTATATAGGTAGATATGTGAGGATTTAACATAGTGGTGATGGGTTAGTTGAGTGTATGTCTCATGCATAAGAAGAAAAAATGTATTAATGGTAGTATATGATAGTGAAATAATTCATAATATAATAGGTCATCCAGTGATTGAAGGGTTAAGTCAGAGATGGTTTTTTTAGAAAATTTTCCAAGATATATTAATTATGATATGTTAGAAAAGAACATGTTAAGGATATGTGAGTTATTGAAGACATCCAATTGTATTTATAGGTGTTTTGAAGAACGATAATGTGGGATGGTAATAATTGATTGGGGAACTATAGTGAGATTACATTGGGAATTATGTTCTAGGTCTGTGGATCTATAGATAATGGATTGAATGAAATATGACATATGTTAGATCGTATCAATTTCTAAATATTTTGACTGCTCAAAATGGTTGAATGGATTCCTTGATAGGTGAGATGGTATGTTTTCATGGTGATGATCTACTACTAAAACCAAGAGATCCTATGTATTATCTATAGATTTGTGTGACAGTTTTTGGGACTTAATATTTTTCATTCATTTATGTATCACTATGATTGGAAACATATTCTAGTGTGGTTGGTGGAATCTAATCCTTGGAAAAATATGAATGAAAAATGTGTGTCTGAACCACAATGAGTTAGAAGGATCCATCATTTTTTCATATATTCCATTCCAAAATTAGTGATATGGTTTTCATTAAGTCTCCTGAAAAATCAATGAGTTATATGGTATCGGTAGTCCCTATAATAGGTGATTTGGTAGGGGTTACACCACCACGAGTTTAATAAACCCAAGGAGGTGATCTAAAGATAAAAGAGGAAGAACTACCATGACTGAAATAATGTCCAATGAATGTGAATGATGGAATGTGATTGGATTTTCTGACCACAATGAGTGAGATTGATTCCAAGATTTATTCTAACACTATATTAGATATTTATACCACAATTAGTGAGATATGGAATAAAAAATTATCATAATTGTATAATACATCCTACCGGGTGCGTTATGGTAGTGTTCAAGCATTGTACATTCAAATATACTAGTGATACATGTTGGACATGAAATATAGTATTGGATCATTTATAAAGGGATTAGTTTTTATGATAGTGATAATTACATAGCCTGATGTGATTCCCATAAAATTTATCGATGTGTTATTGTTTAGTTTTTGTAATATAGTTTTGTATCAAAATTCTTTTTGACTATTTAAGGTTTCAAGATAGTTCGACAGAATTTTTTGTAATATCACGTGGGACATGAGGTTATTCAAGATTAGAGACCCATGGTTCTCACACATCAATATTACATATTTTTAAATGAATATTCAATACATTACACAAACATAGACATTAGGACAATAATAGTTCATTTCATTAACATCGTGGAACATATTCATAAAATTTTGAGAAATATATTCAATATCTTAAAAAATGATCTTCTCTCTAAGTAATCAAATTATGAAGAACCTACCAAAAACATTTATATAAAAAATGGAATGACATATAATAGAGGGTTACGTCAAATTATCAGTAAAGTTAAACATATGTGATATCAATCTAATATCATATGAAAAATTAGATAAGAATAAAGATATTTGATAATGAAATTAACTTACAAAGTGCATAACCAATTATTCAGAGTTAATAAAAGATATTTGTTGAATAAAACATAATAATTTTGGAAAAACTGAAAGATAAGATTAAGAAATCATAAAAAATAAATCATTAACCATAATACCATTCCCTAAAATTCCACCATCATCATAAATAAAGATAATCTTTTCTTGTGTCATGGTTAACTACAAAGACTGTCAACATGGTGTATCATGATAAACTATTTTACCATAGTGGATCTGGATATAGTGGGTTCCCATTAGGGATCATGATGCACCTATTGAGCATTATAGATTAGGACAAAACTATTTTCTTATATGGATTAGGACACACCTATTTCCCTTTTGGGATCATGTTTTACATATTTCATTTTGTAGAAGAGGATGAAGAAGTTTCCTATAAAGGATCAATTCGGGTGACTTGATTCCCAATATCATCTCACTAGATATAATTATTTTCTTATTTCATATTAAGTATATATAGTTTTAATCCATCACATACATTAAATCATACATCTGTTAACAAAGGTTCCTAAAACATTGACCATATCATATCCAAAGAAATAAAATAAGTTTCATAAAAAATTTAATTAGATAAAAACTTGTGGAAATGATACAGGTTTCACAATTACTAATAAATTAAAAAAAACAAATCCCATGAAAAATAATAAGGCTTCATAATAATTTAATCATGTTATTACCCATTTATGAGATACATGAATCATCAACATCATATAGTCATAAAAATAAACCAATAATAAAATGAATAAAAATATTATTATTAGACCATATCCCTAGTAAAATATATGTTGGCTCAAATAATGTAATCATAGAGGTAAAATAATTTTGAATAAGTAATTTGGACATTTTTGGATGAAATATGTTGTCATTTATAATAAATATTTTTATTCATAAAACAATAGGAAAATAATTTACATTAAAAAGAACCTCATATACTAAAAAAGGATGGTTTAAAAGAATATGATGTTGTTTTTCATGGAAAATAAACATTCCACCTTGGAAAACAGTTTTTGATAATAAAAATTTAAATTTTTTAAAAAAATTATATTTATTATTTATAATGGAATGTTTTTGGAAGAAATTTGTTATGACATAAGAAAATTATCTTCATGTCTTGCACCTTAAAACAAATATTCTTCTCAATATTTTTTATAAAATAAAAATTGGAATTGTGTTGTAAAATATTATGAATATTCTATCAATATATTTTTAGACAATGATAAAAAATGGGAAAATATTTATTTTAATAATCATGATATTGTAATTTAAAAAGTATATATACATTTATATGATGCATTCATTTGACACAAAATAGTTTTTTCATCCTAGGAGAGAAATAAAGTAGTATATTCTTAAAAAAACTAATAAATATATTAAGTACCATATATTGGAAAATTCTCACAATTAATTAAAGATATTATAAGAACCCAGTTCTTCATTTGAGGTACATTTTATTTATTTTTTTTCTATTTAGTTTTTTAGGAAACAATTGAAATTTTTGAAAAGTATTGGAATCAGGGGTTACCCACCATGTGACCCTAATAATGGGTCATTTAGTATGTCTGTGTGTGAATGGAATTAATGGAATGTGGTAATTTCAATAAGGTAAAAAATAAAAAAAATGTCTGTTGTGTACTTCCATGTACATGCCATGTAGTCATGTAAGCTTTCCCTAAAAAGTAAGATAGTATAATTTCACTACCAAATGAATTGTTTAATGGTATGCCAAATGTGTTTATGAAACTGCATATTGTGTGCTTTATGATTTTCACATACAATGGAAAATAACATCTTTTTTAAGTCATTTGTATTAAAGGACCATTTGGGGAACTCAATATAAGGGCTTAACTTCTAACACTTCCCAGTTGATCATCTAATCTCCAAATCAATCCACATCGGTCTCATTTGAACAAAATCGGTAAGCTCTCGATTACACTATAGACCTTATTGGTGATTTTTATTCTTGACTATGTTATTTAATTTGTGTTTAATATCCTTGTATCATAGATCTACACCATTTTTTGCTTGAGTTTAATGTAGTGGAAAGGAAAAGAGATTCATACTATGATGTGGTTGGTGGTCTCTTAATTCTTTCATAATTTCAAGATATTAATAGGTGTTCTTATGTTGCACACCAATGATTGGGGTGTTGCCTTGATGAGAATTTTACCCAATATAATGCCTACGGATGTTAAGGTGATTAATTATATGAATTTAAGCATGTTGAGATTGCTAGTTTTGATTAATGGCCACTATATGGGAGTGTTTCCCTTGGATAACTATTATTGGGCCTTTTGGATTATGATAACCATGTTATGCCTCTGTTTTCCCTATTTGGGGTTGTTTGAAATGAATTGGTTAATTAAATGACTACCAATGTGAATTTTTTCTGGGTTAAAAATTTAATAGTATAATGATTTTATCTGTTGCCTTATAATGAATTGCTTATATGTCGGGCTATGTTTGAATGATGTATTATGAATATAGAAAGGGATTTTTTATGAGTATGGGAATGGTTTTTTTATGTTAGGCTATATTTTTTTCTTCATGTGGGTAATTCCCTATGGGAAATTATTTTTTATGTTCGTGGACTTCATAAGGGATGTTTTTGAAATGAAGATTGACTGTTGTAATGACTTATGACGGGTTATCCAAGATAATGAACAAGCTTGGATTAAGTTTTAATTTTACCCAATAGATTTCCAACCGAGGTATATGTTTTTTATCTTGAATAAGGGAATAAATTTCCCTTGATGGATCCCAAGATCATATGATTTGATTCAATTGAATTTCATAATGAATGTGAATAGAATAAATTGAACATGACTTTTAATATTGTTTTCTTTTGAGTACTTCCTATTTTAATGCTTTTTCTAAAATTCAATACTATTGAATATACTCACTGATAGATTGGTATATACCTTTCATGGTTATCTACTAGAATTTATTTCTCATACCCTATTTGGGTCATTTTTTAGCATAAATAGACTATATTTTTGTATGTGTCGATAGGGGTAAGGCTCTTTAAATAGGTACATGATTTCTAATTTGGAGCTGGTGAGAATTAGAACAGACTCAGACTTATGATGCTACATTGGTTCATTTATAATTGTTGAACCTTATTATTGTATTCTACATGATAAGAGTGTTTCATGGTTTTTATTCTTTCATATAACATGTGACATGTTGTATCATTCTGATATTATATGCCTTATATTTATCTTTTCCAATATTTCATCTGTTGTTTACTTTAGTTTCATTTTTTTACTACTTCTTCTGATGTTATTACTTATTCCATTATGTTACAAAATTACAATGAGGGTATAGCTTACCCAAAATCACATCCTAGTCCCTCACTTCTAGTCAGAAACCTCTAGAGTTTGGCAAAATGCACATGATTCTATGTGACCAACCAGGTAAGGGGTGCCTTTTAGTGAAATCTAGACATGGGACGTTACCAAGTGGAATTAAATGAGTTTATTTTATATATTAAAATACTATATGGAAATTATATAAATCATGTGGAATTTGGTAGTTAGTTGTTCATAGGAGTAGCTACCCCGTGTACAAGGAAAATCAAAACTGTCTCAAATTAATTTGTTCTTTTGGATTTTGAGCAATTACAGTTGATTCGATTTAATCGTTTATTGATATACTTGTTTTGTAAAGTTATTATTGATTTTATGATCGTTATACTTTGTTGCAACCTAATTTTATGAGGGTTCTTCATCTCAAGAATTATATATTCACTTGTTATAAATAACATGCAATGCATACTTTATGTTCCATTTAGAGAGAATTATTGATGTATGTTGTTGTGATATTTTCTTGATAGATATTATTGTTGTTTTGATAGGTGTATTGTTACATGCTATGGTTCAAATTTAAGGGATGCCAAAATTTGGTTCCTAAGGTGTATGGGCCCTCTTGAACTGAAATATGGTGAATCATGATTCAACCTTTTATATTGAATTGTACTTTTTCATGCTATATATGGGTGAAAACATTTTTTTTATGGGATAATGGGACCTCACAAATTGAAATTTGTCATAATGAGGTTATTTTCATTCAAACACATGGGTTCTGAGGACATTTTTGAGGCCTACTATTTGGAAACAAAAATAACAAACTGTGTGGTTCTATAAACACATTCCAGGTGTTCTTCCTATTTAGGGAAGAACGCCTTATCTTAAATATATGACATGTTCTTTGTGTACATGTTGTGTAGTATATGAATGTGTAACCGACAATGTGAGAGAAAAAACGGGATATTGAGTTTTTGACTAGAGAACACTGTGTACTATCGATACAAGAAAATGTAGCATAACCAAGATGTAGTAGTGTAGACATGCATATGTGGGAGTACATGGAGAAGGGGATAGACATGTATACACGATGTGTGTACGTGAAACATTCCATATACCTGTGGTTGATTCACACAAAGGTCGTCCATAGAAGACGACCATGTAATAGCGTAGGGTTACACACCATGTATTCTTTCTATACACAATCGATCACCTTTTTCCAAATCCATGATGGTATTTTCTTATTTTTTTTGGAACAATTTCATATAAAATCTTCATGATGAGCTTGAACAAAGGAGTTTTCTTGACCTTGTGGAGTTAGGTCATCACAACGACAACATGATTTTGTCCAGAAGAGTTGTGATAATCATACATAAAAAATTATTGGCTATGTGTTAATATTCGATCATCCAATTTGGAAAACCTATAGAACCATCTATTATACTGGACGCAGGTGCACAAGCACAGTTCGGTGAAGGGTTTTTTAGGTTCATGAAGACCTTTTAAGGAGCACTACTTGGGGCCACACCTATGGTATAGATAATATGTATCATCTAGTAGTAGCATCTTACTACATATTCATGTGATGGTGGACCACATGTTGTGGAATCATGAATAGAATCAGTGATGAATATCATAAAAAATATAGAGACACATCTCGAGCGGAGGGCCATGCTCCCAACATATATGATGTGTAAATTTTTCAAGAGTTGGTGGGATGTTATCACTATGGCAGGTGGCCATTGTGATATGTCATAGGAAGAGTTTCAAGAGGCCTTCTATGATTATTATTTTCCTGAGAAGCAGAGGGCCGACTAAGCCCATTAGTTCATGCACCTAAAGTAGCGAACACTGTTAGTATTGGAATATTCTACCCAGTTTATTAAGCTTCATCAATTTTCATATATTCCGATGGATGATAACATTTCAAAATATAGATGATTCCATGACCGTATAAAGTCTGATATCCATTCATAGGTGAATGTATTCATGTTTTATTTTGTCTCTGCTATTGTGAATCAGCTGAAAATCACTAAATATAATCTACGAGAAGCTAGTGGTGCAAGCCTGGGTGGTTCGACACTGGTTTCATGTTCTGTCTCCATCGTCAAGAGGAAGCATTGTTTGGAGTTCTCTTGTGGTGAAATTAGAAGCCAAGAAATTTACTTTGGTGGTGAGGTGACATGATAATAGTGAAGAAAGGTTGGGCACAAGATCCCTCAGTGCCTAAGAGACCCATTTGGATGCTGAGCATGAGGTAGGACAGTCCTTTTATAGTGATACTGGTTGAATACCCACCATTGGATAGTGAGAGAGGTTTTTTAAGGACTCCATGTGCATGAGAATGGTTAGTTTCTTCTCTCGAGTCTGGAAACTGGAATATGAAGGGAAATATTAGGAAAAGGTGGTGGTCGTGGTCATGGTATTTAGACCCCATGATCTAAGTGACCATAGGGCTGGTCAGCTCAGGGTAGCCATGTATTGTCTCAAGTCGCTGTGCACATCAGACTTATGTAGTGAAGAAAACCTAGAAGGATTAGGATCCTGGACCTTCAACAATAAAAGGTATTATTCTAGTTACCTCTTTTTATTTTTATAAATATTTTGATTATGCTGCTACACACACATATATATATATATATGACTATTGTGGAATTAATTGATCTATTTGTTTATAATTCTCTGAATTTTATGATGTTAGAAAACTTGTTATGGATTAAATATACTGGTGGGCATCGGTACATGGAGTTCCCCCATGAGATTTTAGAGTGTCACATTCAATGGAACCTATCTATCTTAGAGATGACATGATTCGATATCATTCAAGGAATAGAATATTTGGTTTCTTTTCAAGCCATTGTTTATTTCTATCATCACAGGATGTGATTCATGTCACAAGAGCGAGGAGAGTTTCTACATAATGTTGAACGAGATGTCTAGGTGAGAAGAGTTGGACCTGAGAATCGTGGGTTGGGTGGGATGACATCCCATATATAGAGTTTGTATCTAGATGACCATGTGCCATGTCTAAAATATTTCTCCTAGTAGATGATAATTTAGAGGACATCATCGATGATGAATTATTAGGAATACCTCAGTTTAGAGATTTTGATTCACTATCGATCTAGTGCTAGGAGCAACACTAGTATCGATTACTAATTACTAGATGGATACAATATATTTTTAAAATCTCAAGAGGCAGTTAGATGGTCTAGAATTTAAGCGTTTTATCTGACCAAATACTTATAATTGTGGTTTATAGGTCCTTTTTTAAAAATGGTTGATGGTACCCATAGTCTAGGCCTAGACTCTTAGAAACAAAATGAGTTGATGGTTAAAAACTGACATGCCTTACCACATGTATATGACATGTTTGATCTTCTTCAAGGGGATCATGTGTTCTCAAGGGTTGACATGATGTCATGATTTCACTAGGTATGATTTAGACCTATAGACATTCCTAGTACCACATTTAGTAATATGAATGATATATGTGATCACCTATTTATGTTGTTTAGTCTCATGAATGCACAAGTAGTTTTCGTGGAACTAATTAACTTATTATTCCATCCATGTGTTGGTTATTTTGTGGTGGTTTTCATGGATGATATGTTGTTGTATTCTCACAATAAACACGACCATGTCAAGCATCTTGAGATCATTTTTAATACACTGAGGTAGCATTAGTTATATGCTAAGATCATAAAATTCCACTTCAACACAGATCAGATTCACATCCCAGGTCACATAATCTCAAATACTATAGTATCAGGGGATGGAGAGAAACTGATAGTAGTAGTTACCTGGGAGGATCCCATTAACGTTTTGAGGTATAAATTCTCGTGGATATAAATAGTTATTACCACTGTTTTATACCAATATTCTCATTCTTAGCAGCACTGATGTCGAGCTTGAATAAGAATGGTTGGGTGTATGAGTGGTATTATACTTGTGATGCATCCTTTCTTGAGTTGTAAGAATACATGACTTTAGTTCCAATACTGATATTGCCAGATTTGGTCAAGAGTAACATTTTGTTCTATTATGCATCATGTATTAGTATGGGAGTAGTGCTTAATTAGGGGGACCAAGTTGTTGCGTACAATTCTCATCAATTGAGAAAAAACAGTGGGAATTTCTCTTTTCATTATCTTGAAATAGAGGGAGTTGATATTTCCTTACGATGTTGGAGAAATTATTTATTGGGATAGAATTTTGTGGTGTACGTAGACCAGAAAAGTATCAAATACATATTTACTCATTTTGATTCGAATCCTAGATAGCGAAGGTGGGTTGAATACCATCAGTCATTCGATTTTGAGCTTGTCTATATGCCTGGAAAAGGCAATGCAGTGGCTTCCAAACTGAGAAAGAGAACTCATATACAGGTAATATCGAAGGCAATTGTAGAGTGGAAGCATATGCATATGTTCTCTAAGATAAATTTATAGGTTCATGATATCCAGGGACTGAATTTTCTTTCATCTTAAGCTGTTACCCTTACTATACAAGACAAAGTGAGGACACGACAGCTATCATATTTTAATATCCTAGTTCTACAAGAGAGTGGGTCCAATGTGGACCCCTAGTGGATTAAAGGAAAGGGAGTATGATGTATTGTGTTTCTATTGATGTGGGTAGGTTCCATGTCACATACTTAATAATCGGATGTGGGATTTTCATGCTTCAGCTTGGGATGTGTATCCCAGAATCCACATGATGTACCGTGACTGGAACCGTTAGTACAAGTGGTCGAGTTTGAAGTGGGATGTATTCGATTTTGTTACGAGATGTACCACCTGTCAGTAGATGAAGGTGGTAAGTTAGTGTCCATCTAGATATTTATAGCTGTTATGTATTCTTATGTGGAAATGGTATAATGTCGTGATGGATTTCGTGATGGAGTTACTAAGGCCTCCTAAAGGAAAATTTTTTGTGTGGTTCCTATTTGGGTGGATAATGACGGTCGATGACTTATTTTCGTTCAATGAGTCCATAGATTTTTTGATTGGATGTATAAATATCTGAGAGGTGGTATTCCTTCATGGGGACCCTCGTTCTATCATTTCTGATACGGACTCCGTCTTTACATCTCATTTCTGTTAGTTTATTCTTAGGGAGCTAGGTAAATAGGTGATTTTGAGGAAAACATACCACCCTCAGACTGATGGAAAATAAGAGTATATGATACTGGTGCTAGAGTACATGATGTGTGAATGTGTCCTAGAATTTGGGGGCTCTAGGTAGAAGAATATTCCCCTGGTCTAGTTCCCATAAAATAACAATTTTCTTGCGATAATACAAATAGAACCTTATGAGGCTTTATATGGTATACCATTCCATTATCCCCTGTGCTGGTTAGATATATGTGAGAAAACCTTACTAGGACCACGTCTTGTGTAAGAAAATGATATTCTGGTCCACATGATTCAGTGATAGATGGCTATGATACAGTCTCTCCAAAAATCTTATGATGGTCACCGCAAATGAACATTGGGGTTTGAGTTTGGGAATCCAATTTTCCAATGCGTCACACTGAGTTTAGGACACAAAATAATCACAAGATAGGTTAAGCATACATTCATATATGCTAGACAGATTGAGATTCCACAACAAGTCAGGGTGGTTTCCTGTTGGTTACAACTACCTCAGAGGTATTGCATCATGCATGACGTCTTCCATGTATCTCATCTACACTGTTAATACCTAGACCTGTGTATATTACGTTCCACCCGAGGATGTTGTGATTCTGGATGATGCATCCTCTGGTGATTATATTATTTTTATATTTGATAGGATCAAGAAGGTTATACGATGCCGATCAGTTCCTATCATGTTGGTGATACATTATCATGGATGAGTACCAAAAGAGACTTAGGGGAGAAAGGATGATGTACCTCCTTTGATGCCGAAGATATTCTCAGATATTCCATCTCCAACCATGAAAAGGTGATTTGAGGATGAATTTTATTATGTGGGGAATTTTATAAGCACCTGGTTCAGCCTTTGAGGTATGATTTCTTCATTTCCTTTTCCATTGAGTTGTTTTCAAGGAAATAATAGGAAATTAGGGAAAAGTAATGGAATAAGGGTTTACACACCATGTAATCATACACACACACACACACACACTATATAGTATGTTTTTGTGTGAATGAAATAAAGGTCTTATGGGAATT
Organism: Viscum album; assembly: GCA_963277665.1. Taxonomy (NCBI): domain Eukaryota; kingdom Viridiplantae; phylum Streptophyta; class Magnoliopsida; order Santalales; family Viscaceae; genus Viscum; species Viscum album. Next base: position 65,369,236 of record OY728143.1, read on the forward strand.
CCTTCAAGGTAAAGTGTAAAAACTACGTATACTTTGTGTACCTACTATTATATGTTGTGTAGTCATGTCGGCAGGCCAAGGAATGTAATTTGATGGAATTAATCCACAAAATTAATAGTTAAATTATATACACGGTGTGTATATGGACATACAGGTCATGTAATTTGTGTTTTTCTCTTAAAATGGGTAGTGGACTTATTCTTCTATTATTCGACCGAAGGCTCTCTAGGGGGATTCAATATGGGCACTGGAAATTCTACCCCCTCCTGTTTTATCATCCGAACTCCAAATCAATAATCATTAGTCTCGTTTAAACTCACTCAGTATGATATGGAATAATATTGAGTCATTATCGGTTATTTTTTTATATAATATTTTATTTATGGTTGAGTGAATATCCATATTACATAGATCTACCCTAATATTTCTTTAGTATATTTTTTAGGTTGGAAGAATAGAGTCATATGTAACGAGGTCGGATGTCACATTGTTATTTATTATTGTCATGTTGTTTATATTTGTCATTGTGTTGGATGCACATGTTTGGGGTTTTTACATATTGATAATTTAACAAATGTTAATGCCTAAGGATGTTTAGGTGACTAATTATATGAATTTAACCATGTTGATACTACATATTTTGATTATGGGCCACCCCATGGGTGCCTTTCCCTTAGATAACTATTATTGGGCCTTTTGGCTAAGCATAACCATGGTTATGACTCTGTTTTCCCAGTGATGGGTTATTTTATATTAATTGTTTAATTAAATTCCTACCAATATGTATTTTTTCCTTGTTAAACAGCTAAAAGTGTAAAAATAGTATGTGTTTCTATATGCTTAATTGCATATTTTTAGGACTTGTCCCTCTTTATATATTTTTCATGCTGGAAGAAATTTATTATGCATGTGGGTAAGGTTTTTTTTGTTACCATTGGCTAAATGTTGTTATACCCATGGAAGATTTCATATGGGAATGAATTTTATATGTATGTCGATGCCTAAGGGAAATGTTTTGAATAAAGGTTTGACTATTTTAATGAATTATGACAGGTCTTCCAAGCTAAAGCACATGATAATATTCAATTGACTTTTTATTTGATAGATTTATTTCTAAGTTATATGTTATTTCTTTAATAAGTTATTAAATATCCATGTCCAAATTGCATGAACATTTAATTATAGGTAATGGAATTTATTAAGGAACATGAATGAAATAAATAGAACTAGATTTGTATGATTTTTTACATTTGATTGCATCATCGTTTAATGTTATCATTATTATACACTACTACTGTATATACTCAAAAATAGATTTTCATATCCCATTGGCGGATACCTAATAGGATTTATATCTCACTCCCTGAATGTGTTATTTTTTTGTGACCAAACAGACTATATTTTTTTAGAGGTTGATAGGGGAATGGGTCCTTATACATTTAAATGATTCCATTTTAAGAGCATGGGAGAATGGGACCAATATTATCCTTGAAATGATGTTATGTTTCATTTTTTATTGTTGTACCTTAGTATCGTATTGTACTTGATAGTAATGTATCCTGTTTTCACTTCTTTCTTAGAAAATGTGACATGCTTCTTCATTCTGGTATTATATGCCTTCTAGTTGTCATTACCATTTAGTCTTATGTTTTTTAATTTAGTTTCTTGCTATTTATTTCATCCTATATTGTTATTAATTATTCCACTATGTTAATCATTGCCAATGAGGTAATATTATCCCCTCTATCACACCTTAGTCCTTCACTTCCAGTCGACAACCTCTGGAATTTTGGGAATTGCGCCCGAGGCCATTGGGCTAACCGGGTATGGGCCACCTTCCAATGGAATCTAGATCAAAGTCTTTATATATATCATGAGTAACCAAGAGAGAATAATATTCAGGATAATTCATAATAGGTATTCCATGAGATTTCAACATTAAATACATGATAATAACAATACTAATAAACAATGAGATTGTAACAATGAATAATAACCACTTTCATAAACTAGAATCATAAACAACATGTAGAAATTAAATAGATAAAACATCAAATGTAATGAGTATGAATAGATTTATTATAATCCATTTCAAGGGGTATTCATATAATCCTCATAAACAATAATTTTTACATAACATTATGTGCATATTAATGATGTAAAATTGGGGAAAAATATCTTACATATTTTGTAACCGTGAATTGTGTGCATTGTGAAGTATTAAAATAAATTGAATCATTAACGATGATGAAATTAGTTATATTAATTATATATCATGTAATTGGTTAGTATATACAACAAATAATGAAAGAAGTTGTTAGTATGGAATAATTCTCTCAGAAATAAAATGTAGACAAGAAATCCCTTAACCTTAAGTCTTGGCTTCCATAATTATCATTAATTTTTTTTAAATAAATATAATTCAATTATATGAATACCATGGAAGAATAAGAAAATATATTAGAAAATTTATGATTCACTTATGTCTTTATATTTCCCATTTATTAGAAAATCCTTGTAAAAGATTTTTTTCGAGTAGTAAATTCATTGTTTTCTGTATATATTTTGACATTTATTCTTTGTACTCTCTGCATTGATCATGTTATAATAATATAAAGAATGTAATACATGATATAAATATAATATGTATTCAGCATGTATATATTTATAGTATTCCATAAAATTATCTGATATAAAATAATATTCACCATTGAAGGAGACATAAAGAAGGACGTAATCCTGAATGTTGTTTTAAATTTACATATCAATCTCATATAAATTAATTGAAATGATATATTAAAATTTCAAAATAATTGTGTTCATATTTATCACTTAATTCTTTTAACACCATTCTAAATATTTTTCTTTTACTGAATTAATTAATCACAACTCTTCACGAAGTCGCAGTCCTCTATACACACGAATGGCATTATAGAATTCCCAAAAAATTAATTTCAAGACTGTATGTGTGATATAATAATATAATAATAAAAATAATATCATTAATATCATATATAAAAATTATTTCTATCAATAATCCCCACATTTATTGGTGGTAATGTACAACCAAATGACATCGGTACGTGAAATAAAAGTATGTTGTAGACACATACAATGATTTTTTAACCCAATTTATGGATGAATTTCAAGTTTTAGGTATTAAAAATTAATATAAAACATATTATTATTCTTAATACACTGATGATATTATATAATCAGGATATAAATATAATTTAATTGATTTTAGGATTAAATAAAATAAAATATTTTTTGATGAATGTTAACTCTTCTTCAGGTATCCCCCTTAGGATTTCACAAAAAACATCACATAGATTACATTCTATCCAAAATAGGGAATATTGTTCTTGGTAGTGATATTGGGAAGTTAGTTTTTTAGGGATTTGAAAAAATTAGGTGGTATGATGTGAGGAAGGGATAAGTGTGGGATCCATTTTATAAGTGGGATGAGTGGAAAACATATACATTTTTGATGTAGGGAATTTCATCCATGTTTTATCAATAGTTAAAATAAAAAAATTGCAACATTATTAATCCCATGTTTATAAATGGTCATAATATTTAAGTCTAATTGTTTTTATGCATGATTTTAGGTTACTTTTAATCATATCATTTCAGTTTAACACTCGGTAAACCCATTTTTCCTTTAACGTGGTAAATAATTTTTACAGAATTTTGTATTAAGTTTTGGTAAAGAAATAAATATTTCCTCAATATAAATTAATAATTATTCTTCTCAAAAGTATAGAAACCCTTTTTCCTAATTCTAATAACAAAATTATAAAAAAACAAAATTATTATTAATCTACAATAGGAGATGGGAAAGTGGTTTTTTAAATAAAAAATGATGAAAATGTTAATAATGTTTTATATAAAATATAAAAATTAAATTGATTAAAATGTAATAAATTATATTAGTATCTGTAATATTGAAATAAAAAATTTTAAAAATATAATATAATTTAATATTATAAATAATTAAAATGATACAGAAAATTTCAATTAAAACCCATCAATTTCCCATATTTATTTTAAAATGAAACATTACAAAAAAATCAAAATCTTCTACAAAATACAATTTCAAATTTTATAATAATAAATATTATTTTATTTTAACAAATTAAAATTCTAAATGTTCCGAAATTTAGTTTTTTAATTTTTTATAAATAAATATGAAGTAATTATATGATAAAATATTTTTTTCAATCATCTAATGACTGTACTGAAAAATATGTTTAATATTATCAATATGTTACTCTTATATAAAAGAAATATTATTAATATTAAATATTGTTATTACTACTCATTTTTAAGTATAACGACTATGTTATAAGTGTAAAATATTAATAATATTAAGAAAATTTCTTTGTATTTCTAAATCTCTGTATTTTATTCCATGGAAGGAGACTAATTTTTCATATAGTGCAATATTATCCAATTTTGTAGGTAGCACATTCATAATTTTTTTCACATAATGCAAGTAATCAATGATATTTCCTTAACTGTTAAAAATATAATTCCTTAGAAATCAGTTTTTACATTCTACCCCATTAAAATTAAAATTCCCTTGAAATTAATAACAATGATATATATAATTGAGGAAACATATGCCTCATAAAAACAAAAAAAAAACCCTTTTTGAATCCTACAACTTAGGGTTCCAGTAAAAAACACATACACTATCTATGGTCATATTTTATATTACATTATAAATTTGATTCCAAATCACTTCTAGTTGTTCTTGTTATGAATGTACATGTAATTTGTCAGGTCTACAGTTATATAAGAGTGATACATGGAACTCATCAAGAACATATGGGAGCTTCACTAGAAGGACCAAATAATAAAATACTTTCTGAATATGTTCAAGTATTTTAATGTGACTAGTATAACCATTCCTATGTTTTATGCTTGATCATCAAGTATAATATTATTAGTATGATCATATCACCAACATTATATTATATATCATGTTGATGAAAATTATTATAAAATTTATATCAAGTCTACAAAATCCATTTTTTTGAATTACTTTAATACTTTTCCCTATCTCATCATCCTTCTCTGATCCAACGAGTTTTCTATTTTTAAATACATTCTAATATGTTGGACTTCTACCCTTAATTTTATAATGGTCTTAAAAAGACCCATTTGAATTCTAATTTGAATGCTTTTGTTGTCTAAAAAGAAAAAATGTATACTGTTTTAATCACAAAAATTTATTAAATACATAGGAAATAATCTTTTAGAAACCTTTAATCATATTTTCACATAATATAAATTAATTACTCATAAAATATTTTATTCATTACTTATATAACCAAATGATTTTATTTCAATTAATTTATTTTAAAATATTTTTAATCATGATAAATTACCATCACATAAAACCTCATTTGGGGTTTCAATAGCTCTGAAAAATTTATAAACAAAAACTCAAAATCCCTAGATGTTATACATAACACTTATGTTAGTAAATTCTAGAGACATATCTGCTTCCAAAATATAATTCACAATTTACTCCTTAAATAAGATCATATCTAATAAAAAATATTTTCATTATAGTATTGGACTCATCATTGTATCGATAGAATATCATATGTGATGTTATTTTTCTAGAAACTATATAAAGGGATAAATCAGATGAAATTTTAAAAATGTGTTAAAAAATACATATGCATTGGTAAAATTTCTATAAAAGGTGATGTGAAATTAAAAATTTGGATTGTGGAAAAGTTTTTCCATAAAAAAATGATTCAGTTTATCTGTTGGGATATAATTATATTTCCCATTATCGTTTTTCTCCAAATGTTCAGTTTAATTTTCATCCTAATTATCCCTTGTATTGGGGAATTTATTCATATAATTGCCATCGTCCATGCACTTGAAACAATAGAGTATGTGTGGTGAATTAGTTGGTGTTCTGTTTTTAGCAAAATTATTTGTTTTACCATTAATAATATTTTTAAATTCCCAATCTTAAGACCTGATAATCCACATTTAAAGAACCTCCCATTTTCAGTCATGAAATCCCCTTGATGCTTATTACAAAATTTTAGGCATACATAATATAATAACATTGTTCAACCGTTTGATTTTTCATGATACTCTATCTTTATATTCTTGTCAAAACTACATGAATGGTTAGAATACCCAATTATCATTTATACCATTATTTATAATCGAATATCTTATTTGTAGCTACTAAATTGTCTTATATCAAATCTATTTCTAGACATGGTTTCATTCAACCTTTGATGAAATCAATTTTGAATTCAAGGATGATGATTAAACTAGAATCACACCTTACCTCTCTAGTAATATCAGTTTCATAGGTACTATTAGATTCATCATCCTATTTCATGATATAAATGAATTAATTCATTACCATTGTTTATATAAAAGGAGAGGTGTAATTATTGAAAAATAACCCTATAAACTCTTCCCAATCCATAAATTAAATTTCCTCTAACTTCCTCATATACATAATAATATTTTACCGCCCATATGATTTACCTTCAAAATGATAATCATCCATAATTGATTTTTATTATTCTAAACTCCAAAGGAAGAATAATATCTTTCTAGAGGTATTGATCCATTTCATAGCCACTATTAGATATTTAGAACAACTAAAATAATGTGGAAATTTACTCCTAAAAGACACAAAAAAAACATATTCATTTTTAGATAGATTCAATGATCTAAATGATTCATATGTTAATAAGTTTATTGATTATATAAACATGATTTTTCATTCAAGATACCATATAATTTCTTTTCTTGTGATGAAAATATTTTCATTTTTCATTTAATTCAACATTATCATGGTTTCATTGGGTTATATCCAATAACTTTTACCATAGATAATCATGTAAGAAAAAATAATCGAGATATGTATCCTCAACATTATGAAAATTTAAATATTTTATATATAAATCATTGAACATTGTTTTTTAGTCAATGAGAGATTAGTTTCAACCTAAGTCATTCATATTAATATTATATTTAAATGTTTCATTATGTTTGATGTTATTAACGTAATAATAAATTTTTATTTTCTCCCTTTATTATTTTCTATGAATATTCATATTTTTTTTGAAGTATTCATGTTTTAATATCAAATATAATTTGTGAGCCTTTGTTGAATTATTCCAGATTCACGTCATTTTACTCTTTTAATCCTAACTAGAAACTTGAATATTAAAATTGTGTGATATATTTTTTGGTATTCTTATTCAATTAAAAACATATCAATAGAAGGAATATTTGTCCAATTATCCAATTTTAAGGGTTATATGATCCACACAAGAAGGCACAACGAATCTATAACTAAACTGGACTTTCCATGAAGATTCTATTTTCGGGAACAATCCAGAATTCTAAATCAAATTATTTTCCACAAAAGATGGGTTTCAAAAAATTTAATGATGGAAAAACATTCAAGGACCAACTCTAAAAAAGAGGCAACCTAGTAATTCATTAATGTCTATCCCACAATTATTTCATGGAATTAATCATATCACACATTTATTGAATTTTCACCATATAAAGATATCCATTTGAGATGATATTTTTCATTGTGAAATATAATATGTGTGCATACATCTTTTTAGAAGTAATTATTCTGTTTTTATGGTATATTCCTATTCCAAAACACTTTCACATTTCGTCCTTTAGAGACTCTCGATTGAAATGGATAGGTTGATGTGGATTAATCAAACCAACCTAACAGTGGGTCCATAGGACCAATGACCTCTTAATTTTGAGGGAGTAATATAAAAATTAATATAAACAACTTTGAAGAAGTCCATTTCTCCATATACATCTATCATTATAATAAACTTTGTGAGTCAAGCTGAGGGGTATATTTGGAATGAAAACATTCCACCAACTAGGGAAATAAATGCACCTTCCTCTTCTCAATTCATTGTGTTGTAATTTTAAAAGACAAGAAGATAAATTTCCATAACCAATGCCTTGAAAAAATCTTTTATGTACCTTAAAAACTCAGTTTTTTACTTGAGGGTCCCTTCCACCTATCTTTGTTTTCATTTAGTTTTTTTCTCTTTATATGGAATTGTGTAAGTTGTTTTCAATTTAATTTCAATTTTAATGAAAATTTCATCATCATATTTCCTTTAATTAATTAACACTATATTCACAATTATTAATTCCCTTAAAATATTTGAAATCTGTTAGTATCACCTTCCATTCTTTTTCATCGTCATTAAATCAAATTTCTATTTTTAATTTTCATCCTAGTTCGTGTGTGTCTGTGTTCGATGACCAACTCGTTTCATATCCTATTATTTATTTTTTATTTATTGTTAACAAACATAAATACAAATTACTAGATTAATAAACATATCAATGGATTAGTAAATATACCATTGGGGTGTGTCGTAATTTGGAAAATTAAGTTGTTGAGGGGTTTTTCTAGTTGAGTATTCATTAAGATGACATTATGTTTGTTGAACATAAAATGTCATGAATTAATGACATGTTTTGTTTATTATTTGGGTTACATGGATTATTGGAACGATAAAAACCCCACCATATAATCAATATAATTGTGAATATCCTTGTTTTTGTTAAGACTTGTTTTACTGCCTTAACACCTGGTTATTCCGATAAAAATAACTTGTTAAGTGCGTATTAATTTAATGAAATTAAAGGAAAACTCAATACTCTCATAAGATTAAATCCCTAATAAATAACGTACCTAAATTTGTATAAAAGTGTTATATCAATAAATAATTTAATTTTAGCTATGCCAACACCCCCCAATTAAAAAGATAAATCATAAAATACAATTTAATATTAAAAATTATATTCAATGAGGATTCGACCTGAGTGTCGATAAATACACTAACAGAGCACCTGACCCTTGAATAGTGAATATGCGATAATTGTCCAAATTTAAAATAGAACCATTACTTTGGATTTTACTATTTTTAGTAAGTAGTTTTTTATTTTTTTTATAAATGTAATGAAACTAATAAGAAAATATGAAAAAACAAAAATAAAACACAACCTCTGTATATAAATATTGAAATAAATAAACCATAATGAAAAAAAACCAACATCCTTATCCTTTAAAAACATTCCTCAATTCCCCGTAGCCTACCAAAAAATCCATCAAATTTGTTTAACCCCATTATTGAGGGAAATCTTAGTCGACATGGAAGGGATATTAGGAATAATAAAAACACTCTAGAACTAATAATTGTCCAACCAATTGTTCTAGATATATAAAATCATAGGATACATCATCATAATGTACTTGATTCCCCTTATATGAATTACCAACCCCTTTTTATTCAATATCCAAATGTTGATGATGATTTTGAACTCAAATCAGTTTTGATTCATCATTTACATCATTTCCACCGACTAGACAATGTGGATTCTCATCTTAATCTCAATGAGTTCCAAGTGGAATGCTTTACCGTGAAGCCTCAAGGGGTTTCAGAAGAACAAATAAAACATCAATCATTTCATTTCTCCGTAGCTGACATTTTTATTCCATGGATCTAATATCACCCTCTCAGTTCCATAAACTCATGGATGGACATGTAGATTATCTTTTTAGAACAATTATTTCTAGCATCTCATACTTCTTATATCCGAAAGGAATTAAGTTGTATCCATAAAATCTCTAATAAATCACTCCATATGTAATGGGAGAGGTTCACAATGCTTTTAAAAACCCTCCCATACCACCAAATATCTGACCAACTCTAGATCAAATACATAAATGAGGGTTTATTTTCTATGGAGAAAACACTAATTGTTGCCACAACTGGTAGTGTTCTTATTTTCAAAACAGCTATAGCTGTACGATATCTCATAATAAATATGGATGAAAATTCCTATCAATTCCATACTCAAGCACATTATAATGTTAAAAAGTATAATATAATAAATCTATAGAGCCAAACAAGATGACTGAGTGGATGAGAAAACTTATAGGTCTTGTGAAACAGCTATCGATGGATTACAAATCCCCATATTCATCTTCTCTACACTCTTTTTTCGGTAGACCATTCACGAATTTTGTAATCTATATCTCACCATCTCATCCAGCTAACACATGTCCACAACATCATGAGGATGCATCTGATTCAACTAGAATTATATATCTCAATATAACATATGGTAAGAGGAACACCAGTCCATAATAGTCATGTATGTTCATCAGAATCATCAAACAACATCACCCTGATCTCATCGTTTATACCCTTAACTAAGGCTTGATATATAGAAATCACATTTCTCACCCACCTCTGTTACCTCCTCAAAATCCAAACCAATTTCAATATGGTCAAGGTGGTGGAATATTCCAACAACCTTATCCTATTTTCTTATCCTCAAAAAAGCAATACTCATGTTGCTCCACCAATATTCCTCTATCCTAATGATTCTTCTCAATTCCCTACCCAATACAACAGTTTCCTAAGAACCAAAATCAAGGTAATCCCAATGGGGGACATTTATATTATCTCAAGAAACAAGGTAATGCATTTGGACAGATATTTCCTCGTTCACCCATTCTAGACTCAACAAAATTGAAAACAAAATTGGTCAATTTGCATCCCACCTTGGCTAGTAGAAATCATCCAATTCTTCCCAACTCCCAACTCAATTGTATCCCAACCCCATGGGAAATGTAGGTACAATTTCACTTAGATTATGGAAAAAAATTTGTAGAATCTTGAAGGATCCTCCTATGACCCTTTTATTATTGATCATGAAAATGAAATGAAAAAAAACTAGAAAATTTACCCGAAGAAACTCATTCACTTCCGTTTATACCTCACAGGAACCCAATTCCTATTAATGTAGAAATTTTTATGCCATGTAAGTCCTCTAACCCTGATCCTAAAATTCTTGACATTTTTAGACATGTTGATGTCAGTATTCCCCTCTAAGACTCCATCATAAAAATTATTATGCATTCGAAATGCCTTATGGGACTCTGCACTCATAAGAGACAATTTTGGACTATTGAGAATGTTTCACCACAATATTCTATACCCTTGAAGTGAAAAGATATTGAGACCATTATTATCCCACGACTATTTTTAAGTTCAAACATAAATTATTCAATTATATACCTAGGAGACTCAATAAATTTCATTTGAAATTTTGTCATCTCCAACCTTGGTCATCGTCCCTTGCACGAAGCGGGTGTTGTAATCCAGTTAGAAAATTGATGCACACCTAGTCATAATGGAATAAGTAAGGATATCCTTGTTCGAGTTAGTGGTTTTATCTAACCATTTGATTTCTATATCCTTGAAATGGAAGGTGACACTACCTCTTCTCGATATATCCTAGTTATAGGAAGACCGTTCCTCTAATAATGAAGAACCAAGATTGATGTCTATGTGGGCATCCTATCCATGGAATTTGGTGACAAACTAGTCAAGTTAAATATCATTAATGCCATGTGATACCAATCAGAGGATCACTATTAATTATTAATCCATGATTCTAAGGAATATTTTGTGGGTCCATTAAACCCCATTCCATCATGTTCATCATGATATAATGAGGGAAGAGTTTGTTGTATTTTTAAAATTAATTTCCATACCTTAAATGGGGAATTTGATGTTAACATATACTTTATATTCTCCATTGAACTAGAGAATCGTGAAAGGTATCTTAAATCCCATATCATCTCAGATTTATATTGTAATAACATGGAAAATGTAGAATAAAATGATTCAAAACCAACTGAAATCCCATCCTTCACTCCTAAGATGTCTATCCCACAAATCAAAAATGAGACTAATCTGAAACCTCTTCCTACACACAAAAAATATTCACTCCTTTTCCATGACCACACTTATCCAATCATTTTCCCTTCCACACATTGTCAAACAGAAGAGTCCAAAATTAATTAATGTTTTATAGGAAAAAAAAGGACATAAGTTAGAACCTATATGACATATCAGAATCAACACCGAACATTTCTTGCATCACATTCATCTTGATGAATCATCCAAACTAATCAGACAACCACAAAGAAGGAAATATTCACTCATCATTGATGTAGTTAGGGTACATATTACCAAGCTTTTCAAAAATGGTATTATTCACACAGTTTTTTATGGTGATTTTGTTTTCCCAATTCCAGAGGTTCATCATAAGGGTGGGATACCTGTTTTCCTAAAATAACATGTGCAGGTAAACACAAATGTTTTGGAAAAAAATTGTGAGTATGCTTTGATTATTAGAAATTGAATTCCAAAACATGAAAATATCACTACCTCTTCCTTTCATTGATAAAATTATAGAATAGTTATCTAGGTATTCCCAATATTTCATTCTTGATGGATACACTGGCTACTTCCAAATCCAAATAGCCCCCCATGTCAAAGAAAAAACTACATTCATGTCCCCCTTTAGAACATATGAATATAGAAGATTGAATTTTGGCCATTACAATTCTCCTTTAACATTACATAGGGTTACGATGACTATATTTTTTAAATTCATTGATCATTGTATAAATGTATTCATTGATGGAATCACTATTTCTGGTGTTTCATTTCAATCCTTTATGCATTCACTCTCTCTAGAACGTCAACAATGTGTCAAATTGAACATTGTCTTAAATTATGAAAAATGTAACATCACAAATAATAATAGGATTTTTATAGGACACATAATTTTAAGGAATGGTATTCATGTTGATCCCAACAAAATTGAGGTGGTTCATCCTCTTCTTGAACAAAAAATAGATCCACACATCTGTTCATTCCTTTGTCAAGATAGTTTAAATTGGTGATTCATCTAAAACATCTGTACAGACCCAGAAATTTCAAGGGAATTTTGTTTAAATATTTCTTGGTATTTTACAAGGACGCAGTTTCTGATGGCACCTGATTCCGAGGCCCGGTGTGCCTGGAATCATTTTTCTGAAGTTTAGCTCGGGTATGTTCAGTGAACGAACGAGCGGGTTTTTCAAACTTCTTAACCGGTGCTCAGAATCTAATTCTGAGGGCACTAATGGAATCGCAGCGCTGGTAATTTCTTAGAAACACCTTTTCCGATGTTGCGTTTTCTCGGGTGCGTTTTTTAAATTTTAGGGGTTAAGAAAAAAAATAAAATAAAATTGGTGCAACCAATTTATTTTATTTTAAGTTGTTTAACCTAAGCTATGTGTTGGAAGTAAGACCCATAATATCCTACCCACTTGGTAGGATATTTGTGAGGTGGGGCCCACACGAGCCCCATCGTTTCATTTCTTCCTAAACCCCCTCTTTTAATTATGTAATGCACATGCACCCCCTATTAATGAAGTCAACCCTTGCGTTTATTCTGGTTAATAAACACAAAATTAACTGGTCAGTTTAAAACTCCTCAATTAATTCAATTAATTGATTGTTTCTTTATTTTGAAATTCTATCGTTGGCTTGTGTGTTAATAAAATAAGACATTTCTTATTATATGAAAGTGTTTGGGTTGTAGGAGGCCAGGGAGAATTCGCTCAGGTTCATGAAGTTCTCTCTCCTCGAAGAAGAACACGAAGAATGTGAACAATGCAAAGACCATGAAGAACTTCGACCTCTAATGAAGGTCGACAAGAACGTGGAATCCTCGGAGATCGCCGATGTGACGCCGACGAATCCTTCTCCGCGACACGACGATTCCCCTTCTGCGACGCCTTCTTCTGTGACGTGCAATTCCGCGACAAACCCTCGCTCGACGACGCTTGAGGTAAGGGTTTGGTTCAATTAAATCTATGTAATTTATATCCTCGGCATGAGTTTAAAAATTTTCAAAAGCCTTTTTAAACTGCTAACGTGGTGGGTGCGGACCAACGGACAGGTCCGAACCCACCGTCTCTTCGTTCTTGGTGTGTGGATCAGCGGGCGACGATGAAGTAGGCCGTACGGGCGTTTTGAGGTCTTCGTAGTGAAGAACCGGTCTCGGGAGGGCCGTTGGCGAAGAAGGAAGGAAATACCGACCACCAGAGCTCGACGAGTGGTCTGTGGAACACTGCGCCGGCGCCCGGAGTGCCACCGGGAGGGGCCACTAGTCCCACGACCGTGCAGGACTGAGGGATTCGGGACGCGACGCTTGGCCGCATCAGTTGGCAAGGAGCGGCCCCAATGGGGGCCGCGATTACAAGCTGGCGGGGGGGGGGGGGGGGGGGCAGCGTGCCACTCCACACCCCCATCTGCTCGGCCAAAACGGCCGAGCCACCTGGTCAGCGCCATCGCGCCGGACCCAGACACGGGTCAGGTCGACCCGGTTCGGGCTGACCCTGGGGGTACCGGACCGGGTCGGACTGGTCCTGAACCCCCTAATACCGGGCTGTTATAGTCTTTTGCCCATAACATGGGCTGCTGACCTCCGATCGATGCACCGTTAGTGGAGATGCGATCCTTGGATCTATACGATCGTTTCAGTATACTACACTCAAGGTTTCAGAGTACTTTGGGTTCGGCGGGGTTGGTTCTTACACGAAACCAACCGGGCCTTTGAAGCGGAAACGCTTATAACATGAGCTCCGGACGTCCGAATGATGTGCCGTTGACTTTTTTGAATTCCTCTTGATGAGATGAAACTTTTTACATGCTTCTCCTGAGTTTTGGATGCAGTTGGATAATGGCCGGGTTGGATTGAACCTGAAATCCAACCGGGCCCCACGAACGGAATGCTGATAGCTTTCAGACTGGACGTCCGTTTGACGAACCGTCAGTGGCATTGGTGATCATGATGAGAATTGGTCCCTATGATCATACCCTATGAGAGTTCGGGGTATAGTCGAAATACGGCTAGGTTGGTTGGCACACGAAACCAACCGGGCCCCTGTGACGAAAAGGCTAGTAACTCACAGATCGGGCGTCCGACTGACGCGCCGCCTACTGCGTTGAGACCCCTATGACGAGTTGGTCCTTTGAGATACTTCTTCGTGGAACTTCGTGATACTTGGAGTATCAACCGGTAGTTCATGGAGCAGATCCTCCCGGTGACGAGCTAGCAGAGTGCAGGGACCTAGTAGCTGGCTGAGACTTGACGACTGCTGATCTATCGACTTAGTGTATTTCGGATAGCCCAATGGGGATCGCTTGGTTCTAGTGGCAGACCCACGATGGAGGAACACTGGGTAGTAGTCGTAGACCTGCGGTACACAACAGAAGGAGTATCTTTGGATGCTATGAGGGGGAGCGCTTGGTTGTAGCCACAGACCCACGTCGGAGGAGCGCTTGGTAGTAGCGAAAGACCCGTGGTACTCAACAGAAGGAGTACCTCTGGAGGCTATGAGGGGGAGCTCTTTGTTGTTTCGGCAGACCCATGGCGGAGGAGCACTTGGTTGTAGTAGCAGACCAGAGGTACTCAATAGAAGGAGTACCTCTGGAGCCTATGAGGGCGAGCGATTGGTTATAACGAAAGACCCATGGTGGGAAGTGCTTGGATGTAGCAGCAGACCCACCGTACTCGACATAGGGGGAGTTCGAAGCACTTGGTTGTAGCAGCACGCCCACAGTATTTGAAAAAGGAGGAGATCGGCACGCTTGGTTGTAGCGGCATGCCCACAGTACTTGACAGAGGAGGAGTTCTCCAGTAGCCGTGGTTTTGACATCATGAAGAAGTATACATGTGTGATCTGAATCTTGTTTTGCTTTCCCATGTGGATTTTGTTGTGCTATCCTGTGTGGATGTGATCGAACTTGGGCTAAAATGTTGGAGCCGAATGAGAATTGATGACTTAGTTATATGTATGGTCATAGACCAAAGTGGTGTCGGATGTTACTTCGTGATTGTATCTTTCCTTGTGGATTATCCTTTGTAGATTCAGGGAGACCTTTAGGGGTCTAGGGGTCCCTAATGAGTAGCTTATACTAACCTATGAATGGGCTATGCCCACACTACGTTTTGTTGGTTGCAGATGACGGACATCTCTGATCGTCCTTGAGGCACGAGGAGTAGGTCGGTACCTGGAGGTGGACCACTAGGCTGAACGTACTCGGAGTAGACAGATGGATCCGAGGAGCTGTGGAGGATATCTGTACCCACTCTTCATGTGGGACTTCCAGTGTATGACTTGACGCTGTGGATTTAATTTTCAGTTGTTGTACTCTATTTTTCAGTTTTACTTTACTTTTAGTTTGGGTTTGTATTCTGGCGCAGGTATTTTACCACACATTCTATTGTACCCAGTTTTTACTTAGTGTTTTACTTCTTCTTTCTTGCTCTGTGGTGTTTTTTACTTTAAGAAGGCAATTCCTTCCCTTTTTATGGGGAATTAGTCCTTGGTGCTAGTCTCCAGCCCCTGGCCTATGGAAGGCGGGCTAGGGGTAGTCAGGACACGGGCCCCGAGGACGGGTTGTGACAACATCTGTAGAATTTACCACCCACTGACTCAGATACTCCAAATTTATTTTTACTTCAATCATTATGATTTTGGTAAGAGATACATCATTTAAATAAATATAGTTCTTAAAACTGACCCAATAAACCAACCCCTTGATTTTTCATTTCCCTTTGAATTAAGGAGAGATTCTTCTGATACAGAAATTGATGTTGTTCGAGGTCATTGTAGTGAAAAATTATTCATTTCATCTATTATTCCTCAAAAACATGGGATGATACTCAATCTCACAACAATGTGACTACAATTTAACTTTAAGATTTCTTTTCTTCTTTAGATAAATATTAGACCTATCTCTTATGTGTAAAAAAGATCATCTTCACATACAATTCGGCTATTATGTACTTACTCAAGAGAATTTATTACAAAATGAAGCTAATAATATATATATAGATTCTACAAGAGTTTTAAAGTATGACTAATGAGTGTGCTTGAAAAGAAAACAATGTGGATGATAACTTAATTAGAATTTATAATTCTTCTCATTCTAAAAGAATTGATCTAGAATTTCGAATTGGGAACATCTAATCTATCACTCCAAAGATACCATTGTATTACCCAATTGTAAAATACGTGGTATGTTGTATAAAATATGAATTTTTTTAAATTGAAATGGATGAATATGGATAGTGATTCAATATTCTAAATTTGGGATGATTTTAATCTTTTGAGAACTGGGACTCTCAAGGTAATTAAGTGAAGTGTCGATGAAGATGAACATTCCTCCATATTTGAATTTTATCACTAAATGCCTGGTGATGAACACATGAGATAAAAAAATTCCTCTCAAATGGTACATGACTCAGAATTATTCTAAACATCACTATTTAAGGACTTAATTGAGTTCTATAAATCAAGTCCCATTGTGAAAAATTTAGGTAAATTTTCAAGAATAAATTAAATGACCCAAAATCCATCAATTTTCTATGATATCTTCTAGGTTTGGAGAATCTATTTCAAGGGAACATTTCCCAATTCCAATGGATTCTCATATATTCATTTAGTTATTGATAATGTTTCTAGGTGGGTCGAGTCCAAACCCACTAGAATTGATGATTCACATACTATAATTTATTTCCTAATAATGCACATTTTCCATCGGTTTGATAAACCATGTGTCTTGATAAGTGACATAGGAATTCATTTTTGTAATCAGACCAGGGAATCTCTTTTGAAAAAGAATGTGGATGTGCCTAAAACAACACATGTATATCACCCCCAAACAAATATCATGTATGATCATTATAATATATAATTGAAAAGAGCACATGATATTATTGTAAATCACATTAGAAAAGAATGGACTGACAAACCAGGTGAAGCTATTTGGTATTATCGAACATCCAATAAAACACCAATTGGTATTTCTATTTTTTTGATAACTTTTGGTAAATCATGTCATTTACTAGTTGAAATCCAACATAAGTCATCTTGTGCAGTAAAAATTTGTAAATATTTTTGGAAAAAATCTGTTGAAGAGAGATTGTTGAAGGGATATGAATTGAGGGAGCTTCAACATGATTCCTTGGAGAAATCCAATATCTACAAATAAAAGGTCAAGGTACTCCCTGATAAACACATCTATTGAAAAGTATTAAATGAAGGTAAATGAATTCAGATATCTACCAATAAAATTCCAAATTACTCCAGGACAAACACATCCATTTTAAAGTACTAAATGAATGTGAAAATGTAATCCACAACAAACATTGATTTCGAATTCATTCAGGTAAGCTAACTTCTCAATTGGATGGTTTTTTATTACTATTCATGTTTACCCATTTGGTGAAAAGAAAATTCGATGAACCTAGTTCCAAAAGGATATTAACGGTTAACATACATGGTTTAAAACATCACCATGAGAGGACACACATCCTAATAACCACATAGAATTCCATCATATCCATATACCCACAACTATAGAGGATGACGACCCACCATATCCAATCTAGGGGAAACTCGTTTGTGTTAACTCTCCCTCTATTTTGTGTGGGTGTTTATTTTAAGTACACAGAATACAAAAAATAACAAAACAAATGAAATAAAACAATAATAGTTACTATTACATACAATCCACAATTGAAATTTTTTCCGACCATTATAGGGAATAAAAAAGATATGTTTTCATCTAAAAAATTTATATTTTCATCATGAATTTGGATATAATATATGGTTTTAAATCCATTTAAAAATTTACTACTCAGTTTTAGATTTGGAAAATGATTCATCCCCAACCTTATAGAAGAAAATTATATTTAATTCCATAGTCACCTATAACCATAATTTCATTTTCATCATTTGTTCACCCATGATTCTAAGTCTTTAGATTATGGGCCTTCAAGTTGAATTTCATACTTTCGTGTTATTGATTACGATAGAGGGATTTTCTAAACAACATTAGATTCACAATTTCCAAATATCCCCCTATTAACCTTACATTAATCCTCATTTTAATGTCCCTTCAATCCTATCAAAATAATTTCTTTAAAAACCACATTGAAATCCTAATACATTGTCTCATGAAAAAACTATAGTTAATTATATTTCATAATTTATTGAAATTTGTTTGTGGGGGAATGGGTTTCATTTTGGGTTTCATTTCATTAATTTTAAATTTTTTCTCATATGATTTAGGACACACATACATTTTAGTATGAGGGAGAGGATTTCATTTAGTGATTTTTGGGGAATGGACTTTAATTTCTATAATTCTTTAAATGCTATTGACATGTGTTCTAAAAAATAGTAAAATAAAAAATAACAAAAAAAAGTGTTGTGTCTCGGGAAGGTAAAAAATCGATCTTCTTAAAACATTTATCTTTTTATTAATATTACTATTAATTTTGTGACGAGATCAAATCTGTGATAGGGTATGAGTGTGAGATCTTTTTAAATTTCATCTTTTGAAAAACTATAAAAAATAAAAAATAAAACTTCAACCATTAGAAGATGTTTTTTGTTTTGTAAATATTTCATATTTTCATCCCCCATTAAATTTTATTCCTCTTTTTATTTGTTTCTTCACACTATCATGACCTTGAAAATATTTGTTTACATTTCTTTCTATATTTCATATAAAAAACATTGTGCATTATTTTACCCATGCTGATGTCTTACCCCTCTTCTCGACTATCTTGCACATTAAATTCATACCATTCCATAGCCACAGAAAAACCCCTTTAGAAGACCTCTTGATTATTGGGAACTATATGATAGGTAATTGAAGGAGAGTTCTTTTTCATTGTCCACGATTTTCACATTTAGTTGGTGACTTAGTGAACCATCAAAAACTATTTTTTATCATCTTTAGAAGATTATATTTTGTGTTCCCACCTTTTCCATTTCTAATTTAAACTCGAATAATGATTTTATTATGGAATATTTTTTTCTGTAACAATTTTTTGTTTATTTCGTTATGAATGAGTGAAATGGTCTAAATATCCCAAGATTTGGGAAAACAAAATATTATTATATTTCATTGAGTGTGAATGAGTTTGTAATTTTTTATATTTTTATAAGATGAAGTCATGCACATGAATAAGTGTTGGGGATTTAATTTTATTATCTTATTCATAACATATTATTTACAAACATTTATTATTTTCTATTAAAATTTCATAACTGGGGTGAAATATTCATGTTTTAATATCAAATATAATTTTTGTGCATTAGTTGAATTTATATTTATTCAATTCAATTTAATGTTTTAATTATAACTATCATCCTACTAAAAAAATTGTGTGATTCATATTTTTTTGTTCTCCTTATGCATGTTCCAACATATAAATAGATGTAAGATTTGTCCAATTAGTCCCTTTGAAAGGTTAAATAATCCACACAGGATGGACCAATGAATCTGTAATGAAACATGATGATCCATGAAGATTGAATATTTGGGATCAATGTAGAAGTCAAATTTAATTGATATCCCACCAAAAGATGGGGTACAATAAATAATATCATTTATAAATCATTCGAGGCCTAACTCTACAAAAAAATGGGCCCAATTTTTTTAATTCTATAATATAATTTTGACTGTTAATTAATCATATCACATATTTATTAAATATTACCATGATTTAGAAATCTATTATAGATGATATTTTTTAATTTTAAATCAATGATATAGTATAGAAACATTTTATAGTAAATAGTTCTGATTTGAATGAATCTGTCAATTTAAAAAACAATTCACATTTTTGTCTAGAAAAGTCTAGATGGAAATGGACCGATTAAAATTGTTTAATAAAAATTCCATCACATTGGTTCCTTAAGCCAGATTTGTAATAATATTTTTGGTTGGACTCTACAAAGTAATATATACAACATTTGATAAGACATGTTCTAATGAATCTTATTTCTTTATTTAAAAATCGGAGATGGAAGTGGAGGGGTAGATTTGGAATGCAAACAGTCCACCAAATTGGGCTATAAATACATCTCCCTCATCACCTTGCACGGGGTTGGAATTTCCAAATAATGTAAGATAAAATTTCACTACCAATTCCCTTCAATAGTCTAGGTAGGATATTCCAAACTCAATTTTTCAATTGAATGTCTGTTCCATCTCGCTTTGTTTTCATTTACTTTTGTGTTCCTTTCATTTTTAATTGTGTAAGTTGATTTCAATTTTGACTAAAATTTAATGCTTGTTTCTTATTCATATTATCTTTTAATCATCCACTATATGTTCCTAAATATTAATTCTCTTAAATTATTTCATATCAAGTCGGAATCCTTTCACTTCTTTTTCTTCCTCATTCATTGGAAATTATATTTCTAATTTTCATCATTGTTTACGTGTGTGTTCAGAACACAAAAATTTTATTATTTCTTTATGGTTTTTATATTTATAATTAATCACCATAAACACATATTACCATATTTGGTATCTTTATAAATGGATGATTAAATCTACCAATCGTGTTACTCAAAATTTGGGGACATTAAGTGATTGAGGGTTTTTCTCATTGAGTATTCATTATGTTAAAAATGTGTATATTGAACATAAAATGACATGGATAAATGAAATTTATGGTTTACATGTGAATTTAATGGATTATTAGAACCATTAAATAACTACCATGAATAAGATGTAATTTATATTAGAACCATACTTATGTTATGGTGTTGATTACTTCATTAACACTAGTGTATTCCAATCAAAATTATATTCTAAACTTAGTGTTAATTTATTATAGTTTAAAGAAAAGATCTATGATATCATAAATACACAATAGTGTAGTCA
Source organism: Viscum album (assembly GCA_963277665.1). Classification (NCBI taxonomy): domain Eukaryota; kingdom Viridiplantae; phylum Streptophyta; class Magnoliopsida; order Santalales; family Viscaceae; genus Viscum; species Viscum album. The sequence continues at coordinate 65,390,895 of OY728143.1, forward strand.
CCCAAATATTTATAAAATTGGTAACTAAATTTAAATCATTAAATTAATTCATTTTAGATCTATAAACAATGAACCCCATTAAAAGGAAAAATGACCAAAAATAGTCGACTATTAAAGTTTATCATCACTGAGGATTCAAACAGTGTACAACTATACACATTAACAGAAAACTAAAGCCTGTAATGGTGCATAAGTGAAAATTGGCCGCACATTATTTGTTCATATTGAGTTTAATATTTTCCAATTCATATCCTCTGTGTGTTTACAAACTTGTGTGGATCAAGGCTCATTGTCAGGTTCCAGCCCCAGATTGAATCATGATCAATATCACGTTTTTGGTTATTAACACCAATCAAAATCAGAAAAAATGTTATTCAGATGATATTTAAAACAAATTTGAGAAAATTTTACCATATACCCACATTTATCTATAACTATTGTAATATCGATATGATTTGAACATAATCTTAGCATTTTTGTAAACTAAGTCTATATGTGATAATTTACAACCTATACCAATGGTTATTCAAAGACCACGAGTATTGGGTGTGGTTCTGGTACTATACCAATGGTACTCTAGAAAAATGAGGTTATATGTCAATCATATAACCATTATTTTGGTGAAATGTGCGTATAAAATTAAAGCCTATGATATGGAAAACATTATCATGGAAGAAAATATTTACTCTAGGAAAACCTATTTCCATGGTTTTCTTCAAATATGAAATGTTAATATATATATATATATATATATTTCTAAACACACGTGTGGTGAAGTGTTTCGGTGCATAGAGAGAATAGAGATGGTCTTTGATTCGAATCTGGTGATAGAAATTTCCTTAAATCATATATCCACAGTTTCATTATCGTGGGTATTGGGTTATGGACACGGTGGAGAATTTCAAAAAATCCAATTTACATGGTTTATAATAGTTGGACTTTCATTTTAAAACAATGACTATAGGTCATGGTTATACCTACGTCATATTCCCCCACAGTTTTATGGGATATTCCAATGGTTCCAAGCCATGGGTATATGGTAATTTTTCAATATTCTATGTTAAACTTTTCTAGATCCACATTAAATTGTAGTATCAAGATATGTATTTTTTCAGGGAAACAAATAAATAATTATTTTACAATTATTTTATAATAATTCCTAAACATTCATTAATACTTAGACTTATTCTTTGACATTTCCTTCATGGTCTCACTAAGGTTTCCCCAATCTAGTTTCCAATTGTTAATTAATCTTTTCCATTGATACCAACTATTGTGTCCTTGAATTATAATACATGGATATTACATAGTTTTAGATACATATTCAAAAAATAAAAATAAAATCATATGATGATTGTAATATTGTAATGCTTCTTGAATCATTAAACATAATAATATAATTTGGTGACTGATCGCCAATATCAACCTCACCAATATTCTTACATAGTACAGCTCTTTAGAATACCCTACCTAATACATTAATTTTAACATGTTGAATGAGACATAATAATTTGAGACATGCGATTCTCGGAATGGGAAATCATATGATATATCAATCTATGTTCACATTGAAGAATATGATATGAATAAAGGGGTGATATCATGAACATAAAAGACATAGTTCATACCCAATAATTAATGGACCATGATCACGATTCATGGAATAATAATTTATCATTTTAGAAAACAGTTTTCATAAGTGTGAGGAATCATCGTACATATTTTTGAACCATAATCTCATGTCAAAAAATAATAGAACCATTATAATTATTGAAAACCATTTTTCACGTCCCCAATAACTACCATGAAGATCAACATAATGAACGAGGACACACATGGTTACCCTAGTGAATATAGATGAAGTAGTTTCCCTTTGTGGATCATGATACACTTATCTCCCTTTTTTTATCAAGACACAACATTTTCCATTTTTGGAGATGCATTCACATAATTCCATTCATCAATTTAGACACATCTATTTCCCTTTGTGAATTTGGATTTACATGGTTCTCATAGTGGATCAATCTCTTTAACATGTTTTCCATTTTTAAAACATGAGGTATACATATTTACCCAATGAAATGGATACAGATATTGGTTCCAACAATTCATGAATGAAAATAATACACATATGTTCCATATGATACTAAAAAGTACATCAAATTAGAACCTAGTAAATGATTTAGGTTTCCTAAATTATTCATTATATCAAAAATGGTGGGAAAGAGACATGTTTCATAATCATTTCATCATTCCATTATAACACAATGCATAAAAAATAAGTCAGTTTTGTAATTATTCTATCATGGTAACACCTATTTCTGAAAAATGATTTTCCTTAATATATAATCATCATACAAATAAACTATTCATATAAAAAATAAATATGGAATACTTAGGTCATATCTGAGGTAAATCATTATAAACCTTGTGTAATGTATTCATAGATGAAGAATAATTTAGAATGAATAATTAGATAATTTCTTAGGGAAATTATATTTTAATTGAAAAAAATCCATAGAATATAAAACATTATAAAAAATACCTTCTTGCAAAAAAGAATTTTGAATCGTATACCCTATTAAATAGAAAAATAAATTAATAAATTAATTATCATGAAATTATGTTTAATCATGACATATAATATCCTATGTAATTATATACACCTCATAATATAATGCAGTTGTGAAAATGAATTATGACTCTCAAAGATAAATGTGAGATTATAAATCCCCTTTTCGTATTTCTGGAATTCTAACAAACACAATAACAATTAATTTATAATATATAAAAGTTTAATATATATAATCAATATAATTATATTAATATATTAGAAACCATATATTATATTCTTATGAAATAGTATTTCTTATTAATTATGAATTCATTGTTTATGATATGTTTTGGGTAACACCCTCGTTATTTTTATTATATTCTTTTTTTATTCTTTTTTTACTTAAATTACTATATTGTAATCATTATAATCTAAAAATGATATAAATACAATACATGTTCATTATGTATGTATTTTTTGTAATAAAAAAAAGAATAAAAAAACAATATTATAAAACAATATTATAGAGGTGAAAGGTCATATGTATGGATAAAGGCTTCGTTTCATTTATTTGTTAATTTTAATGAAATAAAACAATATTATTTATTATCATTATAAAGTAATTTCTATTTATTTTATTTCATAATTTTTTTAAATCACTTACTAATACATTTAATAAAAACATAAAATAATCACATCATTTCATGAGGTAGTGGTTTTCTTTAACCACCAATGGTGATATTGTATTCAGACAAAATTGAATTAAAAGTGTTATTTGTGTTATAAAAATTAATGATTAATAATAATATCATTAATTTGAAAAATAAAATATTGAAATTATATTTCCATCATTATTATTATCCTTGAGATGTGGTAGATAAAATACTAACCACATCATTTCTCGATGTTGTAGGCCATTGTACACATGTTCATTTTGTAACCCACTTTCGATCAATTTCTATGGATGCTGGACCTAAAATATTTATATAATCATATTATAATATGTTTGATACAGAGTTTTTAATAAGATAATAATATAAAAATGATTTAATGATTTTAAGGAAGAAAAAAAAATAAAAATGTTCATGGGTGAGTGTTACCCCTTATTCATGTATCTTCTTTAAAATTTCACTAAAATTTATCCTTGGATGAATATCTACTGAAAATAAATTTTTTCTCATATGTGGGGATGGATTTTAAGATGTCATTTTATGTGGTATATTCGTAACCTAATATTTTTTAATTTGTGATGATGAGAGGAGAGGGGTGTTTGTTTATATGTGGGGTCAGTGGGAAAGATGTAAATTTTTAAGAGAGATAATTCTACTAATGTTTTTTGAAAGGGTCAAAAATTTACCATTATCTAACATATTAGGTTGAATTTTAAACATTATTATTTAATTTTTTTTTAAAAATGATTACCATTTAATTTTAACTTATCATTATATTTTATATCTTGATAATACAATTTTTAACATAACTGTGATAAATAATTTTTCATTATTCTCTATTCATTTTAGTAAAGAAATATTTTGTTATTATCCTAAAATAAAATTTATTCTTATTCAAAATATTGTAAAATAATTTCCAATATATAATTTCATATCTGAAAAAATTTAAATTAAAATTTATTACATATACATGATGAGGAATTTTGGTTTTAAAGATGAAATGACCATTTAATTACAATATAATTATATTCATATTCAATGTAAAATTTACACCAAGAAATGAAATATTATTAATTAATATATTGTTTAACTAATTACACATTACAACAAAACTAAAATGTATTTGAAAATCACATAAAATTAAATGAAAGAGAAAATTTTCAATTAAAATAGTATATATTCATATATTCATTTAAAAAATAAATTTTTGATAAATAAAAAAATGTGATCTTTATAAATTTGACAAATTATGAAATAAAAATTTCATTTATTTTTATAAAACAAATTTATAAATTTTTTTTGAAATATTTTTTTAGATGTTTAAAATAAAAATAATGAATTTTTTTATAGAAAATTATAATTTGAAACATATAAAATATATACAAAAAATTAGGTATTTTATTATCGATTTGTTTATATTATTTAAAACTATTAAAATTAATATTTAAAAACTATTTATTAATATTTTTGAAAAATTTTTAAATTCTATGTTTTAAAATTCATGTTTGAATAATATTTATAAACAATTGTATTTTTGTTAAAACTCAATTTTGTGTGTCACAAAAACTATCCAATTATTTTTTATAGTTCAAGATAACATAGGGGATCTTGTAAAAAAATATTAAATTTTTGATGCATTTATGGAAAGACGAGAAATATTTATAACTAATTTAGAAAATATTAATTCATAATAATGTAGGGTGTTACATCTATAGATAAAGTCGGTTATTCACTGTTAAAAATAACTTGTTCTACAATGAAGAATTATGGAATGTATTTTGAGTTTTTGCAGTTCAAATGATAATGATATAATAAAATATTTAATTTCATACAAAATACTAATTAGTGTTTCAAAAAATTAAAATAGAGGTATCACATTCTATGCCTTTCATGTCTTCTCTTTTAGATCCCTCTCATATTTCTAGTTATTTTTATCTTCCAGTATATCCTCATATATTACATAAATGAAGATGTAATCATCTTCATTATGATGAAATCCCCTTATATTGGATAAACCTTCATGTTCCATAGACCATTAATTTTTTTTCTTTTTCTAAATCTTAATTTTTTTATAAGGATGATTCCATTGAACTTCTTCATTTGGGTTGCTTAAGATGGTGATTCATAGTGCTTTATCTACCATCTAATTTTTATTTAAAATAATTACTAAATTTAGACTTTTATAAAAAATTGTATTACATGTATAGTATATGGGTTCTTGTGTATTCCATTGATACTAATAATTTTGGTTTTAATGTGTTTGGGTTATGTCTATATCGATGTAGTGGGACATAAAAATTCATGGGTTTTATATCATATCATGGAGTGTGATGTGAGGATAACATATGATGATATGGCTCAGACCTGCATTAAAATGTATTCCTTATTATATGTGTTGTTGGGATAGGTCATGAGGGTCTATTTTCAACTCTATTTTGTTATATTTGATTCATTTTGTGCATATTTATTGTCCTTATGGTGACATACCTTTATAAACTTCTTAGGGACTTATGATATTAACATTGAACAATGGAATGTTTTGAGGGATTTGTTGATGTTGTTGTATGTCACCTCCCATGATCATTAATTGTTTAGTCAATGTGATCATTTATAAAATCCTATGTATATGTGATGGGACGGTGTGACTCAATGTGTCTCCTATGAGTGCCTATGGATGGTTTTGGGGTGTATGATGGGTCTCTTATGTAAGAAAAAAGTGTATCCCATGTGTTTTAAATGAATATTTGACTAGTATATATTCATTTTAGAAAGGAATCATATGAATATATGGATAATGTGTTTTGGAGCTTGTTTAGTTCATGTACCGACATAAATTATATATTATTATTTATGTATTAATTTTATTACATATCATATAATATTAAATGACTATTGAACCAATACTAAGGACACATTAGTTGTGTCTTAATGGGTTTATAAACATTCTCAATATTGGTGCCTCCTTTTTTATGTTTTCATTATCATTAGTGATCTATATGAGGGAAATAAAACTACACTGGTAAATTGTATATGAGGAGTATGTTGATCAAGTGATTACATGATAGACTATAGTGTTATATTATATAGTTTATTAACTTATTTTTACAAATATAAATGTTCTATATATATTTATAAATTTTTCTGGGTAATTTATTAAGGGTTTTTTATGTTATATTTTTATAGAACGGGGTTATAATATTATTGATATTATTATCACATTTTTAAAAAAATCTTATTACTTCTATTATTTGGTACACTTGTTGTTATCTATAACTAGGGTTATAGTCTCCCAACGGTGCAATTAAGTCCCAATACATTTATTTGTGACCTCTTGTATAGGTGGAGGCATGCTTTAGAACTTGTTGCACAATTTCATGTCAATAATTATTCCGGTCATCGTGTCACAAAATGGTATCACATGTAATGTTTGGGAGTTATATATAAGATATATGTGTTGTTAAGGATTCGTATTGAACTAATTCATGAGTGAAGATATCACACTTATGGTGGAAGGGAATCATTAATATGGTGGGACTAATGTTTTAATGTATTATTTTTTATTTGGCCTATTTCCCCACACGTTATTAACATTATTTTGGTGTTTAAAATTTATCGGATATTCTATTATGTAGTTTGGTATGAGTGAGTGAGTTGAGGAATCCATGATTGGGACATAGGATCACATTTCATGAGATTGGATGCATGTGATTGATATGGATTCAAATTAAATAAATTGGATCAGCCATATATTTTGTATTTTCCCAAGTAAATTATTTGTGAAATTTATTAAAATCACATGACAATATATATATATTAATTTATATGAATTATTATAATAGAGAAGAATGTTTTTATGGAATGAAATCAATAAATTAAAATGTGGAAATTATTTTTATTTCCTTCCTTCATTTGTAATGTCATTGTTTATTTATATTTAAACATGTTATAGAATGGAAACATGCATTTTATAAATTGTATTAAATGGGGTTTCCCATGATGTTTGATTCAAATTAGATTGTTTAATTCCAACTACTTTTGAAATTATTTTAATGGTTTTTTTGAACAAAAAAAAATTTAATTATTTATTTGGCCACGTATTGGCCAGGAACTAGGTGAAGTATCAGTTTTTAATAAAATGATTCAAACATAGAAAATGTATTCTTGTTCACATTTTGTTAAAAAGTATTATTGGTATTTGAAAAATATTCAATGGTTTTGAAGGTGGTTAAAACATATTTTTGTTGTAAATGTTCATTTAAATGAGTTCTAAAAATATATAAACGGATCAGTAAATTGGAATATGATTTTAAATTTTTTTTTTCAAATTTACATAAATTATTTTGTGGATTTATGTGACACCCTATGAACCCTTTTTTGTTGAACTTATTTTGTATCCTTCATTGAAGGGAATGCAATATTTTTTTTAATTAATTGTTTTCTTGTTGGTGATTATAAACCCATTACAATATATACATAGAAATGTGTATTAATTTTTATATTTAATTTTTGGATAGAGATGGACCTTTGATAGGGGATGGTTTTCATATAATTTCACCTTGTGATGGTTGTGGGGATTTCCCTAATGTTAGTAGTGACGATTTTTTAATGAGAATTTCATGGCATTCCATAAGGATTTATGTACGCACTATAGTGGTCAAGCAAGTGGGTTATAGTTTAGGATGAGGGTTATGAGTTAGATGATTTTTTTGTGATGTCACCTTTACGATGACACTGAATTCTATTAATGATATTTCAATTCTTATAATTGTTTTATATTTATTAGTTGTGTAATTTTCACACACACAACATAAGAAATACAATTACATCTTATTATAATAATTTTGACATTATATTATGAAAAATGGAAATATTAATTGAATGAAATACAATTTCAACAAAACATAGAAATAATGTTTACTAAAATATGGAAATGTTTATCTATATGATCTCATAAAACTATTTACCTAACATTAAAAAAAATAAGGAATTAGAATATTAGTAATGAAATATTATTTTTGAAAATGAATGTATATAAAACCATTAGAATAAAATCTATGATAATGAATAATATAGTAAATAAGATATATTAATTTGATATAGGGAAATTATATAACCATTAAAAATTTGACAAATGTAATATTAATATGATAATAAACAATAGGAACTCATCTATTAGAGTTTTTAACTCATACATAATATTGTAAATTAATATTTATATATATTTTAAAATGAAAATAGGATATAGTTATATTTCGTACAAGTAAATAAATGTTTTTAAAATGATAAAATAAGTGATTGTTTTTAAGAGATATAGGTTTTAAAATAACTTTTATAAAAAATATAAAAATAATAAAAACAAATTATTTTTTAAAAATGATTGTTTAAAATTTGATATTTATTTTCATTATAATTATAAGACGATTTAGTGAAATCTTATTGTATTTCAAAGAATTATAAAGATGATAATAATAATAAAAAAGTTAATTTTCATATAAATTATGATTTAATTAAAAATTATTTTTTCTCACGTCATTAATATTATTTTCATAAAATGGATTTCATTAATTGAATTTAATATTAAAAAAAATATGGTTATTTTTTTGATTTTTTCTAATGAATTTTATTTTTTAGTGAATAGTGAAATATGTTAAATACACTTTTTTATCTTTTAAGATAATATCATGAATAATTTTTTCATTGATACGGTAATAATGATTTTTTTCTAACAAATATGCTCAATTCACAATATATAGTCACAATATTAAATAATAATTAATGTTTGATCTAAAATTACAAACTAATGAATATTATATTCAAAAACACCCCTACATCCCATTATAAATACATCCCTAACCACACTGTCAACACATAACCTCTATACCTTGGTGATTTCAAAATTTTTACCTACTCATATTCCAAAATTATCTCCCATTTCATTTTTTTTCTCCCCAAAAAACTATTTCATGGTCCCTTAAAGAGTATTTCAAGGTGGGGAATCATAAGAGGTAATATTCTTAATTTACCACATCTAAATTCGTCCATTCTTCTACCTAGTCCTTGACTCCCTCATCTAATATTGAATGATAACTATAGTATCATTTATATAATAAATTTCTATATATATAATGAATTATTAACCATACAACCCTTTCACAACCCCTATTATTCTACCAAAAAACCATTTCCATATTAAGTTAATTCACCATCTTTATGGATGATCACTTTTATTTTTCCAATAAAACAATTATGGTATGTCTAAATTATCATGTAATGGTTAAAAATGGTCTAAATATGTAAATTATATATTATTTTACACCCTTTAATTTTTATATATCAACAATAATTTTGGGTAGCATATCTAGTTATTGACGATCGATAAAACATCCTAAATGAACAAACTATGTATCATTAAAATTTATACATAGTGATTTTTCCCTATTATAGCAGCCATATGGGTATTTGGAAACATTTAAATTACTATAATTATATGAATTCAATTTCATTTATCTTCTATATATTCTTCCCAATTTCACTTGAAGTTCAATAATTATACTCAAATAAACCGACCATTTGACAATGAAAAAAATTTCCTAAAATTAAACTGTTAATATAATTACATCAATGTAATGGTTACAAATGAAAATAATAAAATTATAATTAGTAAAATATGGATGAAATTTTTTTTACAAAATAGAAACAATTATTTTCTTTTTATTATCTAGGAAATTGACAACAACCACATAATGATTCTGGAACATAATGTAAGTGATATATTCAAATCACCCATTCCCATTTAGATTTAAATACTCTCACTATAAATCAATTTATCTCTCTAAATATTGATATAAACATATTCATAATACTACCTATAGGTCTCTTATATATATACCAAGATTATTTTACCTTCCTTTGAATTAATAATACATGCCATATTTTCTTTTCACAATATTAACTCATTTTTTCATGGGTATTTTTTTATTATATTAGAAGATTTATTTTCCTTTGTGGAACACATAATCATGAAAATGTTATGGTACATGAAACCCTATAGTTATTCAATTACTTGGGTAATATGTTTTCTCGTGATCAGTTTTTATGTGATTTGGGATTCAACTCCTATTCTATGAGACTCTGTCAACCATGTTATGTGTTGTTTGTTGTTATCCATGACTAATTATTATGATATTTCATATGTTGTTTCAAAATTTCTAGTTTTCCATGATCATGTTAATCCATGTTAATTAGTCTATGCTCCCGAATTATAGTTAATGGTTATCCTCATTTGTGATGTTATTTTATATAATTTTACTCTTATTATGATTCATAATCTATAATGAACCCTTATTAACGTTTTTTATCTTAGTAAATTATTTATTTAATTCCCTAGGTTATCCTATGCAGCTTTGGGATCTAAATGGTATATAGGTACTCATTATAGATATTATGTTAAATATTTAATGATTTAGTTTATATTGATGTATCAGGAACATATTATTCCTATAAAAATTGGTCTTTTTATCCTCTGATTGAATTTAATAGATATTTTTCTGAAAAATGATTTAATATTTGTATATGGTTTCTGTTATGCTAACCCTAGATTGATAATATGTTTCTCTGGGGTTAATATGTCGAATAATATTAGTATATTACAATGGTTTATCTGGGTTCCCATTAATTATATACTAGTTTGTGGAAAATATTCTTTTAATATTATTTAATGGGAATGCAGTTGAGTTGTTATACATTTTTAATAAAAAAAATCGTGTTGAATGTTGTTAGTATAGGTTCATGGTGGTGAATTTCTAGGATCCAAGAGACCTTATATAGTTATGTAATATCGGTGTGGGAAAATTAATTTGGTTTCTGTTTTGATATATGATTTTCTAGAGAATTAAATCAATGTGTAATTTTGGAATGATTTTTATGTAACATATGTTACGAAATGATAGAATTTCTAAATTTTGTTTTCATATAAGAATCCCACGATATTTCATGGAGTGTTATGATATTGTTTTTTATTCATTATTTTGGAAGGAACCACATTTGATTTTATGGTTGTGATGTGTTTTATGAATTGGATTCTTCTAAGATGCTTGTTGAGAATCCTTTATTGACAAGTGGTAATGGGTTTTAGAACCACATATTTTAATGTGGATCATTAAATAATGTAATAAAGGGTTCAATTTTCATGAACTTGTACAAAATGTAAAAAGATTCTTCTAATGAATTTGGAGTGGTTTTAAGTGTCCTTAATGCCTAGTTCCTAAGTGGTCAACCAATAAAATTGATATTTTATGGATCTATGTAGCTCGTCATATTGCGTTCGGACAATGTAAAGTTACATTGTACTATTAGGTTAACAAGAAACTTGTATCTCATATAATAACGAGTGTGTGACGTTCATGTTGATAAGTAATATGTTAATGGTTGCGTAGATTGAATATGTTGAATAGTACAGTTTATTGTGGTGAATATGAAATAGAATGTGATTCCTCTAATGATATGTGTTTCGTTTGTGGATTATTGGATAAATGGAAGGTCTCTTCAAAGGTGCGATTATTTTATTATAAGTATTGTTAGTACCTATGTCAGTTGTGATTGGATTCACAATGAGGGGGTTCAGAATGTTTGGGTTAGTAGTTAGTGGATACTCTAATAATATATTATGTATTTGTAAATGAGGTTACTTATGTCATATGAGATAAATTATATGATTTGTAATCGATGGATAACATAGTTTGTCCACAATATAATGGGTTGTTGAGTTTTTTGTGAAATATTCACCCTTTTTATTTCCTTAGGTTATTTTTCCCTTGCATTATGGCAAAGGTTATTATTCATTTAAATAATTTGGTATGGTGAACCCTCTAGTAGAGTTTGAGTAGAGTTATGGTGTGGGTAATTATAGGATGTGTGTTCGACATGTAGATGTGGACCCTTATGATAAAGAAAAAAGATTAATATCGAGTTATATAGTATCATGGATGGATAGGAGATCAGTTCATGTACTTGAATTTGTTATGGGGTAAGGTGTATTCTTTTGGATCTATAAAAGTATGTTTCACTGATAATATTTTGTTATTGGGGACAGAGATAACAAAATATGTTGTCTATTGTTTTAAAGAAGATATATACATCCTAAAACAAAAATATGTGGTGTGAATCATTATCTCTTTATTAATAAAACATGTAAATTATTGAATGAACAATGATTAAGGTGTGCCCTCTAAGATTTGGTAATGAAATATCCCTTTGGTCATGATATGTGGGTTTATGAAAACTACTATGGGTTTATAATAACAACATGTTTTTTTCAGTAATCTGATATGTTACTTGATATGGTGTGGGATGTAACATTAAATTCAATTGTTTTTAGTGGGAAATGTTAGGCCTCCATCAGGAATTTTTGTGGAAGAATACTATTTTTTGGGATTGACAAATTTTTGGGTAGGTTTGATCTTATGGATGAGAGGATTTGGGAATTTTATTTGGTTCATATTGTTAGAGAAAAGTTGTTGAACATAACCCATGGTTAGAGGATTTTTGTGACAAATTCATTAATGAATATAGCTAGGTTTTATTAATAAATGAGAGATACCCATATATCGATATCGATCTTTGTCAATAATACATTGTGATATGAACCCGTTTTAGGAATCATGGACTATTAAGAAGCCATTATTTATGATCTAGTGTGGTTCTATGGTGATTCAAAATTTGGGGTATAATTCATGTGGTGATCTTTAACTAATGATATATTTTTTGTAATCTTATATGATTCATTGAATGATTTTGGATTTTTATTTTGTTCCATGGCCTAATTCAGTTTGTGAGTCATTATTTCCCATGTGACTCAGAGGGAGAACATTTTACGGAATCATGAACTATATGTTTTTTTGTGTCCATATTGTATTTCAATTTTTTTTTATAATTGAACGTTTTAAGCTTTGATACCTAGGATTTCATGTTAATTTTTTCTTCAAAACACATTTTATTATCACATATCTCACAAACATTGGTATTTCCACTAAAATGGCAATACATGAAGTTCATCATTGTTTATTAGATACACTAATTGGTATGATTGGGGTTAATGAATCATTTTTTTGGTGATGTATTAGTTGTTTCTACTTAGATCATAGTTTTTAGAAGGACCCAATGACTTGGTCCAATAGTGAGAATTACACGATGGATGTAGTTGGGTATTTTAGAGGAATCCAATGTGTGTGGTGGATGAACAAAGGTAAAACCTATTATTGGTGTGATGTGATTCCATGAATGTTTTCCAAAGGTTGTATTTAGAGAGTTAGAACGTTATTTAGACTAAAATTCAATGTTATTTCATAATGAAAAAAAAGATACACTACTCAGTAATGAGATTTTAATATATTGAGACTTTTAAATGCCCCTAAAATTTGGAGGTGGGTTAATTTTTTGTTTTCATATAAGGCAAGTGCACCACAACTATTTTAAGCTATTTAAGTCATTAATAAAGTTTAAAATATTGTTTCGGAAGATTTAAGAGGGACTGAAACCTCATCTAGAGTTATATGATGTTTTTCTAGGTTTTTAAATTTGGGAGCTTCACTAGGAAAATAATATTTATTCCCCACTAAACATCTTTCAGATATTTGGAAATTTTTGAATTATAGAATCACAAATATCTTTATTTATTAGTGGATCAGATCTCCATTAATTAAAATTTGAATACCAATGTACGGTTAAGACTATTCATTTAATAAATCAATTATTTTTCATTATTTTTGGTTTTAACATCAGAAAACAACAATATGATGATTTTATTTTTGATTCAACAATACATATTATTTTTTGTGAGTTGGATAGATATTATTAATTATTTAGATTCTTAATTCTTTAGTATTGATGTACACTATATTTTATAGACTTCTTATATAGTTTTATGGATTGTGTTATATGCAGGTGAATGTGTAACCCTACGAGTCCTATGATTATAGAGTAAATGAAAGGGATATGGGTGTGTATTGTTGTAGTAGATATCTTATGCACGAAGTGTTACATTTATACCCAATAATTTAAGAATTTAGTCATTTTATGATAAATGAATATTGGTTTTTCTATTTATAGAAATTGAATTGGAATGAATTTTTCAGGTTTAGTTAAGTATAATGTGGACAGGGGAGGAGATAATGGCTTTGGGATATAAATTCACATAAACGGATACCATATAAATTATAAACATGATCTATGATCTATAATTTACTATAAGACTATATTTATTGATGCATTTTATTTTAATTTACATTTTCTATAAAAATTGACATGAATGACAAGTCATGGTCATGATTGTGATCTTATAGAAATACGGGATTGTCATGATTGATACTTAATTTCAATATATTCTTGGATGACAATGATAAGAATTCTATGGATTGATGAGAGGATGATTAATTTAATTAGAGGGTTGTTGGGATGAGATATTATGTGGTTTATTTCCCTTTCCAATGATTGATTTGATTTATGTTTTAATTATTCTTACTACTCATTCTGGCCTCCACGTAGGCTATGGGTATTGGTTGGCATAATGGATTGTGACGTATACAGATCCAAGGGGGTGTATCTGTGTTATTTAGTGAGGAATCCCTTGATCATGGAGGAATAGGAGAATGTAATTGGATTTAACATCCAAAATATTATTCATGGTTCAGTGTGACATTCAGTGACCTCCTTGGCTGGACATGTATTGGTGGGGGTGTTGGATTAGTTCATGTCCTAAATGAATGGAATGTCTCATAGTTTGAATGTTATTATGTTTGTGAATAGAATTTTTTTCTCATAGTGAGATAAAATAGGTATGTATTGGGTTCATGGTTGATACGTTCTTATATGATCACCTAACAAGTTTCATTTTTATTGATTTATTTTTTTCAATATATCATTTAATTTTATATGATTGATTCAGTAATGTAATTAAAAAATATATTTTTTATTGTAGTGTTCATAGTCAAACCATTCTTTGGAATCTCAATTTAACTAAATAATTTATCATCTATGATCCCAATAACGGTTGCTAAACTATTTTAGGATGTTATAACATATTAATTGGTTGATCTAGTTAATATATGAAATGACACTATGGTCTTTGTTTATAAATTAATTATTTATATAATTATCCCTATTAAATTATTATATATAGCACATTTAAAATTCAATATATCTCGATATATAATATTTGATAGTGTATTCCATATAATTATATGTTGGGTTGATATTATAATTGGTATATGTTCAAAATTTAAATTATTATTGTCACTATTATTATTCATTTGTTATTGTCTAATCTAATTTATATATATTACGAGGGTAATAGTATACCAAAATATCATATTAGGCCCCCATTGATAATCTGTATTCTCTTCCATACATGGAGGTATGTGTGATGGTATGTGAAAACTTTGTGTAGATCAGGTGATTCAGGGTGAGGCATCACACTCCAGTCCTCATGTCAGTTATGATTCACTTAAATCTATTATGATATAATAATATGTTTTTAGTATGGTATCATAGAATGTATTATCTGATTTCATGATCATATTGTTTTCATACAATGGACATATTCCAAGGTTGTAATGGTGCCCTAGTTAGAACATATTATTATAGGTTGAATAGTGAGTTTTCCATTTCCTATATGTATTGATGTATTTGATAACAAAAACTAGGGGAATATGGAGAGGTATTACAGAATTTATTTCTCCCACCCAACATAATAATCAGGGTTTTTGTACATGTGTTACTCAATGTATCACTCATACTCTATAGTTGAACCCATGAGCCTTACCAAATTTATTTCTTATAATATTTAGTGATGATTTTATTTTGGGATGGTTGAAATGATGAGGATTTATTTTCATTGCATTTAGGGAATAATTCAATTTTAATAATAATGAAAATTTATGTGAAATTTTTCAATGTTTTTATAACCATGTTGCTTTGGTAGTGACTCAAGTAGAATTAATTATAAAAAGCCTTTATGGTTTCTCTTATTTAGTGAATTTTGTTTTAAAAAACCTCTCTAATTTTTCCATCCATGATTGTTCTATTATTAATATAATTTTTATCATTTTTATGAATGGGTTTTAATATTTATTATGAATATTGGGATTCTTGTTTTATGTTCATGGATGACTATGATAAATGATCATTGTTAGTTGGCTTGTGGGAACAATAAGGTTGATATTTATTTATCTTGTTTCAGCATCTAGTGGTGATCTTCAATCAGACCATCGTTTATCCCCTAATACGATATGAGGACCATGATTATGAAACATGTTGTTCCTTGTTGATTAATTGTTTGAATTATTTTTTATATAGGATAATTTAGAATGTCATGTATATGGGTTGTGGTTTCATTATATTAACTGAATTATATTCCTATATGGGGATTACTTTTGAAATTTTTTTAAGATTTTGTTTTGTCATAGTATTTTGGGGGGAGCTCTAATTTTTTAAAGGATGTTTGTTTCATTAAAATATTATCTTTTTAGAAAAGGGAATGTAGAACCATGTTAGGTATCAATTTTCATAATGTCCATAGAGAGTAATTTTGAATTGGGTTCCTACTCAATGTTTTTATGTTTCATTCAGTATTTTTTTATATTTTGAGGGTGGTTCTTGATTTTTTTTGTTATTAATATTTCTATCATGGGTTTTCCTAGATCCTCTAACACCACATTATTTGTTATTGTAGCTTCCCTTTCCAATAATTCATCTAAATGGACTAGATATATTTTTTTGTGTCATAAGTGGGATGATGTAAAGAATTTTAACCCCTTTCTAATTATTATTATTTTTTAATATTGTTTTATTCTATATTTTTGTAATTTAGGATTTATGGAAGTTTTTGTTTCAACTTTTTTTTTCATACTACCATTTAATACACTACTAAAATCGATTGTTTAGGGGAAATCAAGTAATTAACCATATGTTAGTAATATTCCAAGTCACTATGTTCTTTCATATATTTTTTAAAATGATAGAACATGTCTTGGTTCAATCTAAAAAAATATTAGAAACAATTCAATCAATATTTTCTATAGGAGTGTTGGTGTATGATTTGGGAATTATTAATAAAAACTATTTGGAAATCATACGAAGTTATATCTTACAGTAGTAATGTTGTTTACATGGTTTTATAATGGTTTAATAATGCATGGTGTGACGCCATATATATTATATTTGTCCCTATTGGGTAACATAAATTGTTGGTTCATAGATTAATAGAATGAGTGACTCATTATTGTCAGTTTTCATGTTACAATGTTTTTTGAAAGATAAATATTTTCCAATTATTATTAAAAGTTATTAAATCATCCTCTTAATTTTCCATTCACTAAAAATCCATAGGTTAACATGAGGTAGATCTACCCCTCTCATATCCTTTGATACCAATTCATAATTCTTTTTATTTGAATAATATTTCTATGTATTTTCTAATCGTTTTCTCTTCCTCACATTCCTCTTTCCCTATTCGCATCGGTTTCTTTCAAACATTAATCTTCACTCTTATTTTTTATAGAATTATCTAAATAAATTATTATTATTTATGTTATTTAGCTCGTTATGGGTTTTTTATTCTTTCACCCTAATTAGTTTTACATACTTTATAGAAGGAAAAATGTTTCCATGCTGCTATAAATGACACATGGCAGGTCATTCTATGTAATTCTTTTGTTACTCATGTAATATATTAATTTTTTATCATTAAATTATAGCTATGTAGTTATTGGTATTGGTTTTACATTATGTGGTAGGGGAATTGTTTTCAAAAGGAATTAGGATGTTTGGGATGGGAGGGATTCTAGTGTATTTCACTAATGTTGTTTTTAAAATATTTAACTACTTGTGATGTGTTTAATAGAATGAATGATGTTCTATTTTAAATAATTTATATGGTTTTAAAGTGTATTTTAGTTTTAGGGATTTTATATATATTATAATTATCATTTCAAAATTATATGGGTTTCACTAAAAATTGGTTTTTATAGCTATAAATATGTTGGGATAATTTTGATCTTAAATATTGGAAAATTGTTACATTAAAATTAAATTTCATGGATAAATTTAAAATATTTATATGATTGAATTATTATGAATATATTTCAAATGGTACAATACAATATAAAATACATATATTTCATTCAAAATCAGTGTTGGGACTTATATCAAATTAAATAAAAAACATGCAAATCCCACTATGGATCCCCATTTTAATTGATAGCGCCTATGTGCCTTGTGGCACCGTTAATAAATAATTTATATTATTATCCCCTTATGTGTTGCCTTTAAATAGATGTGTTATGTTGATTTTTCAATCAGGAGTGTAGGAGGTTATAAATGGATTAATTGGAATGCTTTTAAATTTTGTACTAGATTTTATTGTTGTTCCTCACCTCCATATAATATTTTATAAGAATACTATGTAATTATGATGGTCCAATAATAAATTTAAACACATTATGTTGGTGTTCTCATGTTATAGAGTTAAAATCATGTGTGAGAAGATAATTTTGGGGTGGATTATATTACATGCACTACCTTCAGTTATTTGGGATAGGCGACTGGAACTATCGATTTCTAAAGTAATATATATGAGGGTAAGAACATATAATACAATCTAGTGTTTCCTATTCTAGTTCCGATTATGTTACATGTGTCATATTTAGTTATAATTATTATTATATCATTATTATGACATTTTATAATATCCCATCAAATACATTATATGTATCCCCATGTAATCGATAGTTTGGAACTGATACCATGTTTACGTAAATATCATATTTTGATGATAAAATGTTTTATGTGCATGATTATGATTATATTTTACAATATTTCAGATTTATATTTATTTACATAATAATTATAAATTTTTTTGATGGTTATTTTATTAATGGATAATAATTTTTAGATTATGAGAAACTAAATTTTAGGATTTTCAATGGATGGATAAATATTTCATTTTTTACATCGTATTTTTTTTTATTTCCAATCACATGGATTCAAATATTATTAAACAAAGAGGATATTTCAAAAAAAATTATATATTAAAAAGGGTGGGAGTTTTATTAAAATTTTTGTAAAATGTTACATTGCTTCATTAATAACTGTTTATAGAAGTCCAAAATTTAAATAATATGTTCAATCTAAAATATTTGATATTTATTATGATGAAAAATTCATAGAATCCAATCTAGGATACTACTGGGAATATATAACGCATTCCATAAATATACATTGTTATAAGTATGTGTTTAGAATATCCATGTTTCTTTTCATTTTACTTGTTCTTGATTTTAGTCTATTGATTTTCCATGGCTCATTAATGTAAAAGCGGGAAGGGGTGATTCATTGTGAGTCACTATTTGCGATGATAGAGTTTTTTTGATACCACATTCATTTATCTTGGGATGTTTTTCCAAATATTTCATCTCATTTTATTTTTTATTGTATTATATTTTATTTTCTTATAGTATATTTGGGTACATATGAATTTAATTACTCTATATTTTCATTGATTATGTAGTTTTTTATTATTAATGTGGTATTTGTGAATTTATAACCTTTTGATAGATCTTACTAGAGTTAAATTAGTCTATTTAGCATGAAACTTTTTATATAAGTTTGAAAATAATTCCATTAATTAATTCATAATAGCTGAGTAACATTTACTTGCCACTGGGAAAGAAGAATACCCTTTTTATGGGTTTCATATCAGGTTGGATGATGTATCAATTGTGTTTGGGCTAGTTCATTACACATGTAGACACACTAATCAGATTACCATGATTTCTATATGTGAAATATCATCATCACATTTTGATGATACCCATTTTTATTTTGTGGATTTTCTCAGGATCAGTTCTGATACAGTTTTGATTCTCCCTTTCATCTCGTGTATTGGAGAAGTGATGTTTGAATGTGTCATTGTTTTGGTTTCTCTGTGATTTTTGATATCTTTGGTGACACGATGAATATGTTATTGGCGATGCCATGTATGGTTTGGATGAAGCTCTGGTTCTTCTTCGGGGGTGTTTTGGTGTTTCTTACAATGTAGATGAAGTTTGCTTGTTTGTTCGAGGAAGTGTGGCTCGTTCATATAGTTTGTTTCTCTAGTGGATGGTTTGATGGTTTTGACTGTGCTTCGACGATGAAGGTGGAGGATTACTGTTGTATTTCTATTGTGAATAGTGGTGTGTGGTGAAGGACCACAGTCCGATGGCTAGTGTATGGACTGATGCGTAGACAAAGGCGTCGTACGATGGCAAGTGTGCAGCTAGAGGGCGTGTCTATTTGATTTTTTGTTTGGGTGTTTTGAATTTTAAGTTTGAATTGAAGGGTTTGAAGTGTGATGTGGAAGTGATGAAGTTATGTATGGGTACCGACAACACTTAAACTAGCATTTAGAAAATGAAAAAAAATTATTAGCATCATAGACATATTTTATACTAGAAGGGGGTAGTCTATGATTAGCAGGATGATCTGTATTTTCATATTACAGAATTGTACAAGATTGTACCACCCAAAACAATTGGCATTTGTAATGTTAAATTACTGTATAAATAATGAATAAATCACACAAATCATAAAAAATAGTGGGTACCAAAAATAAAAAAACATTTTAAAAATCATATTTTAATTAAAAATTTTATTTTCTTTTTTGATTTTGATTAGGATGAGCATAATATTTTGGTGATCACAACCTAACTAAAAATATAGGAATATTTTTATAGATTATATTACAAAAGAAAAATACCAATATTTTATCTCCCCATATTAGTGTTGAACCCCTTTTTGGGACATATCATTTGGTATTATAGGGAAAACAAGGTCCCACTCATAGATACTCATTGTGTTGTAATGGATAAAATAAATCCAATAAACATAACGTCAGTCTCCAACATTGATAAAATAAAAAATATTGGTTGTATCAATACATAGTAAACCTATCATATTTCATTTCAATTTTAGGTTTTTGATGTAGAAAATATGGGATGAAACATATTAGATGACGTTTTAAAATATATTTTATTAATAATAATTTTTTTGATTATTTTGGAAAATATACAGATGTTATTCTCATATCCTTATTAGAAAAAATTATACCAAAGTGATGGTACATGAACTATTGAAGGGAATAAAGAACACTAATAAAATCTATTTAAATATAACTTTAATTGTAAGAGAAGATATGTTGTAAATTTGGAGAAGTATTTTTATGGTTATCAAAATGGATAAAGAAGACACCATTGGAAACTGTTTTATAAGAGTCAGTTAAACAATCTGTAACATTATGGGAAATAGTGAGAAGATATAATATTTTATAATTGTAATTAAGATATTGGAAAACCTATCCCATGTTATTATAATAAAATTTATGAGTTGTAAGATAAAGAGTATCTAACCTTTCATGAATGTCCTGATATTGTAGATTCATATGTAATGAAAACGGATCCCATATTAATTAATAAATTTATTGAATAAATATATTTAAAATAAAAAAAACAGTAAATTAAAAATGATAAATTTAATGATTGTCATAATTATAATGAATCAACATAAAAAATTTACTAATTTTAGAAAATTATATCTATTATCTGAAATGATTCATAAAACTATAAAAAAATATATTAATGTAATGGCCTATATATATATATTTTTAACATTTAGTGCACTGGATACATTAAAACATGCAATAAAAAGAAAAAATTAAATTACTCTTAAGTTGACGATAGCAATGAAAAGTCAATTAATAAAATATTTTGTTTAAAATATAATGAAATGTCAAAATTTAGTGAATTAAATATATATTTTTCCTTGTTGAATAAGAATATTTTAATTATGTAAAGAAATTTTTGATTGTTTTTTATTCGGTAAAAAATAAAAATAAGAAGGTTCTATAAATATTAAAAACAACCATGATCATTTTGGGGAACATGAAAACTCTTTATGCAGTGTAAAATAATATGGTGAGCTAACTTATATGAAAAATATTCAAAAATATAAAAATAAATACATCATTGAGTTAAATACAAATATGAATAAATACAATAGGCTACAGAATATTTAAAACGAAAATAATACTATTGTAATGAATTTCTTTTTAAAAATGAAATAATTATGAATTCAAGTAATCAAAATTTATAATATAGAGGAATAATGATTTTAATAAGGAAAAAATTCAATAAAAATTGGTCTATGGTTTCAAAAAAATAAATACCCATTTGATTTTCAAAATTTTAGCATAAATAAATTAAAATAATTCTATTAATACAAATAATACTAAATCAATTCAAAAATTTGGATTTTTAAGGAAAACTAAAATAATTAAAAATATTTCAGGATGATGGGAGTATTTCTAGATGAAATATCTCTATAATGGGATATTTTTCATATTTTTTGATTTTTGAGAATAAATCCAACCCATGGGGATATTACATGACATTATCTATAATTTGGAATGAATCCATGGTGATATTTAATAATACAAAAATAAATAATGTTTAGAAGTTTAAGATAAGTAAAACTATGAGAAGAAATATTACATGTATAGAATGTCAAAAAAATATGAGTAGGAATCAAAGAGAACAACTATTGATGAGAATAGGAAGGTCTCACGGATTACTCTTGATGATATTTTAGGAACTCTTCATCAATATGAGACTAGAATGAAGAGAGATGCAAAAAATGTTATGAAGATGAATAGAAATGGAGGTGTTTCTTTTACAACTACTTCAAAACATACGAAATCCAAGACTCTTGAAAGAGTTACAAGATCTAAATCCAAGAAGGTGGTTGTTCAATCTGAATCTAGTGAAATTGAAACTTCCGAAAATGAATTATAAAAGCATGCTCATAGGATGAACAAGATTGTTGGGCAGAACAAAATTCAATATAGATACAAAAAGAAAGATGGAAAAGATAAGAAAGATGGATAAGTGACATGCTATGAATGTAGAAGTACTTGTCATATCAAATGTGATTGTCCCTTATTTAAGAAAAGAGTCACGAATGACATGAATTACGCGAGATAAAATATTATGTTCTATAGAAAAAATCATAAGAAAGTACTAAAATCCATTGACAGGTGGAGTTCGAGTGGTGGAGACTCATCTGACGATTCTCCAGATTATGAATCCTCTGAGCAAAAAAAAATATTAGTATAATAGCCTGAGATCCAATTCAAATTTGATGTCGTATGGATATGGTATTTATTGTTTAATACTTATGCAATATTACTTTGAGTGAAAACATTCTAGATAATGATTTTTCATTAGATGAAGAATCCTCAACATCATACAATGATAATGATTTTCCTTCTTATGAGGAAGATTCAAGGTTTTCTGAGTTTCATGAGATAAGAAATTGTAAAATTTCTAAGAATCTTAAAAAGGAAAATTCTATGGAATTTATTTTAACAAAATAAATTCCATATCTTACCAATGATCTTGATAAGAATAATTATGTTTTATAAAATCATTCTAAAAACACGAGGAAGGTAATTCTGAGAAGGATAAGATTTATAAAGATCTTAAAAATAAGATTTTTGAAAAAAAAATGTTTTATATGATAAAAATAACATTAAGCCTATTATACAAGAGGATATGAATTATGATCTAAGACTAAAGTCTATGATTTATTCATTGAATAAGATTCTTTAAATTTTTTCTTCTGGTAAGGAAAATTTTTACAAGATGTATTCTCATATCCAACCTCATGGAAATAATCAAGGATATGGTTATTCTCCTGAAAAAACAGTTTTCAGAAACAATTATTTTGTTCCTCCTAGAGTCCCATTTTGTACTAAATGTCTAAATGGTAGTGAATTGGAAGAAAAATTGTACATTAAATAATGTCCAATCTCTTGGATTTCATACATCTTTCTTTTTTTTAAAATGTGCATTCCCAAAATTTTCATGTCTAACAATTTGGATCTGAGAAAGTTTGGCTTCCGAAATCCTAACACATTTATTTTCAGGAAAATTCAGGTAGTACCAATAGAAATACATGGTATATGGATAGTGGATGTTACCGAAATTTGACTAGTAAAAAAAACTTCTTTGAAAATATTATCAAGATGAAGAGAGGAAAGGTAACATTCAGAGATAATGCTAAGGGGGAAATTATTGGTATAGGTAACATTGTTCTTCGTGGAAGTACATTGATTTAAATTAATTAAATTTTAATGGACTTAAGCACAACCTCATTAGCATAATTAAATTATGTTATTATTTTTACCTTGTGAATTTTAGTAATGATAAGTTCTTAGTATTAGATTCCAAAGAAGAGTTTATTCTTTCTGCCAATAGGAAAGAGAATGTTTACCCACAAAACATAGAAGACATTAGAATCCATGATTTACCTTGCCATAGTGAAATGGAATATTATTCTTTATTAAGGTATAGAAGGTTAGGACATTGTAACCTTATGAACCTATGAAAAATCTCTAAGAAAAGACTATTTAAAGATCTACCGGAGCATAGATTTAATTATTCAAATGTTTTTCATCCATTACAATATGGAAATCTACATAAATCATGTTTTAAATATATTGTTGAAGTCTCAACTACGAATAAATTATAGTTAGTGAACATGGATCTTTTTGGGCCAACACAAACTGGAAGCATTGGAGGCAAATATTATGTAAATTTTTTTAGTTTATGATTACAGTATATTTACATGGGTATATTTTATAGCAATCAAATATGATGCATTTTCTTATTTAAAAACATTTAAAGCCCAAGTTAAAAATGAGAAAACCCCATCCCTTGATAACTATTCATAGTGATCCTGGAGGAGAATTTCAAAATTATGATTTTGATTCTTTTTATAGTAGAAAAGGATTACTCATACCTTCTATGCACCCTGAACACCTCAACAATATGGTGTTGTTGAATGAAGAAATAAAATTATTAAAGAGATAACAATAACCATGTTGAATGAATATTCTGTAGCCAAATATTTTTTTTCTGAAGCTGTAGGTACTACTTGTAATACTATAAATTGTGTTTTGATTAGACCCTTTCATAATAAAACACTTTATGAGTTTTGGAATGGTAGAAAACCTTGGCTTACATACTTTATTGTTTTTGGGTGTAAGGTATTCATTCTGAATAATAAATATAATCTACATAAATTCACACCAAAATATAATGAAGGAATTTTCTTAGTCTACTCCACAACTTCTATGTCTTATAGAGTTACCAATAAAAACACCTATACTATTGAAAAAACAATACATGTTAAATTTGATGAAACTGATCCTTTTGTTTTGAAACATCCTCAACATTCATCTTTGGACATGTTTTCTAAAACTGATTATCCACCCTTGATAGAAGAACCTTCTAAAAAGGAAAATGTTCAAGAAGGTATTTCTAAAACATTTACCCCAAAATATTTCATACCCTACATTGATGAACAGATTTTACAAAACCCAAATGAGTTGTTTCTTAAGAATCATACCAGTGATAGTATCATTAGTGATGTAAATAAGAATGTAAGGACTTGAATTTCCTCATGAAATAAAGTAGAAAATCTAGCATTCCTTTCCCAACTAGAACCAAATAGCACTGATGAATATTTAATTGACGATGATTGGATAAATACAATGCAAAATGAGCTAAACCAATTTGAAAGGAATAAAATCTGGACCGTGTTTGAAATACCTAAGGAAACATATGTTATTCGAGTAAAATGGGTCTTCAAAAATAAGTGTGATGAAAATGGAATAATTGTAAGAAATAAAGAAAGATTGGTTGTTAAAGGATATAATCATCAAGAAGGTATATAGTATCGATAAACCAATGCTCCAGTACCTAGACTTGAATCTATTCTCATTCTACATGCATTTGTAGTATTCTAAAATTTCAAACATTTCAAATGGATGTTAAATGTTCTTTCCTAAATGGTTTTGTTGAAGAAGAATGTTTTGTTGAAAAAACTCCAAGTTTTGAAGATAAAAAACATCCTAAACATGTTTTCAAACTTACCAAACCTTTTTATGGACTCAAACAAGCCCTCTAGAGCCTGGTATGATAGACTTAAAATATTTTTGCTTCAAATTAATTATGATAAGGTAGATGTTGATCCAACTATTTTTATAATTAATGACAAGACAAATGTATTGATTGTTCAAATTTATGTCGATGACATTATATTTGGTTCAACTCAGTAATCTTTAACTGATTCTTTTGTAGATCTAATGAAATATGAATTTTAAATGAGTATGATGGATGAGGTAACATTTTCCATAGGTTTTCAAATTTCTAAAAACCATAATAAATCTATATATCCCAACATAACTATTTTAAATATATTCATAAAAAGTAAGGATATGAGAACATTAATAATATATGTACACCATTTGGTATGACAGATTCAAATGATCTTGATGAAGGTGGGAAACTAGTAGATCACATATCCTTTAGTGGTTTGATAAGTAGAGTACTTTACATGATACATAGTCATACCAACATAATGTTTTTATCATGATTATGTGCAAGATATCAATCCAATCCTAAAGAGTCTCATTTAAAATTAGTAAAAAGGGTTTTTATTTATTTAAAGGAAACCATGGATCTTGGACTATTTTATACTTCTCGAAATGATTTTGTATTAAAATAATTTTTGGATGCTGACTTTTGTAGATGTAGAATGGATATAAAACATACATCCAGAACATGTCGTTTCATAGGAGATTCATTAGTTTCTTGGTCATGTAAAATGCAATACTCAGTTTCACTTTCCACTACTAAAGCTAAATATGTAATATCTAGAAGTTGTTGGGATCAAGTGTTGTGGATGCAACACACAGTTAATGATTATGGCATGAGTTTTACCAAAACAGAAATTTTGTGTGATAATACTAGTGCTATTTCCCAATGTAAAAACCCTACACATAACTCTCATAAGAAAAACATAGATATTAGGAATCACTTTCTTAGGGTTCACAAAAAAATGGAGAGATCATTCTTCAATTTATCGGAACACAAGATCATCTTGTTGATATTTTCAAAAAATAATTTCCATATGATATATTTGAATACATTAAATAGAAGTTAGGAGTGATAATCATAAATTAATATTCAATGTTATCATTGTGTTGAAATCAATATACTTACAGTAATGAACCCCTTTTCATAAGGTGAGTACATTTGATTCTTAGATTTTAATATTTTTTCATAGTCTAACAATTTTCTGTAGCCTATTTTTTTCTTATTCTAATATTTTTTGTAGTCAATAAATTTTCTGTAGTCTAATTTTTTTCATAGTCTAAAATTTTGGTAGTAAAAAATATTTTCGTAGCCATGAAGTTTTTCGTATCTAAAATTTACGAAATTAAAAATTTCTTATTCAATGTTTTAGTAATCAAAATTTTTGGAATCTAATGTTCTTCAAGAAGCATTCCCCCCTTACGAATAGTCTTCCTAATAATTTGAAAGGTATGTTTCTTTTCCTAAATTTTCGTAATCATCTTTTACCTATTGGAATTTTCATTTTATTTTAAATTTTTCGGATTAACTTTTCCTTAAATCTTAATGTTTTTTATTAAAAAAACCTCAAAATATCGGATTCAATCAAAATCCTTCTCCGGCTATCATCTGAACCATCAGATATTTTCCTAAAGCTTTCAACTGTTGGATCAATAATGGGAGGTGAACCATCACCCCAATTGAATATATAAAGAACCCCCCCCCCCACATGGTTGTTCAACATTGAACTCAAGCCTTCACCTGCTCATTCTCTGACCTTCCTACAAAATCCTGTTCGGAATTTCTAAGAACTTCCTTATATTCGAATGACTACTGGTGTTTCTTCCCAGATGGAAATGTCGATTGTCAAGCCAATATCTAAATGGAAGATATATAGGGAAATTATAGTTGATCCAATGTGTTATTCCAAATATGACACTATCATTTACAATAATATCAATCTCAATGGATGGGAGAGTGTACATATTTCAAAACCAAAAGCTCAGAATTTGGTATATCAGGAGTTGTTAGAAGGGTTTTATTAGTAAGTAAAATTCTTTAAAGAAGAAGGAAAGTGTATGTACTCATTCATGTGTTATGGAAAGACATATTAACTTTAATACACCACGGTTTTATTCTTGGTAGGTATTCCTTATGAAGGGGAAGCTGGGTTCTGTACTTACAAGCTACCTGATGTTCCAGGATGTTTTTTCAAGGAAAAAGCCATTGCTTGTCTTGGCCTTTCAGAAGTAAGGACTTCGATGATTCTTCACCTGTCTACAAACATCCGGATTCTTGGATTATGGGTTCAAGGATTCCTTATTCCGATAAAAGGTGATAAGGACAACCTAATGAAGAGTGGAATCTATGTTGTGGATTCCATGTTGATTCTAAGGTAGATAAATTTGGTTAAGTACATTCTAATTACGATTGAGAATATCAAGAATGGGAATTTGAAATCTCAAATTATTATGTATCCATCCATTCTGTCAAATAATATTGTTTGGTGTTTAGAATCATTCAAAATTCATTGCAGTTCTTTGTTGAGGAATTTCAGTGTCATGTTTTTGAGTGATGATACTTGGAGAAGGATGAAAATTGTTTTTTCCACAGAATCCAAATAATTTTATGATTTTCCTGATGAGGAAGACGAAATTATTTCAACGAAACAGGAGGTATTTGAATCCTCTATGAAGGGTGGAAGGAAGAGGAAGGTGAAAGAAGTGGAAGAGAACGCAAAAACTGCAGTGGCAAAGGAAATTTATTCAGCACCTCCGAAGGCAAAGAAACAAAAATTATATCCTGACGAGGAAGTAGATAAGGGGAGTGATTACACGAAATATCAGAATATAGGGTATCATATGTTTGGATTGGACCGTACTGATGAAAAACATTGAAGGAAAATCTAGTTGAAGAGCATGAGAAGAAAGAGAAAGATATGAAGCATATGAAAAAGTTGTCTGAGGTAGAGATTGTCCGATCACATCTAATGGACGCTGAGAAATAATCCGAGAATATTTCAGTACCGGAATCCTTTCTAAAAGAACCTTTATCAGAGACCCCAGGAAAGAAGTTTGTGACTCCGGAAAAAGTCCAAGAAAATCAAGTAGAAGAAAAAGAATAATAAGGCATTGGTGATATTGAAGAAGAAATAAATCAATTTGAATATTTTCACGAAGGAATGACCTTTTGAAAAATTATCATTCTAAACCTCTGATATCGAGTCTTCAAAAATCTCTATCAAAGGGAAAGATTAGAAAAGTGGAGAAGAAGAAAAAAATATGACTAAAGAAGAAATCTCCAACCATGATTTCATTCAGCTAAAGGATACTGAGGCAAGAGTTGAGATGAAGAGGTAGGGAAAGATAAAATTGTGCAACTATCTTATAGTGAACACGGATCACCCACTCAAGAAGAAGTTGTTCTGAAAGCTGATAAAGGAAAATAGGTGGTTGTTGATACACCTAGCACATAAGTGGTGAATAACAAAGAAGTGGGTGATTCATCGAAGAGGAATGCTGTTGATATAGGAAAAGAATCCTCACCAAGAAAAATCTATTATTCAGAATCATCCTCTCTTGGACAAGATTTTGTAGTCCAGCCTTTTAAAAACTTTGTTTGAAATATCTATCTATTTCCATGTATAGACTGTAGATTTTTGATGCTTCAACAAAACTTAAATCAAAAATCAGATTCATTATCCATGTTGATGGATAGGTGTGTCAAGCATGAGGATGATTTCAAAAACTTTTTCATAAACTATGAATCCCAGAAAAGATCATGCAAGAGGATGACTAGATGGTCAAATAAAACTATGGAAGACATTATAATTCTTTATGAGATTCAAAATAATGTCAAGGATTCATTTAAAACCGAAGATAATACGTTCACAAATCTCACCACGCCTTTTTAAGTAAAGCTATCTCTTGAAGAAAATACTCAGAAACAAGACCTAAAAGATCCGAATGGGAAGTTATTTTTAGTTGCTCAGATTTGTAAAAGAGAAAGGGATATCAGGATTGAGATAGAAGAGTAGGTTGGTAAATAAGAATAAGTCTTGAAGGCTCAAGAAGAGGTTCTTAAGGCTCAAGATGAAGAAAATAAATACCTTAGAAATGAAAACAGAAGATCAGGATCAGTTATTCAAATGTGCAGAGGAGGAGCACAAGGATCTCAAAAAGCTGAAGACTATTGTGAAGAAGATGATGCCAAAGGATAAGAAAGCATAACATCATTCTAAATCTGATCATTTGTTGTCTTTTCCTTGCAATACATATTAATCCAATATTAATGATATTTTTGAATGTTCATTGTTTTTAGTGGTCTAGTTCTAATATTTTAGGTACCATATTACCTTTTCCGTTCATTTTATTCATTTTTGAAAATAAAAATGTTGGAGAACAAAATTTCAAAATAAACGAATATTTAATTAAAGTAGAAACTTCCCTATGTAATGTGAAGTTCATCCATGGTGGAGTTTTGAACATGAATATTTTCACAAGCAGGAAAATGGAAAATCTCAATCAGGAAATTTAGAATACGATCATTAGGGTTTCCAAGGCCTAAGGGGGAGTTAGTCATATTCACATTGATCCGTATATTAAAGGAGATATGTTTTTTTCATGTATATAAAATTTCTAAATTCCCTATATTCATTTTCATAAGGATGTTTGTGCTTTCCAAAAAGGATTAGATTGTTGAGTCAATAAGGTTTTCTTATGAAATTTCCATTCCTTCATGTTTTGAAATTCATAAACACCATATCTTAACGAAAAGTTTATTTTCCCTAAGAGTTACCTTAATAAAAAAAAATTTCATATCCCATGGAAAATTTATCCATACCATGTTTTCGTTGTTCATGTCATAATCTTAATCATTTTATTTCCAAGTGTAATATTTGGTTTCACATATAAAACTTCGGAATTCTATATATACAAAGATATAGAGAATTTTATTTTCAGGATCTGAATTCTAGTTCCGAATTCTTATGAATTCAGACTCTGACTTCTTATGAAATTTAGAATCTGAATTCACTGAAATTCAGTCTATGAGTTCTCTGAAATTCAAATTCTGAATTCTCTAAAATTTATGATCTGAATACCTTTGAATTCAGATTTTGAATTCCTTATAATTAAGACTCCTAATTCCTCAGAATTCACACTCTGAATTCCTCATAATTTAGACATAGAAATCATTACAATTAAGTCATAGAATTCCTAAGAATTCAGACTCCGAATTCCATAGAATTCCGATTCTGAATTCCTCAGAATTCATACTATGAAGTCTATTGAATTCAGATTCAGAATTTTTCAGAAACAGAATCCAAATATCCTTGTAATATATACATAGAAGGTTAATATATTTAGAATCTGAATTATATTTTCCCTTAAACACTGAAAAATGAATTTTGTTGGTAAACCATATTATAACTTACTCATGTTTGAGTTATAAGACAATGTCATGAATTCTGTTATTTATTAACCATTGTTTGAGTGAAACGTTTACAGGTCCCTCCAAAATTCAACGAAAAATGTGACCATTGGATAAAAGTGATGACCGTTGAAGATGTTCCATTAAATAGTAGCTCATTTTAACGAGCTCAATATAGTACTACTACTCTATAGGTTACATGTTGTTCAATTGATTTGTAAAGAGAGAGACGTTCATGTGTTTTTCATACAGAACATCTCGTTCAGAATTTCTTCATGTGACTTTGAATGTTGATGAGTACATTCGAGGTCTTCTGGGGATTAGAAGATAGAGGTTCTGACTACCTTGATGTTTGAGTGCTTACGGGGATAACAAGACAGACTCTAATATTCATATCGAGGAAATACCCTGATGTGGGTAAGATATAATTTCTTGGACGTATAAATCAAGGGGCCTTTATTCATGGTTGTTGGATACACTACTCTTAGGGTTAAATGATTTCATACCTGTTACTTGTATTGTTTGATGTTTGTTTTCCGCTGCATTTTGATTGATAAGAAATTTTAACTATCTTATACATTCCTATACTTGTACAATGATTATATAATATTATATATGGATTATGGTATAATCTTTGTTTCTGTACACTTTTGTTCAGTTTCATTTTTGGAACCAAATTTATGGAATCTAGTATATTTTTACAATGAGTTTCATTTTTGGAATAAAATTTCCATAATTTCAATTCCGGAACAACATTTCTGAAATCCAGTATTCTTGTAGAACATAAAGGTCTTGTGAATTTACCTTGTTTAACATTGTTTAAAATAAAATGTTTTAACCAACTTTAATGGATTTGAGTTCTTTTTAATGTATACAATTCACTCCCCTCTTAAATATTGAGCATCTACATCATTATATTGATACTACAATTAGTATCATCATTCCTATATAAATAGAGTGAAATTTCTTAAATATGAAACGAAATATTAATGAGAATGAATCTAATATGTTGTGATAAATATTTTCCCTATTTTTTTCACATCAATTATAGTATAGAACTATGTATCATAATTTGGATCAATAGGTGTAGTGGAGAATATATGATAATGGGAAAATAAAATATTCAATGCCTTATTCAATGAAATTATATTCCCCAATATTACCAATTTCTATTTACATTATGAATATTTAATGCTTTTAAATATATATGTTTTTATTACAATATATTATTAATATCAATTTACATCATATTATTATGATATTTTATACATGTGACACATGATTCACGTCATAGTATACTCCATTCATATGTCATTGAATTGGTGATGTTATCTTGGGTGTTATAAAATACTATATTTTCTCAGTAAAAACCTCATATGAGTCCAATATTTGTTTTTATTACTAGCATTTCTTTCCAATGAGTTTCCTTTTTTATATGGAATGGTGATGTTCATATATTCAGTGGATCCTATAATGATCCCTTAGTAATGAATATTATATTTTGTGAGAAGAACACCATTTTCTTCAATGAATATCGACATGGAAGACTTTTCTTCTAAAAATTTTATAACCTAAATCTATTTAATATATTTGTGATTAGAAATTTTATATTTATAGTAGTTTAATACATAATTTAATTTTTCTCTTTTCATTGAAAAAAAGTGTTTAATTTACTAACTATGTTGATAATCTAAATAGTTATATATATCCCGTAATCATAATTACATAATATTCCATTATTAAGGGGTCATATTTTAACACTATGAATGCATTATAATATATATATATGTTTAATGTGAATTTACTGAGACATAAAAATTACAACACTTTTATTTCCTAGATCCCACTATATGTGTGTCACTGAGAACTAGAGAACATCATTACCCCACTATTCCAATTTCCAATGGTGGGGGACGACATAAATTTAAATTATGATGTATTCTCATTGGGAAAAATGGAATAATGGGATGTTAATTGCTCCATCTATGGATTTCTCCATATTAATCATTACCTAATTTGGTTCTCCCTTATAGAGATAATTCATGTTTATAGAACTCATTCTTTTTTCCATCTCTTTGTGTATGCCTATTAATTTCACTGCTTCTATTTGGATATTCTACTAGGTCTTTGTATGGTAGTAATCATTAATCAATAGAGGAGCCGTGTTGGGAATCCCTGGCATGTTTGGTCACTAGGAACATTATTAACAAGTATTCTTCAACATATTAGTGTATCTATTAGATGAATACATGGTTCCGAACATAAGTGATCTCATGTCAGTCTTGAGTTATGTAACATTGATGGCATATATCATCCAATGAATTCACCTCAAGAATCCCATGTTTTCTCTTTGGTTTTTGGCAGTGTGGGTGCATATCATCCAAGGATATTACCTTTTTTATCCCATGTTTTTCATGAATTATGTATTTGTGTTAATGATTTTAACATCTTAGGTATATAGAGGTCGATTGATCTGGATTCCCCATGGATGTGGATCTAGAAGGTTAATCCCTATGAGAATACAACGAAATGGTTTACAAATGGATTTTTTAGAACACAATATATAGTTGTGTCTATGAGGTGTCCCCCATAAAGGGAAGATATCACACCATAAGGGTTAATAAGAACACCCTTGGATTTATATAAATGATGTTACTCCAAAGGAAAGAGAACCTAGTTTTAATTTTTGTGGAGATTGAAATGAAGAGAGGAAAATAGAATACCATGGTTATAAGACAATGATGAGAACCCACCTAGTCTAATTCTGTAGTTTAAAATCGTATGTCATGACCATTCCATGCAGATTATAGTCTTTCTATAAGGGCACTTTTGTCATGACGGGGAGCATCGATAAAGTATCGTTTCTGGATTATTCCTATAATATTCCATTGTTTAAAGGAATTTTTTTGGATGGATTTTTTGTGGTCGGCTTCTCAATTGATCTACTTAATTGTCCTGGAAATTATGTGGTCTCCCCCGTGAAGTTTCACACCATGAAAATTCTAAAAGAGTAACATGTATTTGATTCCATGTATGACACACGACACCGAGCCCATAAAATAATAATATAACCCAATAATTTATATTATATAAACTATTTTCACAATAATCTCATTGATTGAAATTCATATGATACTGATTGATAACACAGCACACTAACATCTAGATTCTTCAATGGATTGTGTTACACACAAGAACAAGTTCAACCAATCAATAATATATTTTTTAATTATTATTCTTCAATATATTAGTACGCAAAATATTTTTTATGAATAGTAATAAAAAACTTAAGAAAATATATAGCTTAAAAAATATATGATTAATTAATTAGATACATATTAATTATAAATTGACATAAGAACCAATTGAATATAAATTAATATTTATATAGAAACATATTTTTAATCTCACAGAAGGCTATTATCATAAAATAGTGGATTATTTAAAATTAGTGAGTGATATTAATGGAATAATTATATATTAAAAATACAACAAGTTTTTTTGATATTCATCAAATAGATAAGATAGACATATTATAATAACTACCCCAATTTTAAGCAGCAAATACTGTCATTTTATTAAAAGTTTTTTACAACCTTTTAATGAAGAGTATATTTTAAATTAACATTATGGAAATTAAAAAATTATATCTGTCAAAAAAACATTTTATTTGAGATAAAATATAAAAAATTAGATTAGGATTAATTTATTGTATTTTTCTCTGATGTTTCATTTTTATATGAAAAGTGCAAAATACTGAATTTTAGTTCAAAATTAATTTTTCATCTAATTTATTTATAAAGATATGTCTTATTTTAAATGAGTTTTAATGTATAAATATTTCATGATTTAATAAATTAATCTAATTAATGTAATTGGAATCATTTTTTACTTTCAATTTGACTATAAAAAGATAACAAAAAATTTGTATATTTTTACTTCAAAAACCGTCATTGTCATCCCATCTGTGAGATTAAATATAAATGATTCTCTACCACATATGTGATCGATATTTTGAAAAATGGACTCCAGATTTTTTTATCATAAAAATTAATTATTTATAATAATGTCAAATTATTTTTGGAAAAAATAAATTAGTAAATATAATTAAAAAAAATTACAATGGTTGAGCTAATATTTAGTCTAACAAAGTACTAAAACTTATTCATATGGGCCCAACTGACCTATAAAATTGTCCAATAGATATTTTATAGCCATATATTGTATATATACCATATTTTAACTAAATTTGACCATTAAGGTAGAAACAATCAATGTTAAAATCCTGTATGTAAATCCTTTGTAAAATTGTACAATATTGTCAGTCCTCATCCAGTATAAAATGGTAACTTATTCTCAAACTTAATGACATCAATCAAGAATCTATAGATATACAAATACAATCCCGAATTGAACCTAAAATTTAATAACATCAAACTATAATCTTAACAGTGTGATGAAAGCTGTCATAGGAAGCCCTTTGGTGCCAACTATAATGAGTTACACGATTAAGATATAATGTCTTTAATCAATATGTTTAGTTTCATTTTTGTTATCCACACCATAAACTCTCTTTATTCTATGATTATGTAACAAAACTAGTATCCTAACTATACTGGTATTTAATTACTCTGGGGGTTAGTCTTAAACTTATATGTACATCCATCTAATGGTAAAAGAACATTTTGATTACATGTACGATGAACAATAGGCTCATTAAACGATGATTGCTCATTTTTCCATTATCGAATCTCATTGTTGAAATTATAATGGAAACTATATTTATATAATATATATATATAAATAATTTATTCTATCTTTAATATGTTTTAATTATTTTAAAACACATTTCTAAATAATATTTATTTGGTGTAAAAATGATAACATCGTTTCTGCTACTCTGGACTACCGCCCTATTAAATCGATTTGATTCATTCATATGATACATGGAATATATATAAGATGAAATTAAGAAAAAAATGTTATATAAAATGAAAATATACTATATTCATGAATATAATTCTTTTTTAGAGTTGTAATATATATATATATATCATTTTCTTTTTTACCCTTTAACACACTAAAAAGTTATATTGTCAGTTGGGGACATGTGGACTACTGCATCCTCGAAAACATGTGATTTATTTTACATAACACGAATTATATATATATGTATATATTATTAAATAACATGTTATTTATTATATACTAATTATTACATGAAAATAGTATTTTAATTTTCTTCTATACATAACGACCATTGAAAAATGGGAATGTTACTCATTTGTACATACAACCTACAATCTCATGAATGTTTCATTTGTTCATTTTTTAGAACCAGATATTAACGATTGGTTATAAAATTATAATTTATGTATGCATATTATAATTATGTAATGATTATTATTTTGAAGATGTTATGGTATGAACATTTTTCCTATAGTCTTCCAAACCCTAGATGTTTTTGATCTATAAACTGAATTTGGATAAAACAATAAATTTAAACATATTTTGTTAAGAATTTTTATTCAGCATGGACATAAGTGAAAATAATGTAATAATAAATTCTGAAAATGGTACCAATCATGAAAATAACGAACATAAGTTTATTATAATGGATGATGAAGGATGTTCACATGAATAAAAACACAAGGTAAGGGATTTCATCTCAATTTCAATTCCCTTGATATTTAATTGAGGTCTTAAACCTAGATTCATTTACATGGTGTATATACCACCATTTGAAATGTTCTATTAGGAAACTATTTATTATAATGATATTATAATTTTCATTTAATTTTTTTTCTAAATGGTTATTATGTTTTAAAATGATTTAATGGGGTTTGGGAAACTTTTGAAAGTTTAAATATTATTCTCCTCAAGAACGTTTTTAATTATTATCATCACAGTCTCTTCCTTTTGTGATTGTAAACTTTCTCTTGAAATAATAACAATATATTTCCAGTTAATTTCTTATATATGGTTTACATACTTCCACATTGTTATATAATATCATGATTCAATAATTTTTCATGATATTATTATTTTAAATTTCAATTATTTAATATAAGGGGATTTGAGTTCAAAGGTAAGAAGATAAAAATTATTTCATAACCCAATATTTTTCATTATATTATATTACAACCTCATTGTAATTTATATTATTTGATCCTATGGAAAATGGTTTTGACTATCTATTGATGTATTTCATCTTTTATATGTGTTTATAAATTTCATACACTTAATCTAAAAATTAGTTGACACTCACTACAAATTTATAATCATTTCAAGGGTTTACATTAAATAATAATTTTTTTCAAGAATGTTTACACGTTAAATTTCCATCATATTAAACCATATGATCACTATATAATAAGATATTTAATTATATACTTATCTGGTTATTCATGGCCATTATTTTTTAATACTACTATATTTCCACTCATGGGTACTCAAAATGTTTCTGAAAATGATTTTAAGAAAACGAGACATTATTTCTCTCTTTAGTCCTAGAAAATGTATTGTAATGAAAACTTTATTTTCTAAAAGTTTATTCATTAATTATTTTTTTAAAAAATTGAATATCAATGACATTTTTTTAAACAAATTATATTTTCCTCAGGAATGATTTTATGTTATATTTTTATTTCAATTCACAGACAATAAAACACATTTATTTTTCACCACTTGGGATATATTGTATTGAGACCATCCATATTCTTCCATTTGTACATTTACACTTGATTAGAACAAGTATATTATCGAAACTCAATTCATTGATTCATTTGTTAGTCCCCTTGAAATATTCAGTCTTCTTTTATCATTGAACATTTAATTTCTCTTAAATTATAGATTTCTGTTATCATGGATATTACTATTTCATAAACAATATACCATTTTATATATTGTAACTATATAGAAACATATTTGATTATATGGTGACATATTGGTAATTCTGTATTCGTTAATCAATAATGGTATTTGATATGGAATACTATTTATTTTGGTTATTCAGTATTAGGAAATTTTTGGACTAGTAATTATAGGTGGACCATGGAATTTATAAATATTCTCAATACATCAATAGGTTCTCAGGTGAAAAAAAGATTCAAAATTTAAATTGTCATTAATCTAATGTTTTAAACCATCTTTTGAATTTTATTTATGGTACTGTTTTTCATGTTCTTTAAAATTGATTTCTAATAACTAAGAATTTCCCTCATTTAGTTTTAGTTATTATATATCAATTACATTTTTCATCGACATATATAGGGTTAAATTTCATATTAATTCATTAATTAAATGGGATGTGTATTTGTTTCTTAATTTCCATATTTAGTTTTTCTTAATCTAGTTATTTGTGATGGCATGTGTATTGACTTACCTTTCCATATTGATTTATTCATATTAATTACTTATTTCTTCCACTATACTTATTCCACATGGAGAATTTTTTCTAAACATTATTATATATTTTTCCCTAATGAATTCAAGAAGTGTACAGTGATATATATGTAGGGATATACTGTATGGAATAATGTAATTATCGATGTTCATTAGAATGAAGGAATAAATTATTTTGGAATTATTGTATTATTTGACAATAAAATAACCATGTTTGTATCTGGATTAAAAATACAAATAAAATCATAGGCAATAATTGTTTGATTCCTTGTAATCATTAAAATGTATATAATCACAATGACTAGCTCTGATTATTTATATTTCGGGTCTCTATATTTCATATCATAGGATTTTTAGTAGTTACCTTGGAAACAATATTTAGGAAAACATAGAGTAGATAAAGTAACGCTAATATATAATTTAAGAATACGTGTGTAAGAACACCAAATAATATTGTTAAATTAGAGAATATGTTATTATTTCTAGATATAAGTCCATATCTAGATAGTAAAAGGTGACATGGATAAATAATAGATATACCTAGTAGTAATGGGTCAGGCCCGACTCAGGATAACCTTGTACACAACAAGGGGAATTGTTATGATCTTATTTTGACTCTATCTAGGGTATTCCTAATAAATGTATCATTTTTTCTATAAAAAAACTATGAATAATTTAAACAATAAATATCCTAGGATAAAACAAAGGAGTTTTTGATTTCTGATAAGGGGTCTGAATTTACAAATCCTATAAATGATATTTTGGATAAGTGTATACTAATAGAGTACCTATGTGGAAGTAAATGGATGAAATATTTATGTTTTAATGTTTTATTAAAACCCTTTATTATATTTATTTTTAGATACAAATTTTATTTCAAGGATTTACATAATATTTATATGTGTAAAATATATTAAAACAGTATTAGAAAAGGAAAACATGTGTGTCGGGTGACCACCTATCTAATTTGGCAATGTCGTGGAACATGAACCCATGAATAATAAATGATAACGGGTTGACGCCAACCAACAGCCTATGTAATTTCATAGTAAATTTTTCATTTTTTGTTCGACAATATGATCAATAGATACCAATGATAAATACCTAGTGTTTATTTTTTGGTTTTGATATTAATTTCATTACCATTTTATATTGGAGAATAATTAGAGGAATATAGTTGGGTGTTATGCTCTGTTTTGGTCCATAGGATTCCTTACATGTTTATTTTAGTGGTTCAAGAATTAATTATAATTTTTGGATTACTATTACTTGAAGTAAGGTGTGAATTAGAATTTGATCTAATTACAACCTACATATGAAATTATGCACATAGAATTAAAACTAATCATGAATTTAAATTACATTAAATTCTTAGGCAGTAAAATAATTACCCAATATGTGTAAGATAACATAAATATTATAATTTTTCTTAATGCCTTAGTTTTTGATTCATATGTATGGATACAAAATTAGAAAATATTTATGGAATTCGGGCCCTCTACATTCTATTTATCATTCTCATATTTTTTATTTATGACCTCAATCAATTCCCATAAATATTTAGGACATTTATACAAATATTTATCTAAACATTCCTCTTCTATTATCATACACAGATACAAATCCATATGTTATTCCACATGGCCTTTTTTACATTCCATTATATATTTTCTAAAGGATGTTTTAAGAACCCTTATCATGATGTGGGATTTTTGACATAAGAAATATAAAAAAACATCACCAGGATCATGTTTAAATTTAAAGGATGAAATTTATTTAAGCTGTGGAGAATATAACTCCTCCAAAATTGTAAAATAGTAACTTTTATTCGATATCGATTATAAAAATTGGAACCTTGCATGCAAGGTAATATATTATACTGAGATTTTATAATTTATTACAAATTTATAATATATTATATGTCATAAATTTCTTGTGAAACTATGTTAGTGTGTGAAATATGCAACAAATTGATTCTTTAAATTCAGGCATTACATGCATGACCATGTTTTACCATAAAATATTATATTATTAAAATATTATTATTTATTATAATAATACATAAATTGCCTATTATTAATATTATAAATTAACTCACTAAAATATATATCATACATATAAAATTTGATGAATTAATTAGTTAATTTTTTTTAGAAATTAATATAAGAACAAATTTAATATATAAATAATATTTATATAGAAAAATATTTTCTTGCTAAAAAATATGTTTTATCCTAATAAAATAAATTTATTATTATTTGTTATTGATACTAACGTAATATATATTATAAATTAAATAAATTAATTTTTATATTCTTCCAATAGATCATATTTAGATAAAACACATACAAATCTAATTTCACACATAAAATATTATTTCATTATTAAGACAATTTAACAACTTTTTAATGGAAAATTATTTTTAAATCAATTTTTTGGATGTTTTATAGAAAATATATTCAAAATAATAATTATATTAGATATATAAATATAAAATTTAGGTTATAATGAATTATTAGTATTTTTCTTTGAAGAATATTTATTAATAAAGACAGAAAATACTGAATGTTAGTTCAAAATAGCTTTTTCATTTAATTTATTTATGTGGATAAATAATATGATAAATTGATTTTAACGTTTATATAGATCATATTTTTATTAATTAATCCAATTTAAGTAATTGGAATCAAATTCATATTGAATGTGGGTGAAAAACCTAAACAATTGTTGGACAATTTTACTTAAAAACCCATCATTTTTATTTCGTCCATGGGAATAAATTTATATTAATTTTTTACAAG
Source organism: Viscum album (assembly GCA_963277665.1). NCBI lineage: Eukaryota > Viridiplantae > Streptophyta > Magnoliopsida > Santalales > Viscaceae > Viscum > Viscum album. The sequence continues at coordinate 65,432,761 of OY728143.1, forward strand.
TAGAAAATTGAAATTTGGAAAATATGATTACATAATTGAATAAGAATAATTTATAATTTCTAATAATATCAATTTGTTTTTTATACAAATATATATTTGTGAATATAATTAAAATTAATTATAATGATTAAGGTAAAACTATGTTTAACAGGGGATCAAACATTAAACTGAGGGCCCAAATGGCATGTATGATTTTCCAAGATCTAATAGATGAACATATTTTGACCCTATAACCAATTGGATGCATATTTATTCTATTATGGTAGCCACATTTACTATACTAAATGTGTTGTAATTCAATTGTCAAATATAACAAGAGGTTACTATCTGTCCACTATGAAAAGGCCTCATATCATCTTAGTTCCTCACAACTCTCAATGAATATAGATTGAACAATAAATGAACAAATAGATCTTAATATTATCTCATCTAACCCTATAATCCACACTGTGTGTGTATTCAAATATCAAGAATACTTTTTGTGTGAACCAAAAAGAGTTTCCTGACTAAGATGTAATGTATTTCCTTGAGCTATTTTGATTCAGTCCATTATCCATTCCCTAAATTCTCTACATGCCACTATTTTATAAAAAAACTGTATAATAAATATTCTAGGTTTTATTTATTCTATTTAATCTACCTACACATACTCACACTTCCATCTAATGGGTAATGATCATACTATTTACATGTACGGCGAACTACCGCCTCATAAAATGGTGATTGTTCATTTTTTAGTGACTTTCCTCGTAGACATTATGATGTAAAATATTTTTATATATGTTTTAAATAATATATATTATGTATTTAATATTATTTCATTATTTTAGAACACAAATATTTATACTTTCAATTTATATAAAATCAATAACATCATTATTGGATTAGTGGACAACTACCCATCAAAGTGATGTGATTCCTTCACACGATATATTATTCTTATAAATGATGATTATAACTAAACATATGATACATATAAAACATTTATATGACATTAATGACATTATTAAATTTCTATAAATAATATATATATATATATATCAGTTTTTTCACCCATTCACACATGAAAAAGTGATAATGTCAGGCATGGATGTGTGTTCTACCACCTCCCCATTACGATTTGATTCATTTTACATAAAACTAATTATATATATATATATATATATTATATATAATTAAAAAATTAAATAATGAAAAAAATGATCATTCTGAAATTTAATAGAGTTAATGTTTTTCTATAATGATTATTGGAAAATGAGAATGTTATCCATACATAAACATGGCCTAACATATCCATGATTTTATCATTTGTCCATATTTCAATTCCATGTTTAATTATTGGTTACAAAAATATAATTTATATAAATATATTATAATTATTTAACTTCTATTATTCTAGAGATGTTATATAATTACCCCTTTAACCAAATGAGATCTACCAATGTTATTTTTGACCCATTAACCTAATTTGATCAAAAAAACATGCATAAGAAAAATTTCTTATGTAATTGAATAAAACATCATAATAATTGACATAAAACTAATGAGAAAACTAAAAAAAATTTCTCAATAAAATAATTCATTAAAACATGTTTATTATAAAATATGTTAAATGATATTCACCCAAATGTAAATTCTAGGTAACAGGTTTTATCTCAATTTACATTCAATTGAGAATTATTTGTTGTTGTGAAACTAGTTACTTTTATATGGTGTACATACCACTATTTGGGGATTTAAATCATGAAACAATTTATCCTATCGATATTATATGATTCATTTAATGTTATTACAATTGTATATTACAATTTCCAATGTTTCAATTTGGTATTCGACGCCAAAGAATGTTTAAAGATTATTATACTGAATAACATGTTTAATTATTATCTTTACAATATCACATTATTTTCAGATTTTTTGCATTATATGAAAACAATAACAATATTTTTGTACACATTGGTTCTTAAATATGGTTCAGATACTTAAACCTCTTCAAACTATATCATGATATAATCATTATTATTGATATTTATAGATTCAATTTGTATTATTACATATAAGGGGAGTAGAGTTAACAGTAACCAAGTTGAAATGAATTTCATAACACAATGAAAAGAAATTGGGTTATATAATTTCATCATGTCTATTAATATTCTATGATCTTTTTTAAAATAACATTGACTATATTTTTATTTATTAACACTTATATATATTTATTTTCAATCGATACACATAATCTAATCATTTATTGACTCTCACCACAATGTAATAATTTTTTGAAGGGTTTACTTTGGAATATACTTTTTCCCAGTATTGTTTACACTTAAATGCACATAAGAGAAATTTATATGATCACTCTCTAATAATAATTTTAATATTATCATCATATTTTTATTTATCACCTTTATTATGTAATATTACCATTTTATAGTCATTGGTACTCAAAATGTTTTAGATATTATATTATGAAACCTGATATTATTTCACTCTTTAATTGGGGAACCTATTTTTTACTAAAGGCCATAATTTATAAAATGGTTACATTTGAAAGAATATAATTTCTAATGTTATTTTAATAAAATAGTTTTTTCAAAATGATTTTCAATATAACCAATATTTTTCAAAAGAATTATTTTAAGATATATTTTTATTTTTTTCATCAATGATAACAACACATTATTTTTCATCACATGAGATAGAATTTATTTCTAACATTTTTATTCATCCTCTATATGGTTTAGGATTGATTTAACTAAGGAAATTATTCACATTTACTTCCATGATTCATTTTTATTCCCCTTTACATATTTAATCTTCTATTATCAATGAACATTGAATTTCCCCTCAATTAAACAATTTACCTATAATCAATATTACTATTGCCTAAACCATATAGTAATTTATATATGATGTATAATTTTATTGTATTTTTATTTATAGAGAAAATAAATATAATTATATATTATGTATTCAATAATTATATATAAAAATGAATGTAATTTAAATATTTTATTCCACATGAAGAATACATTAAATACTATGAATGGGTGGAGCCCAAACATTATATAGCTCCTCGATGCATTGAATAATTCTCATGAGATAAATAATTTGAAAAAAAATTAATTATTTTATATCCTTAGTTTTAATCTTTCTTGTGAAAGGTATTAATGGTATGGGATTTCATGTTCCATTGTCATGAGGTCTAATAATAAAGCATTTCTCTCATTTAGTTTCAGTTATTACTCATCAATGATATTTTTCTTCATCATTTCAATGGATACATTTCATTTTAATATCATTTATTAAATTATATATTTCTTGTTTTATTACATTCACATATTTATTTTTACATATCACATTATTAGGATGGAATGTGTTTTCATTTACTTTCACATGATTATTTATTCTTATATATTTATTATTTCTTCCCCTATACATTACACTTACTGAACATTTGATCCAAATATTATTATGTTTTATTTCTAAATTAATACTATAAATGTATTATGAAAGATATATATGGATATTATTTATTTAATAAATTTATCATCGTTGTTATTTTCAAATAAGATGAATATATTATTGTAAGTAGTGTATTAATTTATAATACTAGAAATATTTATGTATCTGATTTATAAAAATATTAATCCCATGATCCATCTTGATTTTATTTTCGGTGATCCTTCCAATGTGACTAAGATAAGACATCCTATCAAGGTCTTTTATGGTCAGGACTCTACATGAAGGGAATCATCTTATATGGAGTCTGTTTTGACGAATATAATCATAGATGCAGATGTTGTGTTTGGACCACCAGGAGGCTTTCTATATATCACTGTTAGATGGGAATCAGTGCCCAAATAATTCATAATGGGATAGGTATTATACATGATGAGGATTCCCATGTGCTACTAGTATAAGTGGTGATGTTGTTTGGGATTACAAATCTAAGTGTCACATAGAATGATGTGTGGTTGTTGTTTACACATTTATGTTTCCCATTTGAATGGTGGTTGGGGGTTATGACTAAGGACGTTTCCCATGAGGTTTTAGGATATGTGATGTTGTCATTGGGTAATATTCATGGAATCTTATTATAGTGTGATGATTGGAAATAACTTACACATGGAAGTTAACCATTTTAATGGAGGATGTATCTTTTACTAATAGAGTAGGACTATGGGATTTGAGATGGATGGAATGGTTGCAATTAAATATATGTTCATTTGTGTTGTATTAAAGTGAGAAAAAATTGTTTGAAATATACCTAATTCTTTTCTCACGAATGGAGATACAATGAGATATGTCGTCGGGCTCTTCAATGAAGCTAGCCAAGGAGGATGTCATACCATTTGAGGAGGATCTCATTTGTTGTAAAATGAATTTCATTACATGTGATGGTATGAAATGTGAATAAAATCCCATGAAATAGAATCATGGACCATCATATTCTTATTAAACATGGTATGTTCATGCTTTAATGGAGTGTATTAAGGATATTGGATCTAGGATAGGTTTACATTATGCAGCTCAGAGGCGGAGGAACAACTCCTTACCCCATGGGCTTACATAACTGTTACCCATGCTCCCTTGGGTGGATAAAGGGAGTATAGATGCAATGTTTTAATGATGGGATGTAATTTTCAACAATGAGGTCCATGAATTTATTTTGATACTACTAAAAAATAGGTTTTATAGTATACATTCTGATAATCAAATGGTAGGTGTGAGTCTTGGGCCACGCTTAATGTGAAGTAGGCCACGGTAATGTGTTTTAGAACTCACATAAGGGTATGTTATGATATTGTACCAATCTTGGATAGGTGTGGTAGGTAACAACCTAGTTATATATATAAAAACTTCTTTTCATTCTTGAATTAAATAGTAAAATTATTTATAAATTTATATGGAAATAAGTGGTATTTATTGAAAATAAATAATTTATACACATGGATTAAAAACATGGCCTTAGGAATAGTGACACGACCATTAGGAGTATGAATTTCAACAATAGAATTGAAACCTCGCCTATTATAGTATATATAAAATTTTTGTATTTTATATGTGTAATCATGATCTATTTATATAATTGAAAATATAAATAAATGTTTTGGTACTGAATAATTAAGTGTGGGTATTATTGTAAGTCATATAGATTTAATTTAAAATCTATAATTAATATATTGAATAAAAGTAAAATTTATTTCATAAAATATACTCATAAATTATTATTTTTTTCTTTTTATTATAAGTAAAATTTTAAATACATTAAATTATTTTTCAAATTATTAATTTTTTTCATTATTTTAAAATACTTAATTTTAGAATAAATTTAGATTTTAATTAAATATTATATTTATCCCAATTTTAAAATTACATTAAATACATGACGTTTATTTTTAAATTCTATATGTTGAAAAATGTTTAGTGTGATGTTTTGGGATTTTTGTTCAAATTTTTGAATTTTTTGAATAGTGAAATATGATAATTTAGGAAATATGATAAATTTAAAAATTATTAAGTCATTTATGATTTAATTCGTATTGTAAAACCATTAGTTCGAGATGAAATATAGTAATTACTTAATTTATTCAGAAGAACTAACACAATTAGTTTTCTCCAAAAAAATTAAAATAATGATTAAAAGCGTCGGGACCCCCCCTCTACTATAAATACTACCTAGCACGTGTACTATCCATACACCTCTGAAAAAAATTATATGCCCAATTTCAGACCAATACACTTCCCAAGCATATTCCCCACATCCTAGTGATAATGTTATCACACAAATTCCAGAACCAAAAGCCTTATGGAGGTTCTCAAGGATTCCAATTCAAGTGGTAAAAGTCCTCTCTCATCTTCCTCTATTTACATTTAAATTATTTTTCTTTTACTATCTCTACCTACCCTCTTCCAAGAGACATGAAAACTCTTTAATCATATATCTATTATCATTTTATCTTATTTAAGGAAAAATCATCATCATACTTCTTCTCCACTCCCTCGTATTGAAAACAAAATTCATCCCAAGTGATGTGTCGATTTACCAATAAAGTGGAATATGTCTTTTAAATTTCCATTACCTCCATCATGGATGGTAATATTACAATTTTAATGGATGATAAATATTGTAATATTCATTATATCATATTTTTTTGATCTTGAATTAAAATATATACATAATATTATGTTTTATAATCAAAACAGTTTGTGATTATTTCAAAACCACCAAAATGATCTAAACGAATATTATGAATATTTTATCTAAATATTTATCATCATGTATGAAAAAAATATTTCTGGTGTCATTTATAATTTTTTAATAATATAAATACAATTGCATTCTACTTATAGAGTTTCTCATCAATTCTATAAGTATATTTATTATGAACTGACCATGAATCCATGTAAAGAACATTACTAAAATAATTGAAATAACCAATAAATAAAAATAAATGGGAGTAATTATGTTTTAAAATAATCATATAAGGTGTCATAAATATAAATATGTTTATTTTAAATTTTAGTCTCACTATTTTAAATTTCTATTTCTTCAAAATTCCACCGTAATGATTTTATGAATGTGTTCATAGCTTATGATTATGATATGTTTCTTGAAAATAGATTATGATTAAGGGTGGTACTGATATATGCCTACAATTCATTGAGTATGTTTCTTTGGTGGTTGGTTGTATGGTTACACCAAGTGTAAATTTGATTGTTACACCATAAGGTAACATTGAGGGTTTTATTGTAAGGTAGTCATGAGGGTTAAAAATCATAAGGAATTCATTACGGTTCCAATACAACATATTATGTTCACTATTTAAACTACATGGTATATTTGTATTTTTCTATGCTTAATGCAAATACCCTATAGACACAAATAATTTATATAATATTTTTAATGATAAATGTTGTAGTAAATTGGAAGTTTTTCATAATGAAATGAGACTATAACTTACTATTAAAACACCAGGGGGAAATAATATATCAAAAATGTTATTATTAATCTTAATGTAGTTTTCTATTGAATTGCATTACATAGAATCCTTGTTTTTCTACTTTAAAGAGTTTTTTGTCATTATGGGTATTAATTAGATTTCACATTATCATTCTACAATTGATTTTAGTGGTAATTAAATTTTTTCAGAAACAGTTTCTATTTATATAAAATAATGAACCCATAATATTTTTAACTTTTCATGATTCTAAGAAACATTTATCATAAACATTGAATTTTAATTAAAAAACAGAAAAATAAGGAACAGAATTCAAAGAGAAACTAACTAGGGGGTATAAAATAATTATGTCCCAATTGATCCCCTCTAATAAAATTTACTCCATGCGTATCCTAATGAAGAGTGCTTCAAAAACAAATGACATGATAACCTTGATCAGCAACAACCAATGAAGAACGATAATCAACCACTTTGTTTCCCCCCCACCACACATGAGAATGTCAGATGTTAGAGTTGTTGATACTAGATTTTAAATTCGTAATAGAATAGGATATTGACTAAGGAGTAGGAATTTTACCATGAATATTATCTTTAACAATTAATGAATTAGTTTCATTATGGATGATCATAATATTTTTCGGGGCCCAAAATACAAGACTGATCTTCATTGCTTTTGATTTTGCTTGAATTAAATTACCCATCCCAAATTATGACGAATAAGAAATAAGGACACTAAAACAGGAATCACAAACCACCCCTCCTCTTCGCATAAGTCCTAGAATGCGTGAAATATCAAAATTCAACTTCAAACCTGTGTTTGGTGCCACCCAAAGAACCCAATTACCTCCCTTGGCATGGAATGGTTACTGAATAAGTAAACCATTGCCCGACAAGGATATCCAAGAAGGAGAATTATTCCATTTATTAGAACCATTAAATAGATCAATAAGCGTGGATTTTTCCCTCATAACAATGGAACATTCTATGGTAATAATGCCTTTAATCCAGGCATTTTTTCTTGCCCATCAGATGCACCAACAACCTGAACATAATATTACAGATCTATCCAATTTTTTCGTATCCTCACCTCCAATATTCTCTACAGAGCTCAATATTTTTCCATAATTGATTTGATATCTGTGCACCATCAGCTAATGTTTAAGGAGGAAGAAATCCCAAAAACAACATTTCATACCGGCTATATACAATATGATTCTTTAATTCTATTTATTTTGAAAAAATCCAATGATTTATTCATGGTTCCTATGAATTGAAAATTCTAAGATTAAATGGATAGGGTTTTCTATTGATATTGATTATATTTGGAATCTCTAAAAAGTTATGAGGATTTTGAAAAACATTTATGTATTTTCATGAATTCTATCAATGAAAATAAGCAATAAGAAATATGTTAAAATTATGATTTTTGGATGAAATAAATTCCTTTCATGGGAACATTGTAAATAGGAATGGAATAACATTTTTTACTGCCAAAAAATTCGGTGTGTGAATTGGCATGACCTAAAAAGATTATATATTTTATAGTTTTCTTGGATTGGTAGGTTATTACTGGATGTTTTTTAAAATTTTTCATAGTTGTCTAGACTAGTAACTATGTCAACATGAGAAGGGGTTAAATTTATTTAGGCTGAAGAATATGTGGTTTTTTTGGAAGAAATTAGAGATTGTTGAATTCTCAAATTTTTCCTTGCCTTCCAGAAACAGTGAATATGACATCTAATGTAATGATTCATTGAATGGCCTTAGCATGATCTAATGAAAAATAATTAGGTAATTTTATAATCTTCAAGGTAAATTAAATCACATGAGTTAAATTACCCCATAACTGATTTTGAAATTGCAGGGGTGGATTTTTCATTGAAAATTTTGCGGCAACATTTATATATATCCAAATGTAAAATATATATAGGCCATAAAATTCGGATGTATATATTGACTCAGAAATAATTGAACATGAGGTAGATAATATGGCATTAATATATAAAGCATTATGGTTACATGATCAATTAATATCAATGAAAAGGAATCAATGTGGTGGATTCCTTGATTTAAAAACATCCTCAATCATTAACCATGTTATATTTGAAATAAAACCCATTTATTGATGAATTTTTTAATTTCCCAAGGATTTTCATTGTTCTAAAAATTATACTCTTCTTTTTAAGGTTTTAGTAAACTCATCTCTACTAGAAAGTCTTATGCAAGTGCAAAAGGGAGACATAAAGATGCAGAAAAAGGTATAATTGGAGAAAAGGGCAACGTTTCTAGAATTTATCATTAATATATATTGTGTTTTAAGATTTTTAAATATATTTTGGGTTCCTTGTGATTCCCATATGAATAAATAATTATTATGTGGAGCCCATAGTTCTCGATATTTAGTTCATCTGGGTAGTAATAAGATGTATAAAGACATTGGGGAATATTACTAGTGGGATTTAATAAAAATTGATATTCCGGATATTAATAGGAAATAATTTAAATTTCAAAATGATAATGAAAAGAGACGAATTCAAAAGAGAAATTTTTCAGCCTTATATAGAATCAAATTGTAAATGGTAAAATATATATATTTTCATCATTGTGGGACTACCCATGACTTCTCAAGGTAACAATGTGATTTTGGTTATTCTTTCCAAATGACTAAATCGGCACGATTCATTCCTATTTAAGATACAATGTCTTTAGATCTACATTCTCAATTGTACCTCAATGATATTATCGGGATACATAAAGATAAAAATTTAATTTTATCTTACCATGATCTCACATTCAATTCAATATTTTTGAAAGGAATTCATAAGTCATTTGGAAAAAAATTAAATTTCAATACTACTTTTCATCCTCAAATTAAAGGAAAGGCCGAGTGAACAATTCAAACATTGTAGGATATAAATGGAGATTGTTCAATGGACTACTTTTTAAGATTGTATCATCATCATTATTTAGTTTATTTTAATTATAATAATTGTTTTCATTCAAGTATACATATGGAATCTTTGGAGGAATTATATTGAAAGGGGTGTCGAGCTCCATCGTTTTTTAATGATGTTGAAGAATGGAAGTTTGTGGTTCCATAATTGGTAGAGGATGCGGATGTGAAATAAAAGGTGATTCAAAAATACAAGATTATTGATCAGAACCATCAGAAAATTTAAGTAGAATACAGGATAAAAGACTTTTCTTTTGAGGTAGGTGAGCATGTTTCTTATATAATCTCAGTACAAGAAATTTTTATTCATTTTGGTAAGAGAGGGAATATTTCTGCATAGTTCATTGTACTATATGAAATCTTATAGATATCTGGCCTAATCACCTAAATAATAGAATTTCCACAGAGACTACCCTTGTTACATTTTTTTCATATTTCATTGTTGAGAATGTATGTGAAAGATTAATCTAATGTTTTCACCGACAAATTATTTCACATGGAGGAGAACATCTCGCATTAAGAGAAACATTTTCATATTCTTGATCAAAGAGATAATGTATTGTGGAATAATTTAAACCACTAGGATTTAGTTTTTTATAGATACCACATGGTCGAAGAAGAATCATTATAATCTGGAAATATTATAAGGGATAACTACCTTCACATGTTAAATAAGTAAGTAAAAAATGAAAGATAGCAATTTTTAGAGGGTCCTGATATTGTGAAAATAAAGATTATTATAAAATATTTTTTTTTCATTTTTTAATTATATATTTAAATTCAATATAAAGTTATAACGAAATAAGTGGTATATCTAGAAATTAAATATTATATACTGATAGAATATTACCTTTAAATAATGATATTTTTATATTATGTTATATATAAATAATATTTTTTAAAATTATAAATTATGTTTTGGTATTTTTATAAGTCATAAGTATTTAATTAAAATATTATAATTAATTTAACGATTTAGTGAAAAATTTACTTTCATAAATAGATTCATAAATTATTATTTTGTTGTCTTATGATTATAAAAAAAATAATGAGACATTCATTAATTGTTCAAAGTATTATAAATGTAGTTATAATTTTAATATTGTAATATTTTTGAATAAATTTTTATTTTAATAAAAATTTAGATTTCTTATAATTAAAAAATTATATTCCAAAAATGGAGTTCATTTTTTAATTAGAAATGTTGAAAAATGGTTCTGATTAATTTTTTTTATGAAATACTAGATTTTTAGTTGAGTAGTGAAATATGATAATTAATTAAATAAGCTAAACACATGAATTATTCAGTCGTGGTTTTGATTTTCTGAGGCAATAACCCTTGGAATGAACTCTCAATCAATAATAACGGTATTTACTAATAATATAAAACAATATTTCTTGTATTGAGAGGAATAATAAAATAACTATTAAAATAATGGAAAACACCCCTCTCTTCCACTATAAATACCACACATCACCACATCTTATCCTCACATGTATCAATATTTTACCCATGTTCAGTTTTTATCCAATTCATTTTCTAGGTGTCTCTTCCACGTCCACGATTTTCTTCTCTCACTAAAATTCCTAAACCAAAGTGCATAAAGAGTTTTCAAGGAGGATAATTAATGACGTAAAATTACTATTTCATTTCTTTTATTTTATTTTCTATTATTTTTCTATTACATTATTATCCTCATATTATAAAAGAGGAATGCAAATACTAGTATATTATTTAAAATTCAATTTTTTTAGGTTTATGGAAAAATTTATCATCATACAACTTCACATGTCAATCATATTCTATAAGTAAATACACTTTATGTGATTTGTCGATTTTCAAATGTTTTTGTTGATGTGTTTTAAATTTATATTACAACCTTCATGGATGGTTATAAAACAATTATATTGGTTTAGAATCATTTTAAATTGTTTTATATGACCTCATTTATGTTCTGAAATTAATATATATTCATAATATTATGTTATTTAATAAAAATGTTTTGTGATTTTTGAAGAATAAAAAAATTCATCTATATGAATATCATGAATGCATTATCTAATGAATCATCATCATTTCTAATATCAAAATGATTTATGGGATCATTTAATATTATTGATAAATATTATTATCATTTCATTCCACATCTGTAGTTTCACTTCCATTCTATTGGAAAATCAATTACGAACCAACCTTGCGAACCATGTAAATAACACAACCAAAATTATGTAAATAAGAAAATATTATTAATAAATGTGTGAAATGGTTATATAAAATGATCATATATTTTGATATAAAACTATAATTGTTTATTTAAATTTTTAATAACACTATTCTAATCATTATATAGGCGGTTTAAATGTATTTTAACTATTAAGATCATATGGAAGGAGAATTCTTTAACAAATTTTAATTATTTGGGTTGACATACTAAATCATTAATTTTATCAAGTTAATATTAATTATGAATTTAATTTTTATAATATATTTTTATTAATTGGATTTAAATTTATTATACATATTCCATCCATTTTATTAATTCTCTATTTAATTATAAATTATATTTAATGGACTGCTATTTAAAAATCCTCTTATAAATTTATGTTTTAAAAAAATCCAAAAGTAATGTTTTTATTAAAGTGTTCTTATTTTCTGATTATATTTTGGTTCATGAGAATTTACTTTGTCGAATTGTGGAACATATATCTCCCTCCAATTAATTGTGTATCATTAAGTTGGTTGTCATTCGTATGGTAACTACAAGTGTAATAGTGATAGTTTTACCATTAGGATGTCCTGAGGGTTGTATTGTAAGGTACCCATGAGGGGTAAAAATCATAAAAAAAAAGTGTGTGTTATAATAATATGTAATTAATTCCACACAAAACCTACATTGTTAATTTATAATTTACTATGTTTTACAAAAATCATGTGTTCTCAAAAAGGAACAATATGATAATTATTTGGTGAAAATAATGTATTTTTTAAAATTATTTCATATGTCAATAAGTATTAATGTAATAATATATTATCTCATTATTTATATCCTTTACATAGCATTTTTCCCCATCACATTTTTTAAAATTTATTTCATAGGGGTTAAGTATCGGTTTGAGAAAAGGATAAGACAATCTGAATGTTGTGAATATGTTTCATGATTAGACATAATATTTTATTTACCACATTATTTATTTGAAAAAATGGATATTGTTACAGAAGTATCTAATATATTTTTTTTGGGTTTATATGTATGAATTATTTCATAAATTTTAAGAAATATAAATTAATAAGATCATTAAGAATGTTATAAAGTGAATTAAAAATAAACATATATGATACTGTAATTTCTATGGTTAGGTCTTTATAGTGTGTTCTTTTCCAAGAAATCCATCAAGAATAGTTATCACTATAAAGAAGGAAACATAGATATTCCTATAACATGGGTTTCATGAATTATAGGGTCTCAAAAAGATGTTCTTCAATAAGCCCATGATATTTTTAGAGAATGTGGGCTTTAAATTGGATAGGGGACTCATGATGGAGGTGGTGTCACAAAATATTTTGAATCTACTACATGATGATGTCTTGTCTAATGAAATGTATACATCGTGAAGGTTGAATACTTAACCAAGACATAAGTTCCCCGTTGGAAATCATTCCATCAAGAATGTCACACAATTTCAATAAAATAATCTCTAAATATTGTGGAGGCTTTCATGAAGACATATAATTGTGTTTTATAAATCCAAGGTACATTTAATGATGTGTTTTTATCTAAATTGCAGTTCTCTAGAGGATCCCAAATTGGGAGAAATTATAATTCCAAAGGGCTAGGTAACCATCCGTAAAATATAAAAATGGATGGTGGGTATTAATAGGAAAGGGGAATATTGATTTTTAGTGTGGTTTATGATAATATTTTGGGCATCGTGAATGTGTGCATATTCATCATACATGCAATAGATTCATTCAATATTTCATGATGTTCTAAATCACACTGAGAATTGTGAAAGACACCATCATGAATTTACACATTCATTAAGGAGACTTCTCATCTAGGGGCTTCGTTGGATCAGACCACTGTTAATGCCTCCCAGATTCACATGAGATACCCATAAAAGTGATTTTGGTGTGTTTTGTCCCATATTTGATAAAAATCAGTTGTCAATACCTCGACTATTCCAATGTGATATATTTTGGCACCAAAAATTACCACCACCCCTATAAATGGGACACAATAGGAAAAGGTGGGTTTGTTTAGGAAGGATAATCTAAAAAAACTAAAAATAGTATCCCTTTAATGATATTCATTTACAATAATCCCTAGTGATAATAATTCATGGAGATCACTGCCCTGAATTCATTGTATATCATGGCTTGGTCGTATGCATATAAATAGAATATGAAGGCCTCAAAAGAACGTGGATTCATTTGAGGAAAATAATTTTTTCTATCATTTCCGGAATATCATTTTCTATGTGAATCTGTTACAAGAAAACATATTTAACTAACCACAATACTAAATCATTGATCCCAAATAAAGGCATAGTGAAATATTAAATGTAAAATAAAAAACATTGAATTGAGAACTGCTACCTACATATATGTGAGTTGGCTTAGAAAATATCCTTTTTGAATAACCATGGAGTACTAGACTCATAAAATAAAAAATTCTCTATTAGAAAGGACACTCAAGAAGTTTCGGAGGAATTCAACCCATATGTTTAATGGAAGGAAGAGATGTTAGAAAACATTACAATCAGGGAGTTAGTTTAATGTTCCTTGAATGATAAATCATAAAATGAAATGATGTCATATAATCAAAAGTAATATAATTTTATCAATAGGTGGTAAAATTATAGATTACTCTTTAGGGGTGGAATCAGTATTATAGGGGAACGCTGGGGTGAGATATCCTACTGGATTTTAGGAATACCGAGGATGTACTAGGGGAACGCGGTAGTTGTGTACCCCATCATAAAAGGACATAAACCAATCATTGTAGACTTCCTATACCACCATATCAACAAAATTGATGGGATGAGGCTAGGGGATGTGGAATCCTCTCTATAGTATCATCTGATCACCATGTATTGTCAGGTGGACCCACAATTAGGACAGAATTATGGCTATGATTTGTGTCTGGGAGGAGACTTCATAGATGAATGGTATTGGGACCATTGGGATTCTTTTTTGTGCTCATAATTAATACAGAGATAAACATGGTAGGAAATTATGATGTATTATTATTTTCAAAGTTCTATTTTTACCAGCCACAAGAGATGACACCTGAGATGCTAAGCATATGGTGATAAATGACTAATAAATTTCACATGAATTATGCGGTGGTCGACATCTTCCACTGATAACTTTGTAAAATCACATGTATCCTGATACTATTTGTAATTTGGGATTATTTTATCCCCTTGGATATTCTAATGGTTGTAAAGAGTTTTTTTTCATCCATATAGAAGGATATATTTGATCTAGTATGGGGGAATGTGAAGTAAAATCGCGTATTATGAGCGTTCCCTATAAGCAGTGGACCCACTAATTTTAAATGTACTTGAGAAAAAAATATATTTAAGTTTAGGATCCAATGGAGTGGATTCCAACTAGGATTTGATCATGTACCATGGATTCCATTGGTTAAATGAGGGTTCATACTCAAGAATAATGGATAAAACCTACTAGCAGCTGTGGGTATATAGTTTTAATAATGAGGTTTAACCCATAGTCAGACAGTGAAGATTATTCATGGATCTCATTTGTGGTTGGATGCTCAAATTGATGTAGGTGCACATGGGGGTGTGACCATGAAAATACTTAATGGATTTTATGATGGATATGGGGAATCAAGTCATCTTTTGTATCCCAATGTTGGAGAAGCTATATGGTGTTACATAATCATTTCAGAAAATGGAAGCTACTACTCCAATGTGTTTTCCTTTTAAAGTTATATACAATTTGGTGGCCATGACCATGGTAGATTATGATTACCCTAAACCCACTTCTCCTCCCACAAAAAACATCTGACCTAAGATTGTAAATATCATTTGGATTCTCCCATTGAATACACTTCTAAGGGATGTGTAGGGGAAAGTCGAGATGGAAAATAACATCATCTTTAATTTTTTATCCCTACTGATGGGGGTTGTGATAGGTGATGGAATAGGGAAAAAGAACATATATCACGCCTCTTGTCCATTTTACATTGTTTTTTGGAACCAAGAGTTGACTATAAGACATTTTTCATGTCATACAATCTTTACCAGTATGTAATGAAATTTAGGTTCCATAAGTGTACGAATATGAAAGTGTACATAGACATGTTTCATTAGTGTCACCCATCGAGGATGAGGAAATTATTGAACATGTTAATGTTTGATGAATTATATTTGTGTAATAAGATACCACCTCTAAATTATGTCTACATTATTACTCATAACTATGAGCAGAGATGGGAACAACCCATCATGGGGTAATGTCGAGCCAGAGGGAAAACCAGGATAATGAAGGGGTGAACCCTCAATAGTGGTTTTGTGGATGAAAAGTGGTAGAGGGTGATGTGGTGGAACCATTTTTCATTGGGGAAGGAAGGAAACGACAATTATCTAAGTTACAATATCAAAATAGAGAGGATATATCATGAGAGGACTATCACCAGGTCTTAGGATCCTTGGTAAGCAACAGTTTTACATAGTTGTCTATTATAGTTTTTTACCAATAAATTTTTTATTGATTTTGGGAAGCAGTTAAATAGCATGGATATTCCTAGAGATATCATCTTCCCTGATGCATGGGACAATGTGATAGACCCCATATCATCCAAAAATGGGATGGCTCAATCATAGGGTCAACATTAAATTTTAATGTGGTGGATCATGTTACCATGTTGGTAGGAACTTGCTAAATCAGTCAGTTGGTAATGTGTTGTAATTTAAACATTCACACACAATATGACCACATGACCATTTTAAGTATTTCACCACTATGTTATATTCCAAGTAGAATATTACAACATGTATTCAGTTATTAAAAAGTCCACAAATCATCACTAGTTTTCAATTACCAATTCTTCGCAGAATCACTTTATACCAGGAACACTACCTTTATACTGTTTTAGGGATAACCCACTACTTCCCCCAGATCACTTCCATTGACTACCCCTTTCTCACTAAATTAGAATGAATCTGATCTATTATTAACTACATGAAGGTCTCTTCAATTCGTTATCATTATATCATGTATCCTAAACTATAGATAGATTATTTATTGATGGCTTTTTTACCCATATATCAAATCCACCATTTCACGTACCGTAAGATCACAATCCATTCCATTGTGCATTGCACTACTCCACATACCACCTGTATGTATTGCATCTCCAAACTATTATCTAGTATTAACATCACAATATATATATGTGGACTACTTCATCCCTAGTTACCAACTCTTCCTAAAAAAAGTCTCTCATGAACCATTATCGGTAAACCATCTTCTATAAAACATTTTTAGTGAACTGCATTATATAATGAATTTTTTAATTCACCAAATTTCATCTAGATTTCTATTCAAAGTCTCTATTACTGGGTTGTCTTGTCATGAACCACTATATACTTCACCAAATTCCTCCCAGATTTTTAATAGCAATATCATTCCCAAAGGAAAGTATTAGTGATACTAATATACATAAATAGATCTTCATAATCGTCTAAACAGATATTTATTAACTCTTCGATAAGGAACCTCCTTCACCACGTATAGTGTGTCTCCCATGAACCATTTTCCATATGTGGTTTGTGTACTGTCACTCTTCACAATGGACGAACTATTCTGTGAAATGATCTTCGCCTCGTTTTCAACAATGAAAATGCATTTCATGAACTAGCTCTTTCACAAATTGGTTTTCACCACCTTTTCCCCAAGGATAAGAAATCTAGTGAGTTTTTTAGTTTACTAAGAACCTTCCCTCAAACCATATATTTATCACGATCCATTTTTTAGTCATTTTTTGTATACCACCCATCACGGTTTTGCAACTCCCCTCTCCAGAAATCATGCATGTGTAGTTGTTCCTCACCAACCCGTGTATCTCCTATGCGGTTCGAAAACTGTCAATCATGGTTTGTGAACCATTTTTGGAAAACTCCTTTTCCTAAATGATTATTTGTCTGATAATAATATAATCCCATTTTTGTGTCCCAAAAATAATCAAACATCAAGAAACTATGCCACCATAAACACCTTCTTCAAACTATTCGGTATGATCACATGACATGAAAACCATGTTAATCAACCCAATGTAAATTGAAAAAAAATAGAAACCATAGTCCATTTCAAGAAAAAAATATCACTCATTCCAATAATATCCCCTTTGGGTTTGATGGAAATCTATAGAAAATTTAATTAAGCACATTCCAAAATCTAATAAATGAGAAACATTTAAGATAAATCTGAATGTCTACGTGATCAATGATCATTGTAGAAAACTAGTTTGGAAGCATGAATTGGGTTTTCTTGACACCAAAAACCGATTTTTTATCATTTATCATTATAATATAATCAGGTTCCCCCATTGTAAACAATGATTATCCCCAATTATAATAATGTTTAATTCCTTGACTCTCCACCATCCTTCCATTGGAAAAAATTATCATTTCATCTTCCTCATTTACACCATAAATTATTGAATTTATATATTCTTACCCACTATAAAAAAACATAAAGAATCAAATTTGGAAATCTAGATCTATAATGACAATCCCCTAGATCATATCTCCCTAATAAAATTATAATAATACAACAAAGATATTAAAATAGTTAGAAAAATTTGGGAGAAGGAAACAACCATAACCTCTAAAAGAACTGGGTGGTGGTTGAACATTGAGGTGAAATCGATGTTTTATGAACACATTTTCTGAAAATTTCATGGTCAGTATGTCATCCACATGATTATCTATTCCATCATGATCGATTTTATCATTACTTCCTCTTCCTTTTCCTTGATTAATTGAAATTCGATTTCAATTTGTTTCATAGAATAATGTTAAAATATGATTATTTGTATCATCAATTTCACTCTTGTTCCAACAGTGAATCTCCATTGTTAATTTAAACTCATCAGTAATATAGGTCAGTTATTTCTTTATCCAAATGTGCAGAGTGCAAGGACTTTTTGATGAGATATACTCAACTTTATCAGTACAAGGAGAAGTTCATTCTTGTTTTGTACTCAACTAAACCACACATTTCTTACCTATGAAGAATGCTCCCCACATACTAATTTTCAATTCACTACATCTCTAGCCCTATCAGTATTAGAAAATTCTCATATTTCATTTTCTTTTCCAAAATAATAATATAATTTGCAGTAGGGATAACATTGAATATACATCCTAATTCTTTTAACTAATTCCATATGTTCTTCCATCATATTTCATTGAAAGAAGGCTGCTAAGAATTTTCTATGACAATATTTAGCCATGTAGTAGTCTTGTACAGTAGGCTTCTGATTATTCTCATGTACGTGGGGGGATCTAAAAAAGTCCCTTTTATACTTCCAATGTTTAGTTCCAATTGGAATTAGAGTCGATATTAATTTAGATTCATGAATAATGAAATTATTCAAAAATTTCTAGCATAATTTTCTAGAGAAATGAATGTTTTATAATCCTCTAAATTACATGTATCTCTAATAAGTGTGTGAGTTCCCCAATCATATACATTTAAAATTATAATTTCATGTTATTAGAAAATGCATCCACTAATACATTCCTAATTCAACCAAATATAATATCATCTATGTATACCAAAACCATGAAATGATTTTTCTGAGAATTCATTACATAGAGATTATGATCCAATACACCTATATTATATTCACCCTTCTTTAAATAAGAATTAAACTAAGGGTACCATGATCATGGTTCAGGTTTTAGACCATATAGAGCCTTTAATAGTCTAAAATCATTCATTTAATCATTTCCAATATGAAATCCCAGTAGTTGTTCAATATATAAATCTTCTTCAAGAACACAATTTATGATTTTTGTCATGATATTCATTTAGTACACTTTGTATCCTCGTTGAATTTTCATTTAAATAAATTGTCTTACCGACTCGATTCTAGAAAATAGAGAGAATTTTTATTCAAAAATAACACCTCTGATCTATTAATAACATTTACACACTAATCATGTCTTATTTCTAAGAAAATTTCCATTCTCATAAAATTCACTTCATACCAACCACATTGTGGATTATTCAACTCTTAACTAGATCTCGTAAATTGTAATTGTCTATTTTATCCTACACTTTATTTATGGATTTAACACATGATTTATCCTTTTAAGTTTATTAAAATGAAAATGGTTCCACAATTGATATATAGATTCTGAAATATTTCTCATTCTCCTTATCTATGTGGGAGCTATCCAATTCCCAATAATGTTGGATTGATCAGTTTTATTTTATTATTTCACCTATGTAGTTTTTGAGAATTTTCTTCAGCCATGGTTTCCTCTTTTGATTCATCTTTGGATTAAGAATCAAAATGTAATTCTTGATTGTTTTTTAGGATGTCATCTTATTCTTTATTTTTATTTTTTAAATTTCTACATTCTTACTCATCCTCTATCACATCATAATATGAATTCATCAATGAATTTTTTGGTTTTATCATCAATGATATTCATGTAAATGAATTCCACAATTTTTTCAAGATGTTTATTGATGCATTTTATGGGATTTATAATCATTTAATATATTAAGAATATTTCATCATACACATTATCACCATAATTTTTTTTGATTTTCATATTTGTTTTGGATAAAACATTTACTTCTACAATAATTAAAATAATTAAAATAGGGCTTCCTTCCATGCCACAACTCATATGGTTACGTTGATTCACCTATATAAAGATCTATACATTTTTGAATATACACAGTAGCATGAACAACCTCTTTCCAAAAAGTTAAAGAGATATGACTCTTAATTAGTATACTTCTAGCTGTATTGTTCACCTATGGATTTCTGTGCTCAACAACACTATTTTTCTATAGGGTTCTCATATCAGCCACTACATGTTCTATTAAATGATTCTACATGTAATATTTAAACTCAATGGATTTTTATTCCTTTTATTTTTAGACCAGAAAATATTTATTGTCCGCCCAGTATCATTCTCATTAATTAGGTGACATGTTTAATGCGATAAAGATCATGATGTTTCCAATGTACAACCATCACAAAATCCATTCTACTATAATTATCATTGAAAATAATGAAGTACCTTTCACCATGATATGTGGATATATTTATCAAACCACATACATTTGTTTGAATTCGATCAAAATGGTTTAATGACCTTTTTTTCTATGGATGATATGAATTGTAGAACTACTTTTCATGAATACATGAATCAAAAATATTTAACTATTTATGCATCCTAATAGAAATATTCATTATTATCATCAAAATATAAAAAGTTTCCATGTATTTTTGATTTATGTGACCCAACCTCCTGTTAGAGAAATCGATTTCTTATTCGAAAATCATGTTAACTATGTTGTATTTATTATCAACTTGATATAGGATTCTATATGTTCTAAAACCATTCATTTGGTAATTTCCTATTCTTATTTTTATATTTCACACCTTTTGATTGAATATCAATATGTTTCACGAGTCACAAAATTGACTCTTACTCAGTAGATCATCATTCAACGCATCCTCATATAGAATTTTTTCTTCTTTAACCCTTCATTGTAATGTTTAGTACATCCACTATCGTTTATCCTCAAAGAACCATCATTACCAAATCTCACAGTTGCATGGAAAATTTTCATAACAATCATTAATAGGTATACATTTCTTATAATATGGTATGATCATCCACTATCCAGAATCTATATAATTATTTTCATGGTAGCATTGAGAGAAACTTCTACAATGATAATTTTTCAAATTTTCATCTTTTCGTTCAATGAAATAATTATTTGAGTGATGGATATATATGAATTTTCATATCTATTTTCCATGTGAAAATTTTTATCATAGTTACACTCTTCTCCAAGAAAATAAAACATTTTTGTAAAAACAAAACTTTTTGGTTTGTGTATAGAATTCTCTATGAGTTTATTTTGAATTGTTTATGTCATTCATCTACCTACAATCAACCTCTTTATGGAAAATGATAGAAATATAATAACTGTAACACCCTGAGATTTTGTGAAAAATATTCTTTTTAATTTCATTAATGTCTTATGTTGTACGCTACACCAAAAGGAGCTTTCTCAACACGCATCCTTGACTTGCTTTGCATTACACGTAATCAAGACCTTCCTCGATAGCGTGTGTAGTATTCTATACCAAGTTTCACTAAACAACGATATGCTATTAAAATATTATTAAAACTAGCCGTTATGAATAGTAATAATCACCTTTTAAAATTTCTGAAATTTTATCTCTTAAAATGGACTTCACTTCTGGATTCGAAGTATCGAATTTAGCCTAAGGTGAAATTTTGGTACTTTTCGGATAACTTTCATATTCTGATGAATAGTGAAAATTACTAAATTTTAATTAAAAATAACTTCTTTAATCGAAATAATTAATAGTGATAAATTATTAATTTGAGTGGTTTTAAAGTATATTTAGAATATATTTTTACAATTTAATACAATGTTGGTCATTGGATGTAATTCTACATTTAAACCAGACATAAACAACTGTCAATCTTTTGATAGTTATTATCTCTTAAGAACATGCTATTTGTTTTGAAAACTGGAATTGATTT
This sequence comes from Viscum album, assembly GCA_963277665.1. Classification (NCBI taxonomy): domain Eukaryota; kingdom Viridiplantae; phylum Streptophyta; class Magnoliopsida; order Santalales; family Viscaceae; genus Viscum; species Viscum album. Next base: position 65,455,480 of record OY728143.1, read on the forward strand.
TTATATTAATTAATGCAACTGATATGTTTTGAATTTGGTAAAATAAACATCATTTTTTAGTTCATAATATCAAATATAGATTAGGTCTAATTTTTGGTATTTTTCTGGAAACTTTCATTTTTTGATGAATAGTGAAACCACTATGTGGTAGTTAAAAAAATGAATTTTTCATAAAACATAATTTTACCACTTCTGTGAGTGGAATTTCCAAAATCCGAGAGACACGGTTGATGTTATTAAGTAAAATGTTGTTCAATGAGATGAAAATATTTTTTGGTGAATAGTAACTTTTTATTTTTTTTAACCACGGTTAAAAGTAAATAGGGTAATTAAGGGTAAAAATGTTATTATTATTACCCTAAAACATGTCCTAATTCTATTGGATAAGTGTAATTCTACCAAAAACAACCTTAGAAATAAAATATGATCATTTAGGCCCACATGGATTAGATTATGACATTTATTATTAATTTATTTAAAGAAGGGTTAAAATAGTTAAAATCAATGTTTAATAAGTAAATCATTTTTAATATAAGGATATACATAAGATAAATTCGATTGTAAATATTCATTAGAAATATAATAAGATTTCCTACATAATGATATTTTATTTATAATTTTTATACATTAAATAAATTAATTTATTTATGACACAATGATGATGTAGTAATTACCATAATAGTGAAAAATTAGAATAATTGATATTATAAATACCCAAATAAATGTAATTTGAGACTTTTTATGAATTAAACTAATTTTATAGGTTAATATGACTTGTTAGTATTGAGTTAATTAACTTTTTTTGAACCAATCATTCTGTTTTGATTTTCACAAAAATCAGTTACTAAATAGTGTCAAAATGGACATAAAATAGTTTTTAAAACAAATATTATATTATTAATTGTTATTTTATTCCTAAAAATCTAAGGTTCTGCCAAATGACTTATATACGGTTATATATATTAATAATAAACAACTTGGGGTTCTTTTGGCTTGATATAGTAAGTTGATTAACCTTATAGTTTAAGAAAACAAGAAGACACGGTAAAAGTAAAATTATCTAACTTAAAGTTAAATATAAATGATAAGGTTAAAATAGCAACCTAAACTTGTCTAAATTCTATTGGATGAGAGGCTTTCGACCCATCCCCACCTTAGCTTCGAAATAAATCAATATGGAGCTATTTAAAAACGAATTTGGATTTATAATAATATAATATGTTTTGTTATTCCAAAGGTGCCCCTCTCCTCCCTTATAAAAGGGAACCCCCTCCCTCTCTTCCACACACCACATTGAGCCTTCAAGCTCGGAAAACCTCTGAAATATTCTCTTCTACACTTCCCTAGAAACATCCTAGAGGTTCTGGTCTTCCTCAAAGACCAATTTATTTCCCTAACAGGAGGTCTCAAAGAGGCGCTTCAAAGAAGAGGTAATTTCCGTTACCGATTCTTTCACCTTTATTTCTCCTTCCACTTCTTCTTCTTAGGTTGTTTCATTATGAAGTAATAACATCAGTATAAATCATATAGTGATATGTTATTATAAGTATGAAACAACCCTATTTCACCATCTATCCATCCTACGGAAAACGAAATCACCGCGTGTGCGTACGTACGGAATATCGTCTCCACGCCGTGGTGAAATCTATTTTCCACCACCACCGTACTTGAATGGGTATAATGGTGTAAATAATAACTATATATGAACACTTTAAAGTGATATTGATTCTGAAATAGTATACATACACTCCAATACAGTCCCACGATCATGAGAACGATATCATCGCTCGTGCGTACGTACGGACTACCGTCTCCACGACGCGATGAGATTCATTCTCCACTTTAACCATTCATGAATGATTATAAAGAATATATAATAAGTAATAATGAAATATATGACATAATAATGATACTGGATTTATGTGTATATATATGTATGTCATCTACTTAATTCCATTCAACTCAATAAGGAAACGAAAACATCATTCATGCGTATGTACGGCATACTGTCTCCATGAACGGTGTATTTCTTTCCATTTAGTGATTTATTATATATATGTATATTATGAATATATATTATATATAAATCATGTTTTATATTCTGGAATTATGTAATCATGATCTAAGTAATCATATGAATAATTACAAGTCAAAAAATGGACGACAAATGAAACAGTTTTACCCAAAACGCTCTTTAACATGGAATTTACAAAAGAACGGGAAAAATAAAGTCATAAGTGAACCATATATGATATCATAACAATGAGTATGATTTTGGAATATGTCAATGACATTATTTATCTCATTATACAGGAGTTTCGGACACTTACGAAGCAAATTGGACCAAAGGTAAGGGAAATATCACAATCTCATTTATATCCGAGATTGTTTATACTTTGGGATTTACTGGGGTGTATTTTATCATCCACATCAATGTTTCCTCAATATGTAATATTTATATCCTTCTACAATAGTTTATATTCAATTTTACCCTTCGGTGAGTTTTTAGTAAAAGATATGAAAGGAATCTTTTGTCGGTTTTCGTACGAGGTACTTTTTGACTTTTTCGACAAAAGTACGAGAAGAATGTTTTTTTAACTTATACGGCATGAATGGATTTTTAAAACATTTTTTTCAAGAAGCTTCCTTTACATGTTTTCAAGTTTATTTTCAATCAACTTCTTTTAGTTTAAAATTGTATGACATGTTAAGAATGGAAAATGTTTTTGAATATGAAAGGATATTTTTCTCAAGAATGGAGTTCAAGTGTTTTATCAAAATTATTTTCCATCTATGATAATATAGGGTTCTGTTTATATCCCTATTATTACATAGATTTGATTATGTTGTGATGGAATTATTTTTATGAATTCCAATATCTTATATGAATTGTTTGATGATGTCACAATATTTAAGATTCCCATTTTTATTACATGGGTTATGCAATGATGTATGATTTTGTGGCACACATAATAATGGTATCATTATGAGATGGTGGGACCTATATCTCCCTCCAATGCATTGGGTAATGATTTTATATCTAATGAGATAGACATGGATGGAACGGTAGGTTATACCGGTTCAGTGAAACAGGACTGAAACGAGGAATGAACTCAGTTCAGAAATGGACTTTGTATACTAAGATAGTCTTGGAAATGAGTCTTGAATAACAAGAAATGATTCTCTATGATTATGTGTGTATGCCACAAAGTTTCATGTTTTATGTTATTATTATTGGGATTACATTTCAATACATTGATTTATCCCATGTTATGAAATTATGATCTCTTTTGCAGGTTAAGATTTCCAAAAGATATGTTCTTATGAATATGATGTGATTGATATTTATTTTGTTTACCCATACTGAGCATTTGAGCTCACCATTTTATGTTTTCTTTTCCCCAGGATATAAAGAAAGGTTTTAGGTAAGAAAAAAAAGGAAGATCTTTATTGGAGATGTTGAAGATCATTCACCACGATTAGAAGATTATATTCCAAGTTTCCAAAGACACTAAACTATTACGGTCCTTGTGTGTGTGTTTTTGTAATGTACAAAGTATTCCACAAAAGTAATGTAATTTCCATGTATGTTAAGCTTTGGGTCTCTACAGTTGGTATCAAAGGAAAGGTTTAGTCAACCTTTGGAAACTAGGATGTGAAAACGTTAGTGAGATCCCTAGAGATATTTTGAAGGTATGTCTACGGATGTCCCTAAGGATAAGTATACGTATAGGATACAGTCCTAGAACTGTGGTAACGATCATAGAATTTAAGCTAAGATGTTAGATATTGAGGATACTCACCCTTTATTATGTTGTCTTCTCTAGCATGATTTTTGCCTCTCACACTATTATTTTTGGGTTTTAGACGATGTCTGGAACCCGAAGGAACCGTGTTGATCAATGCAATGGACAATGCAATGATTGTCCTTTTGAACAAACAAATGTTATGGGATATGGAGTGCAAAATATTATTTCTATACTTACACAAGCTATGAATCATTCTGGACTTCCAAATGAGCAGAGAAGGGAACAACATTCTATTGAGTCCTTCGTGAGGAAACATCCACCTTCATTCAGTGGGTCTTCTGATCCACTTGTTGCTGAACAATGGATCAGTACCACTGAAAAGATATTTTCAGTTCTTCTATGTTCTGAACATGATAAAGTCATCTTAGAAGTATATCGTTTGGAAGGTGAAGCTGATCAATGGTGTAATCTTATAAAAAATACGAGGTAAAGAGATGAAATTGAGTCCATGGAATGGGACGAGTTCAAGAACTTATTTTTCAATAAGTACTTCACTCGTATTCTTCAAACAAAGATGGAGAAGGAGTTTCTTGAACTGAAGCAAAAGGATGATGAATCTGTTGGTATATACGAAGCGAATTTTACAAGGCTTGCAAGGTATGCATCTGGATTTATCATGCAACCTGAAAGTAAAGTTGATCGATTCTTCAGTGGCTTAAAACCAAATCTTTGAAGGGTATTAGCTATAAGAGACTTCAGTAGCTATGAAGAAATTGTGCGTTGTGCTATCAAAGTAGAAATGGAAGTTGGTGTTACATATCCATCTCATAGTTTTGACAAGAAATGAAAGATAGAGTTCAAGGATAAATATCAGAATAATGGTAAAAAGAATATGAATGATTCCTTATGCTCAAAGTGTGGAATGAAGCATGGTGGAGATTGTATTAAAGGGACAAGTAAATGTTTCAAATGTGGAAAGGAAGGTCATCGGGAATTTGAATGCCGCAATGATGGGAAGAAGATGACTAATGATGCAAATAATGGAAGGGATACACAGAATGAACCTACTACACTTCAATGCTTCAAGTGAAAGGAAATGGGGCATTATGCTAATAATTTCCCTAATCCAAGGATTAGTGATGATCGACATGAGAAACCACTTAAGGAAAAGGACAATGGGAAGTCACATGCGATCACTATTGGTGATGTTGAATATGACAACAATGTGGTGGAATGATTAAGTGTTTATGTAATGGGATTCCAAAATAATGTTGTATATAGTATCATGGAATATTGGAATATTTATGAATTGTTCTATTGTGGTATTCAATAATTTTATGGTACCGGTAACCATGGAAAGAGATTTAGATATTTTTGGAAATAAGATGATATGTGCATAATGAAGGGAAAATTAGAAAATGAAATGTTTGACAGTATTCATGAGCTCATGATTGATATAAGGACTAAGTGATATCATGGTTTGAGTGTATAGAATTTTAAGGATTTTGGTATGTGGAAAGAGTTAACTTTTAACAGCACTCATGTTTTCAACAAGGTTCAATGGGTATTCAAAAGAGTACATGATTAAGGCCTTTGAATGTTTGGAATGTGACCAACAAGACATATCTTATGATATATGGGGATCAACGATGGTACTAAATCTCTGAGAGTGGACTGCAATATTATGGATAAGCCTAATTATTGGAATGGATTATGTTGGACATAAGTTAGTATTGTTTGTTTTTTTTTTGATATTATTGATAGGATGTTATAGTAATATAGTTTTAGAAAAAGGACAACCTACAGGATGGGCGACAGCCCATCGCGTTAGACAAGGCCGTGGGAATCGAACCCACAACCGAAGTGTGACTGGCCTTTAGCGCCTACCACTGGCCTACATGAAGTCCCTGTTTAGTAGGAAACTAGTTTTATTATATTACGAAGTATGATATATGAAGTATAAGTCCATTTTAGGAACCATATATGATTAATCTCACTATAGATGGACTTATATAAGTTTTGATAACTTTTCTAACCCTTTTGTATCAGACAGATGGAATGACCCATCATTCTATCACATGATCTTCTAACACATAAAGAATGACAAATTCAACTTCATTTCATTAAGATATGAAGTGGAAATTGTCCAATGGTGAGACTATACCGAAATCACGAAACTATTTCTTCTAATTTCAATTTCATCAACATTAATGAAATGATCTTGAAAACTAAAAATGTTGTCTTAGTGCTCTTATATCTGATGAATCAGATGGTACCTTAGATCGTCACAAATTTATGGCTTTGTGATTTCTGGCTTTTCCATAGCCATGTTCTCTACCAATATCCATCAGAACATGATCGTTAGATTTCTCTTCTATATCCATATTTTCACCTATGTGGAAACCCAGTGATTAGTTTATTTAGGTAACCGTTATGTTTCATACTTTTGTTTTTAAAGATTGGTTTTGGTATTCCTTTTTACGATGTGGGTTTCTATTAAAGAAACTTTTGAATAGTAAACCATTTATAACCCCGACAAATTTTGAGGGCGAAATTAATTTTAAGGGGTGTAGAATGTAACACCCCGAGATTTTATGACAAATATTATTTTTAATTTCATTAATGTCTTGTGTTGTACGCTACACCAAAAGGAGCTTGCTCAAAACGCATCCTTGACTTGCTTTTCATTACACGCAATCACGACCTTCCTCGATAGCGTGTGTAGTACGCAATACCGAGTTTCACTAAACAACGATATGCTATTAAAATATTATTAAAACTAGCTGGTATGAATAGTAATAATCACCTTTTAAAATTTTAAAAATTTTATCTCTCAAAATGGAATTCATTTTTGGATACGGAGTATCGAATTTAGCCTAAGGTGAAATTTTGGTACTTTTCGTATAACTTTCATATTCTGATGAATAGTGAAAATTACTAAATTTTAATTAAAAATAAATTTTTTAATCTAAATAATTAATAGTGATAAATTATTAATTTGAGTGGTTTTAAAGTATATTTAGAATATATTTTTACAATTTAATACAATGTTGGTCATTGGATGTAATTCTACATTTAAACCAGACATAAACAAGTGTCAATCTTTTGATAGTTATTATCTCTTAAGAACACACTATTTGTTTTGACGACGGGAATTAATTTTTAAATTAATTAATGCAACTGATATGTATTGAATTTGGTAAAAAAGAAATCATTTTTGAGTTCAAAATATCAATTATAGCTTAGGACTAATTTTTGGTATTTTTCTGGAAACTTTCATTTTTTTGATGAATAGTGAAACCACTAAGTGGTAGTTAAAAAAATGAATTTTTCATAAAACATAATTTTACCGCTTCTGTGAGTAGAATTTCAAATATATGAGAGACACGGTTTATGTTAGTAAGTAAAATCTGGTTCAATGAGATGAAAATAATTTTTTATGAATAATAACTTTTTACTTTTTTTTACCACAGTTAAAAGTAAATAGGGTAATTAAGGGTAAAAATGTTATTATTATTACCCTAACACATGTCCTAATTCTATTGGATAAGTTTAATTCGACCAAAAACATCCTTAGTAATAAAATATGATCATTTAGGCCCACTTGGATTAGATTAGGACATTTATTATTAATTTATTTAAAGAAGGGTTAAAATAGATAAAATCAAAGTTTAATAAGTAAATCATTTTTAATATAGGGTTATACAAAATATAAATTAGATTGTAAATATTCATTAGAAAGATAAAAATATTTCCTACATAATTATATTTTATTTATAATTTTTAGACATTAAATGAAAATAATTTATTTACGACACAATGATGATGCAATAATTACAATAATAGTGAAAAATTAGAATAATTGATATTATAAATACCCAAATAAATGTAATTTGAGACTTTTTATGAATTACACTAATTTTATAGGTTATTATGACATGTTATTATTGATTTAATTAATGTTTTTTGAACTAATCATTCTGTTATGATTTTCACAAAAATCAATTACTAAATAGTGTCAAAATTGACATAAAATAGTTTTTAAAACAAATATTATATTATTAATTGTTATTGTATTCCTAAAAATCTAAGGATCTGCCAAATGACTTAGATAAGGTTATATATATTAATAATAAACAACTTGGGGTTCTTTTTTCTTTATATAGTATGTTTATTAACCTTATAGTGTATGAAAACAAGAAGACACGGTAAAAGTAAAATTATCTACCTTAAAGTTAATTATAAATGATATGGTTAAAATAGGAACCTAAACTTGTCTAAATTCTATTGGATGAGAATCCTTCGACCCATACCCACCTTAGCTTCTAAATAAATCAATTTTGAGCTATTTAATCCGAATTTGGCTTTATAATAAAATAATATTTTTAGTTATTCCAAAGGTGCCCCTCTCCTGCCTTATAAAAGGGCACTCCCTTCCTCTCTTCCACACACCACTTTGAGCCTTCAAGCTCGGCCAAACTCTGCCAAATTCTCTTCTCCACTTCCCTAGAAACATCCTAGAGGTTATGGTCTTCCTCAAAGACCAATTTTATTTCCCTAAGAGGAGGTCTCAAAGAGGCGCTTCAAAGAAGAGGTAATTTCTGTTACCGATTCTTTCACCTTTATTTCTTCTTCCACTTCTTCTTCATAGGTTGTTTCATTATGAAGTAATAACATCAGTATCAATAATATACTGATATTTTATTATAAGTATGAAACAACCATGTTTCACCATCTATCCATCCAACGTAAAACAAAATCACCGCGCGTGCGTACGTACAGAATACCGTCTCCATGCCGTGGTGAAATCTATTTTCCACCAGCACCATACTTGGATGGGTATAATGGTGTAAATAATAAATATATTTGAATAATTTAAAGTGATATTGATTCTGAAATAGTATACATACACCCCCATACAGTCCCACGATCATGGGAATGATACCATCGCTTGTGCGTACGTCAGGACTACCGTCTCCACGACGCGATGAGATTTATTCTCCACTTTAACCATTCATGAATGATTATAAAGTATATATAATAAGTAATCATGTAATATATGACATAATAATTATACTGGATTTATGTGCATCTATATGTATTTCATCTACTTAATTCCATTCAACTCGATAAGGAAATGAAAATAGCGTTAATGCGTACGTACGGCCTACCGTCTCCACGAACGGTGTATTTCATTCCATTTACTGATTTATTATATATATGTATATTCTGAATATATATTATATATAAATCATGTTTTATATTCTGGAATTAAGTAATCATGATCTATGTAATCATATGAATAATTAAAAGTCAAAACATGGACGACAAATGAAACAATTTTACCCAAAACGCTCTTTAACATGGAATTTCAAAAGAACGGGTAAAATAATGTCATAAGTGAACCATATATGATATCATAACAATGATTATGACTATGGAATAAGTCAATGACATTATTTAAATCATTATAACGGAGGATCGGACACTTACGAAGCAAATCGGACCAAAGGTAAGGGAAATATCACAATCTCATTTTTATCCGAGATTGTTTATACTTTGGGATTTACTGGGGTGTATTTTATCATCCACATCAATGTTTCCTGAATATGTAATATTTATATCCTTCTACAATATTTTATATTCAATTTTACCCTTCTGTGAGTTTTTAGTAAAAGATATGAAAGGAATATTTTGTCGTTTTTCGTACGAGGTACTTTTTTACTTTTCGGACAAAAGTATGAGAAGAATGTTTTTTTAACTTATACGTCATGAATGGATTTTTGAAACATTATTTCCAAGAAGCTTCCTTTAAAAGTTTTCATGTTTATTTTTAATCAACATCTTTTAGTTTAAAATTGTATGACATGTTAAGAAAGGAAATTTTTTTTTGAATTTGAAAGGATATTTTCCTCAAGATTGGAGTTCAAGTGTTTTATCAAAATTATTTTTCATCTACGATAATATAGGGTTCTGTTTATATCCCTATTATTACATTGATTTGTTTATGTTGTGATGGAATTATTTTTATGAATTCCTTTATCTTATATGAATTGTTTGATGATGTCATGATGTTTAAGATTCCCATTTTTATTACATGGGTTTCGCAATGATGTATGATTTTGTGGCACACATAAGAATGGTATCATTATGAGATGGATGGGACCTATATCTCCCTCCAATGAATTAGGTAATGATTTTATATCTCATGAGATAGACATGGCTGGAACGGTAGGTTATACCTGTTCAGTGAAACAGGACTGAAACGAGGAATGAACTCGGTTCATAAATGGACTTTTTCCACTAAGATAGTATTGGCAATGAGTCTTGAATAAAAAGAAATGATTCTCTATGATTATGTGTGTATGCCACAAAGTTTCATGTTTTAAGTTATGATTATTGGGATTAAATTTCACTACTATGATTTATCCCATGTTATGAAATTATGATCTCTTTTGCAGGTTAAGATTTCCAAAAGATATGTTCTTATGAATATGATGTGATTGATATTTATTTTGTTTACCCATACTGAGCATTTGAGATCACCCTTTTATGTTTTATTTTCCCAAGGATATAAAGAAAGGTTTTAGGTAAGAAAAAAAATGAAGATCATTATGGGAGATGTTGAAGATCATTCACCACGATTAGAAGATTATATTCCGAGTTTCCAAAGACACTAAACTATTACGGTCCTTGTGTGTGTGTTTTTGTAATGTACTAATTATTCCGAAAAAGTAATGTAATGTCTATGTACGTTTTTATTTGGGTCTCTACAATAATAATATGCATACAAACTATTCATTATATAATAATTTTTATATGAATTCGTTATCATTTTTTGACTTCCTAGCTCTTCCTTATTCAAATATCTCGGCGAATCTTCCTAATATGACATGGTATGGCCTAGATTGCCACATAATTAACATAAAATAAGTGGATATGTATTTTCACTTATATTACTCGTCATGTATGCTTCTATAAGAGTATAGTTTGACTATCAATCATATTGGGAAATTATAGGATCATTTTGAATCCTTTTTTCAGTATTATTTGACTGTATCTTTGTTTGGACTTTATGTGTCTTTTTGAAACGTATGAATTTCATTGTGCATTTATTTTTCCCCATTTTACATCCAATGTTCAATTTTTCAAAATAACAACCTATTAATATGATTCCCATGCATGAGAGTCTTTGATTATTCATAATATTTTCAACTCTATCATCACCACCCTTAGCATTCCACCCGTTTAGCATTTGATAATTTCCTAAACTGAATTTTCCCTTTTGTTCTATTGGACTTGATTGACATTCATGTTTACTCATGTGAGTAATAATATATTTTTCAGGTTCGTCAATACTTTTGGACATCACCTCCAATCTAGATGTATTGTCATTAATGGTATTTTCTTATTCTTGAATTCTGATAATTAGATTGAATATATCTTATGTGTTTTAAATGTTGTTGAATTTTCATTTATTACATCGACAATTAGATTATTATAACATCCAATATATAATCATATTATGATGTCTCATCGACAATTGATCTCCAATTTTTGCATTTATTTACGTTATTCTCAATTTAACAAATGAATCTTTATGTTTCAACAATAGATATACCTCAGTTGTGAAATAAATATGACTAGATTTATCTTTGATTTATTCTAACATTAAACAATAGACATCATTGATGCATTTGTTCTATATTCAAATTACAATTATTATTCCTTAATGAATTAAATGTCATCCTCTTCATATTCACATACAAAACACTACCTCTAAAATTTCTTATCTAAACAGGTGTCTCCCTTTTTAATAAACCCGTTCTCAACCATTATTTTCTCACATGTTTCAATTTATTCATCATCGAACTTTATTGTACACCAAGAGGCATTATGTCCCACATCTCCCATAATGAAAAAAATATAGAAGTTACATTCCTACAAATTTCCCAGTTTCCTTCTTGGAATTCCCTGAAATAAAAGAAATAAGTTCATTTTCCTCATTTTATTCATCAGTAATATCTCGTTAAATTTCATGTTTCTCTAGGGCATTGATTTCCAATTCATTATTACTCGAGTGATTGCATCATTTTTTAGACTATCATCTCATATACCTCTAGGATGCTCAGCAGATCATCCCGAGAATGTTTTAAATGATCCATTTTCTCAAGGGCTCGCACATTGGCATTATAAAGAGGTATAAGACATATCAACATTTTCATTACAATATATATGTATTGGATTTCTTAACCATGCCCTCCTACTTCTCCAACAACATCAGTATTTCAATTGAAAAAGTATCAATAATTTTTTGAGGATGCTTCTTTAGATCATCAAACCTATTATAAAAAACATGTCGTTTCGTCTCCTTCACTATTCTATAACCTTCATAAATATTCTCCAATTTGATCAACAAATAATTTTCAGATGTTCAACTCATCACCAATAGATATATCGGATTAGAAAGTTCTATAGTGAGGTAATTCATTTCTTTTCCATTTGAGTCAATGATTTTCCTATCGGTATTAGTCATAGAAAACCCATTTGTATTAGTGAAATGTATTCATTATGGAGTGGAAACATGAATTCTATTCTAAGATATAATTGATGAGATCTCTTTATATTACTCCAGATCTAAATGTATCATTCATCAAAGAGGGGGAATCCACTGATGTCTACGGAATTCTACCAGGTAAAAATGAAGTTTAGATTTAACACAATAATCTTTTACACTCTGATACCACATTAAGGACACTGGAACACCATGTTATGGGAGGGGTGAATCAATGTGTAAAATTTTTCCTATAATTTAATAGATCTTGTTCTCATATTGGTAGGAACTAGTTAAATCATTCTATTTGTTACCTGCATTAATATAAAAAATCACATAAAAAAGGATAACACATAATTTTTATGTGGATCACCACTATGGGATAGTCAAAAAGGTTACACAGATAGGTTTTATGTCATAAAAAATTCCTATAATATTCACTTAATGTGGATTCAAAAAATGTAGAATAGTCACTTTGTTCCAGGAACACTAACATTACAATGCTTTAGGCATAGAAAACTACATAACCAAGATCACTTCTATTGACTCCCCCTTTCTCACTACATTGGGATGAATCTAAATTCATTTTATTGATCAGATGTTCACATCAATTAATTGGAAAAAAATCATGCCTGCTCAACTATATATACAATCTCTATTGATGTCCTATTTTTACCCATAGATCTAATCCACATTTCTAAGCACTGTTAGTTCTTGTATCATTCCTCTACAAAGTGCACTTCCTTTCTTACCACTTATGTGCACTGCCTCCACAAACCTTGATTGTGTATTTCCTCTGTATGCCACATTTTTGAACAACATATTCTCTACGGAACTACTCCTCCACCTCAAAATATCTTCCTTGAATTGTCTCCCATGAACAATCTTCTATGATCCGTATTCTAAAAACCATCATTAGAGAACAATTTAAATCCAACTACCTTTCATGAACCATTTTGTACATCACCAAATTTCATCCAAATTTCTAACAAAAGTATACTTTGTCGGAATTACCCCCAAACAACCCTAGATTTAACTAAATTCCACCTAGGTTTTTAATCTTAGTGTCATTCCCTAATAAAGGGATTGGGGGTCTATATATTGAAAAATATATCTATATAATATGCTAAACTGATATTTACCTAATCATTGATAAGTTTTCACCATTACTAATTCCCATGAATCTCCCAGAAATCATTTCATCTATGTTGTACATGTATCACCACTCTACCATCATGTTATGAAAAATCTTCCTCATACTAATATCAACATAATTTTTTACAAAAACAATCCATCTCATGCACTATGTCTTTTTTGAACTGATCTCTGCCTTATTTTTCCTAAGAAAAAACATCTAGGGAACCGTTTTCCTTATGGATATTTCACACCATTCAAAAAAAAAATACTATCATGCGAACCATTTTTCATTCACAATCCACATACCGACCTTCGTGGTAGTATAATGCCGCTACATGGAAATCATGCCTTTTGTTTTATCATCATCAAACCACATAACTCTTCTGATATCATTTAATATTATATTGTGGTCTTTGAACCAGACATGGTGAACTTGGGGGCATAAAAACGTTTTTCCAAAAATAATAATCTATAAACATTGAGGAACATTGTTTTCAAACATTGGGAAATTGTGAAACCTTAAACACCTACTTCAGCATCTACTATATGAACACTTGACTTCCAAAACCCTTGATCAAAACCATGTGGATTTCTAGGAAACAAAAAACATAACGAATTTTATGAAAAACAAACCATGGTTCAAACACAATGGGAAAATATTCATTTTTTTTCAAGTGCATGAGGGATGTAGACAAATCTCATAATACATGGGATTCATCTCAATGAGATCAGACATGCCAATTTAATTTTCATCTTATCATGCTTCAATGATTTTATATGTAGAGAAGCATTTGGATATTGATGATATTGTTTATTTATTGGTAACGGTGTTCCCATTGACTTACTGGGTGAAGGTGTTGGTAGAAATTTCATTTCGTCAAATCTAAATGCAGCTGAACTGGCTATCTGTGATCTATTTTCCATGTATTTGGATGATTTATATAGAATAGATGTTTTTTTTCTTCCATATAGGAGGAAGAATTGCTGCTAATATAATAAATTTTTAGACATATGGTACTTGAATATAATAGGAACCTTACCACTATAGTCTAACTCTTTATTCCACTAGCTCACGAATCAAGTGCTGAGAATTGGTAGGTATGAGAAAAACCTAGAAAATAGGGTGACATGACCACTACTCATGATATGATGATTGTGGGGGAAAATCCTAACATCAAATTTTTGAGTAGTCAAACATCATTTCATGTAATTGAGAAAGTGGAAACAGAGGAGAATATCCCCAATGGAATACCCATGAATGTTCAAGATCTTCCCACTAGATTATATAATTCATGTATGTTATTTACTCTTCTACATATTTGAAAATTTACATATACTTTATATTCTTGTATGATATAGTTTGGAATTGGAGTTTGATAGGAACACAGATCCAAACCATGAGGGACAACAGGCACATTATCACCTCCTGGTTTTGAGGATAATATTATAGATGGTGATCTCCCATTGGATATGACTGGAGAGTCCATAGTGGGAATACCAGCTATCAAGGTTCCATTATAGTAGACCACCAATCCCTCTCCCCTGATGTATGGGGTCGAGATAGGGAATACAATAGGGCTGACTAAAAGTGCTTTGGTGGATGATCTAGGGGTATTAGTGCCACCATAAATGAATAGTGGATCCGTAATAGTGATGTCGTGTGTGGAGAAGGTGTAGTGGTTTATATAAATAAATGTCTGCATTTGGGGGTCCTATATTGGAATTTCCACCAGTGGTGGTTGTGGGAGTTGATGTCAAGCTGACAGAGTCAACCTCTATAATACCATAATAGGGAGTAGTGGCTTCAGCCACATGTAATGAGACTTGTGATTAAGTGTTCCCTAGGATAATCATAATTATCCTCACATCAACATATAGATTAATTATTCAACCATTCGGGTTTTAATACTTGGGCCAACAGGATCCATAAAATAATATAAAGTCAGTTATTCAACATATGGATCCTAATCCACCAAATTTTTTTGAGTACTATTGCCTATATGTTGATATCTATAATTGTGTTGTCCATCACTTGGTTTGGATGAATGTTTTTTATTTCATTACTCAAATCTAGACAGCTAAACTTCATCAATGAATAGGATTTATCTGCCATTGGTTTTTTAGTTTAAGTAATGATGGGTTGGATTCTCGCACACATCACGAGCTGGCCTGTTATTTCCTCATCATGATGGAATGCGCAGAATGGAAGGATATTGATTTGGAATGATGTAAATAAATGGATGATAACTCACAAGAGATTCATAAAGATGAGTAATTGATCCACTATCTATAGGGGTTTTCATAAGAGCACACGAAGACCGATGTTACTCTGGGTGAGATCATGATTAGCATATTGGATCAACAAGTAGCATCCAAGGCCGATGATGATGAGATTAAGAAGGATGAGGTTGTGCATTGGTTGGAGAAGGACCATTTTTAAATCATGGTCGATGACATTTTCTCCATGTATGATGAGGAAATGGAAGACCAAACAGTGCATAAAATGGCCATTAAGCATACTCAGAAAAAGGCTAGCCAAGGATGAGTGCTTGATAAGTAAGGTAGAGTTGTCAAGGAATAATTTGAAGAAGTGATAAACTGATATTTTTCTATGCCTATGAATCTATTGTTTTCAAAATTTTAATTTTCATTGATATTTAGTCAATTATTTTGATAAATCGATCATCTTTAAGAGACAAATAACAACCAATTGACGAGCTCATGTGGGTGATTCCTAATGTGAGAAAAAATTGAAAGCTATGTCATTACTCTCATGTGAGTGTTCAGAACAATCACATCATACTCAGTGTCATCTAATCATAAGGTATTTCCTAGTTGGGAGTATCTATGTATAGAAAACATAGCTCTTGGAACGATCAACATTCATTTCCCATGAGATCTAGTGAAAGGATGGAATAACCCCAAGGGTGTTTAATGTGATCTGAAAAAATATAAATGAGAATCATGAAACACAGTGTAGAAAATATGGAAATAAATTAGAGTATAATGAAGATACATGATAACTATTTACAATATTCATAACACATCATATATATTATTTTTCCTATAATGGGGAAAAAGAAACTAGGGTGGACCACTAACCACATTTTAAACATTGAACATGTCTTGGAATGTCATAGATATACGTTTTATTCATTGGAATATGATTCAAGGAGACCCAAAATTGAATAATATCATTTTTTAATTGGATCCCTTCAAACATAGAATAGGATGTGGAAACAATAGGGGTCATGAGAAGTGTGGGAATGTAGTGACGATATTTTCAATTGGATTACACCACTATGTAAATTATTCATTCATGGATTCATTCACATTGTTGTAATCTTATACTTCTAAACAACGATCAAAACCATCATCTCAGGGAGAATCATATCACACATTGCATGACAGCTGAACATTTGAATGATTATGTAAATGGCCATCATAGGGGGAGAGGGCTTATCAGGAAATGACCTAGAATGTATCGTAGAATTGTTCCATGAAATTGGTTTTTTAGAACATAGATTATTATCATATATTGAGGATGGTTTATAGTATATTTTAACAACATGTGACCAAGACAGGTCTCGTAGTTTGATGTAATGTGATTGGGATACCAAAAATAGTTTAAATTCAAATGGCCCATTCCATGGAAAAAAATTCATGTCCTGAATCATAGAATATTGTATCTACAAATAGTTTAAGGTCACAATGTTTCGACCATTGATCCATAGCATACAATCATAGAGTATGGACTTTTATTAAATAATTTAGTAAAATGAAGCTTTGACCATGAAAATTATACTAAAAGGGGAGATGTGTAACATGTAAATGTGACAACCCCAATGTGAATGGATCCAACAAGGCTTGTCTACCACAAACACACCTTTTCGAAACATGTATACATTTTATGGTGATAATTCATAGACTTAAATGATGGTCCATGCAAAAAATTATTAATAAAATCATGGCTTTCTTTGATAAAGTGATGATTTACATTGATTTTGTCATTGGATTTGTACGGATCACTTATTGAAAGGATTTAATTTGGGTGATCATTGAGAAAGTGAAAAAGTCATTTCACTTCATTCCAATCAATGAGGTGAAGAAATTAGACAAGAATTGGGACTTGTACTTTTAATAATGTATGATAAATCCTAGGTTTCTCTTTAACATTTAACTTGATAGGTACCCAAGGTTCTCGTCTACAATTTGGAATGGATTATGTGGGTAAATATTTCTGAGATTTCATGGGGATCACCTATCTATCATAGAATGATGTACATACAATTTTGGATATCTAGGTTATTGATGATATAGTCTCAGCTTGTGTGCTTCATTGTAGAGGATATTGTAAAAACATTTACATATAGTAAAATTTTCCTATATCAATTGTTATTATGATATAATACATATGGAACACATAAATTATTTTTATAGGAGGCCATGAATATCTCCATAATTCTATGTAATGTTATTAGAGTAGTCCATTGTAGGGATGAGTCTTATTAATGACATGATAGATAGTGTGTAGTTAATCTGGAGGATATTATTCATGGAGTAATGAAAAAAAAAATATTTTCAATACTATCATCATCATCAACAATAATTTGAGGTTTGTGATAAGGTTTTCTTTATTTATTTACATTTCATTGGATATTATTTGTTGAGTATGTGGGGGAATATTGAAACGATGATTGTGGTCCACTATGAGAATATTGGAAGACTGTGAATGTTGTTCTATATATTTGACATTTAATCATTCTTTAAAAATATCCATGACATTTTTCATTTTTAAAATATAAGGAAGTATATAAAAAATCATTCCCTTGTCCCTGGATAAGAAGATGTTTATATTGATACTAACACCGCTGTTATTGATCATCCTATTAATTTTATGGATCGCAGTCATAATGTACTAAAAAGTAAAATTATTCCTTAAGTCCATGTAATGTGGTAGTGTAGATGAGGTATCAATAAGATCTTAGATAGGGAATTATTGATGAAGTGGTAGTGGCCATAAATTTTTCATAGTTGAGGAATCTTAGAAATTTATATGGATAGTAAGAATTTATTTTGGGGATATTGTAAATCATTATTACATTTTCCAAGTACCCCTTTTTTGATTCATTATTTATCTCCATTTTTTGGTGTGTTAATGGGCTTCTCAGGAATTGAGATCTATTACTAGAGAAAATGAAATATTGTTTTGGGATGCATTACTCATAAAATTAATTTAGTCTAAGTATAAATTTTTTAATGGATTTGGGGGGTTCTCTCTATATAAAAATTTTTTCATGGTGATTTGGTGTTTCTGTATAGTAATTGGTCTATTTTTTATCATCTATGTGATTACATATTGTGTAATGAAATTTTACATTTGGTAATTTTCATTGGAAATTATTGACAAATATATTTTACAGTGTTATGCTTACATCCTGTTAATGTCAAATTCATATCATGTGATGACTAAATTTTGGTTTTTATAAAAAGTTGTGGCATTTTCTAGATCATCCATACAACTTGAAATGCATGATGTAAAATGGGATTACATTCCATGTAAATAATGTGACATGTAGATTTTATATTTTTATATGAGTGATTTTTATTTTATTAATATATAAAACATATGTATAATTATCCATAGCTCTCCCATAGGCGATTGAGGTGATCTACACTCCTTTGGAAACATTTCTTTAGAAACAAAATCACTATGGTTTTTAGGTGATCCTATTAGGTTATGTGTTTCTTCTTGAACTTTGTTCTTTAGTTTAAGAAACAATTTTGTATGTGTATTGGGTTCGTATTCATGATCATAAAGTTTTTTTAATCATTTAATTGTTGTTTTTTTCTCTATGTCTTTCAAAGGCTGATCTCATGATTTCTAATCACAATTGTAAAAAAGATTAAGTTTATTCCATATTGACATAGTTGCTTCTATACAATTGGATAATTCAATTAATTTTTTATCATTGGTGCTAAAAAAATTAGGGTTTTCAATTATTATAAGAGATTTTTGTTATCAATTTTCTTCATGGAATGTGACATTTTTTTATTGGGGTTTTATTCAATAACATATTATTTATGACCTAGAAATATATTTTTTAAGAATCCAAAGTGGATTGTACTGTCTATGAAAAATTAATTATAAATTATGAGAATGGTTTCAAAAATAAATTTTAAATTTATTTCACATTTGAAACCTTGGGTACATTTGGAATTTGAAATAAACAACCACAGTGTGTGTGTGCCACAACAAGATGTAGGTTTGTTGATATTGATAGGTTATTTTAAGACTAGATATTAGTTGAATCTATTATTTTTACTAATTTATGGTATTTTATTTGAAGTAAATATGCCATTATTTCACGTAGTGTAAATGATAGTGTGATTATTTATTTTTAATGTTTTATTTCATGGTGTTTTTTATCCTGGATTGATTCTCTTTGGTTATTATATGTGGTTGTATCACATTTCATCACATAATGGTATTTTATAGATATGTGTTTACTTGATTACATTTGTGAAAAATTTATATTATTTCATGTTTTATCAATTCTACTTTTCATATTCATGTTTTGATATTATGAAAAGATTTTACTAAAAAACAATGTCAAAATTTTTTATGAATATATTTGAATTTATGAAAATCATTTGTAAAATCATTTTGTTTTTTATTTTAGAAATGGTTGATTCTTAATATTAAGCATATTATATATTCATTGATGGTATCATAATTGGATTTTTAACCACACCCTATATTTTCCTATTGGATATTGTAGAGATTTTATATCCCTATAGAGGTATATGATATTTAATTTTATAGAATTTTGGATTCTCTATTTGACTTATCCTTTAGTAAAAATTGGTTTTTATGTGACTTTATGTCTAATGGAGACTTGTTTATCTTTCCTTTTTCATACATTATGGTTTCCCGATTTTTCATCAATTTTTTTGGATTGATGTGTATCATTTTATTTAGAATTGTAATCTGGTTTTATTTATTAATTCAATATATTAATGATTTATTTTTCTTTCATGCTTCCCCTCACCATGTGGTGTCATGTTTGGGTGTCTGTTTTAGTTGACCCAGGCTTGTCTGTTGCATTCTATAATAAAACATGAAGGATAGTTGAGTAATATATTAATGTAATTTTTTTCAAAATGATCCTTTATATCCTAATCAAATTAAATAAATGAATTCACTTATTATATTAATAACATTATTCTTGAACCTTATATGTATAAATATTATAGTAAATTATAATATTATGTGAATCAATCTGGATCATAATAATGTGATACTAGGGATCCCAAATGTTCTTAACATGATATCAGATATTCTTAATGTATTTTACATTATATATATTCATATGAAACCTATAAATGGTAGTTAGAATATGAAGGAATGTATGATGCCTTGATGAATTTTATTCCTTCCTATATCATTTTTAAGATAAATCTATTGGGGTATCCTTATGTGATAAGAGTTAGATGATTTCTATGATGCAATAAATAAAATATTTTATGAGAAATATGTTTTTGTAACTAGTTGAAAATAAATCAAAAAACCTAGAAATATGAAGTTAATGGGTCTTTATAAATAAGAAGAATTACCAATTTATGATTACTATATATAATGTTATTAATTTCTCTAATGAAAATAACTATATTGAAGGAATATATTATAGAGAGACATTTTCTTCAGTTTTGAGATTCAAATCCCTTAGAATCTTTTCAAATTATGCATCATATAAGAATTATAAATTATATCATATGGATGAAAAAAATAATGGTTATTTAATAGAGGAATTAAATATTTACCAAAAACCATTTTTCAAAACCCTCATATAGGATTTTATTTTAAAACATATTAATTATTTTTGTGGATTATTTTTGTAATTAATCAATGAAAATAATAAGGGTATAAATGATTAAGTTCATTTATTGCA
The DNA here is from genome assembly GCA_963277665.1 of Viscum album. NCBI lineage: Eukaryota > Viridiplantae > Streptophyta > Magnoliopsida > Santalales > Viscaceae > Viscum > Viscum album. Next base: position 65,476,872 of record OY728143.1, read on the forward strand.
GAGAAATAATTTTTAGTGGGATGGTAAAATCATTCATTTTTAATGAAAACTTATTTTTGGATATTTTATTAGTAAATATATAAATATATAAATATTATAATTTTTTTCTCAATTCATAAAAAAATTCAAATGATATTTGATAACATATTCAAAATAAATTTCAAAATAGTATTATGGGTTAATTAAATTTCATTCGTTGTATAAGAATTGATCTAAGTGATTTTCTAAAAGTATCAAATCAATGAATAGATATTATTGATTTATTGATGACGATAATAAATTAAAGAATTATTCATTTTGAAACTCCCATGTTTGAAAATATATAATTATATTCATATAATTCAAGAAAACCAGTGGATAATAGTTTATATAGAGTTATGATAGGTAGTATTCTATATCTTACATCTAGTATTGCAATGATTTTGTTTACATTTCTTCAGGATTAAAATAATACCCATAAAAGACACATATAAATTATGGTAAAACATTATTATATATATATATATATAATTGAATATTTTTCTATCTTTACTCAATCAAAAATTATCTTAATTTTATTTAATTTTCTCAGATAAAAATTATGTACTGTATAAGTACATGATGAAACTACATTAAATTTCATTTTCCATATCTATGGAATTGTTTGTTTATACCAAATGATTCAATAAATAAGTATTATGGATAAAACAAACACTTTTGGAACATCAATTATATTTTATTAATATACTTATTTTCTCTAATAATATATATACAGTCATATTTCAAGAAATCTCGTGAGTCACTCAATAGATAATAATATTTATATAAGGAATTATTTTCTGATATTTACATCCAGAAATGGGTTATATCATTGGAATTTGATTATATAAAATATCAATTTTCATATATTTCTAGCAAACCACTTCACTCTGTTAGATTTTATATAATTAACAAGGAATTAAGATTAATTAATTATATTTAAAATATTTCTTCCCCTTAAATTTTATATAAATTAGTATTTCTAGTCCATTCTATTTAATTTTACAATATGTTGGACGTTATTCTAAATTGTTATACAACATTTAATGGGGGATTTAATAAATGGGTGTCATTTTATAAATTTCCAATTTTACGGAATATACCACATGAATCCTTATAGAGTTATAATTCTTATCATTCTTTGAAAATTACTCACAACAATAATTTTGTAGGAATATAATTATGGGAACAAATATTTACAATATTTGACCTCAGTGTATGAACCTGCATCATATTCATGGTAACACGAATAGTTCCTTGAGATTTCACTATTAAAAAGTAGTAAATAAATATTTTTATAAATATCCTATTGGTTTCCTTTTATCTGAAAATATATTTATGTATAATGACTCATTATTATTTTCAAATACCTATTAAAATATTTAACCCCAAATAAATGTAACATTTTGAATTCAACTATATTAATGTTAGTTTGGCAATTCTATATGATTCCACTATCTGATTTCTGCATCTGATAGGGGTTCATCTGATGTTCATGTGTCCATTAATCCTTATCTGGTGGAACTTTTATAAAAATTATTCCTTGTATAAACATTAGTTATATTTGATTTAAAATCACTCAGAACCTCACATAATTTTAATACGGAAAATAAATCATTTTCAGTAACTCTGGTATTCTATAATAACCTATCTCATATTTTTATTATCATAAAATTAATTTATGGAACTCTTCTCTATTAAAAAACTAAAATTATTCTACCAACTCAATCTAATAAAAATCAATGTATCACATTAAAATATCACATGCATGAACAATGTAATGTACAACATCATTTTTCACTTCTATTTATGGGATATCTATAAATAGAAATGGTTGGAAAAAATTTCAAATCCCCCACTATATTTTATATATATTAATTTGACAGAAATTTATTTTTTTTTCTTATACTTCTACAATCTTCTATGATATTATTGAAACTTCATTAATTATCAGGTGTTTGAAATTTTCTTAATATTTAAATAAAAGTGAGGTTTAAGAATGTATTCAGTCATTGTAAAATTAACATTATATAAATAACTAAGAAATATTATTAACACTATTGATTCTTCAGCTATGTAACCTCATGAACAAACTACTTTTTAGCTCTATAATAACATCAGCATTTTAACCCTACAATAATTCAATTATGAAACTTATTGAAACATCAATATTTTCACAAAGTAAACAATTACTATTTAAATCATTAGGAAAATAGTATTTTTAATATTGTATTAAAATGAACATTCTAATTTAAATAATCGTCAACTTTATAAATCTATAATATGAAAAAAATATCTTCTTGAAAACTATAACATATATATTAGGGAAATATATGGCATTTTACTTATATAATATGTCAACTTCATTTACATTAAAAACATTAAATATATAAAGTATGTAAAAACTATAACATTATACATCTCCATGACACCAACATTGCATTTTATGAGAAAACGATTCATTGTATCTTCTAAAAGAGGATACCTTTTATATTTGGAAAATTAAAACTTTGTAATTTTGGGGAATGACATATTATTAAGTTATATAAATAATTCATCATTTTATGGTATAGTTAATGATTATTCATGTCGAATCATACTGTAACTATAATCGTCCAGTCTTGTTGATCATATCATTCATCAACTAGACAATATTTTACTAATATGCGGAAGTCTATCTGATTAAAAAAGTCAATCCTATTAGAAAATAGATTAATAATTATAAACTCTAGTCAAATTAGGAAAAATCAATCCGATTAAAAAATTCCTACACATTACAAAATGCATATGATTAAATTAAATTATCTAATTAAAAAAATTTGATCCAATTTGAAAAAGTAAGTTTGATTCCACAATTTTATACAATTAGGAAAACTATGTCCCATTATAAAGAGTTCATCTAATTTTGATAAATCCATATTATTAGAAAACTTACATCCAATTAAATAATATCTTTAATTTTAAAAGATAATCCAACTAAAAAATTAAGTCCAATCTGAACATTGGAAATCATAAAATCCTATCATTTTTTACAATTAATTGTTTATAATATTTTTTGGTAAATTTTTCATATGATTCAACATTCATGGGGAGATAAAGTATATAATTTATAAAAATCATTTGGGAACATGAACAGTGAATACACTATAAATTTCAAATTCTCATATCTTATACAAACATAATCTTATATCATGATGTTGTCAGGATTATTTTTAGAATATATTTGTATATTATATAATCAACTAGAATTTTAATAATTCTTTTTAACTATTAAAAATATCTAACATCCAAAATTTAATATTTCCTAAACATAGATAAAAAAATTTATCCCTGGATTTGTATAATTCTATGTATGATCATATTTCATATCTTCTATAATATCATCGATTCATTTTCCCAATTTCATTCTTCATATCAATATATTATAACATTATTCATATAAGAAACATTATTATCTTATGTACATTCTTTCATTATTAATCTAAAATACATTCTTAATAGAAGAATTTTCTAAATATATTCATCTCAATAAAATTATAAACATTTATTTTTTCTTACATTCGACTTCTCAATAGAATTATTTTCTACAAGACATTTTAAAATGCATTATCTTAGAATATTTTAGTACTTCTGTTCATTAAAACAAAATTCATCTCATTAACTTTATAAACATCTACAAATTCCTACATTCATCATAACTTCATCTTTTATAATGTACATAATTTCTACCTTCATTAATCACAAAAAATATCTAGGCCTATATAATCACATGATTCTTTATATATATAAAATTCATAATTTTTATATACCTCTATCATTTTTTCATTCTATATTTTCTCATTTTCATTATATGCATATCTTTATATAGACATCAATATAATATTTTATCACTGTACACTTAAAATTTTATTCAATTTCTACATATTGATATATTTTTTACATTACACATCAAGATAACATTTTTAATATATAAATCTAAATAAAATTCATCTTCTCATGAATAATCATAAAACATTCTGTTAACATCATGAAAAAATTATTTTTATTTTTAAAATACATTTATTAGCAAATTTATGTTTTCTAAAAATAAAAATCAATGCTAGAATAATTGACAATTAATATTTAGTTCAAAACATTGGATTTTAGAAATAAATTCATTAAAAAATTAACCATCGCCATTTTTCATCCCTCATAATTTTCATGATCACCTTTTTTTAAAAACTCATTTTTTTTAAATATTACCAAATCCACTATTTTTCTATAAGTTGGTCTTATGACAATACACACCCAATTAGAGTAAATTTTTAGGCATTATATCACTTTTTTATAAGAATTTTTTTTTGGAATGGTTATGATAAACTCCATGTCATTTGTTCTTGTCTATTTTTAATCAAACATTTTTCACTCTACCCCATTTTTTCTCCCCCATATTTTATGAATAACATAAATTCATAATAATTAATCAATAATATTTTAAAAAATCATATATGTTTTTAAATTTCTTCACCACTATTTATTAACATTATGTAAATCAAATTGTGGGACATCATTATGATGTTTTTTCAAGTCATTATTTGAGTCTTAACATGATGGTTTAACCTCAATGAGTGAAATATCATCCATGTAATTAGGTTTTATTGAAAAACCATGAAATTTATATTTTCAAAAAATATAATGCAGCGTCCCATCTTTACTCAAAACCTTATACTTAATGAAATGATACTTTATATATATTTTCCTTGGTAGTGAATGTTGTAATAAACTTTTTTAAAGATCAAAAAAACATTTCATATTACATATAATCGATAAGGGAGTAAAAAATTCACCTTTAGATTGTCTAATTTTACATTCATATAAATCATTTGTGTACAAGGATTGGTGGAAGTAACATATTGTGATTCCTCTGTTCTCAAAGTAAATGAACCTTAATTTTTATTATGCCCGCTCAAAAAACAATTTCCTAAAAAAATGTACCTCGTGATGTAATTTTTTTATCATTACAATAACCATCCCAATAATCATCTAAATAATCGTGAAATTTAAAATTTCAACTTCTTTTATACAATAACCCATATGAATATTTTCATTTGACATATATCATAATCGTATTTTCTTCCAACATGTGATATTTATTGGGATCAATTTTATTTTTTTAACACAAATAAAAATAAAATAAAATGTTATCCATTAGGATGTATGATTATGAAAGATTTATATCTAATTTATGAAATAATTCTAATCCACACATTAATAATATTCATATATACTCATATTCATGCCAAATAAAATAGGAGTAGAATATTCCATTTAATTTGAAATGACAAACTTTTTTAACAACTCTCTAGAATACATTTAATGTGATAGAAAGATAAATCCTCCCCTTTATTCCATATGTAAACTGAGAATGATGTTTTATTATCTCAGAAATGGAATTTTAGTGATCCTTCTCATTTCAATACAATATTTATTAAGTAAAATTTCTTTATCTCCAACAAAAAAATTTTCATCAACGTAACCAATTTCAATGAGAGTTCATGTGATAACATCATTAAAATACATGTCTCTAGAAACAATTATTTTATATAAGTTCATATTTTTCATGAAATTATCATGTTTTGAATAACATGCCTATAGTTATTTCTTCAGCACATATAACTACTTATTTTACTTACAACCCATGGTTTTCATCTTTTTCAAGTAATAATTCCCAAGGTTGTTCAATTTAATCATCTTTCTAGATATCTTCATTTATTATTGTTGAATTTATACCCATATAATGAAAATTATAGAAATGATATCTAGAAATAACTGAAAACATTATAATAGAGTCCAGTCTTTTAATCAGTGAAAAATATTCATCACAATCAACACATTCCACCTGTGAGTACCCATTACATGTATGATATTATTTATTTCTCAAAAAAATTATATGGTGATTCATCTTATTTTTAGACACTCATATTGTTAGAGTAAAGTTATATCCTATTAAATATATAATAAATTTACATGATTCAGTTATATTAATTTTCTTTAACTATCCATTCATTTCATGTACCCAATCATTATATTTAACAGCTCATGATACTAATTAATGTTCAATATGTGAGATAAGTGATGATTGATTTTTTCATATCAATAATATTCTGGGCTAAGGTATATATTTATGATTTTGAATAAAAACATATATGTTTTGGTATTTTCAATCACTTTAATTATCTGTTTCACTTTATATAGTATGTTTTTCATCCTCGACATTTTTAGCATCCTTTGATATATAAGATTTCTTTTCAATAACATCTACATAATTGTAATCTTTTATTTTACACATTTTTTCCAACATGATTGAATTCGTATGTTCGGTTAATTTCCCAAATAAATTCTTTCCTCAACATCATCATAAAATTATACAACATCATTATTTTTTATATTTAATAATCATAGACTTCCAAATACATTGATATATTTGAATGATGATTTTGATATAAAACTTTTATATAAATGATTTTTTTGGATTTTGGACATAGAAAAACTAGGTTTTTTATCTATATAATAGAACTAGAATATTCTCTCTTGTAGAATATTTATTGTTTGATTTAAACTTACATGATTCTTTCCCATTCCACCAAGCATCTAATTTTCCATTCTACTACACCATTTTCTAGTGGGTTGATTCAAGAAATGTAATGATCTCAAATAACTTGATTCTATTGAAAATATTCAAAGGAAGTTTTTATAAACACATTTCCATTTTTATAAGTTAGAATCATTTTATAGACACCCATTTCTTTCTCAACAATGATTCTAAAAAATATGAACATTTTTACATCCTCCCATTTGTTCTTTATAAATGGAATGTTGAACATCCTAGTGAAATAATCAATAAAAGTGATAATGTATCAATATTTATTCCTAAATTTTGGTCTAATCAGTCCAAAAATTATGAATTAATTTGTTCAAGGGTATATGTAAATTAAATGTAAATATTGTTATTGTGTTTACTTACCATTATCCCTTTCTGAAATGTTATTCAAAAATTCTATCACATTCTATTAAATTTTGGAATGTTACTAATAGAATATAATATAGAACTATTATTAATTGTTTTATTCCCATGATACCCAATCCAATGATGCCCTAATTTTTTAATATCCTAAATACTCAATTAACATCTATTAAAATTATCTTCTATATGAAATAGATTGTCGGTCATTATTTTTCATTCGATAACCACGTTACCATGTTCCACACATATGATGATACATAATAGTTTCCTAAATTTCAATTATTTTTAAACATCACAATGTTGGTTCACACTAGGTATTTTATGTTTGAGCTTATCAACAAATTAAACCATCTATTTTTTTGTTTTTTCTTCTAGAAACTCATACAATCCAATTCCTCTGATTTTTAGGTAGATATCAATCGTGAGGGAAAATGCTTCTCCAAAATGACTGTAAACATCTTTCAATATTTTAAAATGTACATGAATATGTGATGAATACTTAATATCAGGAGTCATATCGTTATTAGTTTTTTTAGGGTCGGGTACACTTTAAATACCCTTTCTATAGCATTCATGTTTCATACCACCATAACATTTACACTATAGGAATAGTTTCATTCTAGAGTTATTAAAACTTCTTTAGAAAAGTGACATGGTTGGTCAGATCTTTAACAAACATTCTCTATGTAGGAATAGTAATTTTTCAAATATTGTATTCTAAAATATAATGATTATGTTTTTCGAACTTCCTATATATTATGAAAAATAATCATCTTTAATATGATTTTAGTCATCTTTTTCTTTACCAATTTCATCAAAAAGAATTTTTTCCAATATTAGTAATATTAATGTTCATCAATTACAGAAAACAAGAAGAAAATATCAATCCTATTTCCCCTTTTGAAATAAGATCCTTAATTGTAAAAATATAATAGATTTATATAAAAAATTTTAATTTTAGTTTACTCTCTAAAAAAAACAATTTTAATATGGTTGGGATTTCATTTTTATTGATGTGATATTTTTAACATATTTTTTCTACCCATTATTTGACAAAAATTTTCCATGACGTAACATTGTTAATAAAATATAGTGGAATATTACATTTTATAGTTTTAGATTAAACCTAACTCTTTGAGTGATATTTTCTTATAGATTGAGATGATTAATCAATTTTCTATGAAGATTTGATGTCATTTTCATTCATTTTTCATAATTTAGTTTCATACTAAATTTTTTTAATGAGTTCTAAAAACATCGAATTAATTATCTGCATGTTCCTTATTATGATATTCCACTGTCATTATTTATTAATATACTCTTAGATTGATATTTGGAATCCACAAAATAAACATATATATCTTTTTAAAAAATTAATTCATTCATAAAAATTTTATCCACATTATTTTTCCATCATTATTATTTTGATCATGAGATTGTATTTTTATCTGGACATTCAACAAGATTAAAGTTGAGTTCTATTTCTTTATAAGATTATTATTACCCTTATTCTTATTTAATGGTTTATAGATCATTTTTTTTCTCAAAATTTACAATTAATGGTCTATAAATTTTAAAACATTCTTCACATGAATAATTTTTTTTATTTGAGTTAAATTCATTGTCCACACTCTACGTGCTTCTTCACCATTAATTTAATTTTTTTTACAACTATTATAAATATAATCGAGAAAATGTTTTTTCCTTCCCTTGTCCACAATGGTTATTCTTCGAAAAGATATTTAATTTTCACCAATTTTTACATTGGGGAAAATAAAATCAAAACTCCCAAAACCTCCACAATAAAAACATTTGACCATGTGGTTCCCTCTATAATTTATTATACTAATATGATAGTTATTAAAGATAAGATACATGATATATTAATTTAATTAATAATTTTAATTATCTTCCAAATAACAAAGATTCCCATTCACATAATCCTAGATTATTAAATTTCTCATAAATTCTAAATACATTTCATATTTAATATTTTTTAAAGTTATATATGTTATATAATTTAATAGACCTCATGAATTTTATCAAGTTCATCAATATATAAATCATATATATCATCTAATTATATAATTTTAAAATCAAACTTGTTAGGGATGTTTCAAAAAATTTCTTTACCATAGTAGAATCTTCCCAAACAACTCTATAACCTCTAATGTTGTACACAACATCATTTCATCTGGATAGATACACATCAAAAGTTATTCCATCACATATTGAGATATATTCAATCTCAATTCATTATATTTTAATATTCACCTCATTCACCATGGTATTTTATTCAAATAACAATCATGGTTGGCCCCAATTTACTACATAATTTATATTCCCACACATTCATGAGAATGTTTCCCAGAGAGACATAAGAATAGATTGTTTATCTTTTAAATCAAGTTATATGCTTCTATTATCATGAAACGCCATTTATAAATGACTCTAAATGGTTAGTATATCAATTGTTACAACATCAATAACATTATGGAGAAGTGAAAGATGTTTGGGAATAATTTTTTTAATGATGATGAATATTTCAGTTGATAGTATGAATACCAATTTCATTAAAATAATTAATAAGTTCCATGATATGTTTTTAATAGGTCAAATGGTCCCCTGATAATAATTGAGGTTTTTATGTATCGTTCAACCCCTGAATGTTTGGTTGTGGTGAATCAATGGTTTTATTTTTAAAAATGTAAAAAATTATTAAATTTTACCCCAGTAACATGCTAGACGTATATTACATATAAAATTATTTTAGGATCCCACAAATATGAAAAAGAATAAAAAATTGATTCATGATTGATTGATTGGGTTCGTACTCAATGTGAGAACCTACATAATTTCCATGGTTACTATCATGTGGCCATTGAAATTCAGTATTATTAATAACTGAATAATCTATTGGAGTCTGCTCACATTAATCTCATTTCCTCTCCTAATAGGTATAATTATAATGAATATAATTATATTAAAAAAATACTTACAAAAAAGAATCCAAAAACTGTATATTTTTGAACTCTAATCCAAGAATGTTGCTAACAAAATTATATCTGATTCATCCTTCCTATTAGTGAATATCTGGTGTGCCTTCAGGTAGTAATCATAATCCAATCCACCGTTTCTAAAACTAAACCCTTTACAATCATGGGTTCAGTTAAATTTATCAAAACATAGTGCCTCATAATTCCTTTTCTTGGTAACTTTATCTTTTTTACTCTTTTTAGTAAGCTTAAGTACCATGAGTACGATTCTTCTAATAAAAAAATTGTGTCTGAAACTCTTCTTCAACATGAAACCCAAATATTGTTGGAAACTCACTATGAATCAAACTCTATATCACTAATATATTTCAATAATGTGAATAGTATCATATATGAAGTAATTTTTCACTCTTATTTTTAGGCTTTATATAATGTGGTATGTTTGGTATGAAATTTTCATTTTAGAGATCATTAAATTCAAAAATATGAATATCACAATAATTTTATTTTTTAAAAACACTTATCAACACTTCTAGAATATTTTTTATTCTTATTGAAATATATAATGTTAATAACATTATTCATATTAACATAAACTCAATGATAATACAACTCATAACACATTGTCACATCATCATTGTACAACTGAAAGAATAATATTTAATTGTTTTTGTATACTTTAACGTTCGATCTTTTTGAATCATAAACTATTTAACTCTATACAAAAAATATTTATCTTACTAAATCATAAACACAGAAACTCTATACAGACACCAAAATTATAAAATCATTAAACTTAAATATTGAGAAAATATAAACACTTAAACTCTATAATAATATGAAACATTAACACCGAAACTCTATAGATAAATAAAATTTTAAATTTCGTGATACATTAACATTTTATGACTATAAAACCGTAACTTTTATCATCAATATTTCTAAAACATTGTTTCTTTTGGAAACCTATAGCACTATATGTCTTGATACCTTCCACATTTTAACAAATCTAGAAAATATACAAGGGTTTCTTCTCAAAAAATTTTAAATCTAGAAAACCAAAACTTAAAAACTACTAGAAAATATAAATTAATAACATGTAGGCATCTACAACATTTTACATTGGAAAAACATAAACATCGTATCATTTGTAAAGATATAACTTTTATCATATGTGGAATATTTTCTGTATGATTTTAAATTCTATCCAATAATAAATATTTTTTGATCAAGGAATTAATTTTTTCATAAAATTTTATTTGATTAAAAAATTATATTTGATTATAAATGTTTTTTTGGTTTGATAATATTTATCTAATTACAAACGTCTAAATGATTAGATGTCCGTACGATAATAAAATATATATTTAACTAAAAAATTTCCATTTGATTAAAGAATGTCCATCTTCTTACAATAATCAATATATTTAACAAATGTTTGTTTGATTAGAAAAATTCTTTCTCATTACAAAAGACATCCCAATTCGATAAGGTCCATTTGATTAGAAAAACATCTTCTAATTCAAAAATTTACGCATGATTAGTAAATGTATGCCCGATTTAAAAATACTATCATATTATAAAATATATTATTATTAGTATATCATGTCATATTTGTGTGTTTTAAAACATAAAATTCCATATTTTATTATAACTCAATTTTTAAATTATTTTTCTAAAAAATGTATGTCTAATTCACTACTAATATGATGATGTATTATAATATTTTCAACAAAAATATATCCAAAAACATTTAGTTTGGAAATTCTAAAAAATTTCAATTATATTTTCTTCTACTAATATCATCAGATATCATGACTTCATCAGGATTTTTTTTTATCGTGATAGAGCAACATTTCATTGTCTGACATTGTATGAATATTTCATAACATTTAAAAATATCTACCTTTCAGCATTTTTAACTTTCTTCATCTTGGTAACATTTTTAAGTACTATAAATTATTACTTTCTTTATCTCAAAAACGTTATTAACTCCAATGATTTATATTTATTTTCATATTAGGAACATTCATAACATTAAAACCTTCAAACATTTTTTAGCTTAACAACAATATTAATTTTAATACTTTAAAAACAATTTATCATAGAAACCTTCTTAGCTCCCACACTTTTTTGGATTTATTTTTCTCAAAAAAATTCATAAATTATCATATTTCTATATTCCATCAACCCATAACCATTCATAACTTCAAAATTTTCTAACTTTCTTCATCTCAACATCAATATTAACTTCCATGTATTTTAATAATATTCATCTCAATAACTTTATTACCATTCATATATTATATTTGTATGTATCTAAAAAAATTCTTAACATTCATATATTCTCACTTTCTACATCTCATAAACATTCATAAAACATGTCTTCATATATTTCCTCGTGTCAGTAATATTTATATCTTCTAAATTATCAAAATTAAATCATCTCAATCAAATTATTAACATCCAATGATTCCAAATTTTTCCTCTCAATAAAATTATAAACATCCTTACATTCAAACATTATTCATCTCCATAACTTCGTTAACTTTTATAATATCAATATTTATTCATATCATAAATAATTTATCCTTCTAAAACTTGTAGAATTTGTTATATTCAGAACGATCTGTGATTCTACCTCTCAAAATAATTATTAATTTAAATCCTTATATTATATAATTTTTCTATTAAACTTTTTGAATTTATACATTTGTAAAATATCTTTAATTTCTAATTTTTTAACATTATGTATTTTAATAAAAATATTCATCCCAAGAAACATTATATGAAATATTTTTTAACTTTTATGAAATATTAAATTCCTATTTTAGAAAAATAATAAACAAAATGTAGCTACAAAAAATACATATCATTCATAAGTAAAAAATCATAAATAATATTTAATGATTATTCATGTAGATTATTAAATATATGACTTATAATAGATATTTAATTATTTTCCCTTTTCAAGGAATCCACCTAAATTTTAAAAATCACAAAGTTTTATAGAGTTTTTAGCACATAATATAAAAATGATTCCAAAAACCCTTCAGAGAAAACATCTCTTTATCCAACCTTTAATGGCACACTCATCCATACATATAATATCTATTTCTCTCTTTAATCCTTAATATCTATACCTAAATCATTATGAATATATAATGTATGTATTTTTAATATAATTAATTGATCTCGAGAAAATGAATCGAGTCACCAAAAAATTTTAATCTCAGGAAAAAAAAGTCTAACAAATTTCAATAACATCGATAAACTATTCTATGAAAAAATAATATTGATGAATATAAATGTTTTTCAATGTATAGAATTTATTTTTAACCGGAAAAAATACTGAATAAATGTATTAAATAAAAAGAAAGTATTTTTTTGAGCATAACCATTTCATGTTGTTTTTGGATGATTTTATTTCTAGAATGGTAAAGGATATTGAATTTAATAGTTATAAATATAAAATTCACCTTATTTTTAACTATCACAATGATGAACACTATCACATGAATCTATGATCAATATGTGATGATGTTAACCATTCAGATGATAGTATTTTTTTAGAAAATACAATGTTTTCAAAATATTGGTGATGGATCATGAGGTAGAATTAAATGTAAGAGTCATGTTTATTCATATTGTTGTTTTTTCATTAATAAAATATTGGGAACTTTTTTTCCAATATTTATATCATATGTTTTATGTTAGTATATGTCAATATAAACGTCATTACATATATGAAGTGATATGTGAATCATTTATATCATAATTATTATATAATATCTTTCTATCCAATTGGAAGGTTTGTTTCTATGATTTTATATAATGAAATAATGATTTGTGACATCTAAATTGGTAATATATTTCAAAATTGAAAAATTTAATCTACAATAATTCAATGTAATCCATGTGTATTTTTTTCACTATATTGACTTAGATAACATACATAGTTCATTATAATGAAGAAAAATATGATTCTTATTCTTTGTGGGAGAGTAAAAGAAAAAATAGTGTGCTTAAACTATGTTTTGTCAAAATATATATGGGAATCAAGAGCATAATGAGAAATAGAAGAATTTGTATATATAAAAAATCATTCTTCTCTTACATGCATAATACATAATTTTATATTAGTATTATATAGATTATATAAACACACACTCTAGGATGGTAATATTTTAGTAATATTAGAAACTCAGAATATATTATATTCTATTTTATTGAAATTTGATCAATATCATCCACAATGATTTCATGTATAGTAATCCTCTTAATAATTCTATATATAAAATTTTAATCACAATTTAGGGAATTGATAATAAGAAATTGTGAGCACATATGATCTGTAAGGGAAAACAAGAGATATATGTAGGTATAAAAGTGAGAAAAATGGTATGAAAATATGAGTTCATATTTTGAGAAACAGACCCTACATATCAATGATCAAAATAATTAATAATGGTAAAATGACTCCATATTCATAAGACATCAATCACAAAGAAAAAATATAACATGATCCATGAGAGCATAAAAATCGAAAATGTAATGTAATTTTATTCATAAAAAATCAATGCAAATCATTTCTAGAGTAGTCATGTATTATTATAAATAATATCAATGTGGAAAATTTCCATTATTGAATGACATTCCCTCCTAATTTCACCCCTATCCTACTAAATTGATTTCACTCCCCATTCCAACAATGTAATTTTATACCATGATTACTCTCTGATCTTACCATGTCTATATTATAAGATATATAAATATATACCCAATTAATTTGATGCAGATATATGTCCCACTGATCATGTAATGAAACCCATATTTATGTTTTCAATAAGATCATAAATATTATTCACATAATTACCCATCAAATTAGATGGATAACCTAAAAATTTCATCATTTCATAATCATATGAAAGTAGAAATGTTTAATAATAATTCAATCATCTAATAACCTATAAAAAACTGAGGGTTAAAAAATAACTTCATCATGGTATAACCTTTTTATGGGAAATGGTTTTCATAAGTATTATTCCATCAAAATGGAAAGCAATCACATAATGAATATGAATTGTGTCACATGATCATACACCTTCAAAGAAATTTATAACCCCAATAGATTTCATATTAGTTGGAATATAATTTTGAAATTTCATTTAATGAATTCATGAGGAATGTAACATTTCATTGAGAATAACCATTAAAACCTTAAAAAATAATTAAAATTTATTTAATTTTTTTGGAAAAATATAAATCAGTTTCTAAATCATTCTCATTGAAAAAAACATTTGAAACATATAAATCAAGAATTTAATATAATTAAAACACTTTTTAAAACATAAATCATTTATAAAACCTTTTTATTGAAAATGGCCGTTGAATCTTATTAAATAAAAAAATAATTTAAATAACTATTTACTACCTAATGCATGTTCAAAATACATTTCTGTGAAAACAAATTTAGACAT
Organism: Viscum album; assembly: GCA_963277665.1. Lineage (NCBI taxonomy): Eukaryota > Viridiplantae > Streptophyta > Magnoliopsida > Santalales > Viscaceae > Viscum > Viscum album. Next base: position 65,492,369 of record OY728143.1, read on the forward strand.
ATAAATGATGATTTGAATATCACTAAAACTAATATTGAAAATATAAAACAATTTTAGAATAATTTTCATTGAAAACAATCATTTTATATTATAATGTATGATATGAAAATTAAGGAAAAAATAATTAATACATAAAAAATTTTAGAAATAATATTCACCAGATATAGTTCTTTATAATATAATTGGATCTTTGTAAATAATTAATAAAATTTAGAAAATAAAAAAATTTCAATACCATTTTCATTGAAAATAACCTTTGAAAATTATAAATGATGATTTAAAAATCATTACATGGACTTTTAAAAGATAAAACAATTTAAAATTGTTTTTCAATAAAAAATAAGCAAATATAATTTATTTAATTTAAAATATTTTTTTTAAACATGTTTTTTGAAGATAATTTATTTTTTATCATATAGATAAATGAGGTTGAGTTATCATTTTTTTATTAATTATCAAAATAAAAAAGGGGAAATCATTTGAATACTAGAAGATGTTTCTAATAACCATATGATAATAAATATTACGATAAATATTGATATTTAGACAATGATATTTCATCATAGATGACATAATCATAACAAATACTGAGAAACAATGTGATTATAATATAAAATCCTTTCCACTTTGGTAACTATGAATCATTATCCCCATGATAGAAATTTCAAAAAAATGAAAATTAATCTATCATTACAAAAATAGATTGATTATATTATATATAAAATGGATTTTATATAATACTCATGAAATCATTTAGGTTCCTAAAATATCATATGACATAATGAAGGAAAATTCAGACAAAAAACATAAACCAATTTCTTTTCTCCCTATATGTATGCCTTTTGAAACAGAGATACCAAATTTGATATGTAAACCTCAAATATTTTCAGTATAATAATAATAATATATTATAATGGGATATATATATACCACGAAAAATAAATAATTAATGAATATGGTATGTGTTTCATGGAAGAAAAAATCAAGATGAAAATCCCTTGCAGTGTGAGTAGCATTCTAATTATAAGACCCATAAAATAAAAACATTAATATAAAAATTTATTTTAATTTAATTTGTTACATTGTTGATATTTAATTTTATATGGCATTATATAATCCATATAAATGTTACGAGTGGTGAATATTGAATAGTTTCCTCATAAATATATGTTAGACTACAAATCCCCTAACCATAAGCATTGAATTCCATTATAATCAATAAAACCTATTTTTTTAAAATCTATTTTTAATAAAAGTTTAATATAGTACAATATTCATTTATATAATAGTATATATGGGATTCATATTACATTTTACTACCAGTTTTTAACAATAACATGTTAATGTCACATTAAATGTAATAAACACTTTTTTTAATTTTGTTTCGATTTGTTACGTTTTTCATTTAATGAAATTGATCATGATTTTATAATATCCATAATTATAACCATTAAATTTATATATTATATATTCATTATAAATTTATTTAGAATAACTCTTTTGATTTACTGATATGAAATTAAATAAACCATTCATGGAGATGGTTTGTCATACATATGCATGAACATTATTGTTCATTTTCATGATGGGTTAAAAGAAAAAAAGTAAATGAAATATATTATCCTTCAATATTAATAGTAATTATATATATATATATGATATTTTAATCAATCCCATCCTTTAAAAATTTCATAATATTGTCAATGAATCACATCGCTTCGCGAGTCAATAGTATGCCATAAACAAAAAAGAATTTATTGTATTCATAGAAAATGTAAAGCATAATGTTATTTATAAAATTAAAATTAAGGGATCATGATAATATCATAAAAATAATACATATTATATATAAAAATAATATAAATTTTTATGAAATGTATTTGTATATGGTAATGGAATAACCGATGACATCAGTTCATGGGGAGATAATCCAATGTACACATGAATGATGATTACATAACCCATTTTATAAAAGTAGATATAGGTTTTTCTCGTTACAATAAACATATAAATATCTAGGTACATGGAATTTAATTAGGTTAGTATACAATAATTATATCATTGGAGTTGAATAATGTGGCGAATGAAATAAAATAAAATTAATAATTGAAGAACATCATGTATTCTTTGAGTATTCACCTCAGTTTTTCATTTAATCATTACTAGGATAGATTTATTAACAATATAAATATTATATTATGATAGGAGGTATCTTTTTAGGTTATTTTCAATGGTCTTGTCCAATCCACATATTTTTTAATCAGTGAGGAATAATGGATATGTGGTGGCCTTCAATTAGTGAGGTGAGGGGAATTTTTTTAAATACTCAAATATATTCAATATGTGTAGGTATCCCATTACCCATATGGATAAAAATATATTGAAGGTATTACATGGTCTATATAATACCGCAAAAAAATCATTAACACATAATTATAATGTAATTCCTAATTCATTAAGTTTTCTTAATTTTATCATTATTGGTTTTACCATCATAACTTGTATATTTTTATTTTCCTAGATAATTCATCCAATATGACTAATAATAAAAGGTATTTAATATAAAAATTATACCTAGTGACTTGAAAATTTAAATAAAATTAAATAAATAGTAATCATATGTGTTTGTAAAAATAATTTTAAAAAATTAATGTAATGTACAAAACACTATTTAACCTTAACTAAGTTACTTAATTTTAAATGTTTTCTATAATAAATATGTTAAAAAAGATTTTAATTTATAAAATATTTTAAATTACTGTTATTACAGAAATTTAATCCATTTTTATAAATTAAATTCATATAATTATCATATTTTAAGATATAAATAATTTCACATACGCGATGAGACATAGTTTTTTAAATAGTAATTGTTAAAAAGTTAACAATGTTTTTATATCCAATATCAATATGTAATTTATTCCAATGACATAAATTGTATGAATAGTTGTATAACTAAAATAATTATAATTTAAAACAACATTAACAAATAATTGAAATTTGTATTTAATTTAGGATAGATGATAGTTTTCGATTGAAATTCTGTATTATTCACCATTGGTCAAAAAATTGAATATTTTTACCAAATTCGTATAAAATATCCGTAATATAATTATGATATTGTGATTTAAAAAAAATATTATCATGTAATTTATATAATAGTGGTTGAGAAAAATAAAAATGCATGCGCTATAAAATGGAGATAAAATTGGTATTTATGAAAACATTATTTGATCAATGAAAAAAATTATTTATTCATAATTTTTTATATAAAATAAATAATATAAATTTCAACTAGTTTAATTAATATGTAATATAATAATTTCCTTAAATTCATTAACCAAAAATGATACATTTTATTAATTAATGTATAAGTCATTTATTTTCATAAGAATTGTTTTTTATAAAATGAATTTGTTATTTTGAAATTGTTAATATTTTCATTACTAATTAATTTTTAACAAATAATTAATTATATATATATATTTATAAAGTATGTGATTTCATAATATTCATAATTCCTTTTATAACTTCCTTTCAATCATCTATGTTGCAATAATAAAATTAAATAATATTATTTTAATAATATGGCAAGTTTCATTTAATAGTTGTGTTGTTTGAAATTAAAGAAGTGATCATTGTTTCTTGTATAACATGTTATACTCTATGTTGTGTGTAACGCGATATACTATTGTCATTTATTAGAACATAAGATAAACACAATATTGTTTGTAACAAGAAAATATAAAAAATATTATATTCTACATAAAAATCAAATAATATCATACTGTCACAATATAAAACTCTTAAAATTTATTCTCCCTCAAAATTTGTATCTATTATATATTGTTTAACATTTGAATAATCACATCATTGAAAACCAAATAATTTAAATGAATTAAAAAACATCCTCTAGAATGTACTGTTTGAAAATTAATTGTTATCTAATCTATCTCAAAACTGGATTTCCGCCTTAAAGGGCATTGGCAAGAAGTGAGTATTTCAACATGGATGAAAAGTGTAAATAATTATAGAGGTTGATAGTGATCATTTAGGACATGAAAGATGGTGATATAAATAATGTAATGATTAAATAACCATTAAACATTGTTTCACTAAAATGTTTATTTTTGTCACCAATAATGATGATAATAAGATAAAATTTTCTCTCAATATCCTTTCAATAATTTTGAATATTTTCACAAACAAATACAATTACCTGATTTCATTACATATAATTTTCTTTTTCCATGATAAATTTATTATTCATATGAAAATACATGAAATTTATATGAATTTATCATACCTTAAAAAATAATTGATCATAACATATTAAGAAATAATGCAATGTTATCATCACAAATAATGGTTATAACATATTATATATTATATATAAATCTTTACATGGTGAAATAGTACATTAATCTCAAAATAAATCCTCAATAATCATAAAATAGCATTTAATAAATTGTAAAATGTATTATCCATACAAAATTTTAGAATCTAAACAATGAGGAAGAAGGTGACTAAATTTATAAAAATCACCTTATCATTGACCCCCATAAATATCATAAAGTGTCTATAGATTTTCATGTACCAATCATATAAATACTCTCATCGTGAACTATCTACAAAAATGGTAATAATGTGAATTATGATAGAACCAAAATGAAATAAGGGAATACCTATCATTCATTGAATAAAACAAAATATTATTAAATATATTTCATTTATACAATACCATTTCAAATTCCACTAGTAATAACAAAAAAATATTATAAATCATTTATCACTTCAATTGTCATCAATAACCTTTATTTTACATTTTCTATATAGATCCTCTCTTAATCATGTCATCATTTTTTAAACCTCAGTAACAAATTAAGGGTTACCATTGCCTTAATCATGTGTTTTCAATGAAATATAACATTTCTACTATATCAATTTTCTTGGCTGTTAGAATTATTCAACATACTCTCTAAAACACTAAATGAAAAACATATACTAAACAATCCTTATATGTTTTAGTGTTCAAGAATACCTATATAAAAATAACTCAATCAAACCACTTCCTTATAAATCTATTTAATATGATGTATCATCTTATTTCTTAATTTATATTTAATTTAATATTTCATCCATAGTCTCTTTATGAATAATTTCAAAACAAATACTTGGATAACCATGCCAATTCATTTCAATGATGTTCCCAATATAATATAGAGTTTAAAAATACCAATTATTTTAATATTTAATAAATTATATAGTCAATGATACCTTTTGAAGGACATTTAACTAATCCATATCAAAGATATAAAATTTCATTTTCCATTACAATTAATTTCTTTGGGTCCTCAATTCCCAATCCAAAAACAATTTCTATTTCCTTTTATAAATTCCCTTGAGTGGTTTGTCCCAAATTCATTAAATATAGGGAATTAAATATTTGTTCATTCATGGTCTCCAGTACATGAACTCTCATAGAACTGTATCAATCTATTCATTGCTGAGTCTGAGAGTTTTTTAAGGTGCACATTATTAATCATTATCTATAATAACGTATTTAGAATGATCACAAAATCCATTAAAATAGTTATTATCCCATTTGGATTTTCAAAAGAAAATTTCCCATCACATTCTATGTTTACCTATTTTATTCTAGATTCATCCATTCACTAGAACAAAATATAATGATATGAGAATTATAAATAATAGTGTAAAAACTAATTATCATGTCAAATTACTTGTTGTATATATAAATCATGGAACCGCATTTTTAATATATAACATCATAGGATTATATTATTTAATTCATAGTCATAATATATTTAAATCTTTTATGATGGTACATAATGGGTTTGTTATTTTCTAAATCAACTCCCCTTGTAGTGTCAAATAAAGTGTGAAGTATGTCCCATTGTACTACACTAGTTGTTAATTTAGTCTTTTCAATATAGTGTTTTTAGGGTTGTTACCACTGGGTACATCGATTCCAAATCCACAACCACTTTTTTTCTCTATAAATGGATGTAATCTCCTAGAATAAACTTCATATATTTTTTACAAACTATAAAAGAAATTTTCTAATACATTTATTGGTTATTAGAAATATGGTTAGAGGAATCCATAGAAATATCCTTATAAATTTCCATTGGGAGCTCAAAAATGTATTTCCATCCATGTTTAAAAAGGATAACCAATACCTACCATTGATACCAACTATAGAAACCCATGATTCTCATATAATGATATTATATATTTTTAGATGAGCATTCATTTCATTATGCAAACAAATTCCCTTGTACAGTAATAGTCTAGTTCTATTGGAAACATGTTACATAATCCTCTGCTAAAATGAAATATTTTCAACATCTCCTAAAAATACATAATCATATAGAACTCCTCTTAAGAATACAAATCCTAAAACTTAAATTGTAAAATAGGGAAAGAAATATAAAAAAGGGTGACACCAATTTCAATGAATGGGTTAGATAGGGAGGTTTATAATCAAAACATTAGAATAGTGAAATGATAGCAAGATCGTAACATTTGAAAATCGTACTGTATATAACAAATATAAAAATCATGAATAATGGTATAATGAGTAGTTATTCAAAATACATAAATCATTCGAGAATTAAAAAACATAAGAAATGAGATAATAATGTTCTGAGAAGGTATGCAAATTTTGGAATACACATAAGCATTCAAAATCATTTCTGTATTGGTTAAGGCTCACATCCAATGAAATAATTACAGAAAAAGGCCATTATAGAAGTGATTTCACTACCCATTCTCGCACTATCTTACTAAATAGGTATCACTCCTCGTTCTAGTAATGTATTACTATATGATGTTCATTCCATATTACAACCATTTCCAACTCATGAGATGTGTAAATGTTGATCCAATTCATTAATGGGGTGTATATGTTTCATCTATTACATAATGAAGCCCATATTTATGTGTTTATCAATACCATAAGTATTCATCATATCATAACCCCTGAAATGAAACATGTATCATAAAAATTCCCTCATATAACAACCTCAAGAAAATATTATGGGTTGATAATAATTACATCATATAATAACCAGTTAAAAGAAGATTGTTTCATGGGAATTTCCTCATAGTGTAACCCATTCATAATAAATAGTTTTCAAAATAATCATTACCTCAGAACACAATACACTCATAAGATGAATATGAATGGTATACATGGATAAAATAAATAGTATGGTTTATGTAACACAAACATATGTAATATTTGAAAGAATAATACTATGAAAGATCAGTTAAAATTTTTCTTGATGAAAATATCCATTAAACTTTAAAAATAAAAAATTTTAAAACAAAAATCATTTTGGAAAGTATTTTTTCAAAAATTAATTTTGAAAATGTATGATGGATTATTTTATAATTCATTAAATATATATTAAAAAATAAATTGGTGAATATTTTCTATTGAATATAACTCTTGAAATATTTAAAAAACATTGAAAACCATTAAAATAATTTTTAAAACATAATCTATATGGAAAATACATTTCATTGATGAAATTATTTGAATCATATAATGGATTATTTTAAAAGAATTAAATTCAATTTTTTAAACATAATTTTTTTTAAAATCCATTTCTATGAAAATTATATTTAAAACATATAAAGTATTATGATAATCTTATCTAAATCACATTTGGAAACATAAAAAAATTCATAATATTTTTCCCAGAAAATATCTTCTGAAACTTGGGAAGGAATATTTCAAAATAATTAAAAATGGATTTTATATCATAAAACATTTTCATATTAATTTTATTTTAAAATATCCTTGAAATTCTTAAACGGTGATTTTAACATCATTAAATACAATTCATAAAACATAATCATTTTCACAAATAAAATTCATTGAAAATAAATATTATAAATTATGAATAAGTCATTTTCTATCACTAAAAACACTTTTTAAAATATATATCATTTTCAAAATATATTTCATTTAAAATAACCATTGAAAATGATATTATATTTTTTGAAAATAATAAAAAATCAAACATAAAACATTTTTTAAATAATTTTCATTCAAAATGGTCGTAAAATATAATTTAAAAACATTTTATAAATTTTTTTAAAAAAAATTGGTTTGGAAGAAAACAAATCTTTGACTAAAGAGTAAAATGAAGATGAATTTAAAAAAAATGGTATTATTATTTTTAAAAATAACCGAATAATAGTAAAATTATACCAATAAAATTATTTATCATGTATTATATTATGATATTAAATTTAATGTTAATTTTGGATAGGTATATCATGATATTTCAACATTGGATACATAATAACAAATAATATCTATAATCGATGATGTAGTAATGAAAAACTATTAAAACATTTGAAACAATGAATTATAATCCCCAAGAAGTATATAACATAAAAGAGAACATAATCTATTATGATGAAATATAAATTCATGATATTAATTGTCAATGGTTATATATATAAACTTTGTCAAGTAATATAGGTTCAAAATATAACATTTGTGTTAATGAAGGTAAATTGAGGCTAAAATCCCTTAGCAATTTTATATCTTTTTCACTGTAATCCCATGAAAATAATTCCCTAAAATGGATATGTATGTCCATATATTTTTCATTATAATAAAAATAATATAAAATAATGGGATGTATATACACATTATAATAAAAATGGGTGCTAAATATTACATGTGTCATACGAAAGTAAAATGTGAAATGGAAATAACTTACTTCATGAGTAGATTTTAAATCATAATTCAAATGAAATAATAAAAATATATATACATTAATTATCATGAAAAAATAAACATTAATAATATTTCATGTAATATTATTTTATATACACCACAAAAATAAATAAAATGTTTTTATGGAATAAGTCTCTCAGAAATAAAAGCAAGAATAGAAATCCTCTTACCTTGTGTATTGACTTCTTTTGAACACATTGAAACCTACATTATAAATAATATAATATTTTTATAAAAATTTTAATAAAATGATTTATATTATATTTTTTGTGTTTTTTACGACATTAAATTACCCATTTATTATTAATGTCGTTTTAAAGTCACATTTTGATTAATAATCGCTTTATTTTTTCATAAATAATTATATTTGTTATTTTTTTATTCCTCATAAATGGTTAATGGTTACATAATATTAAGAATTATAAATTTGATATAAATTTCATATATATTAACTATATATTTATTCATTATATTTCATGAAATTTACAGATAATAAGTGAACTACACTGTTTATGGAAACCGTAGGATGTACGTACGCATGAACGTTGATTTTAATTTTCATATTTGGTTGAAGAAAATTCAATTATATGAAATAAAATATAATTTTAGAATAATATTTTTGTAATATAAATCACATATTTCCATTAAACCCATCATTAATATATTCCATGTATATAGTGAATGAAACATGTCACATTGTGAGGCTATAGTCTGATGCACACACAAATTACATTATCTTATTAACATAACAAAAAATCATTATTTTATCTATGATATATTAAATAAATAATCATAATAAAATCATAAATATAAAAACTAACTTATATAAATAATAAAATCTAACATTACAAGCAACCATAATCGGTTTTATTGAGAAAAAAGACATCAGTTTGTGAGGTGATATACAATTGTATACACAAAAAGTGAACTCTAAATCCATTTGATAGAAGTGGAAATGATTTTAATTAATTATATTAACCAAAAATAATCTAAATAAGTGGAATATTTTTATTTTATTATATAAACAGGACAAAATAATTATTAATAAAATGACAGAAACAAGTAAAATATAAAATCTTGTTGACGAACATTTCCTATTCTTCAGGGACTATCATTGGTTTAAATATAATCAAACTCTAGGATGGCTTTAGACCCATAGAAATGAATTTAGGTTGAGGTAAATAAATTTTTTATATGATTAGGGATGTTATTGTGTGATACATTTAGAACTTTTCATGTTAGGAGGAGATAATAATGCATTTCCTTTAACAAGTGATGTGAGTGGTTGTATTATATATACCTGAAAGTATTCAATATTAGGAGTTGTATATTAAAAAAGGGGGAAATAATTATTTCAAGTATAATGAAGGGACTGTTTTGTCGATATAAACCCCCTCCTCTCACAACAAACATATTTAGCATGTTATTTTTTAGTCCTTACGTGTACTCATTTTTACCCCAATATTTTTCATCCAGGTAACTTGAATAATTTTATTTAACAATATAATTTATCATTTAAGAGTAAAATTCAAAGGAATTTATTATATAATATAAACCTACTGATTATAAATAGTAAATATAATTTAAAAATATCATTTTCATGTATATAAATTTAATTAAAATAAACTCATAGAATGTGTGATGCTAAATTTTAAACATAATAATGGTAATTAATTTTATCTATTCTCACAAATAAATATTATCAATATTTAATTTGAACTAATTATATAATATATTTTTTATGATTTCAAATATTTAATCTATCATTATAACTTCCATTCATATAAGTGGATGCAATTAATTTAAAAATAATTTGGTCAATACGATGAGAAATGAAGTGATTTAAAAGAAAATGTTCAAATGGGTACATGGTTTTTACATCCCATTTCAAAATGTAAATGATTTTAATGTAACATATTTTATAAACAAATTTATAATTCAATATATTATATTCAAAACTAAATTTATATTTTTATTTAACATTAATTATAATTTCGTCAAAAAAAATTATTTAATTAAAAGTCGACATTTTCACTATTTATAAAAAGAGAATATTTTTTCTAAAAAGATAAAGAAAATAACCATTTTATAAGTATGACAATAACATTTCATGAATAATGTTAATTTTAATAAATCAAATTTGTAAATGTGAAATGATAATGTTTCAAAATAAGTAGCCATAAAAATTAAAATAACATCTATTTAGATAACATATGGGGTTAAAGCATAAAAGTTGATTTTTTATTATATCTTATAAAAAAAATAAATATGATTAATATTAAATAGTTCATTGAATTTATATTTCATAAATTTGATTAAAATAATTCATAAATTGATTTTTGAATAATTTATTTATAAAAGATGCATCTATTGGAATAACAAATATAGTTGTATAAAATGAATTCCTTCATATTAAAATGGTGTTTATTTCATTTCTATTTAACTATCCAGAAAATAATTCACTTGATGTATACATTCTTAAACCATATAACATTAATTATTACAGAATCCTATTTATACTCATAATCCTAATCATTGTGTAAAAAATATCGTATTAAATAATAATAATTTAATAATATGATATGTTTCATTTAAACATAATGTTTCATGTGACATAAGTTAAACACAATTTTTCTATTAAAAAATATATTAGTAGTGTTTCATGTAATATAATAATAACTCCTTCTTCTGTTTAATGAAATATAATGATGATATTAAATTTTTTTTTTTTTTGAAAATCATAAATTTCATTTTAAAAAGTACATTTCCCAAAATATTAGGTTGTCAATGAAGACTCATATGTTTTTATAAATGACATTCAAATAACATCAAGGATAATTCATTAAGTGTATTTGAGAAACCCAACAACAGTATAGGGGTAACTATGTCTCAATAACGTTCGATGAACCCTCTTGTTGGGACTGTGGTGATGATATTTTTCCAAGGAAAAGAGTATAGATAAAAATGTTCAATATATTTTAAATCATACGACTGAAAAACTGGAAAAATCAATTCATGAAGATTAATAATGGGATTACATACACATTGAGTTGGTTGTGTAGCACCCTAATATTCTAATGTAATATATTTTAATTTCATATGGTGTACGACATGAAATACTATTATTTAGCAGGAATATAGTGTCTCAAAACATGAAGATACAATGATTATTTTAAATAAAAATATTATATGACATGTAATGTATGAAACATTGATTTATCATGTGATACATTCATTAACATATTTATATGGTAGTTTTTTTATACACAATACTGAGATTCACCAAACAAAAAAAATAACAAGTTAATATTATTTAATATAGTGTGATAAAACATTTCAATTAAATTTATGTTAATAAATGTTATTAACTATAATGACCTGGCCTTAAAACATTGCATAATCTTGAATTAAATGAATAATTCACATCGAGGAACTTTTTAGGAAAAGGGTTTTAGACAATTAATCCATAACTATTACATCTCAAAATATTACAAAGTAGACACTCCTTCTCGTTTTCCATATTTTTTCACAAAATAAAAACTCATGAAAAAATAGCCATGTCTAATTCCATGTTCTAGACATTATGATTTTTCCTTGATCCCATCCTTGACCCTATTCTCCTTTATGTCCTATCAAAAACATTTCAAAACTTGCGATGAGAATAAAAAGCTCAGTAAGGGATACACAAAGAAGACAAAATGTTAGTTTTCAAAACAACAAGTAAACCATTAATACTTAATCATAAGTAATTCTTTTCATCTTTTTTAATCAGTAAATACTCTTTACTGAATAAAAGATAATTACATACCCTTTTGTAATGAAAATATTACCATAAAACCCATACAAAAAAACACATAACATATAAAGATTACTTGGGACATAAACATACTTAAAATGAATAACCATACGGTTAACTTCCATACCCATCACTAAATGGAATATCCATACGACCGACTTCCATACCCATCACTAAATGGTATAGCCATACGTCCGACTTCTATACCCAATGAATTGGAGGTTATAACATAACCACCCATACTGGGTTATCACGACACCACCCGTCATTTGGTTTATCACATAACCACCAGTCAACTGTCCAAGTACCATTATAAAATCATAACACATACATCCAATATCAAGGAAAGATAACATTTCCACATTTCAATCACAATATATCAATTAAATATATTGACATAAAAAATCCATTATCAAAACCATTTTCAATACCAAAATACATAATAGAGTATATGGTATTTAGTTTTTCTTTTAAAAACATTATGACTTGTTATGGAAGAAAAAATCATGTAATACTCACGGTGGAGGAAAGGTCGTTGTCACCGCGTACGTTAAAAGAAACATTCCTTTTTGTCATTTAGTAAAATTCTTCGTAGAAAAATATCCCCTTTGGATGAAATGAAAATTCAAAAGGTTCTTATACAGCGTATAAATGAAATTCTTTTATTAATATAAAATATTGCACAATGAATGGAGATTGAGCCGAAGTCCTTTACAAATATAGTATCCTTATATTAAGGATAAATCAACTGCATAATCATGTCTGAAAAAGATAAATACACCCAATATAAGTGGATATTAAGTGTAAAACAATCATTGTTCATTCACACATATTTATAGAATTACATAATCAAGAAGTAGAGGTTTAACCCAAAGAATTGAAATTGGATTAAGAAGTTCCCTTACAAAAATTCGACAGCTTCACGACGTCACATTAAAATTCAGAAAAAGGAGTTGATGAGATTAAAAATGGTATCTCATCACATGGAAATAAAATTTACATCAATAAATATATAGAAGAACGTATCCCAACATAATAATATTTAAATTAAAATACATAACAAAAAGGATTCTTTTAAAAATAAGAGGGTGAAAGGTTCCCTTGCTGATTTGGTAAATTATGAAACTAACATCATATGAAAGAATGTCCATATAAAGTAGATGAAAATACCCATAAATGAATGTATATTACAGAAACAGTAGAATCATGGTCAGTACATACACCACTCAAAGGAGATAGTGACAAATGTATCATGAATCTCATGGGAATAAAAAGTGTGTATAAAACCCCTTACCTCGTTGTAATAAATCGAGTCACATGACCAAAATATAATAAGCACCAAATGAATCCTAGAATTCCGTGAATATAAATAGAATCATGTTAATTTATATCAAATTTATGTACACAATACACCACATACAATAAATAAATGGTGAACAATAGAAATCTCGTGGAATTAAAAGTGAGATAATAAATCTCATTTCCACGTGTCCTACTTGACACACTCGTATGTTCCTTGTTCTTCATGAATGATAAACATAAATTAATTTCTATGTGATTAATAATATTTTTCAAGTTTATTATTCCTTTTATATCACTTATTGCCTTTCTATAACAATTATTTTATTATTTGAGTTCATAATGGACATTTTTTCGATGTTCGGAACTTGAGTCAAAAATGAACTTTTTATAAATATAAATTGTCCATGTGGACAAGAGTCAATTATCTCCCGAATAATATTCATCATATATCTGTCATATATATCATATATATCCATTATATATATGTATGTATAATAGTACATAACATTTGTAGATAAGAAATGAAATTTATCGTTCATGGAGATGGTAATCCATACGTACGCATGAACGCTACATTCAATTCTATTTCATAAATTAATGAAATGAAAACGTAGTGATTGAAATGTATATTATAATATCATTATAATATTTATTTCATATATGTTACATGGGTTCATAAATTAAATCCTTTATGCGCATCACATATGGCATGAATGATTCATATCACTTTGACGGGGCTGCAGTCCGCACTACCTAAAATTAAATTATCATGTTTACCCATTATGGAATCCATAATGGTATGCCATAAATGAAAAATACATAAAAATAAGGATAACATAAAAAAAATAAATCATATATAAATAAAATGACATATTAATTTCCACCATGAGAGGCGGTAGGAGATAATTTAACAATCATCGTTTCTTGAGGCAGTAGTTCACTGTCCACAAAAGCAGTATGTATTTCACCAATTAGATGGAGGTGTGCGTAAGTGTATCTCTAATCCTTCTCATAAAAAAATCCTTGTATATTGAAGATACTGGTGTTGTTACAAAATAATGTAATAAAAATATTTTAGGTGTTTGGAGAAGCAAAATAAAACAAAAGAATATAAGAGAAGACATTACTGTTATATCAAGTAACTCCCACTAGTTTGAACCAAAAGGGTTTCTTGAAGTGATTTCTGCCTACATTAAGGCTTCTAAGATGAAGAGAAGTATATTGGGAGCTTATTTTAGTAGTGTTTTGACGAGACAGAGGGCTTGAGAATTGAGATAAAGGGGTAGGAAGTGGGGACTTTTTATAAGGGAGAGGAGGGGCTATTTTGGAAAGCTTGAAAATATTATTTTATAATATAATGATTTTCGGTTTATAAAGGTCAAAAAATCATTAAATCAAATATATGGTGTCCCATATTTGAAATAAAATCATCCAATAAGAATTGGACAAGTGGTGGATATTATTGTAAACTTTATCTTCTCATTTTTTTAAATCATTCATTAATGACGTAAACACTGCATCATCATTGTGTCATTTATAATTTTATTTATTTGATGTCTAAAAATTATACAAAAATTACCATGATGTAGGAAATATTTTTATCAATTTAAATAATACTTATAGTCAAAATTATAACTTATAAAACCCCATGTAAAAATTGTTTTAGTAAAACAATACATGTTTGTGACATTTTTTTTACTTTAATTAAAAAGTTATTAATGTTATTATCATACCCATGTGGCTCCATTTGGACCCCAAATTGACCCATGGATTTTCTCGGTCATCCATGACTCATAAAATTAGTTGAGAACATGTTTCAAGGTATTTTTATATTTTTATAATATTAATTTTACCTTAAATTTCTTTAATTTCCTATAATCGCATTTAATAAAATCCAAAAGTTATTAATCACCAAAAATAATTTTCATCCCATTGATCAAAATTTTAATTACTAATGAAAACCATGTAAATCATATTTTTTATATTCAATTTACAGAACCTGTAAATTTTGATTTGAATGAAAAATTCAATTTTTAACTACTACTTAGTGGTTTCAGTATTCATCAAAAATTGATATTTTTCATAAAAATACCAAAAATTCACCCTAAGCTATATGTTTTATTCCAAATACAAAAATGATGTCCATTTTACCAAATTAAAAACATATAAGTTTCATTAAAATTTTTATGATTAATTCCCATTGTCAAAAAAATAGTGTGTTTTAATAAACAATATCTATGAAAATATTGACACTTGTTTATGTCCAATTTCAAAGTAAAATTAATTTCAATGACCACCATTGGATTAAATGGGTAAAATATATTTTAATTACACATCAATACCAATTAAAAATATATTATAACCATATAAATAAATATTATTAATAGGATGTCTTGAATTAAAATTCATCATTTTTCACTATTCATTAAAAAAAATGAACTTTATCGGAAAAAATAACCAAAATTTACACAATGTAAATTTTGATGTCCCGATTCTAAAGTAGGATTTAGTTTTTTAATATATAACCTAAAATTTAACAAAAAAGTAGATTTAAAAAGGGTTCTCTATCACAAGGCGGTTAATAGACCTTTTAGATAATATTAGAATATTTATGCTTAAAAATGGATTCATTTGCATTTTAAGCCTCTGTCATTTATTTAGTAATTGTTAAAATATTTAAAAACATATATAATCATTTTATAGTTAGTTATATTCCTTCTCTCCATTAAACGGGCTAGGAGTTAACTACCATTTACAATAATATTATTATATTATTAGTGTTCAACGTAAGATTTCAAAGAAAGTCGTTGTTGTGTATTGGGTATTCCCTCGAACATATCATCCCCATTAAATTAATATTAATATTTTATTCACAAATTTAATAAATATGAAAATTTCATACTCTTTATTTACCTGGGATGTTACATCCTTCCCCCCTTTTTGGAATTACGTCCTTGCAATTATAAAATTGGGCCCGAAGACATCATTAAAATCCCCACATCGGAGAAGGAGTCTATAAAACTATCACTTTAAAAGAAATAAATAGATGTACAAAGGTCACCTGAGATAACCCAATAATGTATTCTATGAAAACATGTATATGAAGGAGAAACTAAGTTTCATGTTCTGATGGAAAGTGATAGAAAACATGATTAAGAGGAAGTTAAAAACAATAAAACCACAAAAATTGTGAGGGGTTAAACGGTCATTGGTTTCCCAGTAAGAAAATAAAATGGAAAACATTTTTGTATTGATGTTCTTTTCATAGTTTTGGAGAATTTATTTGTGAGATTCAAAAATAAGATAAGGAAACCTACTTACATGTCATGTAAACATGCATGTTTTACTACATTTCTAACAAAAAATCATATTTACTCCAAATGATGAGTATTCACAATGACTTATTCACATTAAAAGATCCATAATCAGCTTCGAGAGAATAATCTAATCCACAAAAGATAAACTAAATATTTCCCATGTCTTTAGACCTTTACCAAAACCAAAATGGTTAGTACAAGATCATACAATCCCCGAAAAGGATAATATTTTTCAAAAATAAAAACTACTATTAATCTCTAAAATTTGTCAAACAATACCCAATGTTCAAAAAAAGACCATTCAATACAAAATTTCCCTAAAAATTCTTCAAATTAAACCAACAAAATATTGAATCCCAAATCACTGAAGAATTTAATCACATAGTCTTCCAAGATAAATCATATCATTTATCTCCAAATACCATCAGTTACTCTTAAAGTCTCATATTGAAAATTAATAAACCTAATCACATATCCTCCATAATATGTTAATCATTTCCATAGATAACCCAAAATCATCTTATTATTGACTCATAAAATCATCTAACTAAAGATAATTAGTCATACTAACCAGGAACATCATGTAGTTCATTGGTTGGCAATAAATACCAGTCACACATTGGTTGTGGGTTCGATTCCCGCAACTTTGTCCGACGTGACAGGTTTTCACATGGTCTACATGTTGTCCCTTTTTAAAAAAGAATATAATTTGATAACATTCCCCAAAAAATAGATAAATTCATTAAAATTTTCCATTACATATTTTAACCACAAAGGTAATCTGATAACTTTCATTTTGCATCCCAAAATGTATTAGTCAGTAATTGTCTCAAATTCAAGGATCATATAAACCCAAATGGTTATTTATATCTATATCCACAAAAGGAAAGATAATTATTCATTGAATAAAATTTTCATTTGTCAAACATCAGGTTTTCACATACTATAAAAAGTATTCTAATGTAATCCCATCATCAAAACAGCCTTAATACTTGTAAGAATTTCACCATCCTAAAATTTACCATAACTCTTGAATCACTTATATGTTGACTTCTTACTCATTCAACATTCTTTATGATCCATTAACCATTCCTTTACAACTTATTCTGAAATACGTCCTTCCTACAAACAAAAGAATGTATCATATCCTATGATTCAATAATATGAAAACATATGTTAAGAAATAATCCATACCATTCATTGGTCATTGCCAGTTTCTTCATCCACAATCAGAATGGAATTTGGTATTTGTAAACAAATATTCGTACGATATTGGTGATCCCATTCCCAAAACATATCCGTAGGAAAATTTGTTTCATAATAACCATGAACACCACATTTAAAACATTTAATTGATCCCTCGTAAGGAACTTCATTCCCTTTCCTAGAGTCAACTAGATGCTTCCTTTTTCCATGGTAGGTTCTTGATTTATGACCTTCATTTCCACATCTATAGCATCTTTTTGTCCCTTTGAAACATTTTCCTAGGTGTTTCATTTTACATATTTGACACATAGGTTTTTGAACAAACTAACCATTATGATTATTACCTAAACTTTCATAGGGATTTGTTTCTCGCATATATGATGCCCTATAAAAATAACTAAGGTTCAAGTGTTCAATCATGGCATTAGATATTTGGTTTAGAATAACCACAAGAGTTCTCATTGTAGCTCCCACATCATTCCATTGATCGTTCAGAAAACTGTCACACTTTTCTTCACATCCACTTTTACTTTGGTGCCTGCTAGATCCTACCATTTACTAAAACCAAAAAAGTCATTGTTGGTATATCAGTAAAATTATCATATAATATCTTCTGATGAGGGTAAATACTAAGATATAATTATTTGTATTATCTTAAACTCATTTACTTTGTCTATATAAAAAAACTAGTACTCTTTCTGAAATCCAAACCATTATGGTAATGAAACTTATGCTTAAATAATACCCTAACCTCTAAAGTTATCTACAATGACCATTGATATCAACTATAAGGACATGACCTTAAAACATTACATAATCATGAATTTAATGAATAATTCACATTGAGGATCTTTTCAGGTATAGAGTTTTAGAGAATTAGGCTATAACGATTACATCTCAAAAGATTACAAACTAGACACTCTTACTCAGTTTCCATATTTTTTCACAAAATAAAAACTCTTGAAAAAAATAGCCATGTCTACGTCCAAGTTTTAGAGAACATGACATTTCCTTGATCTCATACTTGAAACTATTCTTATTTAAGTCCTGTGAAAAACATTTCAAAACATGGGATGAGTATAAAAAGCTCAGTAATGGATACACAAAAAAGAAAAAATGTTAGTTTTTAAAAACAACAACTAAACCATGAATACTTAATCATATGTAATATTTTTCAACTTATAACGTAGTAAATACTATTCACATAATAAAATATCGTTACTTACCCTTTTGTAACCAAAATATTACCATAAAACCCATATAAAAAGACACCTAACATATAAATGTTACTTAGGAAATAAACATAAATAAATGGAATAACCATATGTTCGACTTTCATACCCATCACTAAATTGAATATCCATACGGCCGACTTCCATACCCATCAGAAAATGGAATAGTCGTACGACCAACTTCCATACACAATGAATTGGAGGTTATAACGTAACCACCCACCCTAGTTTATCATTGCAGCACCCATCATTTGGTTTATCACATAACCACCCATAAAATGTCCATGTACCATTATAAATTCATAACACATACAACAAAAATAAAGGAAAGAAAACATTTCCACATTTAAATCACAATATATCTCTTCATTATATTGAAGTAACAAATCTGTTATCAAACCCGTTTTCAATACCAAAATTCATAATAGAGTATATGGTAGTTATTTTTCCTTTTAAAAGCATTACGGTTTGTTAAGGAAGCCAAAGATCAAGTAATAATCACGGCGGAGGAAAGGTCGTTGCCACCGTGTATGTTAAAAGAAACATTCCGTTTTGTCGTTTAGTAAAATGCTTCATAGAAAAAGAATCACTTTGAATGAAATGAAAATTCAAAGGTGTATATACATCATATAAAATAAATACTTGTATTAAAAAAAATATTCTTCAATGAAAGGAGACTGAAACGAAGTCCCTTACATAGACATTATCCTTAGATTTAGTATAAATCAATTGCCTAATCATGCGTGAAAAATATAAATACAACCAATTTAAGTGGATATTAAGTGTAAAACAATCATAGTTAATTCACACATATTAATATCATGTCATAATCAAGGAGTATAGGTTTAACTCAAATAATTGAAATTGGGTTAAGTAGTTCCCTTACAATAATTCGACAACCAAACGACGTCACATTAAAATTCAGAAAATGAGTTGATGAGAGAGAAAATTCTATATCATCAATCAGACATAACATTTACATCAATAATGATTTAAAAGGACATATCCCAGCATAATAATATGTAAATAAAAAGACATAACAAAAAAAGTCTTTTAAAAAGAAAAGGGAAAAAGGTTCCTTTACCTATTTGGTAACTTACGAAACATACATCATATGAAATAAAGACCATAAAATGTTGATGTAAATACCCATAAAAGAAATTTCATTATACAAATAGTATAATCATGGGAAATACATACACCACTGAACGAAGATAGTGACAAATATAGCATGAATATCACAGGAATAAAAAGTGAGATAAAAACCCCTTACCTCATTGTAATAAATCGAGTCGTATGAACAAATGATAATAATCACCAAATTAATCACAGAATATCATTAATATAAATATAATGATGATAATATATATCAAATGACAGTACACAATACACTATATGCAATAAATAAGTGGTGAACAATAGAAATCTCACGAAATTAAAAGTGAGATAAGAAATTCCATTACCACATGTCCGACTTGACTTGCTCGTATGTTCCTTGTTATTCCTGAATGATAAAAATAAATTAATTTCTACTTGATTAATAATATTTTTCAATTTCATTATTCCTTATAATGACTTATGACATTTCTATAACAATTATTAAATTATTTGAGATTTTAATGGACATTTTGTCAATGTTCGTAACTTGAGTAAAAATGAATTTGTTATAATTATAAATTGCCCATGTGGACAAGAGTCCATTATCTCTAGAATGATATTCATCATTTAGATGTCATCTTTATCATATATATCCAGTATATATATATATATGTATTTATAATTTTACATAACATTTGGAGATAATAAATGAAATTCATCGTTCATGGAGATGGCAAGCCGTATGTACGCATGAACACTACATTTATTTCTATTTCATATTTTAATGAAATGAAAGCATAGTGATTCATAGGTATATTATAATTTCAGAATAATATTTATTTCATATATGTTACATATTTTCATTAATTATATCCTTTATATGATCCATGAATGGCATGAACGAGTCATATCACATTGAGGGGGTGGTAGTCCGCACTTCCTAAATTATAATTATCACGTTTAACCTTTATGGAAACCATAATGGTATTCCATAAATGAAAAATAAAGATGAATGAGGAAAACATAAAAACAATAGTTATCATATATAAATACATTAAATCATAATGGCCACCCTGAGAGGCAGTATGAGATAATTGAACAATAATCGTTTCATGATATAGTAGTTCGTCATCCACAGAAACAGTATGTTCTTCACCCACTAGATGGTGGTGTGTGTATGTGTATCTGGATTCCTTCTCATAAAAACATCCTATTATAATGAAGATATTGGTGTTTTTAAAAAATAAAAGGAATTAAAATAGTTTAGGGGTTTGGAGAAACATAATAAAACAAAAGAACATAAGAGAAGACATTACCTTTAAATCGGGTAACTCCCTATGGTTTGAAACAAAAGGGTTACTTGAAGTGATTTCTGCCGACGTTAAGGCCTCTAGAATGAAGATATAGATCTTGGGAGATTATATAAGTAGAGTTTAGATGAGCCAAAGGGATTGAGAAGTGTATTAAAGGGGTAAGATGTGGGGTATTTTTATAAGGGAGAGGAGGGACTCTTTTGGAATGCGTGAAAATGTTATTTTATTATATAATTCATTTCAATTTATAAAGGTCCAAAAACAATTATAGTCAAATATAACGTGTCCCACATTCAAAATTAAATCATACAATAATAATTGGACAAGTTCTGGATATTATTTTAGATGTTATCTACTTATTTATTTTAATCATTCACTAATCATGTAAACACTACATCCTCATTGTGTCACAAATAATTTTTTTATATGATGTCTAAAGATTATAAAAAAATTACCATGATGTATGAAATCTTCTTATATATATAATGAATATTTTTAGTCAATAAGATAACTTATATAACCCTATGTAATTATTTTTTTGGTAAAACAACAGATGTTTGTGACATTTTTATTTTTACTTTAAATAAAAATTTATAAATGTCATTATCATAACCATGGCGCACCATTGGTCCCCCAAATTGATACATGGATTGTATTGATCAACCATGACTCATAAAATAATTTTAGGACATGTTTCAAGGTATTTTTAAATTTTTTAATTTTATTTTTACCTTAACATTCCCTAATTACATTTAATCACGGTTAATAAAACTTAAAAGTTACTATTCACCAAAAATTATTTTCATCCCATTGACCACATTTGACTTACTAATGAAAACCATGTATGTCGAATTTTTAAAATTCAATTCACAGAAGTGGTAAAATTTCATTTAAACAAAAAATTTAGTTTGTAACTACTACTATGTTGTTTCACTATTCATAAAAAATTGATGTCTTTCAGAAAAATACAAAAAAATGACCCTAAGCTATATTTGATATTACGAATTCAAAAATGATGTCCATTTTACCAAATTCAAACCAAATAAGTTGCTTTAATTAATTTTATAATTAATTCCTGTTGTCAAAACAAATAGTGTGTTTTAAGATACAATATCTATCAAAAGATTGACACTTTTTTATGTCCAATTTTAATGTGAAATTAATTACAATGACCATCATTGGATTAAATAGTAAAAATATATTTTAATTATAGTGTAAACCCAATTAAAAATTTAATCTAATCATATAAATAATTTATATTAAATGGATGTTTTGAATTAAAATACAGAATTTTCACTATTCATTAAAAAAATTAACTTTATCGGACAAAAATAAAAAAAAATTACACAAAGTAAATTTTTATGTCACAATTCTAAAGAAGGATTTTATTTTCTCAAATATAACCTTTAAAATTATCAAAAAGTATATTTAAAAATGGTTTTTCATCATAAGGCGGTTAATCAACAATTTAAATAATATTAGAATATTTATGCTTAAAATTGGACAAATTCTCATTTTAAGCCTCTGTTATTAATTGGGTAATTGTTAAAATATTTAACAAACATATATAATCATTTTGTAGTTAGTTCTTTTCATTCATTCCATTACAACGGCTAGGAATTAATTACAATTTAAAATAATGTTATTATATTATTAGTGTGCAACGTAAGATTTCAAAAAACTCAATTTTGCATATTGGGTATGCCATCGAACATATCATCCCCTTTAAATTATTATTAATATTTTATCCACTAATTTTTATAAATATGAAAATTTCAGATACATCATTTATCTGGGATGTTACATTAACAGACTTATGAAGATACATGGTTAAATACATTGGTTAAAAATTAATTAGAAATGAATATAATATACATTTCAATATGAAGGAAATGTTTTTATAAAATATTATTTATATACTCACAATGATATTCGAACCTAAAAAACAAATTAATTAAAAATGTGAGTTATATTACTATAATCAATATAATATATATTAAATAATATATATCTGACATTATTCCAATAAATTTTATAATCATAATTTAAGAACAAACAAGATATTATGCATAAAAATAAAAAAAATTAAAGAAGTTTTACAGTCTTGCAATGGTGAACCATTTTTAAATATAAATGTTCACAATTTAATGACATAAAAACAAATTATAATCATTTTTCATGGATAAAAAAATTATGTTAGGGTGACGTTTTGGTATTTTTGATAATATTACTTTTTTAATTAATTATGAAAAATAATGAGTTTTAATTAAATTATTTTTGATTAATTTATTTATAAGGATAAATTATATTTCAAATTTGGTTTAATGTTATAATATATCAATTTTAAATAAAAAAATATAATTTATGTCATTGGAATCATTTTTACTTTGAAATTGGATATCAAATCATTACTAAATGTGGAACATTTATACATTAAAAATCATCTTTGTTTTCTCACCTATTAGATTAATTTGTTATTAATTTCAGCCACTTCAATGATTTTATTTAGGAAAAAAGGATTCCATATCTAGATACATAATAATTTATATTTTATAATGAGATCAATTTTTTTGACCAAAACATTTAGTGAATGTAATTAAAAATAATTAAAGTGATTAAGATAAATGTTTTCTTGATAAGGGACTGATCAATAAATAAAATGGACAAAATAAGCTAGAATTTTGTCACAAATCCAAGGTAGTGAAATATTTATACAATATAAAAAAATATAATGTTTTATTATTATTGGAGTGATATGACATGGAAAAAATAGGGGTGGAATTATTATTTAATAATTTTACAAGTGATCCATTCCTCCGCTATAAAAAGAACTAAACCCTCCATCATTTTCACACATCTCTATCAAATTGTTTCATAAAAACATAACATTAAAAGGTCCAATAAATACCTATCCTAATCTTAAAATCCTAAATTTTTATATAAATCCATCCATGGAAGCCATTTTGTATAATCCCATTTTGTACAAGGAAATTATTTATAAATCAATAACTTTTATTTTGTACAAATATTTGATAAATCACATTGTAAATAAATTATATTGATTATCATATATGCTAGAGAAATCATGGACGTGGTTAAAATTGGTGGGACCCAGTTATAGGTATACCCTCAATACATCAGTAGTCTCATGAGATGAATCAGTTGTCAAAATCATATGGATTTTTACTCTATATGTTACAACCCATCTTATTAAAGGACTTAATAACAAATTTATCATGTAACTAGGAAACCTAGCATCTATTAATTATTAATTTACTACATTAAGATTCTATAATTATGTACCCATGATAAATATTCATTCAAATTATCAATGGATGAATATTATTATTATTATATTGATTAAATGTCGTGAGATTCTGTTCTTTTCCTTACTATAGTGATTATGGGTAATAGATTTATTTAAAATAAATGAATATTGAGTTATTTATCTTTCAATGTTTTGTAATATAATCAAATAATAATTAAATCTGTTATACTATATCCCTCAATAATAATTTTTTCCAAAACTTTTTTTCCCATCCTTGGTAAATGAAGTTTTATTGTTCGAATGACTTTCAAGGATTCTGTATAATTTATATTTTTTATGTTCTATTTATTAAATTATTTTCCAAATGTATAATGGTTATCAATTATGTAATTGGTCCTTCTAAAATATTTACACAGATAAGTGCTTTGGGATTTTTTTCCTTGTAATCATACTAATGAAATAAATTAATCCATTTGATCCAAGATTCTAGGGATTGGTAAATATAGTTAGTATAAAAGGTTGTTTAGTAGAAAACATAGAAACTATTTATACGAAACATAAATAATTGAACACAATAATAAGAAAAATTATTAGGATTAGTATAGATAAAAAACCAATAATTTAGGTAAGTTATATATTGTGTGGTTCATTATAACAATATATTCATGTCTAGATACTTCAAGTTGTTCTGGTTCAGAAAAATAAGTACCTTAGGGTAATATGTCACGACCCGTCCTCGGGGCCCGTGTCGTGACTACCCCAAGCCCGCCTTCCATAGGCCAGGGGCTGGCGACTAGCACCAAAGGCGTAAATCCCGATAACTGGGAAGGCATTGCCTTTATAAAAGTAACAAAACACCACAGAGTACAAGTGGAAGTAAAACACTAAGTACAAAAAGAAGTGCTGAAAAGTAAATGGGACAGAATACAAACCCAAAAGAAAGTAAAACTACAACTGAACAAAGTTCAACAGAAAAAGACAACAGCTGGAGGGACGGAAGCGGCTCCTGGGTCGTCCTCCTCGGATCTACCTGAAGGGTAGGTATAGATGGCGCAGCTCCTGGATCGTCCACCACGAATCCTACCTGAAGGGTGGGTACAGATAGCCTCCACAGTGCTCTCGTCCGTCAACCTCCTCCGAGTGTCGTCTCGCCGTGAAGTCCACCTCCGGACACTGACTTGCCGTGTAGTCCACCTCCGGGTACCGTCCAGTCCTCGAACACTCGGCCTCCGTCAGCACTGCCAGTCGTCTACAACCAACACAACGAGGTGCGGGCATAGCCCGTGCAGGGGTGAGTATAACGATATTCAGTAGGGACCCCGAGACCCTCAAGGTCTCACTAAATTCAACAAGGATAACCACAAAGAAGATCTCAACAGATAACCTCTACTTAGGTCTATGCCCATACATAAACCTAAGTTATCAAATAACCCATCTCAATCATGAGGAAACACAAGGATCATGAGATCAACGGATAACCACTACCCAGGTATATTCCCATACATATACCTAAGTTATCAAGTAACCCATCTCAATCATGAGGAAACACAAAGGTCAAAAGTCTCAGCTCAAACCAGGATTTTCATTATCGAAACCGTAACTACTGACGAGCTCCGTCTCTAGAGTGTACAGTGGTCCTGTCACGACTCCGAGGTACTGCTCACTAACCTAAGACTGCTGAGGTACTCCTCCTATCGAGTACCGCGGGCCAGCCACCCAAACACAGTAGTGCTTCCCGCCGAGGTATGTCACCAAAACACAGTAGTGCAGACCCCCTAGTAGCCTGCTGAGGTACTCTCCGGACGAGTACCGCGGGTCTGCACTATCACACAGGTAGTGCTCCGTCCACCATGGGTCTTCACCCAAACAAAGTAGTGCTCCGTCCACTGGGCTAGTCGACTCACTCCAAGTCGAGTCGGTTAAGCAGTCGTCAGGTCTCAGTCGGCTACACGGTCTTCGTACTCCGCACGCTCGACTCTGGGAGGGTCCGCTCCACGAGCTGCAAGTCGATACTCCAAGTATCTCAAGGTCCCACGAAGAAGTAACTCAAAGGACCGCCTCGTCACAGGGGTCTCAACGCAACAGACGGCGCGTCGATCGGACGCCCGGTCTGTGAGTTATTAGCCTTTTCGTCCCAGGGGCCCGGTTGGTATCGTGAGCGAACCAAACCCAGCAGGATCTCAACTATACCCCGAGATCTCATAGGTTATACTCATAGGGTCCGTTTCTCAACGTGATCGTCAACGCCGCTGACGGTTCGTCAAACGGACGTCCTGTCTGAAAGATATCAGTTTTTCCGTTCGAGGGGCCCGGTTGGATTTCGGGTGCGATCCAACCCGGCCACTACCAACTGTATCCAAAACTCGGGCGAAGGATGCCAAAAGTTTCGGATCCTCAACAGGAACTCAACGCAACAGACGGCGCGTCAATCGGACGCCCGGTCTGAGAGTTATTGGTTTTTTCGTCCCAGGGGCCCGGTTGGTTTTTAAGTAAAAACCGACTCGACCGTACTCCACTTGCGTTCAAACTTCGGGCGGAGTGAGCCAAAAGATCTGTCTCACTAAGAGGAAACTAACAAAGCTGACGGCACGCCAATCGGACGTCCGTAGCTCAAGATATGAGCGTTTCCGCTCCGAGGGCCCGGTTGGTTTCGTGTACGAACCAACCCGGCCGAACCCAAAGTATTTCGAAACCTTGAGTGCGATAAACTGAAACGACCGTCTTGATCCAAGGATTGCGTTGCCACTAACGGCGAGTCGTTTGGAGGCCCGTAGCTCAAGTTACGGGCGTTGGAACGAAAGTCGTCCGAAGACGGGGGGTACGGGCCCGGGCCGACCCGGCCCGACCCGAGCGGCCGAGCGGCCGACGCGGGGGAAAGCCGCCGCCCCGCGTGACAACCCCGCGGCACCCGCGGGGTGTCGGCCAGACAGGCGGACGCGCCGCGTGACAACCCCGCGGCACCTGCTGGGTGCCGCCCTGGACACCTGCGGGGTGTCACGCTGGACACCCGCGGCACCCGCGGGGTGCCGCCGCCTCCGGCCGCCGGCGCTGCCAACGTCTTCCGCGGGCCGCCGGAGTCACTCCGGTGGCCCGTTTTCCTTCCCGTCTGCGTCGTTGTTCCTCCCGGGTTCCGTTCTTTACTGCGGGATCATCAAACATCCGTTGCGGCACGTTCCGTCGTCGCCCGCCAAATCCGCAAAACACGGAGAACGACGGAGGGTTGTCGGGCCGTGTTCGTTTGACCTGCACCCTCCGCGTTAGATAAAAACAACGGGAGAAAGTAAAATGTTCAACACATGAATTAACAATTTTAATAAAATAAAATTGTTTCTTTGATTCTGGTTCTTTAATTTTTTTAAAGAATGTTCACGGGAAAGTAAGGAGGGGTATTTCCAAAATTATAAAATCCCTACCTCGGAGTCGTCGTGCGTGAGCGTTCTTCGCGGAATTGTTTGTCGCGGAAGAGGGGGGATCGTCACGTCGTCGCGGGAAGGCGTCGCATCGTCGCGGAACACGGCGTTGAGTCGGCGAACTCAAGCAGCCGATCGAAGACCCGTCGCGGAGGAAGAGACGTCGCAGAAGAACGTTGTCGGCGTCGCGGATCACGGCGTCACGTCGTCGATTTCCGGGTTCGGCGTTCTTCGCGTTCTTCGCATTCTTCGTGTTCTTCACGAAGGAGGAAGAAGATACAAGGATTCTGTCTCAACGAGAAATCCTCCAAAAAAAAAGATAGGTTGGTCTTATTTTATTATTATGCCAACACATGAAAGGGGGTAAGTAACGACCCATCAATTCGTTGAATTAATTCAACGAAAGAAACATCTCATTTAATTTATGAAAATTAACCGCCCAATTAAATGGTCTGTTAAGAAATTAAGAAAACGCGTCAGTTGACTTTCATAATGACGGGTTTTCGCGGGTGCGTTACTTAGCGGAAAGAAATGGCGGGGCTCGTGCGGACCCCACCTCACAAATATCCTACCAAGAGGGTAGGATATTTCTGGATAGTATCCTATCCGGTTTAACTCAGTTTAAGCCGCTTTTAAGTGTCTTCAAGCGGCTTCAAGTGAAATGAAAAATAAAATTGTCGCACAATTTTATTTTATTTCATAACTTAAAACCCAAAAATTAAAAACCACACCAGGGAAAACGCAACTCCGGAAGAGGAGTTTCTAAGCAAATACCGGTGCTGCGATCCCATCGGTGCCCTCAGAATTCGATTCCGGGCACCGGTTCAAAAGTTAGAAAAACCCGCACGTTCGTTCACTGAACGTACCCGAGCCAAATTCCGAAAATGATTCCGAGCACACCGGGCCTCGGAATCAGGTGCCGTTAGAAGCTGCGCTCTTGTAAAATTTCAAAGAAAAAAATTTCCTTGAAATTTATGGTTCTTTACATTACTCCCACCATAGGGCTTTACGTCCCCGTAAAGCTCCAACACAAACTTAGGGAAACAAAGGCGGTACTGAGTACGCATCTGAACCATCCACTCCCAAGTGATCTCGTGGAGGTCCCCGAGCTGCCAAAGAAAGTGCACAAGAGGAATCGACCATACTCCTAGGATCCACTCTTGTCGATCCTCGATCCCCACAGGAAACTCCGTAAAAGTCACCTCATCACCAAAGACCAGCTCCCCATGGTCAACGATTTGTGTCGGGTCGTGCACGTATCTCCTCCGCTGAGATACGTGGAAACATCGTGCACCTAGTGCAACTGAGGTGGATGGACCAAGTGGTAAACCATCCCGCCTACCCAGCTGAGGACCTAGAAAGGTCTGTTGAACCTCGGAGATAACTTGCCACCTTGGCCACATCTCCGTAACCCTCGTTGAGGTGAGGCCCATGTAAGGACGTGATCGTCATCCTCATACTCCAGAGGTCTCCAATTCTTGCTGGAACTGAAACTCAAAACGACTGCTACCACGAGAGTAAGGTTGACCGACTCAAGAGTGATCGGTCACACCCTCCTATGCAAGAGTTACCTTGTGCTGCCTGGGGTTTCCTTTTCCGCCGACCAAGGAAAACCCATCCCGACATTTGCCTAAAACCGTCAATTTGAGTATGAACAGTTATTGCCCACTCCATACTCAAACTAACGTCGTTAGGCCTCGACGCTGTCACCAAGAGATTCCAACCAGAACTCTCACCTTGAGGGTCTGACCACACCATCGGCGTAATTTTGATTATCTAGTCTCCTCTCAAGGTATCTCCAGACGTGAGGGTCAAGTCCACGGCTTACCGGAAACTCTAGGTCTGGAACAAGATTTGTGAAAGTGAGGAATGATTCATATCAACGTCTGTTACTACAACAGCTAGTAGTGGACACAGACTGTCCCTTGAATCATTTCTAGATCCATTGGGTCACACTTCTGGACCGCATGCAGCCGCATTCTTCCACCGCCCTCCAGCTCCCTGAGCCTGGAGGGAATAACTAAGGCGGGTGGTTTTACCATGTTAGGATGTACACCACCTCATGCTGCTCTCCTAGCTGTGCCTCCACGTCTGCTGCTTTGTAGACTCATCTCTCCTTTAATCTTCCTCTTCTTGAAACATTTAACACGCCCGAGTCTCTAAGACTGGCACTGGTTTCCTGTTTCTTACTGCACTGTGCAGTCTTCATCCGCTCCTGGATGAACTACACCTCCTTTGCATACGATCTGGAAGAGCTGCTAAAATTTCTCCTTTTCCGAAAAGAGAAACCCGGTCTCATCCCCTCTCTAGATGAACCACGCCCATTGCCTAATACAGTCAATCCTGGCATGAAGGATGCATTCATTCCATGGATGACGTCATAAGGCCTCGACGTAACTACTAAGAGATCCAACTGTCACTCTCGCCTCCAAGGGTCGAGTCACACTATCGGCATCAGTGTGAGGTTACTGGGTCTCCTCCAGTAGGAATTTCGAAAGTGAGGGTCAAGTCAACAGTCTTAACCAGGACGACTTAGTAACATCACCAAAGAGGACAGGAAAGAAAACATCACAAGATAAGTGTCTTTATTTTATTGCAGCTCATGGTACAAAGACACAAAAACAACATCAACATGGAACTAGAATTACAAGTGACGTATCCACTAGTTCCGCTCCTGTCCACCTGCTCCCGGAGCTCTACTTCCTTGTCCACTGCTCTACTGTTGCTCAAGTATTCGTCGCTGCCTCTGCCTCGGTGGCTCCTCAAAAGCCTATGGATCAACTGTACGAGGAGTCGGACAGTCACGTGCCAGGTGCCCCTTTCCACTGCACGAGTAACACAGTCTGCTTCTGGCACGCCTGGCTCTGACCCCACCCCGGGTGCCCCGCACCACCGGTCCTAAAACCCGAGATCGCCCAACTACCGGTCTGGTCCTCCTGGACCTCTGCATCATCTATCTACTGCCCACAGATGACTCAGCTTCTGATCGAAAAACACGCGGCAAAGGCAGCAGCTCA
Organism: Viscum album; assembly: GCA_963277665.1. Taxonomy (NCBI): domain Eukaryota; kingdom Viridiplantae; phylum Streptophyta; class Magnoliopsida; order Santalales; family Viscaceae; genus Viscum; species Viscum album. The sequence goes on from OY728143.1 coordinate 65,524,110, forward strand.
TGAATACGCTCGGGGTGTAGAGCTACTGGCACAAACTCCACCCTGAAGAAGGTCTCGAGGTCTTCCAATGTGAAAGCCATCCCATCGCAAAATTGGAACAAGTGGCTCCACCACCTGCCTGCAGCTGCCTGAAGAAGGCTGGCAGAAAAGGTCACCATGAAGTCTGATGGCATCCCCACTAGCCTGAAGACTCCCACCACAGCCTCCAGCCAATCCTCAGCCGCCTGCGGGTCCGTCTCTCCCCCGAACCTGGGTGGCCTCTGGCGCTGGAACTCATGCAGTGCGCTCAAGTAGCGGGCATCGCCTACTCCTGGGGCTGGTGGCATCGGTGGCCCAACTTATGGTAGTACCGCTGGCGCCTCCACTGGTGCCTCAACTGCAAGAGGGCCCTGTACCGAAGCCTCGTCACTCGACAGGCTGTCAGCACGCACATCCCTCTGGGCTCTAGCTGGTCGTCCGAGAAAAGGCATCCTGAAAGAAACAACGTAACACGGTCAAACGATTATACCTGGTGAGCTGACCTGGTTTGAGCTGTTTTAAGGGGAAACCTTTGAAAACACACACACAAACAGTGTTTTCGTGCACAAAGTCGAAAATCAGTTGCCAGGGTCCTGGTGTATGGATACGTCGGCCGCCCGCACCAACACTGGACTCCCTGAACTGAAAACCATACTCGGTACCCTTAACACTATTTCTTCACAGAAAGAAAGATCAGAGTCTACGGTAGAACCGACCACCTCTGATACCAATTTGTCACGACCCGTCCTCGGGGCCCGTGCCGTGACTACCCCAAGCCCGCCTTCCAAAGGCCAGGGGCTGGCGACTAGCACCAAATGCGTAAATCCTGATAACTGGGAAGGCATTGCCTTTATAAAAGTAACAAAACACCACAGAGTACAAGGGGAAGTAAAACACTAAGTACAAAAAGAAGTGCTGAAAAGTAAATGGGCCAGAATACAAACCCAAAAGAAAGTACAACTACAACTGAACAAAGTACAACATAAAAAGACAACAGCTGGAGGGACGGAAGCGGCTCATGGGTCGTCCTCCTCGGATCTACCTGAAGGGTAGGTACAGATGGTGCAGCTCCTGGATCGTCCACCACGAATCGTACCTGAAGGGTGGGTACAGATAGCCTCCACAGTGCTCTCGTCCGTCAACCTCCTCCGAGTGTCTTCTCGCCGTGAAGTCCACCTCCGGACACTGACTTGTCGTGTAGTCCACCTCCGGGTACCGTCCAGTCCTCGAACACTCGGCCTCCGTCAGCACTGCATGTCGTCTGCAACCAACACAACGAGGTGCGGGCATAGCCCGTGCAGGGGTGAGTATAACGATACTCAGTAGGGACCCCGAGACCCACAAGGTCTCACTAAATCCAACAAGGATAACCACAATGAAGATCTCAACAGATAACCTCTACTTAGGTATATGCCCATACATATACCTAAGTTATCGAGTAACCCATCTCAATCATGAGGAAACACAAGGATCATGAGATCATCGGATAACCACTACCCAGGTATATGCCCATACATATACCTACGTTATCAAGTAACCCATCTCAATCATGAGGAAACACAAAGGTCAAAAGTCTCAGCTCAAACCAGGATTTTCATTATCGAAACCGTAACTACTGAAGAGTTCCATCTCTAGAGTGTACAGTGGTCCTGTCACGACTCCGAGGTACTGCTCACTAACCTAAGACTGCTGAGGTACTCCTCCTGTCGAGTACCGCGGGCCAGCCACCCAAACACAGTAGTGCTTCCCGTCGAGGTATGTCACCCAAACACAGTAGTGCACACCCCCTAGTAGCCTGCTGAGGTACTCTCCGGACGAGTACCACGGGTCGGCACTATCAAACAGGTAGTGCTCTATCCGCCATGGGTTTGCACCCAAACAAAGTAGTGCTCCGTCCACTGGGCTAGTCGACTCACTCCAAGTCGAGTCGGTCAAGCAGTCGTCAGGTCTCAGTCAGCTACACGGTCTCCGTACTCCGCACGCTCGACTCTGGGAGGGTCCGCTCCACGAGCTGCAAGTCGATACTCCAAGTATCTCAAGGTCCCACGAAGAAGTAACTCAAAGGACCGCCTCGTCACAGGGGTCTCAATGCAACAGACGACACGTTGATCGGACGCCCGGTCTGTGAGTTACTAGCCTTTTTGTCCTAGGGGCCCGGTTGGTTTCGTGAGCGAACCAAACCCAGCCAGATCTCAACTGTACCCCGAGCTCTCATAGGGTATACTCATAGGGACCATTTTTCAACGTGATCGTCAACGCCGCTGACGGTTCGTCAAACGGACATACTGTCTGAAAGATATCAGCTTTTCCGTTCCAGGGTCCCGGTTGGATTTCGGGTGCGATCCAACCCGGCCACTACCAACTGTATCCAAAACTCGGGCGAAGGATGCCAAAAGTTCCGTATCGTCAACAGGAACTCAACGCAACAGACGGCGCGTCAATCGGACGCCCGGTCTGAGAGTTATTGGCTTTTTCGTCCCAGGGCCCGGTTGGTTTTTAAGGAAAAACCAACCCGACCGTACTCCACTTGCGTTCAAACCACGGGCGGAGTGATCCAAAAGATCCGTCTCACTAAGAGGAAACTAAAAAAGCTGACGGCACGCCAATCGGACGTCCGTAGCTCAAGATATGAGTGTTTCCGCTCCGAGGGCCCGGTTGGTTTCGTGTACAAACCAACCCGGCCAAACCCAAAGTATTCTGAAACCTTGAGTGCGATAAACCGAAACGACCGTCTTGCTCCAAGGATTGCGTTTCCACTAACGGCGAGTCGTTTGGAGTCCCGTAGCTCATGTTACGGGCGTTTGAACGAAAGTCGTCCGAAGACGGGGGGTACGGGCCCGGGCCGACCCGGCCCGACCCGAGCGGCCGAGCGGCCGACGCGGGGGAAAGCCGTCGCCCCGCGTGACACCCCCGCGGCACTCGCGGGGTGTCGGCCAGACAGCCGGACGCGCCGCGGGACAACCCCGCGGCACCCGCGGGGTGCCCCCCTGGACACCCGCGGGGTGTCGCGCTGGACACCCGCGGCACCCACGGGGTGCCGCGCTGAACACCCGCGGCACCCGCGGGGTGCCGCGTGCCAACCCCGCGGCACCCGCGGGGTGTCGCGCTGGACACCCGCGGCACCCGCGGCACCCGCGGGGTGCCGCGCTGGACACCCACGGGGTGCCGCCGGCGGCCCGCGCCGGCACCGGCTTCCGCGGGCCGCCGGAGTCGTTCTGGTGGCCCGTTTTCCTTCCCGTCTGCGCCGTTGTTCCTCTCGGGTTCCGTTTTTTACTGCGGGATCATCAAACATCCGTTGCGGCACGTTCTGTCGTCGCCCTCCAAATCCGCAAAACACGAAGAATGACGGAGGGTTGTTGGACCATGTTCGTTTGACCTGCACCATCCGCGTTAGATAAAAACAACGGGAGAATGTAAAATGTTCAACACATGAACCAACAATTTTAATAAAATAAAATTGTTTCTTTGATTCTGGTTCTTTAATTTTTTTAAAGAATGTTCATGGGAAAGTAAGGCGGGGTATTTCCAAAATTATAATATCCCTACCTCAGAGTCGTCGCGCGTGAGCATTCTTCGCTGAATTGTTTGTCGCGGAAGAGGGGGGATCGTCACGTCGTCACGGGAAGGCGTCGCGTCGTCGCGGAACACGGCGTTGAGTCGGCGAACTCAAGCAGACGATCGAAGACCCGTCACGGAGGAAGAGACGTCGCAGAAGAACGTTGTCGGCGTCGCGTCGTCGATTTCCGGGTTCGGTGTTCTACGCGTTTTTCGGGTTCTTCGCGTTCTTCGCGAAGGTGGAAGAAGATACAAGGATTATGTCTCAATGCGAAATCCTCCAAAAAAAAAGATAGGTTGGTCTTATTTTATTATTATGCCAACACACGAAAGGGGGTAAGTAACGACCCATAAATTCGTTGAATTAATTCAACGAAAGAAACAACTCATTTAATTTACGAAAATAAACCACCCAATTAAATGGTCTGTTAAGAAATTAAGAAAACGCGTCAGTTGACTTTCATAATGACGGGTTTTCGCGGGTGCGTTACTTAGCAGAAAGAAACGGTGGGGCTCGTGCGGGACCCACCTCACAAATATCCTACCAAGAGGGTAGGATATTTCTGGATAGTATCCTATCCGGTTTAACTCAGTTTAAGCAACTTTTAAGTGGCTCAAGCGGCTTCAAGTGAAATGAAAAATAAAATTGTCGCAGAATTTTATTTTATTTCATAACTTAAAACCCAAAAATTAAAAACCACACCAGGGAAAACGCAACTCCAGAAGAGGCGTTTCTAAGGAAATACCGGCGTTGTGATCCCATCGGTTCCCTCAGAATTCGATTCCGGGCACCGGTTCAAAAGTTAGAAAAACCCGCACGTTCGTTCAATGAACGTACCCGAGCCAAACTTCAGAAAATGATTCCGGGCACACCGGGCCTCGGAATCAGGTGACGTCAGAAGCTGCGCTCTTGTAAAATTCCAAAGAAAAAAATTTCCTTGAAATTTACGGGTCTTTACATAATAACACTAAAATGTTTCATCATGTCTGAATTGAGTGTTACCACATACATTCTAATAGGCATAACTACATACATAATTTTACAATCCTAGTGGATACACTTAGGATTGTTCAAATTTAATTAAAACCCATTATAAAGGATTTGAATGTAAAGATATCCCCAATAAATCCATGTGTATGATTATGATATTAGATACACATTAAAATTTCAATTTCTGTTATGTATTTCACTTATTTTGGTATTATACATTATGTTTAATAATTTATTTATCTAATCCAATTCGTTACACTTTTTAGAATTGGTGAATGGATGAAAAAATGGTATCAATACTCACGGCCAATGAAGAGGTTTCTCAATTGAATAAGTAAATGTAGAATGTATTAGAAATGACATAGTTGATGATTTATTAGAGAGAATTAATCATGTATTGAATATAACCATACATAAATAGAGCATCCAATTCCACTGACAGATACTATGATGCTGGATAACAATATTAGATAGAAGATCCCATCATATAGAAGTATTTTCAATCCAATTGTACCTGAGCAATGCAATATGCCTTTAAAGAATATTTTAAAGGGCGTTAGATGAAGTGAAATAGAAAATGTTAAACTTGTGTTCTACATACTCAATGGTGATTCTAATCAATAGTGTATGTTGATTGAGAATACATGGGATGAAGAATAAATATAACTCATGGAATAGAGAACTTGTAACGTGAACATATTCAACCAATATTTCCCTTATCTGAAAACCAAATTGATAAATATAATGATTATTAGATTAAAAAAATAGTAGGATAACATTTTGAGTAGTATGAAACTACATTCTAAAGGTTAGTAAGGTATGTAAAAAAAATCACGTTTCATGTACTGAATGACTACTCACATATCTTAGGGCCTTAAGCCATGTCTCCAATAGATTATAAGGCCACAAAACATTTCATGATACGAAGAAATACTTATTTATTATATGAATATAAATATATAATTATCGATGTCTAATAGATTAAAATAGATGAAATAGTAAAAGATAACGGAATATAAAATAATAGATAATGGGATATTGGGATTGATGTATTTTCCCATATGTTATAACAGTAGAAATAATAACCTTGTAATATTCTTGAATAGATTGGTAGATTGCGTGATGTGTAAAAAAAATGATTTCCATGAAAAAAAATACAAAATGAATAAGTAAAATTCAATGATTTACAGTTAATACTTTGAGGGGATGTGAAACTGTTAAAACATAACCCCCAATAATCAATGTAATATATCCCAAAAGAAGCTAAGGTATCATGTTCAATATGTTTTTATTAACATAACCAATGTGGGTTTATTAACACACATAATTATTTAGATCTATGAAATATGTTGTAAAATTATTTTAATCATAAATATCTCATTATATGACTTATGAAATACAAATTTATTGTAAAATAGTACTATTTAACTAATTATTATAGATGAATTATTGAATAGTATATATAAAATTGAATCAATATAATGTTAATTATTTTTAAAAATACTTAGGTAAAGGAATGATAAGCCGTAATATATTCTTGATGTTGAGATAATAATGTTTGGTAAAGTTATCTATGATATGGATAATGTAAATTAAATTGTAAAAGATAGTATGGAAATGATTTAAATGTGTTGGATCATAATATTTCAGAAATATTAACCATTTATAAAATTTATTAAGATGTTCTTTGAATGCTATTTTATAGAATAATTTATTAATTCCCCATATGATGGACCCATTTTTTAGGAAATTATGTATAAATAGTTCAAGTCACAACAAAACAATATGATTGTGTTTATGAATTGAAATATTAATTTACTTATATTCATGTATAGTTAAACACTTTCTCATCTTTATGAAAATGTTCTTGTAATAAAAAATATTTCCCAATTATAATTATTTTTAAGATATCAATGAACATTATCCACACTTAAGGATTATGTTTAGGTGGTAAAACAATTATCATGAATTTTTTCCCTATCACTATGCATTAAAACAATATTGTATTATTGTTCTTCATTAACCACATATTTATTAATATTCTTATATTCTATATCTCAGTATTATGGTGACCATGGAATTTATGTTTCCTTATTATAAATAATGTCTGTTATTGATCCTACATATGGTCTGGTTTTTTAAATAATATAATTTTAAAATATAAAAACATTTATTTCAAATACAATGTTTAAATTGGGATACCAAAATATGATTATTATAGTGATAATTTAAAATCACGAAATTCTAATGTAAGAACATTGTATTTAATAGCTTGGGTGACATGAAACACCAATCAACTAAAGGAATATATCATCATGATATGATAGGATACATTTTATATATTAAATAAACATATAATATATTATTTAATTCATACATCACTAATTTATCATGAAATTCACACAATAATTATTTTTAGGTAGTTTGGAAAACATGCAAACTGAGTTTTACTGAACATCCATATGTTATTACGATATTATTATTGAATATAAAAATATTCTACCTAGCTGTTTAACTTTGGTTATAAATATTATTTACCTTTTTAATGTAATATATTGTCAAAATCATTGGTTACACAATATTTATAAATGAATATAAGAACAAATTTATTATAAAGGGAATCTTTCTATAAAAAAATGTTTTATACACAAATTTTTTTTATCCAAATAAATAAAATTAATTAAATTATAAAGTAATATTAAATTAATATATATATTATATATTCATTAAAATATTTTTTACATTCCTCCAATAGATTTTTTAAGCATATGATATGAACAAAGCCTACATTACATAGATAAATCATTATTTCCTAAAAAAATATTAAACATTTTTAATGGACAACCTATTGTAAATAATAATATTTACAATTTTATAATTTATTATTAATAAATAATAATATTTTATAAAATATAAAAAAACTAGGGTAGAGTGAATTCTTTTTCTTTTTCTCAGAAGTTTCTTTTTTTCATTAATTGTGAAAACTAAAGAATTTTTAATGAAAAATTCTTATACATTTAATTATGTTATAATGATAAATTATATATATAATCAGTTTTAAATTCACATTATATAAATTATAAAATAATTGATCCAATTTATGTATATTTAATAAATCTCACATTGAAATTAAATATTAAAATGTTTCAAACCTATGAACATTTTTACTTTTAAAACCTATTTTATTGATATTCATAAAACTGAATAAAAAATTTGGAATATGAATAATTAAAAATTTAAATTGTTTTCAAATTATTTTTTGACAAATAATATTTATGATTTTATTTAAATTTACTTACATTGATAAATATAAGCATTAGTTGAACAATAGTCAAAACCGTCAACGTAGTAGCCCACATAACATATAAAAATAGAAAATATACAATTTACTGACATATTTATACCCTATACACCATCTTATATAATTGTTTTAATTATTGGGGCCACATGAGTTGTAAAAATCAATGGTGGAAGTCCCTTTTCTAACATAGACAATAATGCCATTGCTCCTCCTGTATAAAAAGTCTGTCACCCCTCCCACATATTCACACCTCTAAAGCCATTTGGATTATCGAAAACAATCACAAATATCTTCTAGAAATATATAATCTAAACTAATATTCCTAAAAATTTTCATAAATCAATCCAATGAATCCTTTTGGAATAAATTGTAAATAGTTACTTGAAAAAAGAGGTAACATTTTTCGATGATCACTTTTGATTTTTATCCTTATCAACCACATAAGTTTTTAATATATCATTCCTATATAAATAAATCAATATATAAATTATGGTGGAATGTTTTTATGCTAAAATTTAAACATACAACTTCACACACACCCATTAAATCACATCCACAATCATCGTTTGGGTGTACAATAGACCAAAAAAATTGAAACCAATGTCAATAATTATTCCATTAAAAGATATGATTGTTTAAAATAATGTTGTATTTATATATTTTATATTTTATATCTAATAATTAATATGTATTAATCTTTAGGTATTCTAATAATACACATACCGAAATTTGTTCAATTTTTTTATTGTACATTAACATTGTTTGTGGACGTGTGGACATTTGCTTACTCAAAGAGATGCCATTCGTTCAAGATATATATGTATCATATTATGGAGGGTTTTAAATAAAAATATAATACATGTATGAAATATAAATTTTAATTTATTGAGATATATATAACATACTTTTTTAATATTACAATGAATTTGAAGTAGCAATATAGCGTACGTACTACCTAACGTCTCCATGAATGGTTCACTTCATTTCATATCACCAAATTTTTTGGAATATTATAAATAAAAATATAATAATTATATATGATATGTAAATATTTAATCACATCATAGATATTTTGAAATCATGATCTAATTATGTAATATGCCCATACATCCATTGTCCATTACTTTGTTGTGATCTAGTGATTGGGGTGTTCTAGGTGAAAACATTAGTGCATTTCTAGAGTTTTACAAATATCTAGTTTTCCCATATTAAATTAGTGTTTCTGTACATCATGAAATATATGAATTAGGGTGTCATTAGGTAAGGGTGTTTGTGACTTAGGGAGTTGGTAGGCCAGGGAGTTAGTGATTTAGGGCATTTGTAAGTCATGAAATCTGTGACTCATGGAATCAGAAGGTCAGGAAATTAGAGACTAAGGTTTTAAATAGTTCATTGTATCAGTGACATAGGATTTGGTGAAACAAGTGTCGGTGACTTGAATCGGTGACTCGCCCATCGGTGAGTATTTTTCCAACCATTCTTAGTTTATCTAGTTCATTGTCTTATTTATGTTAAATGAGTAAATTTTTGTATTTGATGGGTATTTGGGAAGTTTTAAATTGTATGTCTTTAAAAAAATAGAATCTTCCTTCGAAACATAAACAGAGTGTTCCCTAGAACGATCCAACTTTATTGGTCTTTAAAACTATTTTTCTATTGATTTAGTATCTAGCATTTTTAACAATGAATCTTCTCTTCATTTGAACCCTTCAATTCTCTATATGTTTTTTGACAGCCTCCGTTCCAATAAAAGTCATGTGACAATGATATATCCCCCTTGATTTGTTTTCCTTGGAGGCTCATTCTCCTATGACACCCCTCTTATTGCGCAAGGATGATATTTGGACGCATGTTGTTCCAAGTGGTGATTTATCTCTTTTCACATATAATTGTTTATCATGAGGGGTGGGTGTACTCAAATATCCGTGGGAAAAAGGCTGAAACTGAGTTAAAAAATATAATAATAAAGAATAAATGAGGTTTTTTTAGTCCAATGGTGATCATCATTTTGTTTAATATGTTTTCATTCATCCATGTTCTCAATAGTATGGGTTGTGTTCGTCTAAAAATCATGGTTGTTAGTGGTATCTGTTTTCGCACCTTTCTAATTTTTGAATCACAACTATAAGAATTGAAATATATTTAATTAAATATTCTAATTTAAATTAAATCATTCCACGCGACCAAATCTGTTATAAGATCATCCATGTTCTTTCATGTGGAATTAATGAGTGAGTGCTACTAAATAAAAATTAATATTTCCTTAATGGTGTGTTTGTGTGATGTGTGTGGTTATGTTAAGACTTGTGATTTCATTAGTAGTTTGGGGATGTGGCTGGGGGTATGCTTCGTGGTGGGTCTTGAATTAAATTTATATTATTTATCATCTTATAGAAGTATACATTTTTCTTGGTGGTACATGCATGTTGATGTTTATGTAAGGATGGTTTCTGTGGAAATGTAGTTGTTTTAATAACCCATTAGATTGGGATTTTGTTTTTTGATACTATATTTATATATACTTGTATGTTCATGGGATTTCTATATGCACCCCACCCATGTTCAGCACTACATGCAGAAAATCCTTGTTTTTATGGGGGAGGGTTTCTTTCCCAACATCCTAGTGGGAGGACGGATAGATGGTTACTGGAATAACCCTTCTCCCTATTCTATGACCTTTTCTCCGAATGATCATTTGGAATAAAATAAAGGCATGAGGTTTAATAAAATATTTACTGTAATTGATGTCTGATAGGTTATTTTCTTCCCATGTGTCTTCGGGATAGAGCCCAATTGCATTCGTGTGAGGCGTTTGGTGGGTGTAGCCCAAGTGTCTACGGGTGGGATCTGGTGTGGTATTCAACTTGGTTTTTACATGGACAATGCGGTGTTATTGTGGACAACGTGTCTATGGGTGGGATTTGTGTGGTTTTCGGCCCATGTCTGTGGGGGTGGTTTGTGACAGCGGCTCATGTGGAAGACTGTGATAGAATCAGGATATTCTCCATTAGGGATTAGTAGTTAACCAGGGGAATGTGGTGTGTGGTAACCAAATATCTATTTACATACTACATTACATTACCTGACTTGTGTTATTTTGTGAGAGTTCCTTGGTGTTATTGGGTGAATAGTATACATTTTTAGGTTCTTTTTATTTTTTAATATTTTGTCATATGGGAATTAGTATGCATCTAAAACTTGTGAATATTTGACATGGTTTTTTTCTCCTGAGTATACATGTATTCTCAGTGTGCATATAAATAATTATTTTTAGGTTTCTAGGAAGATTACATGAACTGTAGTGGATCTTACTATCTCAGACATTGGGGATAATTGATGTTTCATTTCTTCGTTTTTTTGGTACTTTGGTGTTTTCATTGTATTTTTAGTAGCTTTACAATAATCATCCATGTGGTATGGATACTAGAATCAAAATATACACATTTCTTGGATTTGTGTTAGGTTGAAAAATATTATTTCCAGATCATTGTTACTATAAAAAGATTAATGATTCCCATATTTGTGAATTTTTTATAACCATGCTGTTGGTCGCCACCTCAGGACATATTGGATGTAGGACTCATGGGACATTATATATCCATCATCTTTAGGATAGAAGGTCTCGAAAACTTTTTATCCTTTTTATCATTTTGAATATGGTGGATCATGACATAATGGTATCAGAAGTAAAAGTTGAAAGATTGGATGGAGTTTGGAGTAATGCATGATGAATATTTTAGTAGTTGGTTGGGAGACCACATTAGGTGATCTGGGATTGTGAAATAAGAATGTTAAGACTGGGTAGGACTCTAGATTTTAGGTCCCCCTTGATTTGATTCAAGGACTCAGTGTTTACCGAACTACCAAGTGAGGCTTCATCGATTGTGGTGTAGAGTCCCTAGTAAAAGTACATTATCATGAGGACTCATGATCATGTTTTTTGGTAATTTTTGTGCAATTCTAATAAAAAATTATTTAAAATTATTCCATAATAAATTATATACTATTTTATATTTTAAATACTATTTTTAACATTCAGCTATAGAAATTGATCATCTTCCATGAGTGACTCAGTCAGTGGAGGCTTAGCAGGTCAATCTAGCTCATCGATATAGGATTTATTTATTGGAGGGCGTCAAAAAAGTGGCATAAGTAGTTTACTTCTATTCAATAATAGAATTTGATAAAGTAAAAGGGAAGTGTCTCAGACATATAGATATATATTTTAATTGAGGAGCTATTAATCACATTCAACTTGATCTGGTGACTGATAGTCTATTGGGTTCTTCTGTCCGTGATCCAGATGAGGGGAGTAGTGTGTCAGTGGTGGATGCTTTACCATGGAGAGAGAAATGAGATCTATGTTTTTGGGGATGACATGGAGAAGGATATCTGAGTTGAATTACTTTTTCTATGATGATTGTTGATAGCATTTAGGATCTACTCTCCCCCCCAGCATGAAAGTATGTCAGCAAGGGAATTAGGTATCATGTTCATGTATCTCCAACATTTTTCTTCGGATATCATTCTAGATGAGTAGTCTCTAGTTAGGCACATAAAAGAGGCATTCCATCATTATCTTCAATATAAGGTTACTCACATTACCCTACTAACATGCATAAGAGGTTCAGAAAAAGGGTGAGGTAGTGGAATTGATGCACAGTCAAGGATGTCTCCAACTAGAGGAACATTATCCATGTTCATCAAATGGTAAGGTCATCTATTGAAAATATCTATCATCAACACCTTCAAGGTTTTGGTAGCAGGATCCAACCCTAGTAGATTTAGTTCTAACCCTCTAGTACTCACCATTTTCCCATGGTCCTGGGGAAGAGGAATATTGATTAGGGATATCGTGGGAACTTGTAGGGATAGTCCCTGACTCGAGCTCAATATTGTGATGGTGGGAATGTACATCACCCACTTCAATAGTAGTTTCCATATATTCCATTATAGTAGTAGGGAAAACATGAACCTACTCCACTGAGGAAGGATGAAGAAGGGACAGGCCGACCTCAGTTCATTCCCTAGGGACCTCGACCGGGAGTATCCAGGGAGGGGCGGTAAATGGTATATGGGAATAGATATTCTGTGTGGTCAGTTCCACACCGTGGAGGCAGAAATTCTAGTAGGTCTATATATTGTTTTATGTATGATCTTCTTGTTCAGTATGCTTACTTTAAACTTGTTTGATTCTAGATATTATCACTCTTTTGTTTCACCCATTCATGTTTATGCCTTGGGACTAGATGTAGATATATTTTCTATCCCCCTAGTGTTGAGTACTTCAATTAGAGGTAAGACCATCTTGTTTGATGATTTCCTGGTATATGTACTGATGATGTAGTCACATCATTCTAGTGGGGATCTCTATCTTCTACAGATGAATCCATATGGTTGTATACTTAGCATCAATTGGTTTTACTCAGTGCATGCTATTATCAACTGCTTTCATACTATAGTTGTTTTTTTAGACAAGGGTGGCCACCATATTGATTTTGTGGGTTGATGGAGTTTTCAAATGGGATGTCAGTGTATGAAGACATTCCTTTCTTTATTAGCCATGAAATTAGTTTAATTGTTTGATACTCTGATGGTGGAGGTTTTAGGAGTTTTTTGGTAGTTCTTGGATGTTTTTTAAAAGATGTTTTTTACCCTACCCCCAATAATTGAAATTGAGTTTAGGATAGACTAAAAACTATGTGTTGCTCTGATATTGATCACTCTTTATGGATGGTGCCTTTTGAGATGTAGGTCATGCATATGCAGATTGAATATATGATGAAAAAGGGACTTATCTTGCCCAGTGTGTCATTGAGTGGAACTCTGGTCTTGATTCCTCGAAGGATGTTGGATGAATAAGGCTTTTTATAGACAACCATTGGAAGAATCTGGTATTTTTTAAGAACATCTACCATCTTTTGATGATAGATTGTCATTTAAACTATATGAGCGAAAATATTTGGTTTTTATATATCGATCTATGTTCTAGGAATCAATAGTTGAGGGTGAATGAGGTCCACATCCCAAAAACTGCTTTCAGTTTCAAGCATGGGAATTCAATTTCAATGTTATTTTTTTCTGTCTTTTGAATTCACCAGCCATGTTCAATGGGATTATTAACTTCTTCTTTCATGTGTTCATGGACCTCTTTGTCCTCCTATTTGTGGATGAAATTATAATTTACATAATGTTTGAGGAGGTGCAATAAGAATATCTCAAGACTCTCCTAGAGGTCCTTCGACACCACCATCTCTATGAAATGGTGTCCAAGTGAATGTTATGAAAATAAGAGGTCCACATCCTTGAACATATTATGTCTTATTATGGTGTATAAGTGGACCCATTAAAGGTAGAGGAATCTATTTCATGGGATGCACATAATAATTTAATAGAGGTATGTAGTTTTCTCAGGATGGTAGGCTACTAATAGATATTCGTACCTGATTTCTCTTGAGTGGCATCTTAATTAATAATGATGACTAATAGAAGCCAACATTTTTTGTGGTATGAATTAATACAGGAAGAGTTTTACTATCTTATGTGGGACTTGGTTAGTGATCCTATACTCCAGCTCCTAGAAGAATGGGTGATGTTCAAGGTGACTCATAATGCTTCCCAAAATGGATTGGTTTCTGTGATGATGCAACAATAGGGATTAATATCATATGAGTCTAGTATCTTACATCCCCATGAATGTTACTATTCCACCCACGATTTTGGATCTAGTAGGGGCCTTGATCGCACTAAATATGTGGTGAAACTACCTCATTGGGGAGCTCTTTTTTGTCTTTAAAATCATAATCGCTTGATAAATATCATTTTCTAGTGATATCGGAACATGTGATAGTAGATTTGGATTAATTTTCTCCTTGATTATAATTTATATATCTTCTACACATGAGGAAAGGGGTTTGTATTGATTATGGATTTGAAAAGGAAGTTGCAAAAGGTAGTGGATCGGTAAAATACAGTTGCTTGGAGGGAAATGGAAGAGTTGGCTACCATGAACTTATATACAGGAATGGATGGTTGTAAAGGCATTATGTTTAAGATGATGGTACAATCATATATTAGGTAGATGTAAGAGGAGTCTCATTGGGGAAACTCAGTGGAGGTGGTGATGCAAGATCACATAGACTTTGGTGATCCTCCAGAGGGGTGGTTGGATGATGTTCAAAATTGAATGTTGTTCCATGATAAGATACTTTTTCCAATGTAAATGCTTGTGGATGTTCTTAATTAGACTTTTAGATCATACCTAGCTAAACACCTAGGAGTTGAAAAGAATTACTCAGGAATGGGGAACAGTTTTGGTGGCCTAGAGTGAAGCATGAAGTGTTGGAGTTTTTGGAAGAGTGCATGGTGTTCCACCATGTGAAGGAACAGATCAATGTTCCCGATGGTTTGACTCAGATGAAAGATGTCATAATGTATAATTAGGATGAAATATTGATGTATTTGGTCAAATAATTACCTACGAATATAGTAGGATGTGATGTTATCTGAGAAATAGTGGATCGATTGACAAAACTTGCTCACTTATTAGCTATCATGGATTTGAGTGTAGTGGAAGCTTTAGTGGAGACCTATATGGAGGAGGTGTGGACAATAAATTGATTTACATGATTCATAGTCTCAGTTAAAGATAAAATTTTAATTTCATGAGTCTAGTGGGTATTACTTCATGCCTTGGGCACTCAGTTACACCTCATCACTTATTTTCACCCTCAGATAGATTTTAAAATAGATAGGACCATCCCAACGTTTGAGGACATGTTGCAGGAATGAGTTTAATAAAATAGGGGACTTGGGTGATATATTTTTCCGTGATATAGATTTCTTTAAATAATATCCTTCACTCTTATATTATAAAAAATCCATTTGATTCTTTATATAGAACACCATGTCATTCACCCTTGTTCAGGATAGAAGTTTGGGAGGTAGTTATCCTTCGTCTAGACATGGTGCAGTGTGCAACATACAAGGAGAAACATGTTCATGATAGGATGAGGGAATCACAAGCCCAGAAGTAGTTTTATGATCAACGTATGAGAATTCCCTTAGAACACGAGGTTGGGGACCAAGTCTTCATGATGGATTCCCTCGACGTGGGCAATAGAGGTTCGGTAGAGGGAGTAAGATTTCTCCCATGTTCGTTGTACCTTTAGATATGTTGGTACAAGTTGGATATGTGGAATATCAGCTATCATATACACTGTAGTTGGGGTGGATCCATAACATCTTTCAAATCTGACAAATTTTTTGGTACCTTCACGTTGACTCTCATGTCATTGATTGGGACGAGTTTGATATCGAAGATGACACAACATTCATGGAGCGACTAGTTGGGATCCAAGATCTTTAGGAGAATTTTATAACTGGATAAACCATTCCCTTGGTTTGTGTATTGTGGAGGCATGGTGGGTAAGAGGAGAGTACTTGTGAGTAGGAGATGTAGATGTGTTCCCAATACCAAGAGTTGTTTTGAGTTTTTTTCATGTTCTTCTCTTTTTGATGTAATTCATGAACATTTTTTTCTATGAGATGATTTATTTTCTATGTTATGTGACATATGATAATGTCCTCACATATGAGGAGGGGAAGAACTGGTCCCTAATCAAGACCCATTAAGGTGGATGCGATTTAACCAGTCTGATTGAGTCTGTGCAGCCCAAATAAAGAAGTATCTTGACACTTGGGAATGAATTCCCTGATTATTATATTCGATATGTGTTACTTTTGTTTCATGATTTATATGTATTGTGTTTCTTTGGGATGGAATAAATCAAAGGATTTTTTCGTTGATTTTGAGGTTTCACTCTAACGAAGTGGCTGATCCTTGAAAAGTATCATATAAGGGTGTTGTTTGGACCCCTTTTTCATATGGGTTTTGATGTGAATTATCAAGGGAGATAATAGTTTGAGAGCTATCTGATGTAATTTTTAGCACCACTATAGACCAATACATTGTCAAATTCCAAATTTTAAGATGTTCTGGGTGCCTATGATAGCTAATGTTTATTTTTTCGCCAAATTTTCAATCATTACATATGTAACTCAGGGCATCTGTAGGTCGGGCGTCAGAAACTCCGGGCGTCAGTAACTTCGGGCCTCCATTGGTCTGGGCATCAATGACTCAAGGAATTGTTAGGTTAAGGCGGTAGTGACCAAGGGTGTTGGTAGTTCGGGGCCATGGTGACTCATAGAATTGGATAGTTAGGGCGTCAGTGACTCAGGAATCGGTGGGTTCGAGAGTTAGTGATTAAGGGCGTCTGTAGGCCATCTGGGCAGTGACTCAAGTGTTTATGACATAGGAATTGGTGACTCGCGTCAGTTACTCTCCCGTCAGTAAGAAATTTTCCATCCTTTTTAATTTTTCTAGTTCCACTTATTTTGATGGTAAATGTGTTAAATGCCATATTTGATGGGTTTTTGGGCCATTTAAAATTGAATTTTTCTTTTAAAACACGAATCTTCCATTAGGTCCTAGTCCAAGTTCTCTTCATCATGATCTGGCTTTAATGGCCTTTGAAACTATTTCCCCATTGATTTAGAATATAGCATTTCTAAATCTAATTCATCTCTTCCTTTGAACCATTTTATATTCTCTTAGTGTGTCGAGAGACTCCCACACTAGATATGCTATGTTCTTATGTAGTATCCCCCATATTAGTTTTCTTTGGAGTCTCATGCTCATGTGATTCCCCATGTTTTCATGAAAGGAGGAGTTCTGGTCACATATTGTTCTAAGTAGGTATTTCCTTCATCTATCATTTAATTTTGTATCATATGGGGTGGGTCAAATAATGTATCATTGTGAATATAGATAAAAAAATTAATTTATATAATAAGGATGAATAAATGAGGTTTTGGGAGCACAATGGTGATGATCATTTTGATTATATATTATCCTTGATACATGTTGTGAGTCATATGGGTTGTTTTCTTACGAAAATCATAGTCATTGGTGGCCCATATTTGGGCACTGATATTATTTTGGAATCAAGACTATAAGATTTTGAATATTTTTAATTACATAAACTCAGATAAATAAATGGATGAACCCTAATCAAATATTATATATGATTACCCCAGTTTTATAATATGGAATTATAAAATCAGTGGTACTAAATCTGAATAAATGTTTCATTATTAGTGAGTTTGTGTTCTGTGTGTTGTTCTGATCGGCCATGTGCCTATGGTGGTAGTGTGTTGATATGGTTGGGAGTATTCTTTGAGTAGGGGCTTATAGTGATGTGGAGTTTTTATCGAATTATAGAGGTGACCATCGTTCTTAGTGGACGGTGTGTGTAGAGGTTCTATCAAGGGTAGTTTTGTGGGTTGCTAGCTGTTTTGATAACCCATATGATTATGATACTGTTTTTTGATAAAATATTTATTTATAATTGTATGTTCTTATGATTTATATATGCACCCACTCATTTTGAGAATTACATGATGAACACCACAATTGTTATGGGGGTGTCTTTCTGAAAATCACAGTGGGAAGATGGATGACTTGTTACAAACTATACACACACCCCTCTTTTTGGAATATGTCACCCATGACTCTTCGGGAAGGCTATAATTCCATGAGGTTTAAAAAACTATGTTATAGGTGGTGTGAGAGGAAGTGCATTTCCCATGTGTCTTCGGGATGAGGCAGAAATATTTTCGGGCGAGTGGTGTTGTGGTTGTGGATCAGGAGTATGTGGGCAGGTTGTGGTGTGGTTGTGCCCTTGGCATCTGTGGGCTAGATGTGGTGTGCTTGTGACCCATGTGTCTATGGGCGGGATGTGTGTGGTATTTTTCCTAGGTTTCGATGGGTAGATTTGAGAATGGGGATGGTGGAGGATCTTGGTAGTTTTAGGATGTTCACTATTAGGGATGACAAGTATATTAGTGGGATGTGGTGAGGGGTACTGAAATATCGATGATATTACTACATTATATTACATGACATGGGTAACATTGTTAGCATACCTTGGTGAGGTTGGGCTGGATATTATACGTTTTAGGTGCTTGTGAGTTTCTATGGTTTTCTCACATGAGAATTAGTATGCTTCCACCAACTTTTCAAAGGTGTCTTTGGATTTTCCCAACTGATTATACATGTATTCTCATTATATGTATATAAAACTATTTCTTAGTTTCCCAAGGAGATTACAAAGTCCATGCTAGATCATACTAGCTCGGATGTTGGGGACGGTTTCATTGTGACTGCTTAGTTTTATTTTGGTACTTACTTAAGAGTTTTATTTGTATATCTAGGAGTTTTACATTAAACGTGCATGTGGGATAAATTTTGGTTTCATTATATATATCTATCTTTGTGTTGACTGAGGTTGATACATCTTATCTCTAGATCATGTTTACTATAAAATGGATAATGTCGCCCATCATTTTGATATTTATATACCCTTGTGTTTGGTCTCCACCCTGGATCCTTTTAGATGTGGGACATGGGGTTCACTATCTCTCCATCATATTGATTATGGAAGGCCTCAAAATAATACTATAACTTAAATAAAATTGAAGATGGCGGGTCCTGAAAAATTATTATGGACAAAAATGGAATGTCAAGATATACTAGATAAACAAGACAATTAACACCCGAAATGATGAAAATAATGAAATATTATTAATGAACAAGTTATAATGTGTTCTAAAAAACTATATATGATTTTATATATATTAATATGGTTAAATTTAATGTTATTAATATTCTTAAAACCATTATATTTTATGTTAAATATAATTCACCCAAAAATATGAACAACGTAAGGGATTTGGTCTTAATTTTCCTTTTATTGAGACTTATTTGACATTATAAACTAATTAACACTAATTTGGTGCCTATTATCCCCAATTTTCCCTAAAATCATGAATGACTAAAAATTATTGGTATTTTATGATTCACTTTGAAATTTTTTGTACAAGGGGTTGTGAGTTGAATATTACCAAGTGGTGACTTTCAACATTACAAAATAACATTATTTTTTCATTGTTAACATTCTCCTGATACAATCTCTTCCTTATGATAATTTTTATTGTTAATTAAATTTATCAAAAAAAAATATATTCTCATGAAATGGATATCATTATTTTATATATTTTATACCATTTATAAATATAATGTTCGCATTGATAGTTAGTTGATTATATGGATAATTTTTTATAAATTAGTATCTTTTATTCAATACAAATATTTCATAAGGCACATTTTTCATGAATTAAACTAATTACATGATATATAAGGAATGATCTAGAAGGGGACAACATATTTGAGGTACATTTATTGTTAAACCCGTGATTCATCAGTAGTCTCATGAGATTAATGAGTTGGAAAAATGAAATGGGGTTTTCCTGATAATTTATAATGTATCTTCTAAGATATCATGATGGTAAAGGTACCATGTACCTTGAAAACATAGAATCCAATAATAAATAAATTTAATCATTCAGATTTTTTAATTATTTATCCATGATATTTTTTCTTTGTTATTCACTATAGATGAATTTCATTCTGGGTTTATTGATTAAATAAAATTATTTTCAGTTATTTTTGATGATATATATATTTTTCCTTATCCATTTGTTTAAAAGGAAATCATGTTCAATTATTTATCATTCCATATTTTATTTTTATTATTGATTTTAGATTACATTAATAGTACCAATACTCTTATTGATAATTTGGGCTGAATCATATTTTTGTTTCCTTCCCCATGATATGAAGATGAATTTTTTGATTGTTATTCAAGGATATAATCTATTTTTCTTTTGTATGTACAATTTTGTTTTCTATTCCAAAAGATAAATGTGAATCATATTTGTAATATATTTTTATAAAACTTATAAAATATTACGTTCATATAGATTTTATTCCTTTTCATCATGATAATGTAATAAAGTAATGCATTTGCCTGGAGTTTCAAAGGTTGTGTTGTTACAGGTTAAAACTAATATAGTCGGAAAGACACACCAACCTATATTGAAGAATTATTTGAGAATGAATAAATTTATACTTCTATTGAATATTTTTTAGTGGAATTTGGTGCTCAATATTCTATTAAAATAATAGATGATGTTCATGAAGAAAATAAATATCTTTTGGATCAGCACGTGGCCCATATCGAATAAGAGGTTACTCATGGACATGATCAGGTTAATAAGAAAGAAATAGGTGACTAAATTTTTCACACCCCTTAGATAGATCAACTGATCTAACAAGAGGTCATACAATTTCCACTATTTAAGAGTATTTTTATACTAAATTATGTAGGATAGTGAGAATAATAATTTATACTCTAGAATATATATAAAATTTATTTTATTTAAAGTGGTAGTTGTACCCTCAAGTATTCCAGACTATAAATATTATTATTCTTTTATTTTTCATCTAGAGGATAAGATTTTTAAATTAAATATGTTTAGTGAAGTTAATGATCAATTGAATGGGGTGATGGAATTTTATATTATGTTATTAATTATTTAAGGAGTTTATCTATTGAAAAAATGAATCACTCTCGGACTGAATGAAAATTATAAAATGAAACCCATTCTAAAAAAGATATTTTTATTCATTTCAATGAGAAAAGGATTATCAAATTAAAAATACTACAAATGGATGAATTTTTATGGCTGATATTAGAGATCAGACAATTTTTTAGTTCAATTTTAATGCTTAAGATCTAGTGCATGAAAATAAAGACTTTTTAATATCATTCAAACGACTTCTCTATATTTAATAGGGATATGTGAACAACATACGTGTATTTTTTTCTTTAATAAGTGATATCATTCAAAAAATTTAATGTGATAACATTCCAATTCCGACACTTATAGATAATCATAATTTTCTTGCTTCACAGTTGACATATGGATAATCATGTGCTAGATTTTATTTAAATCATATTTGTGATGTTATGCACATGTGTGGTTAATGATAAAAATGTATCTATGAATTATGTAATTTAAACTATGATGTTTACCTAAATCTGATTCTGGAATCTATGTTGTTGATGAAGTATGGAAAATAGTCATTGAATCTAAATGTGAATTACATTATCAGAGAGATCAATTTTTTTCACCTTATTTTTCAAGGTTCTCAAATAATACAATATTCATCAAATGAGATTGATGCAGACCCTCATTTTAATATATAAACATACCCATGATAAATTTTCAACTCTAACAATATATGTAATCATTTTTTTTTAATATAATGATTATCTATTATTACATTTATTTATATCTATTTGAATTTTTTCTTGTTTAATATAATAATTATGATTAATAAAATAAAATTTTAAATATTAACATATCATTGTATAATGAATAAAATTCACTATTATTTTAGTGTTCCATAAAAAGTGTTGTATTCAATCTCTATGCACACTTATTACTATGACAAATAGGGAATAAAATTAGGAAACCACATCATTTATGTATATATTCTATTTAATAATATTATGTATTATGTTATCCTATATTTAAATATCAGATTACATTTGTTTTGAAATATTTAAAATTATATGAGGGAAATGAGACAAATGGATTATTCTGAAATATGGATAGAAACAATTTCATTATTTATTTAAAATTATTTCATTTAATTTAAAATATATTTTATTCTTTTGTATCTATAATTCCTATTTATTTTCATATCATAAAACAATGTAATTTTTTAGGAATATAATGATCTTAATATTTCAATAATATCTAGTTGATTTTAACTGTCAAAAACACCCCAAAAATAAAATAATGAAGTTTCATCAATTTTATTTTATGGTAATATTTTCATAAATAAATATTTTTTATTTCTAGGAGCACTTTACGTTTATGATAGATGATGTTTTATTTTATCATGAAGTTTGTCAAATTTTATGATGTATATAATTAATGATTGAAATTAATATTTTGAAAAATATTTGGTTCTAGAACACCAATATTATAATTAAACATTTAATATGGGATCCTTTCATTTGGCATGCTGTTAGTTTTTGGATTATATTTTTTGGAATCAATATAAAATTTAGATTGTTAACATTTGGTTTATTAAAAAAGAATTTACCATCAACACCATATTTTCACGATTAACATTTTGTTTTTCATCACCATATTTGAAGTCCAATATATATTTCTGCCAAACATATTAAATCCAAATGATTTAATTAGTTGTAAATGAGTTTTAAATTTCCAATTATTTCCATGATTTCTATAATAGATTAATTGTAGTAAATATCACCTTAAAATACATTTAAAGACGGATTCATAATCCTTTATTTTGTGGATTAAATCATTACTAATTTTATATTATGCTAGAGATTTATTATATATTTAAATTTAAATTTTAGTCCTGATATGTTTTTAGATTATTTCTTTTATCAATATATATTTGAGGATCTATTTTACTTGATGCAAATCAAGTTACATTTAAAATACCATGAGCTATATCATGTGAAATAAAATTATTTCTCTAGTTTAATGAATAAAGTATTTGAAAGAATACTTGTTTAGAAAAATTTCTATTATATCATTATTCTTCAGTTATTATATATATTTACATCCTTTTACAACTGGTCATTGAATAAATATTCAGAGGTACACTTCATTGACATACATTTATATCGTCAATTAATTGTTTTACATGATACTCTATGATTTTTATCCTTTATTACAGTGTGTTTGTATAATATTGATTCAATAATAAATATCATAGTTTCTTAAAAAGGAATGTATATAGAAGATATTATTGTAAAGTCCTGTAAAATTCAAGGAAATTATTTTCTTAATTTCTTTGGAATTTTACAAGAACGCGGTTTCTGACGGCACCTGATTCCGAGGCCCGGTGTGCCCGAAATCATTTTCCGAAGTCTGGCTCGGATACGTTCAGTGAACAAATGAGTGGGTTTTTATAACTTTTGAACCAGTGCTCGGAATCGAATTCTGAGGGAACCGATGGAATCGCAGCGCCAGTATTTTCTTATAAACGCCATTTCTGGAGTTGCGTTTTCTCGGGTGTGGTTTCTAATTTTTGGGGTAAAGTTAAGAAATAAAATAAATTGGTGCGATGACTTTATTTTATTTCACTTAAAGCCACTTAAATCCACTTAAGCTAAGTTGAATAGGATAGGGTGGAACTCAAAATATCATACCCTCTTGGTAGGATATTTGTCAGGTAGGGCCCGCACGAGCCCCACTGTTTCTTTTCCACTAAGTAACGCACCCGCAAAAACCCTTTTTTAATGAAAGTCAACCGGTGCGTTTTCTTAAATTCATAACGCCCCTATTAATTGGGCAGTTACATCGTTACCATTAATTCATCGAATTAATGGTTCGTTTCTTAACTTGTTTTTCAAATTGTTGGTATACGAATAAAATAAGACCAACACATGTCTTTCTTGGGTGTGGCTTGTTGAGAGGATTTGGAGAAACTCTATCTTCATCCTCCTTCGCGAAGAACGCGAAGAACGCGAAGAACACGAAGAACGAATCGTCACCGATGAAGAACGCCGGCCTTTGATGAAAGGCGACGAAGAACGATGAACCCTCGGAGATTGACGACACGACGCCGTGTACCGCGACGCCGACGATTCTCCTCCCGCGAAGTTCTTCTGCGATGTTCCTTCCCCGCGACAATCTTCGATCAAAAATCGATTGAGGTAGGGGATTGAAATCCTTTTATTTTCCTTTGTGGATTATATCCTCAACATTGATTTAATTGGTGGAATTAAATCGGTGTGTTTTTAACCCACGGAGATCGTCGACGCGACGCCGTGTACCGCAACGACAGCGACGCCCCTTCCGCGATGCGACGATCCTCTTCTTCTGTGACGGTCAATTCCGCGACGAACTCATGTTCGGTGACAACGTTGAGGTAGGGGTTTTGATTCTTTTAAATCATTGTGATTTATACCCGTGGTGTTGATTAAATAATTGATGAGAGACTTTTTAAAAACCGCTAACGCGGTGGGTGTGGACCAACGAACAAGTCCGAACCCACCGCCCTTTTGTTATTGGTGTGTGAAATGGCGGACGATGACAAAGAAGGACGCACGGGCGATGCGAGGTCCTCACAGTGAAGAACGGACACCGGGAGGACCTTTGGCGAAGATGACATGAATTTCCGACCGCCGTAACTCGTCAGGTGGTCCGCGGAGCAACCCGTCGGCGCGCCACGCGGGCACGGCGGTGCCGACGACGGAAGGTGGCGGCGCCCGCCGTGCCGCCGTTGTGAACCACCGCAGCTGAAGCACCGGTGTTGGGCACGCCATCCCGCGACCGCGTGGGACCGGCGAAGGATGGGACGCGGCCGACTGCCGTTTCCGCTGGCAAGGGCGGCCCCACGCGGGGCCGCGGCTTCATCACGCGGGGGCAGCGCGCCCCCCGCCCACGGCTCGGCCATAACAGCTGAGCCGACCCGCTGGCCAGCCAGGTCGTGCCCCGCTAGGTCGGACCCAGACCTGGGTCGGGTCGCCCCGGTTCGGGCGGACCCAGGGGGGTCGGGCCGGGTCGGTCTGGGCCCAGACCCCCCAATTTCGGACCTTTTCGGTATTTTGCT
Organism: Viscum album; assembly: GCA_963277665.1. Classification (NCBI taxonomy): domain Eukaryota; kingdom Viridiplantae; phylum Streptophyta; class Magnoliopsida; order Santalales; family Viscaceae; genus Viscum; species Viscum album. The sequence goes on from OY728143.1 coordinate 65,549,544, forward strand.
AATAACATGAGCTACGGGCCCCCGATCGATGCACCGTTAGAGGCGATGTGATCCTTGGACCGAGAAGTTCATTTCGGTATATCACACACAAGGTTTCGGAATACATTGGGTTTGGCCGGGTTGGTTCGTACTCGAAACCAACCTGGCCCTCGGAGTAGAAACACTTATTTCTTGAGCTCCGGACGTCCGATTGACGTGCCGTCGACTTTGATAGATTCCTCTAAGTGAGATGGATCTTTTGGCTTACTCCACCCGAGGGTTGGACGCATGTGGAGTACGGTCAGGTTGGTTTTTTTTAAAAAACCAACCGGGCCTCTGGAACGAAAAAGCCAATAACTGTCAGACCGGCCGTCAGATTGACGCGTTGTCTGTGACGTTGAGTTCCTGTTGTCGATATAGAACTTTTGGATACATCAACTCTAGACTATGTGTCAGTTGATGTATCAGCCTCTCGGCTCGTGGAGAGGACCCTCCCGAATGAGCTTGTTGTGTGTGGGAACCCTAGTGCTGGCAGCGACTGCGACGACGACGACTATGCAGAGATCCTCAGTGGATTCGACGGCGACGACTACAGCACTCAGCGATCCTACGTGGGATAGTGCTACAGATCCTGTGTGGGTCCGATCCTGTGTGGGTCAATGCTCAGCGGTCCTGTGTGGTCCATTGCCTACAGATCCTATGTGGGTCTGATCCTATGTGGGTCTTTGCGGGGGTTAGTTACATATCGATCCTGTGTGGGTCAGATCTTTTGTGGGTCATTGCGGGGGTTAGTTACCTATTGATCCTTTGTGGGTCATATCCTTTGTGGGTCATTGCGGGGGTTAGTACCTATTGATCCTTTATGGTTCTGATGACTTAGATGAATCAGTGGCAATATCTGATCATCTCTATCGTCATACAAAGAAGTATTCCAGTGTGAGCTGAATCCTGTTTTGCATTCCTTTGTGGATTGTGTTGTGCTATCCTGTGTGGATTTACATTTTGCTTTCCAGTGTGGACTGGGTTGTACTTGGGCTCAGATGATGGAGCCGAACGAGAATTGATGAATTAGGTATATGTATGGGCATATACCTAAGCAGTGTCGGATGTTACATCGTGATTGTATCATTCCTTTGTGAATTATCCTTTTTGGATTCTGGGTGTCCTTCGGGGGTCTCGGGGTCCCTACTGAGTAGCTTATACTAACCCCTCATGGGCTATGCCTGCACTACATTTTGTTGGTTGCAGACGACGGACAACGCTGATCGTGGTTGAGGATTGCGAAGTAGGACAATACCTGGAGGTGGACCACTGGGCGAGACATACTCGGAGCGGTCGGTTGGACCCGAGGATCAGTGGAGGCTATCTGTACCCACCCTTCAGGTGGGATTTCTAGTGGACAGCTCGACGTTGCGGCTTTACTTTTCAGTTGCTATTTTTCCTTTTCCAGTTGTACCTTACATTCAGTTGGGGTTTTATACTGGCCCACTTACTTTTCCACACCTACTATTGTACTCACTTTTTACATAGTGATTACTTCTACTGCTTGCTTGCTATGTGGTGTTTGTTTACTTTACAAAGGCAATGCCTTCTCTTTTACCCGGATTTACGCATTGGTGCAAGTCGCCAGCCCCGGGCCTATGGAAGGCGGGCTTGGGCTAGTCACGACACGGGCCCCGAGGACGGGTCGTGACAAATTGGTATCAGAGGAGTTTGGTTCTACCGCACAACTTGGGACTCTGATCTTTTCAATGTGAAGAAATATTGTTAAGCGTATTGGGTGTGGTTATCAGTTTAGGGAGTCCAGTGTTGGTGCGGCGGCTGACGTATCCATACACCAGGACCCTGACTTCTGATTTCCGACATAATGCATGAAAACATTGATTGCATGTGTGTTTCAAGTTTTATTTGTAATTACATTGTGTCAGCTCGCCAGGTATACTGTTCTAACCGTGGCGCACCTGTTTCCTTTTCAAGATGGCCCCACGACAGCAGACATCTAGGGTTCTGAGATTTGAGCGTGACGATAGCCCACCGAGCAATGAGGCTTCGGTACATGGCACTATGAGAGCTGAGGTACCGGGGATACCTCTACCCGCCGAGCCACCGATGCATCCAACCCCAGCCGCTGACGATGCACGACACCTTAGTGCACTGCATGAGTTCCAGCACCAGCGACCGCCCAAGTTTCGCGGGGAGACGGACCCCCAGGCAGCCGAGGACTGGCTGGAGGCAGTGGTACGAGTTTTTAGGTTAGTGAGGACACCAGCAGACCTCATGGTGATCCTCGCAGCGAGCCTACTACACGCAGCAGCAGGCAGATGGTGGAGCTTGATGCTCCATGTGCACGATGAGGCATCGCTTCTCTGGATAGACTTTGAGAGCCTCTTCCGCTCAGAGTTCTTCCCGGCCACCCTCCGTGTGGTGCGCATCCAGGAGCTTCTTCAGCTGCGGTGGGGCAGCTTGACGGTCGCCCAGTACTCGGTGAGATTTACCAATTTCGCACGCTACTCGATATGCATGGTATGAGATCCATTCTTTTGTGCCCGGACCTTTGAGCAGGGATTGAGACATGAGATTAGGGCATCACTGATCTCCCTCAGCATTCCAACTCAGGCAGGAGTACTGGAGAGAGCCCTTTTGATCGAGAGCTTTCTTGCTGAGCCTTCTTCAGCAGCGAGACCTACCGTGGGGCGTCACATAGCAGAGTCTTCTGCAACAGGCAGCCGACAGATGACTCATGGGTCCAGGCAGACTAGACCCTCACGAAGATGACCTCATGACTCTGGATCAGCAGTGCGGGGCACACAGTGCGGATCCAGTCTTTGAGAGGTAGGCAGTGCTACACATGCGGCGGGCAGGGCCACATGGCTCGTGACTGCCCGACCCACCGTGCCGAGGAGCAGCAGACGGTTGAGGGGCCACCCAGGCAGAGGCAGAGGGTCGAACATGGCGGTCCGCAGAGAGCAGTCGGACGAGGCAGAGGAGCTGGTCGAGCAGCAGGTGGTGGGCGACGCTTTGAGGCTCTACCACCACCACCACCAGGTGGTCCACCCCGACCACTGGGAGCTTGCGGGCAGAGACAGGCACACTTCCAGGCTGCAAAGGCCTACGACCCCGGCGCACCCGAGGTGATTCGAGGCACTATCTATGTTTATACCACCCTTTATGTAGTTCTTATAGACACAGAAGTGAGTCACTCTTTCATAGATGCTGTTCTTTTTCAGAGCTCGGAGATTCCGACAGAGCCGTTGGCTCGATCCTTACGGCTAGAGACTCCTACGGTAGCAGACTCGATGATTACGCACTGGTTACGACAGTGTGAGATTACTCTAGGAGGCGAGAGAATGAGCTGGGATCTTCTTGTAGCAATGTCGAGGCCTTACGACGTCATCTTGGGCATGGATTGGTTATCTACAGTCCATGCACAGATTGACTGTATTAGGCGCAAGGTGCGATGTGTACGCACCGACGGAACAGGTTCACCGTCACCGGCGAGAAGGGAGCCTTCGCAGAACAGGATGGACTTCCACAGAGGAGAGGACAACCCATTACTCATCATTTGTCTAGCCTCATCCTAGGAGCAGTTGACGTTAGGAGTCATAGTTTTCCTGCAGTGGTGGATCAGTATGCAGACGTTTTCCCCGATGACATTCCAAGACTACCTCCTCGGAGAGAGTTAGACTTTTATATTAACATGTACCCTGGGACAGCCCCGATATCGACTCCAGCATATCGGATGGCCCCCGCTGAGCTTCGAGAGCTATGGGTACGGTTAGAGGACTTGCAGGGAAAGGTTTTCATCCGAACCAGTGTAAAACCCTGGGCTTCCCTGATACTGTTCGCCAAGAAGGCGGACGGGAGCTTGCGACTTTGTGTCCACTATCATCGCCTGAACCAGGTGATAGTGAGGAACAAGTATCAGCTAACGAGGATTTATGACCTCTTCGATCAGCTCAAGGGAGTACAGTGGTTCTCGAAGATAGACCTCAGGTTAGGCTATCATCAGCTCAGAGTTTGGGATGAGGACGTGCATAAGACGACCTTCAGATTTTGTTATGGCCACTATGAGTTCTTGGTTATGGAATTTGGCATAACCAATGCTCCAGCAATGTTCATGGGCCTCATGAATAGGATCTTTCAGCCATACCTCAATCGATTTGTCGTGGTCTTCATTGACGACATTTTGATTTACTCAATGACTGAGGAGGAGCACACCTACCACTTGCGGGTTGTACTAGACACACTCCGAGAGCACCAGCTTTATGGAAAGCTCTCGAAGTGTCAGTTCAAGAGACGTGAGGTCCACTTCTTGGGACACGTCATCTCTGATGCGGGAGTTGCGGTGGATCCTGCGAAGATCGAGGCAGTGCTAGCTTGGGAGCCACCCCGGAGTGTGACTGAGGTGCAGAGTTTCTTGGGACTAGCTGGATACTATCGGAGATTTGTGCCAGAATTCTCCAGAGTTGCGACACCACTCTCAGCTTTGACGAAGAAGGGGAAACCCTTTGTGTGGTCAGACAGATGTCAGCATAGCTTCCCGGAGCTGAGGCAGAGATTGACCAGCGCACCTATCATGAGGTTGTCGGAGGAGGGAGTAGGGTACGTAGTCTACAGCGATGCATCAGGGAATGGATTCAAATGTGTCGTAATGCAGGAGCGGGCAGTGATCGCCTATGGATCACATCAGTTGAGGCCGCATGAGCAGAACTACGCTACCCATGACCTGGAGTTAGCAGTAGTGGTCTTCGCTCTGAAGACATGGAGACACTATCTGATGGGCAAGCACTTTACAGTCTTTTCTGACCATCAGAGTCTCAGGTACATCTTTTCTCAGAAGGACCTGATCCTGAGACATCGATGATGGCTTGAGTTCCTTCAGGACTATGACTTTGAGATAGTCTATACTTCTGGGAAGGGGAACGTGGTAGCCGATGCTCTCAGTAGGAGGACGAGCATTCAGCTACTTGAGGAGGCGATAGAGCAACAAGCCACCTTTTAGATATCCTTTGTGGATAAAGATGGAGTATCCTTCCTTCAATCTCTCACAATCACCCCACCACTAGTGCAGCAGGTCATAGAGGCACAACATGGGGACGCTGACTGTGAGACGCGGAGTGCACAGATATCCTCAGGTCAGGCACCTGATGGTTTCTCCATTGGATCAGATCACGACATCCTTTTCAGAGGATGTAACTTGGTACTAGTTGCATTACGGGAGGAGGTGCTGATAGTGTTTCACACTTCTCCTTTGGCGGTACATCCTGGAGTGGAAAAGATTTACCAAGAACTCAGACAAAAGCACTGGTGTCCATGCATGAAGAAAGTTGTGGCAGAGTTCGTTTCCCGATGCCTCACCTTCCAGCAGGTGACAACAGAGCATCAAGTACTAGCAGGCTTGGTACATCCCTTGGAGGTCCCGGAGTGAAAGTGGGATGGGATATCTATGGACTTCGTGACTGGACTTCCATGCACTTCCAGAGGTAACGACTCTATTTGGGTGATTGTCGACCAACTCACCAAGTTGGCTCACTTCTTACCCATCACAGAGTAGGGCTCAGTGGAGATCTTGGGACGTCTCTACGTTCAGGAGATTGTACGGCTTCACGGTGTGCCATCATCTATCTTCTCTGATCGAGATGCTCGCATTACTTCACAGCTTTAGAAGGGGTTGCAGGAGGCGTTCGGGACGCAGCTAGGACTGAGCACCTCCTTTCACCCTCAGACGGATGGTCAGATGGAGAGGACCATTCAAACTCTCGAGGACATGCTCTCGGCATGTGTCCTCGAATTTGGTCGTAGCTGGGAGGACCACCTACCCTTGGTGGAGTTTTCGTACAACAACAACTGCCACTCCACCATCGGGATGGCACCATACGAAGCATTGTACGGCTGACCGTGCTGATCTCCTTGTGCTGGACAGTCCCTGGGGAGTCAGCACTTGTGGGACCGGAGATGGTCCAGGCCATGATAGAGAAGGTCCAGGTTATCCAGGAGAGGATGAGGACAGCTCAGAGCCAGCAGAAGTCTTATGTTGTTAGGAGGTGGAGGCCACTAGAGTTCGAGGATGGCGACCACGTCTTCTTGCGTGTCTCACCTCGACGTGGATTATGGAGATTTTGCCGAGGCGACAAGGTGTCTCCATGCTTCATCGGACCATTCCAGGTCCTCAGCAGGTTTGGCGAGGTGGCTTATCGCCTGGCTCTACCACCTCAGTTGCACCAGGTGCACGACGTCTTCCACGTATCTTATCTGAGGAGATACATGCATGACACGACACATATCATTGACCATGGAGAGCTGGACGTTGATGATGGGGCGACTTTTGCGGAGGTCCCATGGGAGATTGAGGATCGACAGGAGCGGGTCCTACATGGATGGTCAATTCCTCTAATGTGCATCATATGGCAGCACGAGAACCTCCAGGAGAGCACGTCGGAGCGGGAGACTCAAATGCATGCTCAGTACCCACTTTTGTTTCCATAGTTTTTGATGCATCTTTACGAGGACATATATCCCTGAGGTGGGAGTGATGTAAAGACCCATAAAATTCATGGAAATTTTTTTCATAATTTTCTTTGGGATTTTACAAGAACTCAGTTTCTGACGGTACCTGATTCCGAGGCCCGGTGTGCCCGGAATCATTTTCCGAAGTCTGGCTCGGGTACGTTCAGTGAAGGAACGAGCGGGTTTTTCTAACATTTGAACTGGTGCTCAGAATCGAATTCTGAGGGCAATGATGGAATCGCAGTGCCGATATTTTCATAGAAATTCCGTTTCCGGAGTTACGTTTGCTTGGTTGTGGTTTCTAATTTTTGGGGTTAAGTTAAGAAATAAAATAAAGTGGTGCGACAACATTATTTTATTTCACTTAAAGCCACATAAAGCCACTTAAGCTAATTTGAAGAGGATAGGGTGGAAATAAAAATATCATACCCTCTTGGTAGTATATTTGTGAGGTGGGGCATGCATGAGCCCCACCGTTTCTTTTCCTCTAAGTAACGCACTTGAAAAAACCTCTTTTTAATGAAAGTCAACAGGTACATTTTCATAAATTCTTAACGCCCCTATTAATTGGGTAGTTAAGTCATTACCATTAATTCATCGAATTAATGGTTCGTTTCTTAACTTGTTTTTCAAAATGTTGGCATACGAATGAAATAAGACCAACACATGTCTTTCTTGGGTGTGGCTTGTTGAGAGGATTTGGAGAAACTCTATCTTCATCCTCCTTCATGAAGAACACTAAGAACGCGAAGAACGCGAAGAACGCATCGTCGCCGATGAAGAACATCGGCCTTGGACGAATTGCGACGAAAAACGCCGAACCCTCAGAGATTGACGACATGACGCCGTATACTGCGATGCCGATGATTCTCCTCCCGCCACATTCTTCTGCGACGTTCCTTCCCCGCGACAATATTCAATCAACAATCGATTGAGGTAGGGGATTGTGGTCCTTTTATTTTCATTTTTGGATTATATCATCAACATGGATTTAATTGGTGAAATTAAATCGGTGTGTTTTTAACCCTCGGAGATCATCGATGCGACGTCGTATATCGCAACGACAGTGACGCCCCTTCCGCGACGTGACGATCCTCTTCTTCCGCGACGGTCAATTCCGCGACGAACTCACATTCGAAAACAACATTGAGGTAGGGGTTTTGATTCATTTAAATCTTTGTTATTTATAACCGCAACGTTGAATAAATAATTTTTGAGAGACTTTTTAAAAACCGCTAACGCGGTGGGTGCGGACCAACTAACAAGTCCGAACCCACCACCCTTTCATTCATGGTGTGCGAAATGGAGGACGGTGACAAAGCAGGCCCCACGGGTGATGCGAGGTTCTCGTAGTGAAGAACGGACAGAAGGAGGACCTTTGGCGAAGACGGTGTGAATTTCCGACCCCCGGAATGCGTCCAGTGGTCCGCGGAGCAACCCGTCGGTGCGCCACGCCGGCACGACGGCACTGGAGGTGAAAGGCGGCGGCGCCTGGCGCGCCGCTGTGGTGAACCGTCGCGACTGAAGCCGCGGCGGCAGGCCAGCCGTCCCGTGACCGCGCTGGACCGGCGAAGGATGGGACGTGGCCGGCTACTGCATCCGCTGGCAAGAGCGGCCCCACGCGGGGCCGCAGCTTCGTCACGTGTGGGCAGCGCACCCCCCGCCCGCTGCTCGACCATAACAGCCGAGCCGACCAGCTGGCCAGTCGGGTCGTGCCCCAGGCCGGGCCGGGCTGGGCCCCGCCGGCCGGGCTAGGTCGCGCCTAGCCGGGTCGAACCCGGACCCGGGTTGGGTCGACCCGGGTCGGGCCGACCAGGGGGGGGGGGGGTTGGGCCTGGTTGGTCCGAGCCCAGACCCCCTGTTTTCGGACCTTTTTGGTCGTTTTCTCATAACATGAGCTACGGGTCTCCGATTGACACACCGTCAGCAGAGATGTAATCAATGGATCAAGATGGTCGTTTCGGTATATCACACTCAAGGATTTGGAGTACTTTGTGTTTGGACGAGTTGGTTCGTACACAAAACCAACCGAGCCCTCGGAGTGGAAACGCTTATATCTTTAGCTTCGGACGTACGATTGACGTGCTGTTGACTTTTATGGATTTCTCTAAGTGAGAAGGTTATTTTAGATTACTTTGATCGAGGTTTGGATGCAGGTGGAGTACGGTCGGGTTGGTTTTTCTTTAAAAACCAACCGGTCCCCTGGAACGAAAAAGCCAATAACTCTCAGACCGGGCGTCCGATTGTCGCGCCGTTTGCGACATTGAGTTCCTATTGTCGATACAGAAATTTTGGATACATTAACTATGAACTATGTGTCAGTTGATGTATCAGCCTCTCGGCTCATGGAGCGGACCCCCTCGAACGAGCTTGCTGTGTGCTGGAACCCTAATTCTGGTTGCGACTGCGACGGCGACGACTGTGCAGTGATCCTTAGTGGATTCGACGATGACGAATACAACACTCAGCGATCCTATGTGGAACAGTGCTACAGATCCTATGTGGGTTAGATCCTCTGTGGGTCATCGCCCAGTGGTCCTATGTGGGCCAGCGCCTACATATCCTGTGTGGGTCTTTGCCGGGTTAGTTACCTATCGATCCTCTGTGGGTCAGATCCTATGTGGGTCATTGCGAGGGTTAATTACCTATCAATCCTTTGTGGGTCAGATCTTTTGTGTGTCATTGCGGGGGTTAGTACCTATTGATCCTTTGTGGGTCCAGCGGCTTAGATGAATCAATGGCAATATATGATCATCTCTATCGTCATACAAAGAAGTATTCCTGTGTGAGCTGAATCCTGTTTTGCTTTCCTTTGTGGATTGTGTTGTGCTATCCTGTGTGGATTTACGATTTGCTTTCCTGTGTGGACTGGGTTGTACTTGGGCTCAGATTATGGATCCGAATGAGAATTGATGACTTAGGTATATGTATGGGCATATTCCTAAGCAGTGTCGGATGTTACTTCGTGATTGTATTTTTCCTTTGTGGATTATCCTTTGTGGATTCTGGGATACCTTCGCGGGTCTCAGGGTCCGTCCTGAGTAGCTTATACTCACCCCTGCATGGGCTATGCCCGCACTACGTTGTGTTGGTTGTAGACAATGGAAAACATTGATCGTGGTTGAGGCTTGCGGAGCAGGACGGTACCTGGAGGTGGACCCCTGGGCGGGACGTACTCGGAGCGGTCGGCTGGACCCAGGGAGCAGTGGAGGCTATCTGTACACACCCTTTATGTTGGATTTCTAGTGGAAAGCTCGACGTTGCGGCTTTTCTTTTCAGTTGTTGTTTTTCCCTTTCCAGTTGTACCTTACATTCAGTTTGGGTTTGTATAGTGGCCCACTTACTTTTCCGCACTTACTGTTGTACTCAGTTTTTACTTAGTGATTACTTCTACTTCTTGCTTGCTCTGTGGTGTTTGTTTACTTTACAAAGGCACTGCCTTCCCTTTTACCAGGATTTATGCCTTAGTGATAGTCGCCTGCTCCTGGCCTATGGACGGCGAGCATGGGGTAGTCACGGCATGGGCCCCGAGGACGTGTCGTGACAATTATATTTAAATTTGATGAGATCATCGAATTTCATATGTTTATTCAAATTTGTGCACAATCCATTCTTATATTTATCATAATATCTTATTTTATTGACGCTTGTGTTACTCATAATAAATATTTAAGGTGTTTCATCTTCTTAAAATAACGTGTTTTCTTTGAGGATGACAATAAAATAATTTAATGTGTTATAAGGTTTGAATTACATGCACATCGTTATATTTGTTTCTGAAAAGAAAAACATAATTGAGAAAATCTGCCAAGAAAAATAAGAAATAATTGTAGGAGTGGAATAGAGGAATTTTATTTCATATTCCACGATAATAATTGAATATTTCACATCCTTATCATTATATTGTATAATTGTATTTCAGATTATAATTCCACACATTATTAATAATCACAAATGGGGATTAATATTGATTTTATAATGATTTTTAAAAAAGGAAATAGCTCAACCCATGTTATTTCTTTAAATTAATCCAAAAAAAAATTCTCTAAATAATTTTATTATTTATAAGGATTTTAATTCTTTGGAATATAAGTTTGAAGGTTGGGATGTTGTTTGAATGGGTAAAATTTTTTATGACCAAATTGATAGAATTGACGACGATTTCTATCAACCAATGTCACATATATAATTTTTGATTAATAAATTTTATATTCCAAATAACCCAAGAAGGATTATTAGTGTTATATACATCATAGTCTGCAATGATTATTTTATGAAAAATAAAAAAATAAAAATAAATATTTTGGGATCCCATAATAAATGTTTACTCAATACCATAGAAATTTTCATTCATGAAACATGGTGGTTTTAATGGTTTGAAAACGTAGATTAATCATATAATGTCAATGCAAATAATTTTTATTTTTACATGCTCAATCTATTAGACGTTGATATTTTAATTATATATAATTTTACGTAATTGGAGAATATGGATAATTATTGTAGAATTCTGTGGTATTTTCACTGATACACTATAATTAATATAAATCGCGATAGCACCATTTTTGACACATTATCAATAATGATATTCTTGGAAACTGGACAAATTAAGATCAGGTAATATAAAGTATGATAAAAATTTGGAATCCATTGAAGATCCACTTTTCAAAAACCCATTATAAAAAATTAAAAATTTATTTTGGTAATTTTTGTTAAATTCTAATGATAATGGATTTCCATGTTAGGGGATAATCAAATTTTCATAATATATGGGTTCATCTTCATTTACATGAATTAATTGTTAATACAAGGAATTACACTACCACATATGACTTTATATATTTTTTAATTTCATATATATATATGATACACTATGTGTGTGTGTGTTATATTTGTAATGGGATAGAAAATTTATCTTCCATGAGTCAAATTTAATCTTTCCCATATTTTCTTTCATGTGTCCAAGATGAGAAAACAACCCTAAAAACAGTCATTCTTGTAATTCATCTCTAATATATACATGAAATGACTTTTACATACACCCAAACATGAAAAAATCCTTGAATTATTATTTATTGAAGATTTTACAACAACCCATATGTCTATTGATGGTATAACTATATATTAATCTATTTGGTTTTAATAGAATCTCTCCTTAATAAAAATACTATAGCCAACGAAGATCTTCATTAATTTTAAAAACAGTTACTGAAATCCATATATTTTATTAATTGAAAAAATGTCTTTTTCTCATATAAAATCAATGTTAACCTTATGAAGTTGATTTATTTAGAAATATAATATCCATATGTGAAAGAAATTCTTCACATTGTCAAAAATTAACTTTTTTATAGTCACTAGTTTGTTTCAATTTCAATATCTATAAATAATCACATAAATGATTAAAACTCAATATCATTTAATTTTTAAAATATGTTTGTAATTATTTAATACTTTTTATGATTAAAATATTTAAATCCCAACCAAATATCATGATATGTAAAAATATAATATTAAAATTCATTTAATGTGATTACACATACCTAAACATCTATATATAATTCTCATAAATAAGTGATTTACATTCTCTCATTGATAATAGTAGTAGTAATTCCTTGAAATTATAATTTTTGAACATTTTATTTCGTATCGTGTATGACACACAACTCTAGACGCATAAGGTAATATATATTCTAGAGACATTAAAATATATTTCAATGTTTAAATATAATTAATCTTTGATATATCATGAAATGAATGTGTTATTGTGTTAGTGTTTACTTCTAGCAATAAAGAGTTTCTTCGATGACTTGGGTTACATAATAGAATGAGTTTTATCGAACACCAAAATATTATTAGAATATTTGTATTTAATATAATAATATACGACGTAAACATTAAATACGTAGTTATGAATAATATTAACAATCATAAGAAAATATATAGAATTTAAACATATAAAATGAATTAAATTGTTACAAATTTTTTATAATAAATTTAATATCCAATTGAATATAAATTGTATTTTTTCTAAAAAAATAACATGCCCACAAATACATTTTACCCTAATAAATTAAATAAATTATAGCTAGTCAATTATATTAATGAAATTTATATGTTATATATTCAATAAAATATTTTTTATATTAATCCAAGATACTTTTTAGGCATAAGATATGAACAATCCTAATATTTAGCATAAAAATTTGTATTTTTCTAAATGTATTTTTATAGCCAATTAATTGAGAATCTATATTCGATATAACTTATTGATGATTTATATGTTTTATATGTAAATTATAAACATCATATTTGAAATTGAATCATAAAAATTATATGTGTGTAATTTTGTGGTATTTTCCTGTTATGTTTTATTTATTATGAAAAGTGATAGAAAAAGAAAATTATTTCCAAGAAGATTTTTTTTGTTAATTTATTTAAAAAGATAAATGGTTAATTAAATTGATTTTAATTATTAGTTATATTAATTTTTTATTTATTAATAAAAATTATGTCATTTTTATTATTTTAACAGTGAATTTTTATATAGAAACATATAAAACATTTGAACATTTTTACATTGAAAACTGTCATTGTCTTCATGTCTATGGGTTCAATTTTTTATAGTTACTGACAATTCTGTTATTTGTGTTTTAAAAAATGGAATCGATATTTTTAATCAGATTAATCTATGTGGTTAATAATGATAACATTGTTTTCAACCAAAAATATTAGTGATTTTGGTTAAAATTTATTACAATTAATAAGTGAAAAATTACCTTAGCAAGGGACATATCAATAAACACAATATCCAAATTGATTAGGAAACTTCCACAAATTGTTTTTTATTTCCATATTTAGAAAAAAAAATTAATTTTATCTATTCATTTCTAATTTTTAGTCACATGGAATGGTAGACACATGGGTAGAATCCCCTTACCCCATATTTACAAGAGTGTCAATACTCATCCACACTAAAAGGCACTAAAGCCTTCCACTTCCTCAAACATCTCAAGTAACATTGGCCCAAATGATCTATTTCCAAATTGCGCCTATATGTCCGTCCTATAATCCTAGAATCCTTATATTAGTCATAAATCCATCCAAGCATTCCCTTTTGTTGGAACTAAAAGGATTTACTTAATTAATAGGTCACGTCCTTCCACAAGTTCTATAGTTTTATTTATTTCTCCACTATTACAATTCTTCTTATTCTATGATTATATAAGAAAAATTGTATCATAAATGTAATGTAATTTTTTATTTCAAGGGATCAACATATACTTACACAATATTAAATATAATGGGTAACAAACTTACTATTTATGTGTGCATTGAATTATAGCATTTTGAATCGACGTTGTTTGTTTTCCCATACCGCCTTCCATAGTAGGTCATTATGATGTAAATGATATTTATATACTATATATATGAAATTTATAATGAAATTATTCTTATGGGATTTAAATATAAAACAAACCCTTAATGTTTCCATATTTTGAAATACAATAACATCGTTTGTGGAAGTGCAGATTATCATCCCCAAAAAGCATTGTGATTCATTCCCACTATACATGGAACATAAAAAGGATGGTTTAATAAAATATGTAACATATATAAAAAATATATTATACTTGAATTATAATATACATATATATAGATATTTACTTTTAATTATTCAATTATATAAAATAAATTAAATAAGCATTTGTTCTTATAAACGGCCTACCGTCTCCATGAACGATGCATTCCATTTCAAATATTCTAATAATATGAATTATTATTAATACATATATACTAAATATAAATGATATATACATCATCATTCATAGTATGGATATGAAGAAATTATGATTGTAACATCATGTAACAAGCCATAACATACTAGAAAAAATAGACAATTGGCACATGAAATAGTTAAAACAAAAAGATATTGTCAACAAACGAGTAATAAGATTTTATAAGAATATGATATATAATATTATAAATAATAATATAATTATAAAAAAATTCATTGAAATTTATAAAAAACATTATACGGAAGTTTAAGGGATGTAAACCAAAAAATTAAATGAATGTCAAAGAATTTTATCCCAATTCACATCCCATTGTGGCATATTGGTTGTTATTGACCTAGTTTATTTTCAAAAGTGTAAATACTACCCATTTACATGTTATATCATGAATATATTTATTATAAAGATATTATATGACTCATTTAATGTTATTATTTCTTGGATATTGTGATTCATGTTTTTCAATGTGGTATGAGATACATTGGAATGATTGAAGATTTCTCTCCTCGAGATCATTTTTAATGATTATATTTTTAATTTCACATCCATTTGTTATTGTTGACATTCTCTAAAAATGATAACATTATTTATATTCATCTAATTTCTTATATATGATGTACATACTTCTATATTGTCATATAACACTCTAATTAAATCATTTTTAATGTTATTTTGTGCTTCCATTTGAACTATTTCATCTAAGGGGATTTTCTGTGAATAGTTACAAACTAGAAATGAAGTTCATAGCCCAATTTCATTTCATTGGGTAATAATAAAACCTTATTATCATTAATATTCATTGATTATGTGTATAGTGGCATCGACTATCTGGGGATGTATTCCAAATTCCTTATGTGGATTTATAGTTGATATAGATGATGTAATTATTGATTGAATCTCACATAAACATTATTGTCTTTTCATGGGTTTATATCATAATATCATTTTGTTCAGGATTTTTTAACCAGGAATATCCATCAGAAGAAATATTTTCTTACATTCAAATCACTCACATTAATTTTATTCTCCTATGTATTTTTAAAACCTTTATCATGTAATATACAATTTCCCAATGATTTTGTAAACAAAATGTTTTTGATTAATCCCAAAATTAATTGTCTTCCTCTTCGAATAATATTTTCTTCTTCAAAAAACATAGATTCCAGAAAAAAAAATTTACATATGATTTTAACCTCTTAAAATGATTTATTAATGAAATTTTTACCTTTTTTATTTTAAAAATGATTTCAATTTAATATTCTTGTATCATTATAAAGAAATAATATGCCCAAACTATTTACTATAAAAAAGATTGATATTACTCAATCATATGAAATGTATGGATTTACGCAATTAAATTTTATAGATGACTATTTTTCATTATTTAAAATAAATTTTTTTTTAAAAAATTAAATGTGCTTTTTAATGAAATTGATTTTCAAATTTTTTTTCTAAATAAAAATGATAATTACTAGATTAAAATTTTAAAATTAATTTTTATAGTATTTCTATTTATCAATGAAAACAAAACATTATTTAAATATTACACTCGATTTTTTTATTGGTAACATCAGTGATCTTCCACCCAACAGTTTATGTTTATTTTGGCCAGGTATAGTATTCTAACTAACTTCCCAAATTCCATTTTTAGTTACCTTGAAAAATTAAATTTCTTATAATCATTAAACATTAAATTTCGCCAAATTTTCTATAGAATTTATAATGTATATGTTTATTTCATAAACCGTATATCATTTTTACGAATGATGTTTACTTTTTTAGTTATTTGATTATATACAAAAATATTGATAAACCCATATTCTTTATATCAAATAAATATTTGATAAATCATATTTTTTATTAACTATATGAATTATTAAATATAAGGGTTCCTTTCAAATGGAATTGAAGGGTGGGGCCTAGAAATTATATAAACCTTTAAGGCATTAATATTTTCTCACGATACAATATAGTTGCAATAATTAAAAAGTTTTCATCCTTTATTTTTAACCCATATTTTGAAAGGTGTTGTGGATATAGGTTCTCATGTCACGTAGACATGAAATCCAACAATTAATCATTTCCTTCATTTTGACACAATTATTATCTATCTATGTGATATTTTATTGAAATATATATGGATTAATTTCATTCTCTGTAATTGATTAAATTCTATGTGTTATTTGTTTTTACCTTTCCATATTAATTTTCACTTATCCATTAAACTAAATGGTAGGTGTTTTCAGTTATTTACATTTATAGATTTTTTACACACTCCATTATTTATTTATTTATTACACATCACATGCCAATATGTATTACCTTTCAATATTGACTATTCTTATTAATATATAATTTCATTCATTGTACTTTAACCTTACAACATATTTGATCTCACACTTCTAACATTTTCTTTGCACATGAATTCCTGAAATTTAAAAAAAAATATGAAGAGATACAATAGATATAACAGATATATTATCAACTAATAAAAAAAATTTGTTGTAATTATTGTGTTCATTTATAAAACAAGACTCATGTATGTATCCAGATTACACAAACTACTCAACTGTTCAATTCATTGGGACATGATTTACCATTATCTTTTACAAATATAATGTTATCATGACACCAACTCTATGATTTATTCAGTCAGGCCACTATAGTTGGTAACAGATAAGGTTTATCTATAACCTTGTGAACTAGATTTATGAGAACATATATGTGAGAATACACACCTATGATATAATTTGAGAATAAGTGTACAATAATATCCTAAAATATTTGTAAGGTGAATATTATGTGGATATTCCTAAAAATACAACTATTTTTAAATACTATTTCTCATTGTAGATTTTGGATAGATGTATCTTATATTAACAACCAAGACATGGTGTCTCATGCTTGACTAGGCATAACCTACTACACCACGACGAGCCTTACTTCATATCTAGTTTAACACACCAGAAGGGTATTCTTCCAATAATCCACATTTTCAGTTCAAACCATTGTGAATTATTTAAATAGATATTGAAAATGAATAACCTAGGTTAAACTTAAGTTTTCATAGAATGAATATAATGTGTCGTGATTTAGACATACAATGATTGACTATAAGGTTTTTCCAATATGATAATTTATTATCAAACTATATTTTTTGGTTTTACGAACTCCACTTTATAATGGATTAACATTATACCCATGGAGGACCGATGTATAAATAAATAGGTGAATTATTTAGGTATTTAGGATGTATTGAAAAATATTAGTTGAAATATTATTTGATTAAAAAATTTCAAGAATGTTCATCATATTAATTTTGAAAATTATATTAACTTGGGTTTCAAAAGGAAAACCTGATTTCTAAGAGACAACCCATAATTTTTGGAAAGTATGTTATACTCGAACCTATGACCAAAGGATGATAAGGGTTTCGTGCAAACCCTTGACCTAAACAAATTTTTGGTTAAAATTTCATTGTATTTATTTAGTAAATTTGATGAATGAATATTAATAATTAACAATTATTGTTAATTTTTATTTTAAGATATAATTTTAATAAAAATATTGACATTTGATAATATTTATAGAAAATAATTAGTGTTTTCACTCTTTTTTAGGACTTATGATCCATTATATGTGTTTTGTATTACTTCATAAATCAATTATTATTTTTTAAAATCATTTCCATGAAGTAGTTGATGAATTTTAAATTGATCAAGAAAAAACAAAATATGAAATTGATCAAGAAAAAACAAAATATGAAAACTGTGAAATATTAATACATCATGTACATATAATTCTTTATATTCTTCAGTTTTAAAAAATTTACAAAGCATTAAAAAATTATTTAGAAATAAATTATTTTACGAATATCATAATTTCTATTGAATTGATTGTCTTTTAATTCCTCACCAATTTATGGCATTGAGGAACCAACATTACATTAAATATTCAATTTTCTATGATTTATGACCACAATCACTCCCAATAAATATTATGTCTTTTCCCCCATGTACATATCATTATATTCCATTGATGTTCTCTAATTTAGAGACCTAGTTATATATTTTTCTATTTTAAACTTTGTACATTTCATTATCTATTTTCTAGTGGAAGTTTTATGAACACTTCACATGATGTTGGATTTCAATATACGAAACATCAAAAAAATTATTACCATGATTGAGTTCAAATTGGGAGGAATAAATTTACTTATCATGGGGAGAATTTTACACAATGAAATTCTAAATTAAGATCATTTTATTCGATATTTTGAATGCCACACAACACCTAATGTGTAAGGGAGTATAATATAATAAGGCCTTAAAATATATTTACGTTTTTATTAAAGTAAATAATTTTTATAACTTCCAATGCATGTGATACTGAGTATGTTTTTTTCATACACAAAAACAATTTTATTTGATGACTTGCATTACATGAAAGGGTGAGATTTACAGAATAATAATAAATTTTTAAAATATTTTTACTTAATACAATAAGATATATAAATGATGTTAAAATAGTTTTTATGATTTGTATTAGTTAAATTATAAAAAACTATGGTTTAGTGAAATATAAAATGAATTCATTGTTTATAAATTAAATAGAAATGAATATAAGAACCCACTAAATATAAAAGAAATGTTTTTATAGAAAACTCATTATATATCCAAAAAAATTTCAATCAAATAAATTTAATTAATAAAAATTAGTGAATAATATAAATGAAATATACATGTTATATATTTATTAAATTAATTTTTATTTTAATACAATAGACTTGATATTCATAGTATATAGAAATACCCAATATTCAACAAAAACAATATTTCATATAGGAAATTTTAATATCTTTTAATGGAGAACATATTTAAAATAATCATTTGGGAAACATTATATATTTTCAATTTCAAAATAAATGTAAATTATTAATGTGGTAACAAAATATTTTCTTACGGTGATTTGTTTTAATTTTTCCATGATGTTTCATTTTATCGATAATGATTAAAAATAAAGAATTATAATTAATAACATATTATTCATATAATTTATATATAAGGTTACATTATATTATAATTGTTTGTAAAGATTAATTATATTAATTTATTTTTAAATAATATAATTCAGGTCAATATAACAATTATTAATTGAATATATTACATAGAAAATGATTAAACATTTTTACATTGAATGACAAAATTATCATCTCATTTGTGTAATTAAATTTAAATTAAATTTTTCCACAAATCTTATTTTAATTTGAAAAAATGGATTAAATAATTTCAATTATCTATAATTATAATATCTACAATTTTAAATATAGTTTTCTATAAAAATATATTTATGAATGTGAGAAAAATTAGTAACTTTGATTTAATGAAAAATTATCCTAGAAACCGACTAAACATTAAACATATAATCTAAAATGACCTAAAAACCTATCCAATATTCATTACATGTTCATATTTAGATCCTATAACCTTTTTCATCTTATGAGGTTAATTATTTGAGCCACTAGATATGTGAAAAACGTGGTAGGATGTCTCATTTCCCAAATTTACAAGTGCCACTCCTCCTCCACTATGAAGATGCACTCATGCATCTAACTTCCACAAGCATTTCGAGACACATTATCCTGAACAATATCTATCTAATTATCTCCTATAAATTTATCCCCTCAACCTATAATCCTAAACATGGTCATAAATCCATCCAAGGAATCCCTATGGATCAAACCAAATGGAGATAAGAGATTAAGAGGTGAAATCCTTCCTCAATCTCTTTATTTTTTTTCTTTCTCAAATATTACTATTAGTCTTATTCTATTAACATAGAACCACACCATTATCGTAAATATAATTATATTTTTTATTTTATGGGTTTTACCAATAATTACTCACACTTATATGTAACGGGTAATGAAATTAATATTAATCCTTACAGCGAACTACTGCCTCCCAAAATGAAGTTGTTCAATTTTCCATTACCATCTCTCATGGCTGGTATTAATGATGGATAGAATAATTATATGTCATATATACAATATATATTATTTATTTATACTTATGTATTTTTTATATAATACAAACCCTTATTCATTCCATATTATGTAAATATGATATCATTATTTGTGGATGTGTGGATTACCACCCCCTCATTGTGTCATGATTTGGTCGCACTATACATGGAACTTATAAATAATGGTTTCAATAATAATATGTCAAATATATGAAATATCTATGATACTAGAATTATAATATACATATTTACAATTTACATTTAATTATTTCAATCCATTAAAGAAAATAAAGAAGCTTTAATGCATTTGTAAGACCTAACGTCTTCGTGAACAGTGCCTTCCATTTCATTTCTACACATATTATGGTTTATTTAAATAAATATACAATAAATATATATCATACTTACATCATATATTACATTTAGGGGATGATGAAACCAAGTTATAAAGAAAAAGTAAAAATACAAACCATACTATAATAACTAGACAAATTAACACATGAAAATAGTTGATATAATGAATTATTTTGAACAAATGAGTAACAATATATTATAAGAAGATAATATATGATATAAAAAATATTAATATAGTTTTATAATGTGTTATTAACATGTTTAAAACCATTATAAAATATGGTTAATGTATGTTTACCCAAAAAATAAATGCAAGGTAAGGGATGTCGTCATAATTTACAATACTTTGAGACTTATTATTCAAAAGTTTTAATGTATTATAGGGTAACTTTGGAATTTATTAAGATTATTCTCATCAAGAAATTTTTTAATGACTATCTTTAATATCTCACTTACTTCTTTTATTATTAACTTTATATTGAAACAATACATTTATTTTTGTGCACCTATATTTTTTATATATTTTGTACATACTTCATTTTCTGAAAAAATAATAGGAATAACAATTTCTTCATTATATTTTAATTTTCACATTGAATTATTTTATCAAAGGGGATTGTAGTTAAAAATTACCTGGGGGAAGAAATTCAAAACCCAATGTCTTTTAATTGGATTATACTACTACCTCATAGTTTTTTATATTATATTATTGTGTGTATAATATCATTGACTAACTATTGACATATTTTCACTACTTATGTGTATTTACATTTGATTCAAATAATATACTCATTGATTGATTATGAAATCAACATTTTTGTTATTTTCAGGGTTTACATCACAATCACAATTTCCTCGAGATTGTTTACACATCAATTTACATCAAAGTAAATTATTTTATCGTTTTCTATTAAAATTTTCATATTATTATGTTCTTTTTATTCATGTCATTTAAATAGTACAAGTTACTTTCTCCCACTCTCTAGTACATAAAATATTTTGGAAAATAATTTAAAGAAAACAATACTTTATTTATCTCTTTAGTCGAAGATCCCATTTACTTCTAAAATACTTTTTTTCTCAAAGGGGTTTCAATGATGTTTTTTTCTTCCTAGAATGTATTATTATAGACATTTTTACCCATTTTTATTTTTAATTTTTTTTCAATGTAATATTATTTACTCTTTTAGAACAATGTATTTTCCAAACATTGTCACCATGAAAAATGGTTGTTATTATTACCTGATCTGTTATGAAAGAATTTAACCAACATAATTTCTTCAGGGATTCATTTTATATTTAAAAACTATAATTTTAAAATAAAATTTCATCCAAATAGAGTTTCATAGAAAATGATTTTCAAATTTTATTCAAAATAAAAGGTTATTTTACTCCACAATGTTTTTGAATATCCTTTTTATATTATTAAAATTAATCATAAAAAAGAACCCTTGATTTTTAAACTACATGAGATATGTTGTATTGATATCATCTTTATTATTCATCTTGATGGTTTAGGGTTTTTTTTCCCAATGATAGTGTTAACATTCACATCCTTGAATACTTTTTATTCCTCTTGAAATATTCAATTTATTATTATCACTGGACATTGGATTTATTATAACTATCAATATCATTTATCATCGGATTTTTTAATTCCTAAAAACGAATATCATTTTTACCCAAATTTTATACATTGAAATTTATTGATTATATAATGAATTATTTGTAAATATTTTTTAACTATTACATTATAATATTTGATGAAGAAATACCTTTATTAATTTAATCTACTATAAGATATATAAAATTATTAAAACAAAATATGATGGGTTGTTCTTAGACTTCACATAACCTCTCAATGCGGAATTAATTTCCCATGATACAAATTAATTTTGAAAATTATACAAGTTTAAAACTATTGTTTTTAGCATCATATTGAAAGGTCTTGATTATATATTTATTCATTTTCCTCATTCATGACATTTAAAAATTAATCGACGCCTTCATTTTGATTTATGTATTATTATTACTGAGATTTTTCTTTGACATATCTATGAAATAATAACATTCTATATTCTATGATAAAATGGAATTTTTTTTAGTTACTTATCACATAATAATTATTTTCACATATCTATTTATTAGAATGGAATTAGTTTTTAGTTATTTAACATTCCATATTGTTTATAGACTTCTTTCACCATTTTTTAGTTACATGGCATGCATATTTAGTTATTAATATCAAATAATGACCATTATAATTGATTTATTATTAATTCCTCTATATTATACCTTTAATAAGAATTTGATCTAACCCTTATTATTTTCCCATTCACCCAGATTCTATGAAGTGTATTGAGAAAGATATGCAAGGATAAAATATATGGAATAGAGATTTTATCCCTGAATGAAATGAATAATATTTTAATTAGTGTATTATTTTCTGTATAAAAGTCTCATGTTTGTATTTGGTATACAATGAATTCTAAAATATTATTTTTTTTGGACACGATGTACTTGCATCTAATGCCCATGTAATGGGAACCTGACAACTGATCTATTATTTTTATGGTCATTCACTATATCAATAGAATATTTATAACCATCTTTAATTAAATAATCAAAATTATTAATTAATCTCTTATATTTAAAGAATCGTGTTATGTTAAGATCTTTACTAAAATAGGACACATCATATACTGATAAATCCCATGTTATTTAATTCAAATGGAAAATTTTTCAATGATATAGAAAAATAAAATATTAATGATATCACTTAAATGTCTTCAAAAATAACATTCACATGTGTTATTATTCAAACATGTCACACGTACTAAAAATCACCATAACATAGTGAAATTGATATATTAGTAGGGCTGGGAGAAAACACTCACTAACGAAAACTGTAACAATAGTAATCATGGAATGGATAGTATGGAGCCAGATCAACATGAAACTGAAAGAATGTGATACATGAGCTAATAAATGAAAACATATATATCAATAATAAGGGTATCATACTAGTGGAATGAAAAATTATTTACATCTAATACATATATTGGAGGCCTTTTTCTATGACACATAACATTCAGAATGATTAAAGTCGAGAAATCGTATGGATAATGACATATGCTATGAAATTATACTTTAATTGGTAGGGTATATAAAGAAAACAATCCTATTCTATCTAATAAGAAATGTATATACATTTATTTGATATATAATGATCAACCAAACCCATCAATTGATTAAATAATTCACTTTCAAAATAACATTTAATATGAACTTTTATAGTATTACCTATGAAAAAAATTCCACAAATGAAACCCTTTATGGATGTGTAATTGTAAATTATAAATATAAATGAATTACCAAAATATATTATTATTATATAATGATAATTATTTAAATACTTTTACCCATTCTAATTAAATGATTAAATGCTTAAAACACATCCTCATAATGAAGTTGGTTTGTTACTCCACAGATTGTAATGATTCAAATATTCTTGTGTTTTAGAATAACAAGATACAGAATGCCAATGCATTTCCCCATGATAATAGAATATAAATATTGGTATGTGAACATTATACAATATGTTTCATTTAATATTTAATTTAATGTCTCAGAATTTTCTGTTTTTTATTTTTAAATATTATATGGAATTATTAGGAGACCAAGCACCGAGACGACATATCATTCCGGGGCTTGGTGATCCTGGAATTGTGGTTTGATCTTTTTTAAGTTATGTGAGTCGACATATGTGCGTTGTTGTGGTAGGTTCCAAACGGATGCCTAGATAAAAAATCGTAGGCCACCATTGCATCCTGGACGATAAATTTACCTATGAATGAGTCTATCCTTGACTGGTGCGGGTCGATGGTAAAAGTTAATTTTAGGACATTTTTTGTATAATAAAATAATAAAAATATCCATGTTTAGTTTATTTTATTTGGAAACATCCGTTGCAGCATAACAACGGGGAAGCTATTTCATTAATTAATTACAAGCCATAATCGCTCTGAAACATCAACGTTGACTCATTAATATCACATCATGATCGAATTAAGCAACACATTTCATCTTTTTAATTGGATAAACGAATTTTTCTCCTTGTAAAAGGTGGAGAGAATCTCTGGGGAATCTGTGGAGATTTGGAGAGAGCTCTCGACGTTGAACAACGATGGTTCAAAGTTGTGAATTGTTACGCCATCAAATTTGAAGGATCCCATCGTTGAAAATATCGTGACCCCTTCATCAGTGACTTATCCCTTCTAGGTAGGGGTTGTTATTTCAATTCCATTTTCCTGTTCGTGGATTAAACGTCAAACGCAGACCAACCCACAAACAGGTTGATCCATGGATCATTCATTCTAACGGGATGGTTTTTATTAGGATGTTTCTTGGGATTAATACATGATTATTGATTATTTTTTTGATCCTTCCCCATTTGATACTACAAATGGGAGCGAATCATCGCTGTGATGAACGATGGCTGAGGTTCATTCCACAATTTCCTTTTTTGGATTTCCTCCCCCTTTCATTACGTGTGTTCTCCACGTTCTTTGTGGGTTGAGGAACAACTGATTGTTGCACCTACGTTTTGCGATGCAACGATCCCAAGTTGAATATCGGACATCATGACGACCTATCAAATGTGTGACAACGATAGCGGATGACGAATCAGAATGGATTGGGAATGACTGTTCTTCGAGCGTTCTTCAAACGAGTGGATCATTACGTGTCTTCTGGACATATAGGAGGCCCGAATACAACAGAATCAGCTTCGTTGTGTCGGGTGACCAAAACCTATGATTCACATGGAGATCAGAAAACCGAATCGAGGAACATGGTGGCATAGAAGCTGTGATGGTAGAAGTCAGTGATTCTAGAAAATTCTTGAATACACAACGCGTACTTCGGATGATCACTCCATGTAGTACCGGCGGCAACAGATAGGGTTTCAGGGGGACAGAAACGTATCACAGGGCATGTGACCCCAGTCACATGGCGTGTTGGACATTTCTTGAAGATTGACATGTTTTTTGGAAAATACACGGACAAGGGATTGACAACACGACTTCAGAACATGACGTGTAGACCCTACATGCCATGGTCGATGCAACTACGAAGAACTCGGTGTGTATTCTATGGATACATGGACACAGGATGGAGTACATGACCATGTACTCTACCACACTTTCAGGAGAGGCCAATAACATGGGTCACCCCATGTACTGATTACGTGGTTTGGCACACATGGGTTGAGGCCGTGTACGGGTACATGGACAGCATACATGGAGTCGACCCCAGTCACATAGACACGGCGTTCACACCTTACCACACACTGGGTACTAACATTTTTCTACACGGCCAGCCTTACGACAAGGGATTTTGTACACTGGCAGTACCCAAGGTCAGAAGACACGAATGTGTATTTTCTACACACTGTGTACTTTTTGAAAAATGGCATGGCCCTCTTGTCCACCATATCATGGATTTATTTCGTTTGGGTTAGTCCCCCTTTATCTCGTTCCCCTGAAGATCAGGCATTGTTTCCCTATATATGAGGATGATCCCTTCATTAATACATTCTGAGATAGAATCAACATCCCTCCTAAAGTCTTGCAGCGAGATCATCTATCCATTCATGACCATAGTTATAGTCAGACATCAACATTACCAACTCTTACAGGAATTGATCCTCTACCTACCCAGTGAAACTGGATGAGTCGAGGTATCTTCAACGAACCTAGTAGTGATCCTCATCTATGTATCATGAAATTTCCCACTCAGGAGTGTGTTATCCCTTAATGAGTGTATCTATATATCGTGGTCTCTCCCACTCAAGTGTGTGTTCTCCTGTAATGAGTGTTTTTATCTCTCGTGAATTTTCCCAACGAACTGTACTTCTTAGAGGGACATCCTCAGAGCTATCAGACACGTGGATTGTGTTCTACCATAACAAGTGCTTCGTAGAGTATTCGAACTGAATCCCTAGTGGGGTTGTGTGGTTGTGTGACGTGTCTGTAGATAATGGATCTGGGTTTTGAGTATATCTGGATTGAGTTTGGCTATTATATATTCATTATACATATATTGTGTCCATTTGATTGTTCCTTTCTTTCGTGTATTTTCTTTTTGGTTTTCGGTTTGCTCTATAGAGTATTGTTATATTCACCCCTACACGCGCTTTTCCCACACGTGTCGGGTCTTGTGCAGATGAGAAGTCTTTTGATAGAGTCTAGGGTGAACCGGGATAGGATTGCGCTTTCTATGTTCCCTAGCGGCTGCTGCGTTCCTATATCCATGATCTTTAGTCCATGTACCACTTTGTGTTTACAGATTGGACATTGTAGTTTTTAGAATCTTTTTTTTCGTGGTATTGTATTCTAGCCCAGTTTACATTCAGAACATTAAATTCCATTGTACTCTGTTGGTTTGGTATTTTTGTATGCATTCATTTTTTCCCTTACTGATTTTTATATTTCACCATTTTTGGGATTGGAGATGTGTGTGTTTGTGTGTGTGTAGGTTCTTAGGAAACTCATCCCATGTTAGTAATATGGCTACATGGTGCTAGTCACCTACCCTTGGCCTATTGGAGGCGGGCGTGGGGAGTCACGGCACGGGCCCCACTGGGACGGGTCGTGACAGAGTGGTATCAGAGTTGGTCGGTTCTACCTTAGGACCAAGACTATGTGAGATTTTCTTGGGGAAACTGTGTTATGTGTGATGTGATCAGATTTTAGGCAAGAGACTCCATTGTTTTTGCGAGAGGCTAAAGTATCTATACACTAGGACTCTGATAACCTATTTTTTTACTATGAGCAAGAAAACAATGGTTTTGGGGACAGAAAAGAACGGTACATGCATCATATATGAATGGGTTCTGTTTTCCATGTCCTTGCGCCAGCTATCTAGATATACTCAATGACCATGTACATCTTCTTTCATTACAGGATGAATCAGTGATGCATACACACTAGGATTTAGTAGTACGATCATGAGGATGACCCCTCAGTGACGAGGCTTCGATACTAGGACTAGTTCCCTAGGCGTTGCCACCAGGTGGTGCACCAGCTGTACCACCAACCGTGGAGCACCCCGTGGAACCTACAGTACCAACGACGAGAAGCGCAATATGAGTGTCCTCCATGAGTTCTAGAGACAGAGACCCATCAGGTTCCGAGGAAATTCTGACCCTCAGGTGGCTAAATACTGGATTTGAGGTAGTGACTAGAGTTTTTCATCTAGTGAGGACACCATAATTCTATATGGTGATCATAGGAGTGAGCCTTCTTCATGGTTCAGTGGGACAATGGTGGATTCTGACCACACAAACTCACGATGAGGAGACTATATCATGAATGAATTTTGTGAAACTATTTAGGGAGGAGTTATCTCATGTTAATCTAATAGCATTATGCATCCTAGAGCTTCTTAATCTCTAATAGGGCCATATTACGGTAGATGGCTATTCGTAATGGTTCACCAACCTCACCATGTACTCAATGGATATGGTTAGGGATCAGTTCAATAGTGCTCAGACCTTCTAGTGAGTTCTAAAATTTAATATCTATGCTAGTGAAATCCCTCTATGTATTTCGACTTATGCTGGAGTGCTCGAGTGGACCTTGGTGATTGAGAGAATTTTGCCAGAGTAGAGACAACTGACGATAGTTAGTAGTAGGCAAACAATGTTTTGAGACCTCTGCAGTGAGGATCCGAAGTCGGACATAGGGATTTGGACATGGGAAACGTCATAGGAGGACCCAGGATATAGGATCGGTAGTCCATGGCACTTAGGCTATATCCAGTCAGCCCAAGGAGAACCGGTGCTACTCGTGCGACAGAAGTGGACATCTCGGTAGGGATTTTCTGACCCGTTGATGTGCTGGCATGAAAGCAGTTGATAGAACACTGAGGTAGAGATAGAGAGTGGACCAGGCTGACCCGCCAGGCGGCAGACATGGAAGAGGAGCTGGGAGAGCTAAAGGTGGTTGCATAAGCTTCCACTTACTTCCACCACCACCCCAGGAAGTCTACACTAGGCTTAAGGTGTTGGGGGACAGGGACGGAGATTACTTCATGAAGTCGAGACGTACAACCCAGGGGCTCCAGGGATGATCTGAGGTAATATATGTGTCTTCTCAACCTTAGTTGTTATACTTATAGACACATATTTCATTCATTCCTTCATCGCCACATGTCTTGTGCGAAACCATGCGATTCTGATAGAACTGTTGACTCAATATTTATTTTTACAAATGACTACAGAAGGACTCTTGATGATCACACACCTTTTCAAGCAATATGATCATAACCTTGGTGTTAGAATTTTGGTGGAACCCCTTTGTAGTAGCATCGAGGCCTTAAGACGTTCTTCTCGGTATAAATTGGTTACCTTCAGTGCTTCTTCAGATTGACTGTTTTAGGAAAATAGAGAGGCATGTCTTCAATGATGGGACATGGTTTTATTTTATTGGAGTAAAGGAGACCTAGGTATCATAAAATGTGCTCATTCATAGGAGGGTGTATCCAGTCACTCATGAATTGGCTAGCCTTGCCCTCAAAGTAGTCGATGGGATGAGCTCCATGTTCCCATCAGTTGTGGTGGATTACGAGGAAGTCTTTCCCAAAGATGTTTCAGGACTACCTCCCCACTGGGAAATCAACTTCTTCATCGACTTAATCCCTTGGAATGAATTGATTTCTTCATAAGCATATCGGAGGGCTCCCGTAGAGCTTCGTGAGCTAAGGCTGTAGTTGGAGGATTTACAGAGCAAGGGTTTCTTGAGACCCAAAGTTTCACCCTGGGAGTCCCTAGTCTAGTTTTCCAAAACTGTAGATTAGAGTATGAGGTTGTGCATGGATTACCAGCGCCTTAATCAGGTAATGGTAAAGAACTAGTACCCACTACCAAGAATCTATGACCTCTTCGATTAGCTAAGAGGGGCACAATGGTTCTTGAAGGTTTTCCTTCGATCAGGTTATGACCAGTTACGAGTATGGGACGAGGATATACCGAAGACAACATTTAGATAACCCTACGATCATTTTGAGTACTTGGTGATGCCTTTTGGCATGAAGAATTCCCCCTTCCATGTACACGAGACTGCTGAACCAGATCTTCCATCCATACATGGATCAGTTCGTAGATTACCTCATCGACAACATCCCTGTGTACTCGGCGAGAGACGTGCACCATGCGAGACACCTGCAGATGGTTCTATATGTACTCTGAGGGCACCCTCATTATGTGAATATCTCAATGTTCCAGTTCTGGATTCAAGAGTTCCACATTCTTGGAGATTTCATCTCAATAGATGGAGTAGCTTTAGACCCAACCAAGGTGGAGGCAATGTTAGCATGGGAGCCACCTCGGAGTGTGACAGAGGTGCGATGATTCCTATGGTTAGTAGGATATTACCAGATATTCATTGCTGATTTCTCTTTGATATCAGCACTGATGATAGCCTTGACCAATAAGGGTCATCCCTTATATTGGATGGAGAAGTGCCAATGGGATTTTTTTCCATTGAGAGAATGTTTAACGAGTGCCCCAATCTTGCGATTACCGAGGGAGGGTGTCGAGTACTTAGTTTTCTACAACACTTCTGGGACTAGGCATGGTTGTGTCCTGATGTATAGACAGGTAGTGACTGCTTAGGATTTGCACCATATTAGTCCAAATTAGAAGAACTATATGACCCATAATCTCGAGTTGGCTGCGGTAGTCTTCACGTTGAAGATGTGTCAACACTACCTTATGTGAGAGTGGTTTATCGTCTACTCTACCACAAAAGTCTCAAGTACATATTTTCATAGAAATATCAGAATCTAAGGTAGAGGAATGGGCTAGAGTTCCACTAGGACTATGATTTCGAGATCATCTAAATTATGGGAAGGGGATAAAGGTGGTGGATTCCATTAGAAGAAGGTTGATCTCACAACTGTTGAGTGAGACGACAGAGCAGTTAGCTACGTTGTAGTTATCCTTCATCGATAGAGAGGATACAACTTACCTGCTATCGATGGTTGTCACCCCTCCACTCATACAACAAGTTAGGGAGGTGTAGCATGGGGATGTTGAATGTGAGTATTTACGTGCTCAGTTATCCACATGACATGCTCCCGATTGATATTCGCATGGTGGGGAGATCAATCTTTTTTTAGAGGACACACTGTTGTACTAGTGGCATTGCGAGAAGATGTCCTGAGTGAATTTCATATATCCCAATTGGAGGTACATCCAGGAGTGGAAATGTTGTACTATAATCTATGAAGATAGTTTTGGTGTTCGAGCATGATATAGGAAGTAGCAGATTTTGTTTCTCGATGCCTTACATGCCAACAGGTGAAGGGTGAGCACCAGGTTCTAGTGGGATTATCTCACTCCTTGAGGTTCTAGAGTGGATGTGGGATGGAATATCATTGGAATTCATTACAAGGTTACCAGGTATGACCAAGGGGAATGATTACATATGGATGATCATTGACCAACTCACCATGTTGTCCCAAATCCTAGCTATCATGGAGTAGAGTTCTATAGAAAGATATTGATGCCTCTATGTGCAAATATAGTTTGGATTCATGGAGGGACTTAAACAATAGTCTCAAATTGAGATTACCTCTTCACATCTCAGTTGTGGAAGAGATTGAAATTGGATTTCGGGACTCATATATGATTGAGCACAGTGTTCCATCCCCAGACTGATGGTCAGATAGAGGGGACCGTTCAGGTTCTGTAGGACATGTTGTAGGCTTATATTATGGACTTCAGTCATAGTTAGGAGGACCAATTACAAATGGTGGAGTTTGCGTAGAATAATAGCTACCACTCTGCAATTGGTATGGCTCCGTTCGAGGCCTTGTATGGGATACCATGATGGTCACTACATTTCTGGAACGACCCCATAGAATCATCACTCATGGGACCAGTGTTGGTACGAGCAACCATAGAGAAGGTGCAGATCATCTGGGAGTGGATGAAGATTGCACAGAGCAGGCAGAAGTCTTATGATGACAGACGATGGAGACCCATATAGTTTGAGTAGGGAGGCCACGTGTTTCTTCAGGTTCACCTCATCGAGGTTTGTGGAGATTTGGCTAGGAGGTAAGTTATATCTGAGGTTCATCATACCATTTCTAATGTTGAACAGACAAGGTGAGGTGGCATAACGCCTTTCTCTAACATCACAGTTGCATCAGGTACATGATGTATTTCACATGTCGTAGCTGAGGAGATATGTGCATGACCCATTGCATGTCATCGACTGGGGTGAGCAGCACATCGAGGATGTGAAAAAAATAGCTGAGTACCCCAGTGGAGATCTGGAATCGGTAGGAGAGTATCCTTCATGGGTGATTAATTCCCTTGGTGTGCATTTGGTGGTAGCATGGGAATCGTTAGGAGAGCATGTGGGAGCGAGAGGCTCAAATCCATGCCCAAAACCCACATCTTTATTAGTAGTCTTAGTTTTTTATTTTTAGGGTTCAAAGCCCCAATGTGGGAAGAATTTAATGTCATGGAATTTTTGTGTTTTATTTTTAAATATTATATGGAATTATTATGAGGCCATGCGCAAGGGAAACACATCATTCTGAGGCCCGGTGAACCCAGAATTGTGGTTTGAACTCTTTTATGTTATGTGAGTCTGAATATGTGTGCGGTTGTGGCAGTTTCCAAACAGATGCCCAGATAAAAAATTAGAGGGAACCATTACATCTGGGAAGATGACTTTACATAAGAACGTGTCTAACCTTGTCCAGAGTGGTTCGATAGAAAAATTTAATTTTCGGATGTTTTTAGTAAATTAAAATAATATAAATTAGCCATGTTTATTTTCATTTATTTGGAAACATCTGCTGTAGTAGTACGACGGGGAAGTTGTTTCATAAATTAATTTCATTACATAATCATTCTGAAAGAGAATCACTAACTCATTAATACCACAATGTTATAGAATTACGAAAAAATTTCCCCTTTTTTAATTGGTTAAATGACTTTTTCTCATGGGAAAAGGTGGATAGAATCTCTAGAGAATCTGTGGATCTTTGGAGAGATCTCACGATGACGAATGATGACAAATCAAAGCTCTGAATCGTTGTGCCAACGATGTTGATGGATCCCAGCAATGATGAAAGAATGACCCCTTGGTCAGGGATCGATCCCTTCTTGAGGTAGTGGTTTTTATTTCAATAAATTTTTCCTGTTTTTGGATTAAATGTCAAACACAGACCATCCCACGAGCAGGTTGATCCGATGATTGTGCGTTCTAGTGGGAGAGTTTTTATTGGGATGTTTTTTGGGATTAATCTATGATTAATTTTTATTGTTTTGATCCTACTATATTTGATCTTATTAATGGGAGAGGATCAATGTCATGATGAACTATGGTGCAGGTTTGTTCATCCATTTCCTTTTTTGTATTTCCTCCCCTTTGTTTCATGTGTTCTTCATGTTCTTCACGGAGTATGTAACAACAGATCATTGTACCTTTTTTTTTGATGCAATGATCCCAAATTGATGATCGGAAATCACGAAGACCTAGTGGAGTTGCGGCGACGATAGTGGATGACAAATTGGACCATATTGTGCAATACCGTTTTTTCAAGCATTCCACACGCGTGTGGATCATCACCTATTTTCAGGACTGATCGAAGGCCTTAAAACAATGAAATAATATATTTTGTATTAAGGCGATAAAAACCGTGGGTTTTATGGAAATTAGATGACCGGATTGATGAACGGGTGATCAAAAAAGGCGCGACAGTGGATGTCAGCGATTCAGGAAAATTTCGTAATTCATGTCGCGTACATCCGAAGAACACACTGTGTAGTAATGGTGGCAAAAACTAGGGTTTAGGGTGTCATATAGGTATCACATGGAATGTGACCCTAGTCACATGGCGTGTTGGACCTTTCCTGATGCTTATTGTGTATTTTGAGAAATACACAGACCCTGGATAGACTACAAGGCTTCAGAACATGGCGTGTAGACCCTACACTGGTGGCATAGGAAACTACATAGAAATCGGCATGTATTCTGGGGATACACAGACACGGGATGGAGTATACGACCATGTACTCCACCACCCGGCCAAGCGAGGCCAGTAACGTGGGTCACCCCGTGTACCGATTATATAGATTTGCACACATGGGTTGAGGTCGTGTACGCGCACATGGTGTGTGTACACGAAGCTGACCCCTATCACTCTGACATGATGTGTACTCCATTCCACATGCCATGTACTGAACATTTTCTACACGACCAGCCTTATGACACATGCTATTGTACATGGGCAGTACTCGGGGTCAGAAGACACGACGTGTGACTTTTCTACACGTCGTGAACTTTTTTATAAAATGGCATGGTTCTCTTGTCCACCTTATATTGGAAATGTTTTGTTTGTGTTAGTTCCCCTTCATCCCATTCCCTTGAAGTTCATGAATCATTTCCCTCTACAGGAGTACGATCCCTTCATCTGGACTTTCTATAATATAGCCAGCATCCCTCCGAGAGGCCTGGAGCGAGATCCTCTCTACATTTTTGACCGTAGGTAGAGTTAGGCATCGACGTGACCAACTCTACTGGGAATTGATCCTATACATAGCTGATGAATCTAGAAGATTCATAGTATCTGCCATGGCCCTGGAAATTATCCCCCTCTGTGTATCATGATCTTTCCTAATCAAAAGTGTGTTATCCCATAAAGGGTGTATCTTTCTTTCATGATCTCTCCATCTCATGAGTGTGTTCTCCCATAATGAGTGTTTTTATCTCTCATGACTATTCCCGATGAACTATACTTCTTGAACGAACATCATTATAGCTATCTGACTTAGGGAGTGAGTTCTCCCTGAAGGAGTGCTTCATGTAATCTTCGAACTGAATCCCTAGTGGGGGTGTGAGGTTGGGTGGCTTGTCTCTCGGCCATGGGTCCGGGTTTTGAGTATATCTTGATTTTGTTCTCCTATTATATGTTCAGTATAAATAAATTTTGTAGAGATGATTGTTCCATTCATTCATGTATTTTCATTGTGGTTTTCGGGGACCTCTACTGAGTATTATTATACTCAACCCTGCACGGGATTTGCTCACACATATCGTCTCTTTTGCAGAAAAGAAGCCTTTTGAAAGAGTCTAGGGCTGACCGGGATTGGACCGAGATTTCTGAGTTCCCTGCTGGCCATGGAGTTCCAAACGGCCATAAACTGCAGTCCTTGTACCACTTTGTGTTTATAGGTGTGACTTTTCAGTTTTCAGACTCTTATTTATGGTGGGCTTGTATTCTGGCCCAGTTTACATTCAGAATTATTATTTCCTTCGTACTCTGTTGGTTTTTTTAGTTTTATCCATGCATTTTGTTCCTTATTTGTTTTCAAATTTCATCATTTGTGGGCTTCGAGATGTGTGTGTGTGTGTACATATTCATAGATAATGCCTCCCGTGTTAGAAATATGCCTACTAGGATCTAGTCACCAGACCTTGGCCTATTGGAGGCGTGCTTCGGGAGTCACGACATGGGCCCCACTGGGATGTGTCATAACATTTAATGTTCTCATCGTATACAACAATGAGTATATTTTAAAGAAAACATTAGTTTAATATGATCAGAATCCACCAAGAGTAACATATTGGACTATTTCAATAGAACATATCGCAATAAGAGAGATATATTATATAAAAGGATAATTATTCAGAATTTATTTCAGAAATAATAATGACAAAATAAAAAAAAATATTTAATTTGTACAATTTACCCAAATTATATAACATATTTAACGGTAATAAAATTAAAAAATTTAAAGAAATGTAATCTAAAAATAGTCCACAGTACTGGGAAAATAACTGAATCAATAGCCACTTGAATAAAAATATATAATAAAACTATTAATGACCATTAAAGACAAGACGTTAGAAAAATATAAATCTATTTATTTTAAAAACAAATTACAAAGGAATTATTGTGAAAAAAGTTTATCATGTCTATGAGAATGAGAAACAAGACCAGATAAACACTCACGGATTTAGAAACATTCAAATAAAACCCCTTGATAGAGAGGGACTAAAATTAACTTTTATAGACCATCAATTAAATATAAATCATTATAAGATATCTCATAAAATGAACTATATTTTCCACATAATTGAATATATATTCATAAATACAATACTTGCCTCAATGAAGGGAAATTGAAACCAATACCCTTACCATGTCACATAATTATTGTATGCATGGTCCTAAAATCCAAAACAGACACATTGATTTTATTAGATAAGTTCTTGATGAAAGTTCTTCTTTATTTTTTATTTTTAATACAAATCCATTTATTTTTATATTAAAATTAATTATAATATAGTGTTATATTCAATATCAGTAATTCCAGGTTGTTCATTAGATTTTCTTGTAACTCCTTAAGATTATTTACCATTGAAAAAATAATCATAGAATATATTATTAATTTCTAAAATAATAATAGTTTTATAGAAATGTAAAACCTAATTATTTTTATGAATATATTTTATTAATATATTTATTTCATTAATGTCCTACATTAAACCCTACATATGTATAGCATTGGTTGGATGCAAAACTAAGATTCTAGAAAAACAATTTAATTATTATAATTATTAAAAAAAAATTATAACAAAGAAATTATAATGGAGGATACGAACATTTTTTATTAAATTTTAAATTTGTTGTTAATACATGTATAACCCATTTCAGAATAATATGATTTCATTTTCTGATACACAATTTAAATGTGCACAAGAGTGTTTTATACCAATAAAATAAAAAAGTAACTTTTGTTGGATTATATTAAGAATATATATATAAATATATTGAATATAATGATTTTCATTAAACTAGTGTCTTATCTATACATGATATTAAAATAAATCTATTTTTATAATTAATATAAGTATTTTTTTCAAAAAAAATTGTTTTATCACATTTTAATAGAGATCTAGATTTAAAATAACAATTTTAAAAATTTATAAATTTTATAATAAAAATGTAACATTTTTTTAAATTCATAATATTGAAATTATACAATTTTTTTTTATTTTTTCAAAATGATTGAATTTTTGGTTAATAGTAAATAATACTGTATTTTAATTTCAATCATCCTTTTTATATAAATAATATAAAATGATAATTTATATTTTTAACTGGATAAAATGTAAAAAAAAATTTAAATCCATTATTCCATTTTATCAAATTTGAAGAATTATTCTATTTAATATTGATATAAAAGCATATTAAAATTTCACTCATTTACGAATTGAAAACTAACTTTCATACCATGTCTATATGAATTGTTTTAAATTAATTATTTCCCAATTGTATGTATCTAATTTTAAAAATTTGGATTCATCTTTGATATCATATTTTTTTTAAATTAGTAAATATTTATCTTTTATTTTTAGATAAGATATATAGTAGTCCATGTAATTTAATACCACAATTAAGTGTTAATCTAATAATTATGTGTAGAGATAATATAATTAATGTTTTAAAAATAACGTAACAGTTTCCCAAAAGTTTTTTGATGAACTAAATTTGACCCTAGTCTCCTATATTTCTCACCTAAATTTTTTAAGGGATACATTACCATGTTAGTTGCTTAGATTTTAATAAAATCTATGACAGTAACAAAACATCACACCCTTACATTTTATTTGTATGATATTTAATATTTTTTATAATGATTATATCCTAAAATTTAAATATTATTATAAAATTTAAATGTATTACATACATCATGTAAATTTATTTTTAATTTTTAGTGAATAAAAATTATCATATATATTCACAAAATGAAGATGATGTAATAATTCAATTATTGAAAAAAAATTTAGAAAAGTTAATAGAAATATAATTTTAATTTATTAAAAAATTATGATAACATTATAGGTGAATATGAAATATTAGTGGTTTTTTAATTTATTTAGTTTGATGATATCTATTTTTTTTGATTTTTATAAAGTCAATGTAATGAATACTATCAAAAGTGAGAGTAATGATATTTTTTGATAATAATATTATATTAAATTATTTTATAATCAAAAAATATTTTAAAATAATATTTGTAGACTGATTTTGGTATATTTTAAATGGTAATAAATTTAACTTTTATTGAAAATTTACATCTTCTACATAAAAATTACAAAATTTTAAAATTGAAGATGTTGTTATCATCGCTAAAATTAAAATAGGTTAACTATTGTATAACCAAAATGATAA
This sequence comes from Viscum album, assembly GCA_963277665.1. NCBI lineage: Eukaryota > Viridiplantae > Streptophyta > Magnoliopsida > Santalales > Viscaceae > Viscum > Viscum album. The sequence goes on from OY728143.1 coordinate 65,587,466, forward strand.
TGTTTATAAATAAATAATATAAACTATTTAAAATAAATTTATGTTGGAGAGTATAATTTTATATTGTCAAAATGTAGAATAAATTTAATTTTGAGGTATTTTAATTGAGGTAGAATTTTTTATAAATTATTCTGTTGTGGAATTCAAAAGTGCACCCCCCTCAATTATAAAATAAAACATATTATTATATTTTCTTATAAATTTAAAAAAATTAGTTAAAAAACATGGCCAAATAGAAACCTAATTTCCCTGGCATAATCCATTGATTCCTTTTTTTGGTTTATATATTACCATGGAAGTCCATTACTTAAAACCAACATGAGATAACCGTAGAATATGTAACATTCGTCAAAGTACATTTTTGTATATCTTCCTCAAACACATTTAATTATTTAAAATAAATTTTTATATAATCAAATAATCATATTAAATATACATGGGTGTTGTTATATAAATCTTATTAATTAAAATTCACACACTTCCATCAAATGGGATACATAATCATCATTCGTCTATACGGTGGACTACAACCTCTCAAACTGTTGATATTCATTTTACCATTGACACCTTTAATGGTTGGGAATAAGGATTTATTTATAGTTATACATGATATATATTATTTTTTTGATGTCATTACGATTCTGTAATTTTATATCACATAGTCTATCTTTCATTCCATTTTTTGGAATATAATAACTTTGTTCGTGTTTATGGGGGACTACTGCCTCATGAAGTGATGTGATTCATTAAAAATTTACATGGGATGTATTAATAATGGCTTTTAAAAAAATATTTGTTATTTATGAATTATAAATGATTAGATAATTATGATATATCATATACTTTTCTTTCATTTAATTTTACAGGAACATAAAAACAATGTTTTTGCATTTATATAGCCTTACATCTCAATGAACTGTGTATATTATTTATTAATTATTGATTTTATGATTCCAAATAAATACTGAAGTGCACTGTGTTGCATTTGTTGTCAATGAGACATGAAGTTGTCTTGGAATGAATGGATGTCAAGGAGTCAAGATGTGAATGTCAAAGGATGTGATGGTGATGGTGATGAAGGAGAATGACCACGGTACACAGATGCATGTCACTTAGGAGATTCACTAAGTGACATAGGAGATGATGGTTGAAACATTCTCTAAGAAAATCTGACGATTGTTGAGCTGCTCTATAAGTTCATAGAACTTGTATCCTGATGATACAAAGTCACAACATGATTAGAAGACCATGCATTGTAGTGACAATGCATGAGGAGTTGAAAGCAGTTCCATTCACTACTTCTAAGTGGATGAAGTGGTTTAATGAAGTCCATGTACTAACTCTTAGTGCATGTGAATTTGAAGTTGATCCAATTGATCTCTGATTAGATCAATGAAGCACATTGAAGAATTTAAGTGATTTAGTAGCTCGGTTGATGAAGATCCTTGAGAATTCTCTCCTAAGTTGAAAATGAGATGGTGAAGAAGAATTATAAATTGAGGAGTTGTTTTTAATCAAGAAGATTAAATGTTTGAATTCTCAAGAAGAAGATGAAGGAAAAGAATGCCTTGAAGGGCAAGTGGCACTTGGCATATTTTACATGGAGGACTTTGTTTTTACAAAGTCTTATTCAAGACTTACCCAAAAAATTGGCCTGCCCGTGAGCACCTTGTGGGTTCAACCCCAAGGCTCATGTGGGCCTAAGGCGCCACGCCCAAGGGGGAACCCGTGGGGCGAGCTCAGGGCGGCAGGGGCGCACCCGCAGACACCACAGAGGCGCTGGGGCACGCCCGGAGGAGCGCAGGGGGCCGTGTATAAGCCCCCGAGGGCACGCGGTGGTGAAACCCGCGCGCCGGAGGAGGATAGTGGGCGCTAGGAGCGCGCCCGCAGGAGCTGAGAGTGGGCGCAGAGCGCGCCCGCAGGGAGAACACGGTGCAGGGCGGCACCGTGGAGGGAGGAGTTTCAACTGGCCGTTCAAGGGAGCGGCTGGGTTATAAACCGCGGAAATTCCGCGAGAGAATTCGATGTGGGACGCGGAAAATTTCCCGGGAGCGAATCTGAGCCGCTCGATTGATCGCGCGCTTGATCTGCGCCGCACGATTCATCTCTGCGGCGATGATCTAATCCTGGCCGCCCGATGTATCTCAAACGACTGATCCGACGGACGAGAGCTCGTCTCCTTCCTCGAGCTCGAGCCGAAGCCATCCGCGAGCCCCGCTGAACCAGGCGCCTCCCGAGTGATGTTTTTGAGATTCCGGCGATCTCTCTCGAAGCCGAAGGCACCCTCGTGCTCGTCTGGACATACCGAATCCATCCATGCAATAAAGAGAGCATGCATGCAATGTTTGGAGGATTTCGAGTGAGGCCGAGGCAAGCAAAGCTGCCGAAGGCCGTGGGGTGTTTTTGCGTGCATATTATGGATCAGAAGAAGGCCGTGCATGCGTTCTAAGTCGCATGCACGTAGAGGAAATTAAAGAGGAAGATCCCGCGTGAAACAGAGGAAAGAAAATCAAGATTCGTAAAGATTTTGAAGATCCGAAGATCTCGGCATTTTGAAGTTAAAACATGCGGAGGATTTGAAGCCTTCCTCTGCCTATATAAATGAGGCCTAGCCCTCGAGAAGAAGAAGCTGATGTTTTTCATTGAAGATCTGTTGATCCGCGTGTGCCTCTGCCTCGCGAAGTTGAAGCCCTGCGTAAGGTATTTGCGCGGCTGAGTCCCCTGCGCGCTAATCCTTTGCGCGGCAGGAAGAGCTCGTGGCCGCAACACTTTGCACGCCCGAGGCTTGTTCCCTCTTTGCCCGCACCCTTGCGCGGCAGGAGGAAGACCCCGCGGGTGTTGCACTTGCGCGCCCCGCGGGTAGGAGCTCTTGCGCGCCCTTGCACCAAGACACCTTGCGCGCCTCCTTTGGCATTGAGGTGGAATAGCAGAAGAACCCGAGGCCTTGTGTGTGTGCCTCCTTATTGAAAGGAGCTCAAGTGGAGAGGAGAAGCCGAGGCATAGCCTTGTGTGTGCATAAGTGGGGAAGGACACACTCGGGTGTGTGTGCAAGAAGGGAAAAGAAAGCCGAGGCCTTGCCTCGTGTGTGTGTGTGTGCCAAGTGGAGAAGAGAACCCAAGGCTTGAGCACTTGTGTGTGCATAGTGAAGAAGAGAAGGGCACGGCTCATCAAGCACTTGCGCGCATTCATATGGGCAGTAGGAGATTCGGGTGATGAGAATTACACACCAAGTGTGTGTGCGCTAAAAGGAGAAAACACCTAAGCCTACATGTGTGCAAAAAGAAAAACAAACAGGCCGTAGCCTTGTGTGTGTGCATAAGGAGGAAGACCACACTATTTGTGTGTGTGCACCAAGTGGAAGACCACACTTTGTGTGTGAGAGGTGAAGAAGGAAGGCTGAGGCCTTTGTGCCTTTGTGTGCAAAAAGAACAAGAGAAGGCCATAGCCCTTGTGTGTGAAAAATGAAGAACCAAGTGTGTGCATAAGTGGAGTGCACACTTTGAAGAAGATTATAAGAACAAGGAAGTGAGTGTGCTTTGCAAGTGAAGTAGGCCAAGCTCAAGTGTTTGCCAAAGTGAAGAAGTTTTGTGTGCAATGAGATAAGGAGGCCAGACCTAGTGTGTGTGCACTAAGTGAAGTGAACACACTTAGAAGAAGGAAGATTGAGGAGACCCTCACACTAAAGTAAAACACACTTCTGAGTGTGTGAGCAATTTGAATATAGTGTGTGAAGATTGTGGAAAAGGTGTGTGCTATAATTGATTACACCCTTTGTGGGTCTACTGCACCAAGAGGAAGAAAAGGAAAGTGCATGCATGTATGCATGAACGTGCACACGTGAACAGTGCTAAATCAGTGGTGTGCATCTGAGGAGTCCAAGACTTGAAGATCTTGAAGAGTTGCCATGCACTCAGTGCATGATGTTGAAGTGAACTGAGACTGAGCCAGACTGAAGTTAAAGAGATTGGTTGTCTGAGTTTTCAGTAGATTGAGAAGATCTTGATCATCACAAGTGATCAGAGGTACAGAGCAAGGCCAGCAGTCTTTATCCCAGACTGCTGAAGATACTTGAAGACCATAAAGTGAAGAAGAGCTACTTGTGCGACTCGAGGAGCCAAGAGAAGACCCTGTGGGACTCAGGGAGAAGAAGTCTTTAGTGGGATTCTGGAGCAGGCCAGTGGGACTCTGGTAACACTGTGGGACGCAGTATAAAGACCCTCCTGTGGGACTCAGGAGAGATACGGTGGGAAGCTGTATCGACCATTGTAATTCTAACAAGTTATAATGGGAGAATCCATGCTGAGAGAGCATGGCAAGGATGTAGGCCTTTGGTGCGGAACCTTGTAAATACTTGTGTCCAGTGCCTTTACATTTACTGCATCATTCGTGGAAAGGTGAGAGATACAAGAAGAGTGGATCGAGGCCTTAACAAGCCATATAGGTTTAATTGATTAAGAATCAATTAGTAAAAAGTTTTAAGGGATCACTGATTCACCCCCTCCCCCTCTCAGTGATTCACACTGATCTGGGCACTTCAAATACATATATATGAATATATATGATATTTATACTTTGGTTATCTTTCTATGGGTGTTAAAATACTGATCTATTTAATATGACCAACAATAACAAGTGAATACATGATTGAAAAAAAAAAGATTATCACCCAAACCATTTTTTTAACATTGAATTTATATAATAAAGTAATATAATGTCATAATTATTTATTAATAGTTAGGGTATATATTAATATGGTTATATTTTATATGTTTGATAAACATATTCAAATTATATTAGATGTTTGAACATGTATGAAGGAAATCGTCAGATATGGTAATTGATTTTTTTTCTCACAATTATTTCTATGGGGAACATTACCTATAAACTTCAGTTTTATTTATTGTGGTTTATATTATACCAACAATTTTCTTTTATTAATATTATCTATAATATCATGGAAATTGAATATTCACATGAATTTCATTTTTTGTGAGTCATTGAATTCGATCGATAATAAAGTGGTTAGTGCTTATTTCAAATATCTTGTCATTATTTGATATTTTCTAAGATTATATCTGCACTAAGAACATTTATATTGAATATAAATTTAATCATAAATAGTTTGAAATTTTTTTCCCATTTTTTTCACCAATGTTTTTTCCCGAACAGTTTTAAAATAATCAATTGTTTCAACATCTAACCAAGCCTTATTAGGATTTTTCTGACTAAACATTGAACATATTGTATATTTATCCCCTACGTCATGAAAATATTTTTATGACATCATTATTCGTTAGTTCTTTTAATCATAAATTACAAGATTGCATTTTTTTTATCAATGAAAAACTTCTCTTTTTTAATTTTTCAACTTTAAGATATCAAAATGTAAAGTATATATTCAACATGAATTAATCCATGTTATATTTCAAAACCATTTTAAGTATAAAAAAATTTTATTTGATGTTACAATCTAATTAAGTGGATTTTGAATCAATGATACTATCATTATTCCTTTTGTAGTTGAATTATCATAATTATAGAATGATATTTATGAAACCCTTTTCATTTCCATGGGCTGTGTTGGGTAGTATTGTATATGATACCAACATCTAGGGGTTATGATATGATAAATGATTTATTTTCATGTTTTGAAATGTATTTAATGTTTTTATATTTTGTGCGGTGGAAACTATGTCACCATCCAAAACATTGGGAAATAGATTATATCTCATGATATTGTTACGAGAAAGAAATATATATGATTCATCCATTATGGGATTCATTGTTGATAATCGTGACATATGAAATGATTTAGTATACCTATGATTTTTTTCATACACATTTTTGATATGAATTTATGTTTCATGATATAGATATGATAAATGTTAATTCTTAAGATTTATTTCTTTCAAAATGATAATGTATTATGTCATGACTCATGATTATGCTCTTTGAGATGATTTTTATGAACATTGAATGTTTATCTCATGATCATATGACCATATTATTATCATATGCATTCCTAAGATAATAAATTCATATCTTTCATTTTAAATCTTATTGAGCGTCTATGATCACCATTTTATTATGTTTCCTTTACACATGATAGGAATAAATTTTTAGATAATGGGGGAAAATGGGAATGTCTTTGTGGGAAACATTAGAGTTTATTCACAAAACAGTAATTTTATTTTTGATGTTTTTAAAGGGAAAAATTTTTATGCTCCTCAAGAGTTTTTTGTTATGTAATGAATAATAATCCAAAATATGTAATATCAATGTATGAAAAGCCTAGGTTATTATAGTTGGTATCGGTATAATTATTTGGTTTGTCTATGGAAACTAGAATGAGAAAATGTAATAATTTCTCTTCTGATGAGTTTATGTTTATGTTACAATCATAGATTTTTCATAATGGTAACAAATACCGAGGGATTAAACCTAAGGTGTCAAATATTTAATATTATGTAAGTAATTTCCCAAGAATTTGTGATTCTACCATTGTGGTTAGTGTTTCTCAAACTATTCATTTTGGTTTTAGTCAATTTACGTAACTTAAATAAACCATTTTAGATTGAATGTGATGATCATCTAAATTATTATCCTCCCAAAAAATCTAATTTTGTGGCATTAGGATGTAAATATCTAGTTTCTATAATCTCACAACTATCTAAATATATAAACCATGATAGCCTTAATAATTATCAAAGGAGGGAAGTAAATTATCTTGAATCTTTTATAAGGTAGATTCTGCATTCATTTATTGGGTCTTCTAATAAACTAGTTATTTAAAAATGGATCATTCCTACTATAAATATATTTTCATTCCACCAATGTTTATAACATGACAAATTCACTTTTCCTTTTTGAAATATGAAAGTTGATGTAGATCAGTGGTGGAATCATACAAATAATTAAAGGCAACATGATGAAATTGAATCCATGGAATGTGACATGATAAAGAATGCACTTTTCAACATGTACTTTTATCCTATTATTTAAATGAAAAGTGTTAATGAATTACATAAGATAAAGTATATAGACTATGAATCTTTCTAAAACTATGAAAAAATTAACATTAATTGTGAGGTATGGTTCAGGAAATCTCATATTACCTAAAATTAATTTTGATCAATTATTTTGTGGATTGAAAATTATTCTCCAATGGTGGTTATCCATTTGTGTCTTTAGTAACTATAATAAAATAGACTATTGTGAAATTATGTTTTAAGTATATGTTAGAGTTATGTATCAATCTCATACTTTTGAAATTAAAAGGAAGAAGTAGTTTAAAGACAAATATACAAACCACGGAGAAAAGAAGAATATTTTTCCTCTATGATCAAGTTGTGTCAAGAATCACATCATAAAATATCATGAGTGGACTACATATCTACAGAAGTGTGCACAGGCAGTTTATATTGAAAATAAATACCAAAGTAATATGAATAAAATATATAATAATGATAATATATTGAAGGATTAACACAATGAACCCCTGCACATCAATTCATAAAGTATATGAAAAATGGGGATTATAACAAATAGTTCTCAACCACAAGGGTTAATAATTATGATCGACCATACCAACCTATTAAATCCAATGACCATAGTAAATTTCATGTCACCACAATTAATGTCGTTGAGTATAATGATGAAATGGTGGAATAATTGATTGTTTATGTATTTTCATTCATGAATAATACTATAGAAGTACTTTTACAATATTATAGAATAACTAAACAAATATGTATTCATTAAAAACAGTTTTTTCAAATTTATTTCATAGAATATATAAAATGGTACATATAACTATTAAAATTTCTTGAGGTGGTAAGGTGATATTTGTAAATAACACTTATTTAATAAAAAATAACCCTTAATATATATATGATGTTTTTATAGTAATGGGGTAAACATATATTTTATTGTGATGAAATAAATTGTGTAGTTTTTATGATCTTGGAACTTATTTTTAATATATTTCGAATATAGATCATGAAATGATATATTTTTCATACATATTTTTTGGACAAATCATATGAGTAATGTGCTAATTTTTAAATGCATAAATGTTTTCACTATGTTTTTATGATAATTAATGTTATAACCATGTTTCAATAGAATAAAATATTTTTGTCTTCACATGTTTGTTATGTGAAAATTACAAGATAAATCTTATTTTCAAAGATATTAATGTTATATTAATTTTGATAAATTTTGTTACCTATTTTTATAAATTTTTTATTTTGAAAGGGCATTAATATTGACCATTCATTAAAATGATTACTTTGTGGATTGAATATTGTTTTAGAGAGTAATTCTTCATAATATTAAAATTTATTTTTATTGAATAACATGTCTTAATGATTTTTATATGATATCTAGAGATATAAATAATAAATTATCATCAAATTATAGACCTTATGATCAACTAGTTCATCAGGCATGTAGAGACCCAACACAATCTAAGTAGGAGAATGTTTCTACTACTAATTACATTGATATGATTTCAAGGAATAAAATCTAAATTGAACAGAACATTAATAATATTGGAATAATATATACATAAATGAGTCTTATATAAAATATGAATACACTAATTAAATGGTAAATTTATTTTCTTCTTTTCTAAATAAAAAACATCAAGGACAATATTATTCCAACTAGTAAATCCCTACATACGTTTTATATTACACTTATTGGATCCCTGGAGAATGAAACATAACAATGGTGAGTTCAAATGATATGTAAGGGTAACGTATAGAGAAATAAATAATAAATAAATCGTAATAATAGTTATTCAATGGTAAATAACTAATAACAAATGATATATAAACAATATACTATGAATTATTATCATGACCAATATGGTAAAATAATTACTAGAAACATAGTCCATTCAAAAAAATATATAAGGAAAAATCTATATTGTTGCGTAAGAAACAAAAATCCATGCCATATTATTAATGAAATAAAATGTAATATATCTATATATATGTCGTCAAAAAACCCCATTGATGAATAATATCTACAAATAAATAATGATTTTTTTATTAATGAATATAATGTCAATGTAATATGAAAACCTATACTATTAAAACCTATCAGAAGATGGTTGAAAGATAAAGATTAAAACCCATTTAATTTGAGCAACTAATTTGTCTCATGTAAACCTATCGAGGCATTGACGAGCTATATAAGGATCGGTATCCACCCATCAATTATAGTAAAAATAATTCCTCATATCAAATTACTAAATTAAACAATATAACTTATCAAATAACCATATTTAATAAATAATGTTTAATTATCAATATTTCCAAAAATAATAAAATAACTATCAAAGTAGATATCTTATGTAAAATGATGTACGATTTAGGAAACAACAATATCCTTGATAAATGAAATTTATAATCATGTGAAATTCAATTTTCAATTATCATTGGAGATGGAATATTTCTATGAAATAATAAATGATTTATGGAAGTTAATGTTGATAGAATCCTTGTCCAAATCATAAATAAACTATCTATAGGAATAATAAGGATGGTACCAATACAACATATCCTAATAGTATTTAAATAAAGGGATGTTGTTGTTGATGAATGGAAATATTATAAAAATATCTTTTAAAAAATTCATGAAGAAATAACCATTTACGATGGAAAAACTTTTCAAAAACCTTTTTCATTGACATTTTAATTTGAAAACATTATATTTAAAAATTAATCATTAAGACATGATGATGAAAAAATTCATACATTTCATATGAGGTGAAAAAACATTCCTTTTTCATTGTAAGAGAATTTAAAAAGCACCTTATTAGAAAATTGAATATAAGATTCAATTGAAAACACTGAAAAAAGAAACTTTGGTTAAAAAAAGGCATTACCAAATCATTTAAAATAAATTTTTGAAAACATTTTAATAAAATTTGGTTATTATAAGAAACAATGTTCTCTAACTAAATAGGTAAATAAATCAATGTTTTCATAAATACATTTTTAAAACACATTGAGTACTAAAGTGTAGAAAAATGGTTCCAATAAATGTAAAATAAAATTACTTCCCATGGAGAGGAAAATGAGATGGATTCTTTTAAAAAAAAATATAATTTCCTCAAACATAAATACCTTAGAAAATCATTGAAGTTATTGTTGAGGAAGATAATATTTAAATATTCTAAAGTGTCACATACAACGTTGATTCATATTAAATCATAAACCTTGTGATGTAATCATATCAAATTATATTCATAAATTCCATGAATATAAAATAATTATGATATAATATTTAAATATAGGTAGTAGATACACCCCACAAATTATGTAAGTGGTGAACATGACATTTATCTCAAAAATGTAAAAGTGAAATGAGAATCACTACTTTGTGTTTCATTTTGGTTGAATGTCCTTTAACCTAATGTGTATGGAGATTATACATATTAATAACTTCTAATAGAACCATATTAATATTTATTCTATCATATATGATCCTATTACAATATAATATTATCTTTTTTAAAATACAATCTTGTAATTTTATCTATTATGGTTGTTAATTTCATAGTTTGACAAGTATTATTTAACTGTTTATTAGTTATTATTATTAAAAATGTCATGGTTTCATCATATATAGAATGTAAAACAATATATTATTGTCATATATATATATATATTATATTTACTAATTTCATTGTATAATATTTGGTGATTACAAGATAAATTAACTGTTATTGAAGATGACAGGTCGTATGTATACCTAAATGCTACTTTCATAATTTATTCTATTAATAGAGTTAAAGATAAATGATATATATGTGTATTATAATTATAGTATCATAAATATGTTATATATTTTACATATAATTATTAAAACCATCCTTCCTACTTTTCATGTATAGAGTGAAAGATCCATATTGCTTTGGGGGGGAGGCAGTCCTTACTTTCTCAAATGAAATTATCATATTTAGACAGGATGGAATGCATAAATGTTTGTTATAAAGAAAAAATAAATATTAATAATGACATTATAATTATAATATATAAAATATATAAATTTATATTATATAATTATGGAAACTAAGATAGGTGGTAAAGGAAAATTGAAAAAACATCATTTCTAAGGCAGTAGTTCGCCATACACGACAACAATATGTTCATTACCCCTTAACTGGCGATGTGTGTGAGTATAGATCAAACCATTTACATAAAAACATCATATTATATTTATTATACTGGTTTTTTTTAATTAGTTATAAATATATTTTAGGGGTGGAGAAATGAAATTAAATGAGAGAGTTAGACGGAAGATGTTACCTCTTAATGGGGAATCCTCTATTGATTTATATGAAATTAATTCATTTGGAGGAATCAAGGATGATTTTAGGGATTTTGGAAAGCTATTTTATCATATTAGGGCCTAAACTAATTTGTTTTATATGTTTTTGTAATATGGGCGAGGTGGTGTCCTTTTATAGGGAAGGAAAAGGACTCACTTGGAACATTGGGAAACATGTTCAGTATACACATGTACATACCTAACAAAATTCATTCCATAACAACCAAAATTAATAACCTATGTTTCATGGAAAATTTATGTTTAACTAATAGGTATTGGACTAGTTTAGAGGTCTTTTGAGACCCTAGGTTAATGGTTCAGTCCTATTATTATGCTTTCTTTTATTTAATAATTAAAATTAAATTTAATTTCATTCACCCATATTTTCGATCATTAAAAAATATGGTATTACAAAAAATTTCAAATTATTCTTATTAAAAATATGGAAACCATTTTTAAAATTTCCAATCATAAAATATGATGAAATTAATTTAAATTTAATCACATAGATATGTTGACATTGCAGGTTTTTTAAGTAAAAGTTTATGAAAGATTGCAATGTTTTTATAATCAACTTAAAAGTGAAATTATTTAAAATTAAATAAATTTTATTAAACATTAAAACCTATTATAATTATATTTTGACCATATAAATAAATTATATATAAAATATTTTTTGAACCAAAATTCATTATTTTTAACTATTCATAAAAAATTTATTTTTATTAAAAAAATATCCAAAATTCACCCTAACCTAATTACTATTTTTATCATTTAAATATTTGGGTTCATTTGACATATGAAATCAATTGATGTTTCAAAATTCAGATGTAAAATTTGTTTTCTATTATGATCTATTAAAATATCTTTTATAAAAATATATGGTTTTTTGTGTAATGCAAGTTTTTTTTCTTATCTTAGGTATTTGAAAACTAAGAGATAAATTTAAAAAATTATTCATTTGAATATATAAAATATATATTTAATTAAAATAATTAAATAATTTTAATTAATTATGTTTATTAATACAATACACATTTGGATTATAAAAAAGTAATATTTATTTTAATAACCAATTGGTTCTTAGATTGATTTTTTATTACATTGAAACCAGTGATTTAATTTTATATTCATATAAACCATTGATTTAAAAATATTTCTTAATTATATTCATAAAATATGACATAATTTCTAGATTATATCACATTATATTAAATAATAATATTTTAATAATATGTTATTTTTTGGTAAAACAAAGTCTTGCATTAAATGCTAGCTATCCATGAAGGCCAGTGTTGCATGTAACACAAGATATCGAGGAAGGTCTCTATTCTATGAAACAAAATCTATATTGGATGGACACTAATTCATATAATGAAATATAACTTAGTGTTTTTTTCATTACAAGATATATCATGTGTTTAATTTATTTAATGTAGTAAATATATAGGAGAGTATTGGGATATTATATTTACTTAAAAGCTTCGTGCTTTGTGTCATAATCACTATTCAATACAAAGGTGTACTTTAGAATTTAAGGGTGTCACATTCTTCCAATCTCATTTAAATTAATTCCCCTCAATTTAATCTAAATCAAGGTGGTAGATCAATCGATTCTTCTGAGTTTTGAAATCCTATATCGTGAGATGGGTTCATATATAATCATTTAAAAAAGGCAGAATGGAATATTAAAAGGTCACAAAGACTTCCCTGTAACTAGGCATCTATGTAAGATAACATTAGTCTAACACAGAGATATTTATTCATATGAAAATCACAAAAAAATTAATAAGGGTTGATTGGGTCCATCAATCACAAACAAGTGATTGATTAATATAATTATTAGGGCATCAAAGACATAGTTTTGTGATGATTTAGAAAAAGATCAGTTAAACAAAAATTACAGTATTTGTGAAACATTTTATTTCAATGTCATTTTCCTACTATATGGTAATTATTTTATAACCTAACAAAATAATGAAATATTCTAACTTTTTAAGATTCAATATCATATGAACAATCCCAACTTTTGGTTATTCTTCAATCAAATTATATTACATAACATTACTATAATAAATTAATTACCATTACAAAAATTTATACCTGAAGAACCAAAAGAAACTTTTAAATAACCGTATATCCTATAAAAAAGTGTAATGTGTAATTATTAATTTCTAATTTTATTCCAAAAATAATATGGTTAATAGATTGATATGTAAACAAAAAAAGTGATACTACAAGTTCATCGTTAAAAATTACTCATTAATTTTTTTCACTAAGAAAAAATGATAATTTAACCCAGAAATTTTATAGGGTAGTGGTGGTACTGAAATGATTATCACCATTTGGGAATGGATTTTAGACAAACATCCTTTTTGAGTTTTATGGTTTTTCACCTGGTTTACAATACAACCTCAACAAATAAATACATTAAAAATTTATGTTTCACAATAGTCCTACCATGGTCTATGGTTTACCCATAATAACATTTATATGATTTCTAAATCATTACACCTTACTTTTAAATATAAAACATCTTAGGTTTAACTTTAATCATTCATTATCAATATCTATTCAAATTTTTTCTAACTGATTGTAAATAAAACATGTATTTTCCTATGAATATCCTGTGATAGTTTCAAATCAGTTGTGTAATAATACTCATTTTTATGTAATAGGTTACCAAGATTCAAGCGCGAAACAACTTGTTAGAGTTGATGCACCTAGGTATATCAGTGTCAGAACCACATCAACTTATAGTATCAAGGTAGGGATTTATTTAAAGGAAGACCCAAATAATTTATTCATTTCCATAATTCTATGGTTTTATTCTATAACTATCCTAAATTTATAACTTACGGTTTTGTTTTATAACCTATGATTACAAAAATCTAGTTCCCAATTTTTATATTAAATATCATTGATAAAAACTGTAGCGACCTGACCCCATATGGAATCGTTCCAATGTCCACTAATAATTACATAACAATTATTACAAGGTATAAAATATCAAAAGTATGTAAGTTTAGTAGTCTCAGCAAAACATATACCCAAAAGAGTCTTGTATTACAAATGAATACACTAATTACAAAACAAATATCATCAATATAAATAAAAAACAACGATGAGATCATTATTCCAACAATTAAATCCAAGCATATCATTCATAGTATACTTCCTTGATCCCTGGTGAATTAAAACTAATAAGGGTGTGATAAAATTAATAGTAAGGGTAAATTATAGTAGACGAAACAATGAATCAATGAGAATAATATTTATGACATGGAAAATAACAAAAAAAATACATGAAATCAATATATATAGAAAGAGTATAATATACAAAATGTAATGTTCGTTAATGGAAACACATTTCATTCAAATAACTAGATAAACGAAAATCAACATATGAAGGTAAGAAACTGAAACACATCCCATTTAATCCAATGGTTTAAATGAAATGTATCCATAGATATTTAAATGCAAAATATCTTGGATAAATAATAACTGAAACTAAGTGAGGGAAATGCATTATTAATGGATTACAAGACTAAGGCACATGAAAATATATACCATCTATGCCTTTCACAAGATGGTTTAAAACTGTATATTGAAAAACATTTATGATTTATATCTAATTTTTATGATCAAAACTTTTGGATGTGTCAAGGAGATATATAAAGTCTAGGATCTACCTGCCATTACCAGTTTAAATCCTTCCTCATATCGAATAACCAAAAAAATAATATTTCTAATCAAATATCTGTATTGAATAATAAATACTAAAATATCAACATTTACATAAGTAATAAACTAACATTCTAAGTCAACACCATATGTAAATTCATATATGGTTTATGAAAAAATAACATATATAATTAATGAAATGGACATACAAGGGAAATTCAATGTCCAAGGATCATTGGATATTGAATATTTCAAGGTTAAAATGATTAATGGAAGTTAATTTGAATATTATCTATTTAATAATGAATAATAAACCATCCTTAAGAATAATAAGGATGATATTAACACAATATATCCCATGTGGAGTAAAATAAAATGTTATTTTCATTGATGAATTCCTATAAAATAAAAATATAATTTGCAAACAATCATAAAGAAAACAAACTATTATAATTAAAATATTTTTGAAACCCCATTTCATTGATAAGCACATTTGAGACCATTTTATTTAAAAATTTACCATTTATACATGAAAAGGATGCTTTAAAAAAATTATGAAGTGTAAATCTATACTTTTCACATGAGTTAAATGAACATTCCTTTTAATAGTAGGATGGTTTTAAAAATTCAATGTCAGAAAAGTGATAAGAATATTACATTGAAAACATTGTTAAAATATAAAAGAGTAAAAATATATTTACCAAAATATTTTAAATTTATTTTTTATAGCATTTTGATAATATATAATTTTTAGACGAAAATATTTTCTTTGAAATAAGAGAGAAATAATGTCAGATTTAATTAACAACATTTCTTAAATTGTTTGTGTACCAAAGAGTGGGAAAAACTATTAATACATTAAAAAGGTCATTAATTACCATAGGATAGGAAAATTAATGAGTTTATTAAACAATGGTAATATAATTTTCTTTAATTTAAATATCATTGAATGATCATTTAATAAATTATTGAGAAACATAATTTTAAACATTCCATAATGTCCCATACCACTTGGAATCATTTTAAATCCTAAACCTCATGAAATAATATTATTAAATTAAATATTTAAATACCATGAAGGTTAATTAATTGGTGATTTAATATATAAAGACATGTCATAGATAGACTGTCCAAATGATATATGTGGTGAACATTACATTTATCTCATGGATGTAATGGTGTGATGAGAATTTCATACATTGGGTTTCCTTTAATGTGAATATCCTTTATCCTCATTTGTATATGATTAAAATACATTACTAACTTAATGTATTAATATTTATTATGTAATATATTATGTTTTATAATATCTTATTAACCATTTGTTAATAAACATTCTTTATTTTAACTATTTTATGTGTTAATTTCCTAGTTTTTTGAATATTTTTTAACTTTTTATTCATTATTATTATTAAATATTTCATGGTTTAATAATATTAATAGTGTAAAAAATTATTTTAATATCTTATATATCAATTATATATTTATTTATATTATACTATATTATTTGGAGATTTGAAATTAACTTCATTGTTTATGGGGATTGTGGGTGGTATGTACACAAGAACACTATTTCAATTTTATTATTGTATTAAAATAATTAATTAAAAAATGATACAAATGTATATTATAATATTAGTTTCATATTAATGTTATATATGTTACATATTTTCATTAAAACCCTCCATTATACATTCCATGTATGGATTGAATGATTCATAACTCTTTGAGGTGGAGGTTGTCCGCACATCCTCTAATGAAATTATCGTATTTAGACAAGATGGAAATAATATAAGTATGTACAAAATTAAAATTAAATAATTATAAATAAATTATAAATATTATATATTACATATATAAGTACATTTACCATTATAATGTACACCACGATAGGTGGTAAAGGAAAACTGACTAGTCATCATTTTTTTAGACATTAGTTCATCGTACACAAAAATAGTATGTTCCTTACCCAATAGATGTAGGTGTACGTATGTGTATCTCAAACCATTTATATAGAAACAACCTATTATATTTTATATATTGTTTTATTTATATAATCTCTAGATAAATATATTTTACTGGTTTACAATTGAAACATAAGTCGAGATCTTGAGAAAAGATGTTACCTCTTATTCAGGTAACTACTTTTTATTTGAACCAAAATTATTCTTTGGGAGGATTTCATCCCGATGAGATGATTCCAAGTAAATGGGGTTGATTTGGGGAATCTATTTCTTTTATTAAGTGGATAAACCTATGTGTTTTGACAGGTGTGAAAAACGGGGATACATGGTGGCCTTTTATATAGATGGAAAAGGAATCACATTGTTTTTTTGGAAAATAGTTAGGTATACAGATGTTAATACCTAAAACGGGCATACCAATACTAAAAATTTCATCAAAATTAGGATCATGAATGATTTATTACCACCCATTTGGTGTTGTACATGTGTCTATGTCCTTTGGTCCCCAATTTTAAATGTGTAGTCCTTTATTAAGATTAATTTTACCTTCATAATTGTAAATATTTTTAATTACATTCAATAATATTTTTTCTAAAAAAATGTGGGCTTATTAGAAGATTAAAATAATGATGATTCTAAATATGGAAATATTTAATAAAAATTCCTATAGTATATGTGCCAGAGATTTATTTAAATGTAATCTCTCAAATGGGATGAGAATGTGGGTTGAATATGTAAAACGTCAAAACATTTCTATGATTTAATAATTAATTTCAAATTGAAATTTTTTAAAAAGACATAAATTTTATTTAAATATAATAATACTATATAATTAAAAATTAATACATAATATAAGAATAATTTTTCCTTATTAATAAATTATATGAAAATGGTGTTTTGAAATGGAAATAATTTTTTTACAATTCATTAAAAACTGAAATGTTTCATAGAAATATGGAAAAATATACATACCCTAATTATTATGTTTATAATTGAAATTTGAAGTTTACTTTTACATTATAATCAATTAATGATTGAAAATGAAGATTCAAAATGAGTTCTCTAATAAAAGGCAATAATGTTCCCTTTATAAAAATATTTTTTTTTGGTGTAATGTATTTTTTAATCTTATTTTTATCAAACCTAAAGTATTAATATAATAAATATTTTAGGGAATATATAATATAACTAATTAAATAAAAAATAAAATAATTTTAATTATTTATGTTTATAATGAAAAAACTCTTTTGGAAGCATAAAATTAATAATATTTCTTTTTTATATCCAATTGGTTCTTAATTTTTTTATAAATAAGTAGAAAATTTGAATTAAATTTATTGTTATATAAATCATAAATACTCATAATTTAGTTAATTCTATTCATAACCACTAAAATAATGTCTATGATATATCATATTATAATAAATAATTATAATTTAGTAATATATTATTGTTCAGTAAAACACATTATTTAATATTACCCAAGAAATTGAAGTAGGTAAATATTGATTGTAAGGAATGATAGAGGGGAATGTTGCACTTGTGTAAAACATATGCAACTGAAGAATGTCTCTCTTGCCGGTAAAGCAATCTAACTCTATGTTGTGTGCATTAAAGTCTATATCACGTATGAAATATATATAAATTAGTAAATATAAAGTAGAGTCTCATGCTATTATATTCATTTATATTCTTCTTGATACATGTAATTGACAATATCTAATACAAATTAGTAATTTTGAATATCAGGTCATCGCAAGTCATATAAATTTAAAATTAATATTTTCTTGGAATAACAAATGATGAATTAATTTATCATGGAATAATTGTAAAGACTCAAAGTATTATGAAAAAAATTCCATTTATTTTAATTTAATGACTTATTTATATAGAAAACACATGAAAATATTCTCTTTTATTATATTCAATTTTATTAGAATGACTGTCATGTATGCTTACTGTTGATAATATAGTCCTTGGAAAGTGATAATATAAAATGTATAAATATAAAGTTTTGACAAATACTTTTGAAATAGACAAAGAAAGTGATGGCCTCAACCAGTAGGATCATACCAAATGAAGACTATTTATCGGAGCATCTGAAGAAGGTAGAATATCTATGATTTTCGAACAACCAAACCCAAGAAAATATCTAAAAACTTAATCATGAGTGAACCTATTTATGGTAGAATTTCAACCTCATTGAGATCACATACCAAGCCATTTCACCGAACGACCCTATGAAATCCCCACCATCGCACACATTACATGTATGGCGAGTGCTGGTTTAATTAAGGAATATATAACAACCCCTATGAAATATGATTATAGTAATTATTATTTTTATAATATTTAATATTCTATTATTTATTTTTACATTATAAATGATTTTTAAAGCATAAATACTATTTTTTTGTTATTCAAATTAAATTAAGAAACTATTTTTTTTTCATTAATAGATTTTTGACTAAAATAATCTTTTAATAAAATATTTTTATTAAATTTCTTTTATTAAATATATATGAGCGTATAATTTTTATGAGGTCAATTGTAATTTTTTTATGGGTTGATAAGAGTATAGGTCAAATCCTATCAGTTTTCAATAAATATTGATTGTCATTTTAAAAGAAAAAAATCAAATACATAGAAAATTATTTATATAAAATGAATCTTATTTTTTATAATCAAAACAAAAAATTACCCCAATGGAGGCTTTTTCATCATTTACTGAGACAGAATAGTTTTTGGGTAAAACCTAAATAATATAAAAATATATAGTGTTTTTTGACATCATAACGATCCAATAGAGATGTAGTAAATATCATAAAAATGTTTTTCAACCAAATATCTATTTTTGATTTTTAATAACATGAATTTTGATTTATTTTATAATTATATTTTGAGTCCTATAAAATGTATAATATATGTTTTATTTTAAATTAATTTCATTGCCAGTATGACTCACCTCCAAATAAGAAAAAGTGAAATATTGTGATATCGTCGGTCCATGGTGTTATAAAATAATGTTTTCCACACCATTTTTAAAAACCATTGGAATTAACAATGAGAAGCTTTGTGGTCTTGAATATATTAGTATGTCGTGTCAAAAAACTAAAATATATATAATTCCCAATCCCTCCCTATATAAATGACCAGGAACCCATTCCTATTTACTCAAACTCTTTGAAGCTCATCCTCGCTCTGCTCTACACTCTCTAGAGTCCTCCCAAGTCATCTTTAATCTTATGAGATACCTCTCCCAAGACTTTTGAATCACACAACCATGTATGATATCCTCACATTACATCCTTTCTAATTTTTTCAATGTTTCCTTATATTATTATACATTTTTTGAATTAAAAATGATGGGTTACATTTTTGAACGTCCCATATTCTTACAATTTAATGTTTGACTGATGAGAGACCCCATCACTTTCATTAATCCCCCCCATGTAAACTAATTACCTTGCCAAAATTTTATTAGTAATTTATTTCTCTTCATTTCTATTCAATCACTTCTCTAATATTATGCATCTAAAATTCCACTTATAATTTTATGATATTATTCTTCACAATCTCCTTACATCCCATTTCATGTCTAAATTATGTGAAATCCTTTATCACTCATAAAACCTTTTTATGAATCCCAGGTGATATCGTTATGCTGCTGAAATTATACTATGGTTTTCCATGCCAAAATCATCATTTAGTGAATACAATGCCAATTTCATTATCACGGGTATTAACCATTATTCACATATACTTATTGATGATATAAATTCATATATTTATTCCACATTCTTTTATGGTGGAATAAATTATGATGTTGATTGAATCCATGTTTTATGATCTATGTGACACACTAAAAAATTAGATCAAAATCTTTTTGAAGGCTATCCATGATAGTGCACCAATACATTGGGTAATGTTTAGTATCATGATACATCATGATGGGATAGGTGTTTACCTATTTCATTTATGTTTATGGTGTAGTGTTTAATTTTTTCCCCACATTTATATGTTATTATAACCATGGTATATCATTTTTTATGTCCACCATTCTTTTTTAGCATCATTGAAATGCATATTGCCTAAAATTTATTCTATTTATCATGTTATTCCTTGTTTACTACCGTACTAGTATTTATATATCATATTTTATTTTTTATTTCCACAGGTTTACCCATGGAAGGATAAGTACGATGGAATGTTTTGGCCAGGTAAAAAAATCCAAAAATATGTTGTATTTTATATCTTATGTTGTCATTTAATGTTCCTAACCCCTAAAGACACTATACCTATTGATCTTATGGGTTGTATTAAGTTTATTTTTATGTAATAAATCATGTTTAAATGTGTAATAAAGACCAGGGTTTTTATAGTTGGTATTCGAGGATATGGTTAGTTATTTTTGAAATTATGATTGGAAAACTCTTGTGAAATCCTTAGGGTTAAGACTAAATATTATAAAAAAAATCCTGAAATTTTGGTGGTTATATAGTAAATATTTTAACATGAAAATACATCCCTATTTTATACAAACAATTAGAGAAGGATCGGGAATAGATGCATCTATGGGTAAAGAACGAAAACAACCTATTTTAACAATACTCGAATGGGAACTGGGGCACGACAATTGTCTTTGCTACAATATTGGTTCGAAACTCCAAGGGGACATGATTCGGTAAATTCATAGCATCAAATGAACCATTTTTATGGAATTAAAAATTCCTCTAATAATAAGTATTTGAAAATAGATCATGAATAACATGGATCAAAGATTATAAATTCATATGTTAAGGAAATAAATGTAATATAAATTTTATCCTTTCAATGTCATTGGATTCCCCTTTACGTGTTTAGTAGTTCAAGATTACCCATCCATAAGTTTATATTGGATACAGTAGAACAAAAATAAAAAAGGGAATGGTAGGGTTATCATACATAGTTCTACACAATCTTTTATATCCTGAATGTTTAGTCGAACAATCTATACACCACAAAAAAATCACAAATGTAGAGATGTTAGTGAGAACGGAAAATAGTGAAATTATTGAACCCTTGAATATACCTTCTCCCCTGTAATAATTTTTTTATTAAACATCCCAATAAACCTTATCATACTTCCATTGGTGTAATTTTATGCAATTAATTTCTTTGATTATATTTCCCTATATAGAGAAAACATACATTTTCGTGGGGGAGAAATCACTCTCTATATGGTGAATCAACACCTGATTCTATACAAGAGAAAAGAGGAGGATGGATATCTGTTATAACCCTCTTCCATGCATGGATATTAATTTCATATTATCTTGAATATCATTTTGATCTCGTTGAGTCTATGGAATGAACCATCTACGAATACATTCCAATTATGAGGGAATTCGCTGATGTGTATTCCTAGGAATTTATTGGCCTTCCTCCAACAAGTGATGTTGTGTTCTTGATTGAACTTATACATGGGTAATTTCCAATATTCAAGACTCCATATAGAATGTCTATTCTGGATCTTGAGGATATAATGAAAAACCTAATAGAGAAATAGTATAAATGTTTTATATTCCCAAGTCCATTACCATGGGGTGTACAGGTTCAAATTTTCATGAAGAATGATGGGTCACTGAACATTTTAATTGATTATCATGATATCAAAAAAATGATAATAAATAACAAGTATCCTATTCCAAAAATTGATAATTTCTTTGATCTGATATGTAGATCACAATACCTCTCCAATAAGAATATACGGTTGGGATATTACCATATAACGGTGAATAAGGATGATATCCCCAAGACATGTCTTCTTACAAGGTAAAGGAACAATTAATTCATAATAATGCCTTTCGAGCACACAAATGCATTTGTATTCTTCGTTGATGTTTTGAATATAGTCTTTAGATATTACCTCAAATAATTTATGGTATTATTTATAAATGATATTCTAATATAATTGAAAACCAAGGAGGATCATGAGGAGAATCTAGTAAATATACTAGAGACCTTGCGAAATATAAATACCTATGAAAAGTATATAATATGTGAATTTTGGTTGAATGAAGTCTCATTCTTGGGGCATATAATCACAAGAAAAGGGATATTAGTAGATCCTTACAAAAAAATAAATTTAGTGATGGTTGAGGTAAACATGTGTGATAAATATCCATAGATTCATGTGGTTACACGGATATTATTTCCAATTTTTGATAAATTTATCATGATTTTAAAACACTCTTACTAAGATAACTTGGAATGGAGTCAATTTATCTTCGAATGATGAATGTGAAGAATGATTGATGAATTTGAATAAGAGTTTTGTAACCAACTGTGTGCCCCCACTACCCATAAGTGGAAATATATTATAAGCATCAGTGATACATTGAAGAAGGGAATGGGCAGTCCGTGGATAAAAAATGACAAAGTCATCGTCTATGCATCAATGCAGTTGAGAATTCCTGAAAACCCTATCTCAAACATGATCAATAGTTGGAAATTATGATCTTTGAGCTGATAATTTGCATAATTATCTCTTTATGGAGAAGTTTGAAATATATACAGATCACAAAAGTCTCAAATATATATTAACATAGAATGAGCTGAACATGCTCCAACGAAGATGGTTAGATATCATCATTGATTATAATTTATCAATCCATTACTACACTTGCAAAAAGAACAAGGTAGTGGATTCTAAATGTAGAAAGCACCCAATGATTCTATGGATGATGAGAATTGGGAAGGATCTAATATTCATAGAATTAATGAATACTGACATTGCAATCATAAATAATGGAACATCAATAATCCTTTTATAAATTTTTTCTCAACTATCTATTTTATAATGGTTATTGTATGCTCAAAAAGATAATGCGGAGATTTAGAAGAAAGATGAAACTAGTAGAAATGGGAATTACTCAGAGTTCAATGTTAATGAAGAAGGAATTATGAGAATTGGCTAAAATACTATGTGTTCCATCAAATCCAAATTTAAACAAAGATCATTTGGATGATGCATATAGTTCAAAATTCTCCATTCACCCAAGAAAAAACAAAGATGTATTGAGATTTTTGTGATCACTATTGGTGGGATAACATTAATATGGGGAACATAGAGTATACATCAAAGTGCCTAGTATGTCAGAAAGTGAAGGATGAGAGGCATAAGAAAAAGAGTATGATTATTCCATAACCATACCAACATATAAATATAAGAACATCACCATGGAAATTTTAATCGAACATCAAATTACATCCAATGGAAAAAATTCTATTTGGGTTGTTTTTGATCATTTCATAAAGATTTCACACTTCAATGCAATTTGAGAGGATTTCTCATTGGAACAACTAGAATGGATATACATTAGAGAAGTGGTAAGGAAAACATGGTTTACCATTAACAATTGTATCCAATCAAGATCCAAGATTCACATATATGTTCTGGAAGAATATCTAACAAACTCTAGATATTGAGCTGAATTTAGTACGACTTATCATCCTCAAACAAATTTTCAAACTAAGAAGACATTGAAAACCCTTGAGGGAATGTTGAGATCATGCTCAACGGACTTCAAAGGAGGATGATATCAATATCTTATTCTAATTGAGTACTCATAAAACTACATTTTCCTCTCAAGAATCCAAATTGATCCTTTTGAAGCCCTTTATAGGAAGAGGTGTAGAACACTGGCATCTTAGGAAGATGATGGGGAACAAAAACATATAGGTCTGAAATATAGGATTGAAATGATGAATTTAGATGCTCAATATACAAGAGTGGGGTGAATTGTATACTTTTAAAAATTCCTTAGTAACTTTTAATGATGGTAATGTTTAACCACGTTAAACAATGTAAATTCACAAAACCTATTAGTTCTACAACCATTCTTGATTCCTGAAATGTGGTACCAAAAATGAAATTATGGAAATGTGGATTGGGAAATGAAACTAGTTATACAAACATACAAGATTCTGGAAATGTAGTTCCAAAAATAAAACATAAGAAGAGTTTTCAAAAACACAGATTCTACCTTAAATCATATAGAATCTTATTTAATCGGAGTACAGGTATAAGGAAGTATAAGATAATTATACATTCCTTATCAATCAAAATATAGGGGAAAACAAACTTGAACCAATACATGTGACATGTATAGAAATATTTTAACCCAAAGTGTTGGGTATCCAATAAAATTGGATAAATCTCCCAAGATTTATACTTTCAATAATGTTTGTCTTACCCCTACAAGGGTAATCCCTCGATACGAACATAGGAATATGTCTTTCTATCCTCACAAACCCTCAATCTTCATGGTAGTCAGTACCTCTATCTTCATATCCTCGAAATCCCTCGAAAGTACCCATCAACATTTGGAGACACAAGAATAAATTCTGAACAAGATCTTTAGTATGCACAAAGCATGAGTGACTCTCTCTAGAAATCACTTCAGCAGCATATAATCTGTAGAGTCATAGAACTGTATTGAGATCGTTCAAATGAGGGACTTTTTATAGGCACATCTTAAACGGACATCTCCCTCCTCCAACGGTCATATTATTCCTTGAATTTCGGAGTGACTTGTATACGTGTCACACAAAGAATGGTTAGTAAATAACAGAATGCATGACATCGTTTTATAACTCATACTAGAGTAAGTAAAAAAATGGTTGTTACTCAACCAAATTCATTTCATATAGTCTAAATAAAAAATAGAATTTGTAGTCTAAGTATGTTAACCTTTGGAGTATATATTACAAGGATATTCAGATTTTGTTTCTTAGGAATTAATAATAAGAATTCTATAGGCATCATAGTCTAAATTATGAGAAATTCGGATTCTGAACTCTAAGGAATTCGATTTCTGAATTCTAAGGAATTCAGATTCAGAATTCTAATGATTTCAAAGTCTGAATTTTGAGGAAATCATTTTCTGAATTATATGGAATTTTGAATCTGAATTTCATATGAATTCATAGTCAGAATTTAAAAGAATTTCGAGTCTGAATTGAGAGAGTTCGGAACCAGAATTTCGATCCTGAAAACAGAATGCTCGATATCTAGGTATTTATATGATTCCGATGTTTTACATGTGAAGCCAAATTTTTCACCTAGAAATAAAATGGGTTAGAATATGAACAATAAATAATATTGTAAGGAAACATTTTCCATGGGGAAGGAATGTTTTTTTATTAAGGGAAATTATAAGAAATATGATGTTTTCCTTAAGATAGTGTGTTTGTAATTTTCAAAACATAAAGAAATGGAAAATTCATAAGGAAACCTTATTGAATCACAATCTCCCTAAACATGAAAGAATCAAAAAGTCATAAAGAAACCTTATTGACTCAACAATATCCCCATTTTTCAAAAGCACAAACATCCTTATGAAAAAGAATATAAGGTCTTAAAAATTTTATGGACATGTAAATAAAACATGTCTCCCTTTACTTATGGATGAAAGTGAATATGAATAACTCCCCCTTAGGCCATGGAAACACTAAGGATCATATTCTTGATTCCCATATTGAGATGTATAATTTTATTGCATAAGAATAACTTCATGGATAAGAACTCCCCCATAGATGAAGTCCCCCTTAATTATGGAAATTTCATCTTTTACTTTGTACTTTTTTATTACATTCCATTCTCCTCCCATTTTTATTTTCAAAAAGAATTAATTTGAATGGAAAATAAAATATGGTACCAGAAATATTATTATAAACAACCAAAAGACGAGCGACAAAAAATTTCATGAAAGACTAAAAAAATTTATACAGGGAAGAAATACATTAAAATATCAGAATTGAACAAGATGATCCTTCCTTCTCCTTTGGAATCAACGTCTTTTCTATAGTCTTCAGCTTCTTGGTTTTTTGTGATCCTCCTCTGCTAATTTAATAAGATAATCCTAATATTATATTATCTTTTCTAAGGATTTAATTTTTTCTTCCTGAGACTTAAGAACCTCTACATAAGCCTTCAATACTTCTTCCTATTTAGGATGCTTCTCATTTATCTTAATCTTAATATCCCTTTCTCTTTTCCATCTCCGAGCAACGGAAAATAATTTCCCATTATGATCTTTCACTTCTTGCTTCTGATTATTTTCTTCAACAGATAGATTTTCTTCAAAAGTCTTGGTGAGGTCTTCGAAATTATTATCTTCAGATTAAAACGAATCCTTGACATTATCTTGAAACTCATCAAGAATTCTAATGACTTCCATTGTTTTATTTGACCAGATAGTCATCCTCCTTCCATATCTTTTATGGGATTCGTAGTTTATGAAAATGGTTTTGATGGTAGATTCATGTTTGATACACATATCCATCACCATGGATACTGAATATGATTTTTGATTTATGGTTTAGTGAATAATCTTTCATCTGAAGTCTATTCTTGTAAATATAGAAATAGTTCCAAAAATATTTTCAATGATTGGACTACAAAATCATGTCCAAGAGAGGATGATTCTGAATCATAAATTTTTTTGGTTATGATTTATTTTCAATATCAATAGCTTTCAACTTTGATTAAACACCCACTTCTTTTTTCGTCAACACTTCTCTACTAGGTGTATCAATAACCACCTGTTTTCACTTATCAGATTTTAGAATATCCATTTCTTTATTGGATGATTCACGTTTACTATCAAATAACTATACAATTTTGTCATCATCTATCTCTTCCTTCTCAGCTGTTGTCTCAGCAACCTCTGCCTGAATGAAATCATGGTTACTACTAATCTCTTTAGACATTTTTTTCACTTGCTTCTCACCATTCTCATCTATTCCAGGTGTAACATGTTTTGAGGACTCGACATCAGAGTTCTGGAATGTTAAGTTCTCAGAAGGGAATTCCTTATCGTGAAAATCCTTTACTTTCTTTATCGATTCTTCGGTATCACCACTGCCTTATTACTATTCTTCTTCTTGTACTTCTTTTTCATCTACTTCTTGTTCTTGTACTTCTTTTTCATGGACATTTTCAGTTTCACGAACATCATTCCCTGATTCGTTGTTAAATTTTCTATTAGGAAGTATTCTAGTGCCGGAATATTCTCGGATGCTTTCTCAGCAACCTTCAAAAGTGATTAGACTATCTCTATCTCAGACAACTTTTTCATCTTGTTCATTTCTTTCTCATACTTATCAAGCTCTTCAGCTGCCTTTTCCTTCAATGATTTTTCCTCAATAGGGTCCAAGCCAAAATTAGGCTCTTCTTGTTTCTGATTTTTCTTTTTTCCCTCCACTTATCCATAACCTCATCTTTATAGGATTTTTTGTTTCTTTGGCTATTGTGGTACAGATTGAGTTTCCTTTTCTATTGGAGTTTTTTCTTCTCTTCCCCTTCCATCACATTCCTCTTCCTTCCACCATTTTTAGATGTTTTAACCACATATTGTTTCTATGAAAGAGCTTCAACCTCCACTTCAAGAAAATTATAGAATACATTGGATTCTTTGGAAAAACTAATTTAATCCTTATCAAGTTTCATCACTCCGCAAAATGAAATTGATAAATCATGACTTAGATATGCATGGAATTTTGAAGGATTCTAATCACCGAACAATCATCATTGATAGAAATTGTAGGATCAAAATAATGAATGTAGATTCTCAACATACAAGAGGGGGGGTGAATTGTATAATTTAAAAAATTCATTAGGTTTTTTAAATATGGTAATGTTTAACAATGTTAAACATGGTAAATTCAAAAACCCTCTTAGTTCTACGAACATTCTTGATTCCGAAAATGGGGTTTTGAAAAAAATGAAATTCTAGAAATGTGGTTCTAGAAATGAAACTAGTTCTATAAATTTACTAGATTCCAGAAATGTAGTTCTAGAAATGTAACTTAACAAGAGTTTACATAAAAAAGATTATACCATAAAGCATGTAGAATCTTATTTAATCAGAGTACAAGTATAGGAAATTATAAGATATTTATATGTTCTTTATCAATCAAAATACAGTAGAAAACAAATATGAAAAAATACAAGTAACAGGTATAGAAATATATTAAACCAAAGAGTAGGGTATCCAAAAAACATGAATTAAGGTCCCTTGATTTATACTTTCAAGAAATTCTGTCTTACCCACACTATGGTAAGACCGCAACACAAATATTAGATAATGTCTTGATATATCCAAAATCCCTCGAATTTCAAGCTAGTCAGCACCTCTTTCTTCCTATCCCCAAAAGCCATCTAATGTACTCATAATCATTCGGAGTCCCACGAAGCAATTCTGATCAAGAAGTTCAGTACGCACAAAGAGTGAGAGTCTTTCACTATAAATCACCTCAACATCATGTAATCTCTAGATTTGTAGAACTATATTGAAGTAGTTCATATGAGCACCTATTTATAAGAACATCCTCAACGGTCAACTCCCTCTTACAATGGTCCTATTTTTCCATGAATTTTGGAGGGACCATTATATGTGTCACTCAAATTAAGCTTAGTAAATAACAGAATGCACAACATTGTTTTATAACTCAATCATGAGTAAATAAAGATATGATTTTTTCTCAACCAAATTCATTTTTTCTGAGTCTAAGAAAAAATAGAATTTGGAGTATATTTAAGTTAAACTTTAAAGTATATTTTACTAGAATATTCAGATTATATTTCTCATGAATTAAAAATCACAATTCCATAGACATTGGAGTCTAAATTATGAGGAATTTAGATTCTAAAATATTTATAATTCAGAGTCTGAATTGTGAGGAATTTGGATTCTGAATTCTAAGTAATTCGAATCCGAATTATGAGGAATTTGGAGTCTGTAATCTACAGAATTCAGAATCTAAATTTCATAATAATTCGGAGTTCGAATTCGTAAGAATTCAGAGTCTGAATTTAGATATTTCGGAATCAGAATTCATATCCTGAAAATAGAATGATCTATATCTAAATATTTATAAGATTCCTAGGTTTTAGATGTGAAACAGAATTTTACACTTATTACTAAAATGGGTTAGATTATGGACAATAAAAAACATCGTAAGGATAAATTTTCCTTGGGGATGGAAAATTTTCTTTATTGATTGAAATCCAAAGGAAAATGAAGCTTTCTTGAAGATAGGGTGTTTGTGAAATTCAGAACATACTGAAATTGAAATGTTATAAATTAACCTTATTGACCCAACAATCTCACAAAACATGAAAGAATGAAAATTTCATAAGGAATTCTTATTGACTCAACATAAAAATGGACAATGAAATAGTGGATAAGGTTAAGATCATTAAAAATACAATCAAATATTATATGAGTCGATAAAGGATCTATGCTGAAAATCCTTGTCGAGACATAGAGTTTGATGTTGGATAGATTGTATTGATCTGAATATTTCCATATGAGAGAGTTATGAGATTTGGTAAGAAAGGAAATATTATTCCATGTAACATTGTAATATTTTATATGCCTGATCGCATCGGGACTGTGGCCTATCAACTACAACTCCCACAGAACCCGTCTCATGTACATGATATATTCTATGTATCACTCTTATTGAAGTACATACCAGAATCATCACATATACCCAATTTAATGGTGGTACCATGGGATAATGACATATCCTAGGAATATAATCTGGTGATGATATTATATTGTAGAGAAAAAGTTGTAAAAGCAAGATAATTTCCCCATCAAAGTGTTGTGGAGAAAAAACAAGTTTGATTAATCGATGTGGGAACCGAAGGAAGTGATGTAGAAGAGTTACCGTCATCTATTTATGGTTGGGGAAATGAAATTTAAAGGGAAAATCTATTAAGAATGAAATTTTAAACGACCAATATAATATGAAAAAATACCCTTTCATTTAATTTAATGTCTTATGGACATAAAAACACATGAAAACCTTTTGATTTCTTATATCCAATTCTATTTGAAATATAGTTAAGTATCCTTATAGTTTATAATATAGTCATTGAAATATTATCGCATGACTAATATAAATATAAGTTTTTAAAAATTCCGTTTTACATAGAAAAAGGAAGTGGTGGCCTCAAAAAGTAGGATTGTACCCTATGAATCCCATTTATCAAAGCTTCCAAGGGAGATAGCATTTTCTAGTCATTTCCCTAAACCAACCCCAAACCATGATCAAACAAAATATGAATTAGTGAAACCATTTATAGAATCATTTCAAGCACATTGAGCTCACAACCAAAATCATGTGCACTGAATGGCCCCATGAAAGCCACATGATCAGAGACCTTAGTCTTAGAGAATATGATGGTTTAATAAAGGTATTTTAATAGGCCCTCCCATTATGATTATGTTAATTTTTTAACGAATAATGAATATAAATCTATTTTATTATTGTTACATTGTAAAATATTGTTAAAGCATTAATAATTTTTTTGGTTAATATTCAAATTTAATTATGAAATATATTTTGATAAAGTAAAGAATATTTTAATTAATTAATATTTTTACAAAATATTGTTATTAAATTACATTTAGTAAATATAAATGATCTTATAACATTCATTATGTTAATTAAATTTTCTATAAAGGGTTGAAAATTATTTCTTTCAATACCCTTCAATTTAAAATAACTATTTTTTCTCATTTTAAAATTAAATAAAATCATATTTCGAATTTTATTTTAATAAATTGAATATTATTTTTGGAATCATGATGTCAAAATTATCCACTGGTAAATTTTTCCTAATTATCTAAAACATCCTAATTTTTGGGTGAAATTTAAATAATATATAAATATAAACTGTGTTTTATGACATCATAATTATCCAATAGTGATGTAATAAAACCCATAAATGGTTTCATTGACAAAATATATGTTTTAACTCAAAAATAATGCGATTTTTAATTTGTTTTAATATCTTATAACACATTAGTTAATACTCCAAAATGAATATTATAATTAATGATTTTAAATTCATTTCCCTGAGAGTGTGACTCACCTCCACATAATCAGAGAGAATTATTTTAATATCATGATCCCATGTCCTTTTAAAATAATGGTTTCTAATAATATTTGGAAAAAAAGCAATGGGATAAAACCATGGTAAGGTTTGTGGTTTTGAATATTTTAGTGTGTTGTGTCCAAATCCAAAATAATAATGAATTCCACATCCATTCGTATATAAATCCACCCACACACCCATTAATCATCACTCAAACTCTATTATTCTCAACCTAAATCTTATATCCACTCCCTATAGTACTCCTTTGGCACCCGAAATCTCCCATGAAGCCTCTCTCAACCCATTAGTATCACACATCCATGTAAGGGATCCACACTTTCCTTCCTTTCTCATTTTTGACCATGTTATATTGTTAAACCAAATTATTTTTTAATTATCAATGATGGGGTATTTTTTAAAAACTCCACCATATTTCCCTAATTGTTCTTGAATGATGATATACACATTTCACTCTCATTAATCTCTCCCATGTACCATAGTTACCATGACAAACTTCCTTAATAGATTTCTCTCTCCTCATTTACATTAATGTATTTCTCTTATATTATGCATCTTAAATTCAATTTCATATGGTCGGATATTATGATCCAGGATCCCCTTACTTCCCATTTCATGCCTAAATGATGAGAGACCCATTTATCTCTATTCAACCCATTTTACGATTCCCCATGTCATGTCATTCTTCTACCAAAATTGCACCGTGATTTTCCAGGCCAATATAAGTTTGTAGTTAAGAACATGCCCATTTTTCTATCAAAGGTATGCACCATTATGAACAAATAATTATTTAATACATATATTCATATATTTATTCCAAATTCAATTATTTTAGAATAAATGATTATTTTATATGAATCCATGTTATATGATCTCTGTGGCACACATATGAATGATATTAAAATGATCGTGAAGGGTGTGCCCCGATAGCACTCCAATGCATTGGGTAATGATTAGTATGATGATACATCATGTTGGGACATGATTTTACCTAAATCCTATTAAGAAATATTCCCAACATGTTGGGATAGTGTTTTACCTTATTCCCTTATGTTTATGATGTAGTGTTTTAAGTGGTTTCCACATTTCCAAGCTATAATAATCATGTTATATCAGGCCTTTATGTTCATGTTTTGATTATAATCCATTGATATACCTAATACCTAACATGTATTTTAGTATTCATGTGATGCCTTTTTTACACACTTATTGGGCTTTATAGGTCCCCCTATACTTATGTATCTCCTTAGGTTATCACATGTAATGATAATTATGAAGGAATATTATGGTCATTTAAAAGAAGTTATCAATAAAGATATTGTATTTTATGTATTAAGTTGTCATATAATATTATGAATCCCCAAATACACTATTGTATCGATCATATGGGTTGTATTAAGTGAAATTTTATATAATAAATCATGTTTAAATGTGTAATAATGACAACGGTTGTTATAGCAACCATGAAGTGACATTGTACTTGTGAGAAGAAATCAAGTAATTATATCATCAAAATGGATTTTATAATAAAAAATCATCCTATTATCATCATTTATGATTATATCAATGACCTTTTATAGAGAAATATGGTCTGTGGTTTTGTGGTTGTTAAACTTATCATAAATAAGTTCTTTATCACTCTCTTTCTGTCCTTTTTAGTTATTTTTATCTTATATGTCTGTTTTATTAAATTCACACCAATGTAATAATATGTGGAAACCTATAAATAAATTACTTTTGGAAATGAATAATATTCTCACAATATTTTTAATGTATTTTTTAGTATTCATTTTTTCTATGTGGGTCCCGATGAAATTATATTTCATTTATTACAGCATTTATTACGCCCAAAATTTCAACGGTGAAATTAATTTTATGGGGGGTATAATATAACACGCTAATAGTTTTCTTAAATATAAATTTTAAAATATTTTTATTTCAATTATGACATTTGTTAAATGAAACACTATCTTAGTTTGTTCTACACAAAACATAGAGTTTCTTGAATTTTTGTAATTATTTTAATTATTTTAAATAGTCATTTATAAAATCTCCATTATAATGGATGAAATGGACATGAATAATTGAATTGTGAAATTATGTTTTACACTTGTAGGACTCCTTTGAAAATATAAGCAAGGCATTTTCGAAAAAAACTTTTTAATTTTCACAAGATTTTTTATACTAGTAAAATATAAAAAAAAATATTTTTTGTCTAAATTAATCATATATATATATATATATATTCAATATAATGTTCAAAATCCATATATTTGTTTTCTAATTACTATATCCAGATTAATCTAATTTTACAATTAAGATAATTTTTTATTTAAAGGCATTTTAATCACTTTTTAATGATAAACATTATTTAATACAAAACATTTAAAATATCATAACTTTTATTTGAAAAAACGAACATATTTTTTGATATAGAAATATCATATTTATCATTGGATGAAATTTTTGTATTTTTTAGGGAATATTCAGTTTCTGATGAATAATTAAAAATATTATAATTTAATTGAAAGAAGTGTTTTTATAAAACTAATATGTTATGATTAATTTTTTTAATTGGAGTCAAAGTATGAAAAAATTAATTATAAATCAATTAAACTAATACAGTTAATTGGAATCCTTTTTATATTGAATTTATATATTAAAACATGGTAAAATGTCCGAAATTATCATTTTAAAAACTCACTTTCATTCCCCATAAATGGAATTAATATTAAATTAATTTTGGCCACAAAAGTGCTTTAGATTCTTAAAAATCGATTCTAAATTTGGATTCATAATTCCTAGATTTAGTAAATATTACACCTTTATTTTCGAAAACAATTAATATTTATGTTATTATTTTTCTTACAATTATTAAGGGTAAATTGAGTAATGAATATGAAAAATGATATAATAAATTTTATCAAATTGAATTAAACATTATTAAATGTTATTTTTGGAATTTAGATCAATATTTAACACAAAACTAATTGAAATATAATTATTTAATGCTAATATTTCAATGAAAATGATTTACATATTATTAAAATCAATGTGAGTGATAAAATGTCACACTATTACTTTTAATATATATAATATTTATAATATGTAGATAAATAAATTATATTCATCACTATAAATATTATACTAAAATATAATAGGTCTTTATACATCCTAGATGTTTATTTTAAATTTTTAGTGAAATATTTTTTATCAAAAATAAATACGAACCGATGAAAGTGTAAATATTATATTGATTAAAAATTAAATTAAATAATAATTGAATCATTAATTAAAATATAATTTTAATTAATTAAATTTCTATAATAAATTTATATATTAAATTTTCATAATATTGGGTTATTAAATTCATTTTTTCAAGTTGCTCTTATTTTATGCATTTTCTAAATGTCGGTCTATTGAATAATGTAATAATTGACACTAATGATATTTCAAGTCAATAATATTTTAGTAAATTTTTTAAAAAACATGAAATTATATTAAAAAATAAAAATTTATTGTGATGATGTCTAAAATGATATATATTTACAATTTCAGTATAGTTGTACCCATATAAGTAAAAATTACAACCTATTAATGCTGAAAAAATTGATATTGTAGTTAAAATTTAAATGTCTTCAATATTGGTAAATACAAATGATAAGGTCAAAAATAAACACCAAAACATGTCAAAAATATATTCATTGAGGATATTACAACATTATATTATCCTAGTTTTTAATTAATTTCATTTTTTCTGTATTTGGATTGATATTGAATTTATTATAAAATAATGATTTGATAAATTCCAAATGTGCCCCTCACATCAATTATAAAAGATAACATTTTCATCTATATTATTCATTATTCAAAAACAATTTAGATCATAAAAAAATTTCCAAATCCACTACATAATTTCATACCTTTTTCATGGAATGTTTCTTATTGGGATGAAATGAATATATTTATCTCCTTTGGTTGAAACCAAAAGGAGATACCTGATGACTAGCTAAGTTTCATTAGTGAGTGTTTTTTTATTTCTTACATAATCCCATTCAAATATTTTTATTTGATTAAAATAAAAAAATCCAAAATAAAATTATATGTTGTTATTTTAATGGTATTACTTAAAACATCGAACATTTCCATCAAATTGGATATAAAATCATAGTTCATGTGTACATAATACAACCACCTCGTAAACTGATGTCATTTATTATTTAATTTCATCCACTAAATGGTATTAATATTTATGAACATATATTTTATATGTCATATACAGATATATATATTATTTTTATGATTTTTTAATTATTCAATAATTTTATGTCCAGAATAACTTCAAGATTTCCATTTTGATGGAATATGGTAACATTGTTTTTGTGTATGATGGACTACTGCCTCGCGAACCAATGTGATTCATTCATACATTATGTGGAATGTATTAAGAATAGTTATAAAAAAAATATTTGATATATATGATAATAAAATTATTCTTACATTATAAAATATCTTATAATGATTTTCATTCAATTTTTATTTAAAATGTAAACAATTTGCATGCATTTTTATAACATATCATATACATGAGAGGTGTATTTTATTTTATACCTATAGATAATCTAAATAATAATAAATGCATATATGATTAATATATATTTTATTTATATCATTTTCAATTTTTATTTGATGAATAAATAATTATTTTTGATGTAGAACCAAGAATAACAGGTCAACACGTATAAGAAAAACAATGCGATTTTTACCCAAAACATTTCATTAACATGGAATTGTTAATAAAAGAGTAATATAATGTCAGATTTAAATAATATATTTTATTATATATATGAATATTTTACTTTTTATATTCATGATAAAAATATATTTATTATATAGGAATTTTGAACATTCAAAATGAAAATCAAAACTTATGGTAAGGTATTTTTGACTCAAATTTATTTATATGGGACATATTCCTTATAGAATAATTTTTCTTTTTTTGTGGGGTAAATAAAACTCAATAATGTATTTTATGACTCTTATCCTTAATATTAGGGTTTTCAAATATCCATATAATTTATTTCAATCATTTGTAATATGATTCGACTAATTATAATGTGTTGTGGGTTTATTTAAAAATACCATAATTATTTGAGATTATTTATGTTTAATACTCTATTAGAAATTATTTTTACTTCATATACATGTTTTTAACAAATGTTTTAAAAAAATATTAATAATATTTACCAAATCTTGATAATTTTTGTAGATATTTTTAATTGAATATTAGTTTTCATTTCTTAAACAATTTACTTTATAAATTTTGGAAACCAAAATATAGAAGAATATTTTAAAGTATTTTGAATTAGTGAGGTTCCCCAAAATAATGATGAATTATAAACTTGAAGCATAATTTACAGGAATAATCATTTCTGTTCCAAGGAAAAATTTCCCTTTTTAATTTCACATCCTTTTAAAATATGTTTTCAAAATTGGAAGGGTATATTCCTAAAAAATTATTTAATGTAACATTTCAAACCATTTCCCATCAGATAAAACATTATATAATGTTAATTATGAGTTAATATGGTTTTGAATAAAATATAAAATCCTAATTAATACAATGGTTGGATTATTTTTATGATGTAATGATATTTATGAAATATGTTTTTTTTCATGGGATGTTTTAGGATGAAATATTTATGAAACCATTTTTTTCATCAGTTATGATATGATTAATGATTTATGTTCATGTGTATTAAAAATATATTGTTTCAATTATGTTATTGGTGGTACATATATATCACTTCAGTGAATTGGGTAATAAATTTTTACTCAAGGTAATTTTAGGGTAAACAAGTAGATGAGCTTGATCTGTTAGGGGAAACAAGTAGATGTGCCTAATCTATTGTGTAATATAGGATATTTGAACTAATTTGAGAGTATTTGAAGTTAATATTGACATATGAAATGATTTAATATAGTTATGATTATTTGAAAAAACATTTTTAATATGAAATTTTGTTTCATGATTGATATATGATGAATTTTCATTATTATGATTCACGCCTTCTGAAATGTTATTGTTTTATACTACGATTCATGATTATGATCATTGACATGTTGTGTATGTAATTTTTATCTTATTTTCATGATCACATACCAAATTATTTTATTATTCTTTCATATGATTGTAACGTGATGTCTATTATGATTACTCCTCCTCGACATCTGAGCTCACTCATTTCTCATGGGTTCGTTCCACTATTTATGATGAAATTTTTTAATATAACGGTAATAAATGGGAATATATTTCTGGAGAAAATTGTAGATAATTCCCCAAAATAGATGTTTCTATCACAATATTCTTTATGTGCTAAATAATTATATTCATTGGGCGTGTTTTTGGGTAATGTAATTAATATTCATCTAAAAAGATGTACCATCCATGTATGAGAAACCTAGGTCATTATAAGAAAGAAGGTATATGAATATTTTTTATTTTTTAATCATACATATATAATATATTTAAAATTGATTCATTATAAATATTTGATTATAAATTACTTGTTTTGATAAAATACTGAAGAGGTCAATTTTTGGAGGTGGTATTCCCTAAATTCATTAACGATGCATTTTTTTACTAGATGGATAGGGATAAATAACAGTCATCCCATTACTACAAAAACAATATAAGTATAATTATTATACTGATATAACTATATTATTATGTCTTATAATAATTTAATGATATAAAGTAATGTAAAATCCTAATCGAGTGATATTACATACATTGGTGGCCTTAATAGTCCTTTTCAAAACTCCATGGAATTGAAAGTTATATAACAACATATTGTGGCTAGAAGAATAGGAAAATGTGATGGTCAGATATTTGAGGATATTATGGAACCATTTAAGTGAAAAAAATTTAAATTATGGTTTTCATTTTAAATTCATTGAGATAGAATTTTTATAATAGAAGAAAATAGTAACCCTCTAGAAAAACACCTATTACAATTTAAATAATCTATGACCTAATTCTAAGGTTAATGACTCCAATTATTCAAAATAATTGATTTTGTGGTTTCATTGGATTTTGAGGCACTAAAACATGAAATTACTAACATGTTTTAAGTATTTTGTAGGATTTTTAAAATACTGTTTTTACATTATAATATTTTAGTTTTAAAATAGGTAATACGTTTTTAACTACGATTATTTATGTTTAATTTTATTAAAAAAATTACACATATAATTTTTTCCCTTTTTATTGAAGTAAATTTAATATAAATTCAATCAATTAAAATTTAAAATTTTTAAATAATTTAATTTATGATTAAAACATATAATGTGTAGAAAAATTATTCCTTTTATAGATTAGTTGGGTTGTATTTTAAATGGTCATTATAGATTAAAACATATTAATGGTCATTATAGATTTATTTGTAAATTTATCATAACATTTTATGGTATATTTTTAATGTGTCTAGAATGTGACAAATGTTATAGAACAAATTGATTTATTTAAAGAAAGTCAATTATTATTATCTAATGTTATTA
Source organism: Viscum album (assembly GCA_963277665.1). Lineage (NCBI taxonomy): Eukaryota > Viridiplantae > Streptophyta > Magnoliopsida > Santalales > Viscaceae > Viscum > Viscum album. Next base: position 65,626,970 of record OY728143.1, read on the forward strand.
CATTCTCCCCACCATTAAATAAATGTTTTCCTCACAATTTGACTCAAATAAATTTCTCTAGGGAAGTAAAATTTAACCAAAAATAACTATATTATTATTGGATAATTTATAATGGATAATTACAATTATCTATATGAAAAAATTGATATATAAATTTTGAAGAGGACTATCCATTAAAAATTTCCCCTAAATTTATAATAATGGTGGAATATTTAGATTCCTAAAAAATAAAATCTAATGGTACTAGAAAAATATTTATATAATAATCATTCGATGAGGTGTTCTTATTTATAACTCAATATCTAGTAGTAGGTTAAAACATACATTTCATAAGACACCAAAAACTCTATAATGAATGTCACTATCTGACATAAATTAATATTAGTTTATAGGTTTTCACTTTTTAAAATGGTTGTTAGTGACAATCTTCATTTATTCATTTATATTGGCGAATTGAGTTACATGATGTCATACACTCATTCAATAAATGAAAACATTATAGCTTCACTATTTGTCTAAGCATTCTAGTTTGATGACCATTGTCACATGGAAAGTCTTGGGACACAATATTTCATTTAATAATATTTACTGAGTCATTGATATTTCCACATTGTTAATCCTATTTTGGGATAGTTTGATTTGAACATTCATTAGAATTATTATTCTAGGTATAGTTTAGTTGGGTTGTTTTTTATGTAGTATATTCACTATCCCTCACACATATTTTTAATTATAGATGAACCCATTTAGAAAACAAAAATAGTTAACATTAGATAACAGATTTATAAATAAATTATCATAAATAAGCATAGGAAGTTTAAATCTCATTATGTCTCATTTTATAACAGTATTATCTAGGACTATATTTATCACATATGAATAATACTTATACTTGGTTAAACCTATATCACTCCCATTTGACCATATATACATCTTGGTTCACCATAGGTTACATTGAATGTGGTTCAATTTTAAATATTAACCATATCATTAATATATATTTCCCAAATTACTTTTTATATCAAGAAATTATCCAAATCCCTATAGTCTTTATAATCAATACTCTCAATATCCGACCTATAAAATGTTAAACATCAATACTCTTAACTACAAGAATAAAACCATAAATTTATATACTCTAACAATATAATATCAATATAATTCCTTTATTAAATCTATTTAAATCACTATGTCATTTCACCATAATGGTATTGTATATTCTCCAAATATTTACTATTTACATAACATTTCAGTTGTATTGATAACTATCTTATATTGTCATTATTTTCCACCACATATAATGATCCCATAAATCATATGAATTTTTTTAATAATATCATTTATCAACTATCCATCCATCATTTGAAAATTAATATATAACATAATTCATTAAAATAAATCAACCCTTTATTATATCACATTATGTTTGTATTAATCATTAATATTACATATACATTATAAACGTGTACTCTATTGTTATCCCCAAATATAAATCTATATAATAATATCAATTTTCATGATTATTAATAATATTTTATATCATATCTTAAATAGTCAAAACATAACTACTAATTAATTATCCATAGATGTTTCACATAGTCCTTATTAATAATTTTAATATTCCATAATATTATCGATTAATATAAAATAGTAACAAAGATAGAGAAATGTTTTGTGACATAATTTATAATTATATGTGGTCATCCCTACCATTGCTGGGACTATAAAACTCAAATTTTCCATCATTTTAGAAATATGATAAGATTCTAAAAATGATATACATTCTAATTCATTCTATTATAAATAATAGTAGATTCCAGATACATTACATTCTGAACATCATTTTTGCAATTTTTTCGAAATTAAAAAAACTAATTTTGGAATAATAAGGATCAAAATATTAATATGAATAAAATAATATGCTAAACTCATTCATTATGAAACATTTTTTAATATAAGAAACTTTAAGATCGACATATGAATTCTTTATTCAGTCCTTAGATAGCTATGGTGATTTTTCCATTTAGTTATCTATCCAAAATAGTTATAATAATTTATTGTTCCCTCATAATTGTTAATAAATAAAATGTGATAAACTGAAACATATTACATTGTGATTGTCTATACCCATGTGAAGTGTTAGTCCCCTACAATCACATAGAAGAGTGATTAATTATTCATTTCTCAACAAACCATGTTCAGGTCCATTACCCCTTACTGCATATGTGCCACAACCATATCTAATTTATAGTATCGACAGAGGGTTATGTTAATATGGAAACAAAATTCACAAGTCTTTACCTAAGAATTAATATTACATACTATATTTAGTCTCAACATTAAAGTTTTAAAAATAGATCTGAACACTAATAATTACATATATTATGTATCCTGGAAGATTTCTCCCTCACTGATGATCATGATGAGGTATGTGCTGTTGTTTTTGCTCACATTAAATAATATCTCAAAGGGCCCAATCCATGCATGATTAATGGATACATGATATCATTATAAGAGATATAGGATGTTATCCCTAATGTTATATTCAATAATAAAAACATGTTCTTGGAATAAGAGACAAAAAAGAAAGGGGTTTTTAAAGCAATGCAATCCACAATCCTGGTAGCTCACAACAGATGGATGGAATTACGAGAGGCTTTTACAATGGTTCTTGGAATGAGGTATGGTCTAAACTCATGAGATTTTTGCAAGACATATTACATAGATGAATATTTGATCACGAATCATATTTCATGACACTAGCACTTAACCCAAAATTATTGGATCTTATGAGGATTTTTCATCACATACATGTGAGTATTTTCAATTTTATCCATGTTATGGATAGTACTATCAACAGGAAAATTTCTATTCATCTTTCTCAGTTGATCATTTTAGGGAACCATGTGTTTACCAAGGTTATTTATATAAAAGGTGAGATAATAATGGCCCAAGGACATAACAATGATATAAAATATAAGTTATATATATCAAATATGGATCTCAAGTTGTACATTGAAAAATATTTTCGATTGAGTGGAATATATCTTAATAATATGGGTTCTTTCGAGGATTGTCTTATAGCGCTATATATATGACATCATTTTTTTCTTCATTTTAACATCATTAATATTTATCTAATTCATGATGAAAATACAATGTTTCTTAAAGACTCATCATAGGACACTGCATGGAGAACCTCTATCTCCAAATATTTTCATCATTGCATAAGATGTTCTTAAATACCTCATCAACAAGAGTTTATCCAATTTGAACAACATCCCCTATTGAACACTTCTTCTTTACTATAGCATATACAAACTCTTTTTTTGTTAATGAAAATATCTATTTTATGAAATCTTGAATATCTTCAATTTTAGGAGCCTCACAAGCCCAAAAATCCTACTGTAAATGGAGTGGTCAATTAATCAACCTTGATAAGAAAAAATTATATATATATATATATGATATAAGATTAGATATGTGTATCATATCCATTATAAACCACAAGATCATATAGCACATAGGTTTTACCATTCTATATCTAGGGGCCCAACTATCTTCTAAAATACTACTCCTCTACAACATTAATCATATAACTAGAAAAATAAAAAATATGTTATTAAATTGAAAAATTAATTTCCATCCATTGGAGAAAGAATATCATTAGTTAGCAACAACGTTAATTAAATTATAACCCACTATATATATATAGTTATGGTTACAATGTTTTTTTAGTAACATTTATAGGATTCTACCCTCCTCCATATTGGATGCTCATACCAATATAAAGCATTAGTAGGAATTGTGGGTGCGTCTCAATAATTCCATGAGACAGGGAGGAATCAACATCAGAAACCTCAAGTATATGATTCATTTCATGTAATGTAATTTAGATTGGGAAATTATGGAGTATAATAACTTTTTAGTAGAAGTTTATGGGTGATAAATGAAAAGTTGATGTCAAACCATCCTAGGGACAACCTTCCTCGATCTGGTCTAATGTGATCCCTCATTTTAATTCCCATCAAAACAACTCTCAATGGATCATAGTTAAGAGTCACATTTCATTCATGTTCTGTAACATGGTTGGCTCCAAACATGGATATCTTGGGTTCCCTCTCCCTAAATTCTCATTTAGGGATTTACAAAAGATTCCATGTTTCACCAATGTCATCATGGATTAAATCCAGTGTGATGCCATCAACATAATTGATATCAACTCGAAGACATATAAATGAATTTTTAGGGATACTACATTGGGGTACTTTTCAATGAATTATTATGGTAGGATCTCGATGCACAGTGGGAATGCATTTGAAATGTGGGAGTTTCCTTATAATAGAGAGGTACCATTTAAATAAAAATGTTGTTTTGGAGAATCAAAATCAGGCAACTAGTCATGGATGGAATCATTCAATTCCTATAAATTACCCTCACCTATAGATTATCTTGTTGTAAATATGTAAGGTTGGAGAAAGTGGAATAAATCATCATTGAAAGTGACTCAAGTTACACAATATGGAGCTACTTTGGAAACTTCCTGAGTTTCTCTTCCCCAGTTATGCATCGTTACCCCTTACTTGATAGATGGTTCAATGGTATTAGTGAATATAGTACATTGAATAAGGTATGAACCATGGTTCTGTTAGTGGTATGATGGTGTATATAGAAGGTGTGAAACTCTATGTACTTCAAGGGGATTTCATGTCAGGGGACCTCTTTGGTTATCTGAACTAATAATATTAGACTCTACCAGATCAGGATATATAAGAAATGGGATGACACTCCAAATCTTAGGGTTCTTCTATCAAGATGATCATAAATTCATGTTTCCCACAAAACCAATATTGGTCATTGGATATGATGAACTCTCACCTGTTGGGGAAAAAAATCAATACTAATGTCTCATGAAGTTCAGCAATTAGGCATGGTGTCTGCATGGTCGACAATTTCAAGGGTATAGTTGTTTTGGTTCTCAGTGTGTTTTTTCCTTAGAAGTTCCCGCAAAGATGCAGACACGACTTTACTCATTGTCCTCTTCCTTTACATCTAAATATATAGAGTTATCATGAAAATGGAAATTGTCTCCCTTATTATCTGTTATACCAAAAGCTATGTGAGAAACCCCATGGTTAGTATCTTATAAAGATCATAGGTGAAGTAGTATCATAAACACCAAAATAGATGTCATCTATACATGGTGGGAGGGAAAAAGGTTACATTTTCTCCACTCATCAGTGGCCCAAGGAGAAGGGGTTGGTTTCTTCATTCTCTTAACCTCATTCCTCCTCAACGACTGTGAATATTTTTTGGGGGTTCCCATGATTTAACTGTGTGGGGCCCCCTTATTCTGTTTTTTATATCCTTCTATACATGTTCTAGTCCATATTAATGAAATATTTATTTTTTGAATAAAATAAACAATATATTATCCAAATTCATCTAACCCATTCCTTGTATTCTAGTTGTGACACCGTTAACAATAAATCATGAACGTAGGGATCATTAACACATGATTTTCATTTTTTCATTGATATTAGGCATACAATAATAAATATTACCAACCATAATTGAAAAATAAAAACTATTATTATATTTATTAAACATGATGTATATTTTAATGATTAATTATTTATATAAATATGAAAATATAAATTGAAAACCCCCATGTTATTTGTATCCAATAGGCAATTTTTTTATTATATATAAAATAACTTGACTAATGAAAATAAAACCACATCTATAAAAAGTTAATTTAACCATTTAATAATTATTAATAAATAATATGTATTAATTTTCTCTACAAACATTTGTTATGGATACCTGTGAATGGGGGAGCTTAAACACTCAGTAATAGATACATATAACCAATGATTTCATTGAATAAAAATTATATCTGAAAAAGGAAAACTACATGAATAAATAAAAAATAAAATAGAATGAATTTAATACTCCTCATAATAAAATAAAATCAATATATCAATACTAATGACCTCATACTAATGGGATGGTAAATGGTGGACATCAAAAAAATTAATTTCAAGGCATTATGCCAAGCTAATATAATTTCAATCAATTATATATTCATTTCATCCCACTAAAAATGACTTTTTCCACAATACTATCATGTTTTTGGAAGTGGAATACACTACGTCCAATCCTATTTTTCTCTTGAGAAATGTAAAATTAGGGAGGGTATATATAATTCTTGGACCCACTGTTCATTTTATTAGGTTAAAGGAATTCACCATAATAGTTAAATTGGTCATTTATACCATTCAATATGGAACCTTTAGCTGAATAAAATCATTTATATATATAATGAATAATATAGAATATCAATACATGAATAATATGTGTTATAAATCAATTATCATCATTAATTTCAATAATTTCCCCTTTCAATAAATGGAATATCTTTTTCATTACCCATATCAATAATCAAGGTTGATGGTAAACCACTAAATATTCAACTTATAAATAACCATTTATAATAGAATAATAATTTATATAATTTAATTAAATATCCCAAATTTTAAAAAAAATCGCAATTTCATTCAGAAAAAACATCTACTATGAGTTATTTTTAAAAATACATTATATAGTGGAACAAGAATACATCTAATAAAATACTAAAAGGACATGATTATAATCCATCTAAATATATAAATTGAATATTTCAACTACAACATATCACATGAATGGATTAATATTTATCAATGAATTGATATTTTAATAATTTATATCCACGAAAAAATTGAGGGATGGTCACATAATACTATAAAGTTAAAATTTACCCATATTATATATAATAGGTCATGTAAATGATCATAACTCAATGGAAAAAAAATTTGGACATTAAAATCCATACTATAGGGGAAATAATCAATTCACTATGAAAATTAATATAAGAAATGATTTGGATCGAAAATCGCATGAAGTACAATAAATTTTATAAAAATACATTAATGAAAATAAAATACACCATAAAATGGAATCCCAATACACAAAATGAATAATATATCATTGAATGAGAAATGATTTGACAGAAATGATTTCTAAATTAGAAACATTTGAATCTAACCCTATTAATGAGTTGAAATTAATTAGAAGAAGTAATATATATATATATATTAAAATAAAATACATGATATGTAATATAAAATAATTTTTATATATACCACATAAATGAAAATAGTTTCATATATAAAATAATTTTCTCAATGATGATAAATTGATATTGAAACATTTAAATTATTCATGCTTACATTAATTCATTCCCTAACATCCGTGATAATAACATTGTAATTTTTTAGAAACCTTATATTAAATGTGATATTTTTTATGTAATATAATATGATCCAATTATTCCATATTCTAATTATTTATTATTTTATTTTATTTTCTACATCTGTTTCTTGAGGTTTCTCAGTTAAATTTTCAACTCCTTATGTTCAATGACCATGGTAGAAAGTGTGGAAAAATAGATTAATAAGGCATAGTATATTAATGGTGTATGTAAATAATATATATATATTAAATATATTTTATTTTTCCAACATTATGTGTGGTTCGAAAAAATAAAAATTATTTCTCATTGATGTGATTGGACATGGAACACAATATTCACGTGTCCATTTCACAGAAAGAGTGGGAGTGATATGAAATGATAAATTAAAATTTTATATTACTATTTATTTTATAATTATAATATTAATTCATCAATTATATCCTTTTTATCATTCATATTATGTATTTATGAAAACAATAAAATGTAACAATGTTGATGTGGTAGTCTGTATGACACTTTAACAACTCTTTTGTTTAACATGGTATATGCAGGGGAATAAATATTGCATATAGAATTATTATAATAAAATATAACTATAATAGTGATATGTAGTTTATTTTCTTAAGGAATATAAGTCAGTTGGAAGTAGAATATTAAGGGGATTATTTTAAGAATGAGATGATAAATACATTGGATACATGATATTTTATTGGGAAAATATCGTGTAATTGAACTTAATGGGGTATCTTAATTTTACCACGGTATTTTGAATGTGTGTGTTACATATAACTCGTTTTTTTATAATTTCATGGAGTATTGGATTGAATGTTTCATATTTTAAAGGTTGTATTAATGACATTTTATATTAGAGGAAAATAAAACTTTTGGTAACAACATTTTTCTATTAATAATTCTTTAAAATATGTTGAATGTCATGGGCTAAAAAATTTAAATAATGGATGTATAGTGTATTCGGGTTGATAAGGAATCATAAAATGCATTCCTAACATGATATGAACAAGTTATATGGGATTTAACATTATTATAGCATGTTTTACTCAATTACATATAAACAAGGTAACTAGATTTTAACTAAGGGATTTTATGTTTTACAATAAATATAAAATTACAAATATAACCTCATATGGGTTCTCTAAAATAAAATCTAAAATATTTTTATACCAATTCCGTTAATAAATTAATGAATTTTTATTTTAAAATTTAAATATATGATGTGTATGGAAAACTATTTAGTATAAAAATTTTAGTTTGAAAATAATTAATTATTAATAATTTTTAGTATTGTTTACAAAATGAATGAGATTGATTATAATTTTTTATAAAAAAATTATAAATTTATAACTTAAATATTATTAATTTAATTGATTTTTTATATATCCCATGATAATAATAAATACAGACCGATAAAATAATCATTTAATAATAATAACATAAATTATTTATCACAACATGTCCCCTGGGGACCATGTTGTGACTCCCCCATTCCCGCCTTCCATAGTCCAGGGTTTGGCGACTAACACCGAAAATGCATATCCCTAAAAAGGGAAGTTATTACTTCAAAACCTGATCACAAACAGATTGGGCACACTACACACAATTATAACACAATAGAACAAGAATTATTTAACCACAAATAAAAACCTCAACTGAGTGTAAAAGTAAGTACAGAAAGTAAAATGATCCATAATTCATGCCCAACTAATATGGAAGTACAATTAAAAGGAAATTCAACTCTTGAGGTTGCCCTCCAAGGATCCTACCTGAAGGGTTGGTATAAATTGTCATTACGAATCTCCACATCAAATGATCACCATAATAAATTGTCACGTCTTTGCTCCCAGAGTATACGTAAAAGCAACCCATCTTTTTCACAAGACATAATAATGTGCAAGCAAAGCTCGTGTAGGGGTGAGTATAACAACACTCAGTAGGGACCCTAGAACCCTCGAAGCACCCTTAAAATCCCCTAAAGGAATAACCACAAATCCTGATATCAATCCCAAAGCACAATGCAACAGATATCTCACACCAGGTATAACTTATGTATAGAAGTACAGATGATTAGTTGTAAATATAGATCATCTTATTCTACCAGGAGGCTATGCTACTAACCCACACAGGATTAGTATGCACTGAACCACATCGTATCATTGAGAACTGACCCTCACATGATTGATAGGTGCTGACCTACACAAGATCACAGAGCCCTGAACCACACATGATCAGTATGTGATGGCCCACACAGGATCACCCTTCATTCTCCACGTCACAGCCAACCACTATTTCCTGCACAGAGCCTTCATGATTATGGTAGGATATTCTCATCAAGCCATTATTCATATTTCAACCAGAATGAAGTCCAATGAAAAATAAACATGATGAACCTTCTTGTCATAAGGGTTCCAATGCAATAGACAGTGCGTCAATCAGACGTCCAGTTTGAATGTCACAGTCATTTTAGTGTAGATGGCCCTATTGGATACAAGTTAGATCCAACCTAGACATACTCCATCATTCTATAAAGCTCATGTGGAGTATCTCACAATGACCCTTTCATCCTATTGGATCCATCACCGTAGACGGTTCATCAAATGGACATCTGGATTAGGAGATATTCTCATTTAAGGAAACTGGTCCATAAGTGGGTCTAGGTCCGGTCCGACTAGGATGAACTGACCTGACTGGGCCAACTGGACCCGGCTCTAATGAGATGGTCTTGACCAGGTTTGACTCGGCCTGGTCCGTCCCTCTAGGCTGTGGGCTTGGCCCACAGGGACCCGGGTTCTGCCTAGCCCACATGCCTGGGCGCGGCCTTACGGGTTTCAGAACTGCCATGTATACTCGCTAGAGTGGGGGTCCGCTCCCCTTCGGAATTCATCAGCAGTTAGGGTCCTTTAATTAGCAGTAATAGTTGGGATCACATCACCTGGACGGTCCATATGGATCAATTTTCTCTGAACCAGTGGGTTTGGGTCTGCCTTCAGCGCAGCGTAGGGTCGCAGCCCTCCTCCGCGATGTCTCGCCGGACCGACAGAGCTTCGGTGGTCCAGCATTGAAGCTCCAGTGGTCTGATTTTCTTCTTCACTGCATGTAGTACCCTCCCGGGAGAATTCCTACATTGGTCAGCCCTCGACATCACCTTTCCACTATTTTCTTTGGTGTCCCACAAAGAACATAACCAATACCAAGATTAGTGTAGTGTTCTTAACATGTTCGTTCGGCATGTGACCTACGCGTTAGCATTATAACATGAGAAGAAATTCTAGAATGAACTAATCTTAGTTAAAAAATTAAACCCCTACCTCAAATAAATTTTTATTTGGTTCGGACGAAGAAGACAGTTCTGCATTCCAAGCATGTTCATTGGAATTCGTATATCTCCATATCGAATCCTCAAAGGCGTCGAAGATCCATTATACAATGGTGGAAGACGTTTCCAGCACTTCATCATGAATTATCTTGTTGAATCCCAAGACCCATGCTAAACTCTTGTTTAAAAACATTTTAGGGTAGTTTAGCATTTCATAAAATTAATGTGGTTTATTTATGAGAATAATTAATAAACCCATTAATCTCCAGGAGGTGCGGTTACACAAACAAGTGCAACCAGCTAGTAAATTATCTGACAACCCAACGGTCTCACCACCATTTCTCATTAATTAAAAATAAAGAAATAAAATAACTCATGGGGTTATTTTTTTAAGTCCAAAAAATAAATTTTTCGTCTGACCCTTTTCAGTCGATGTTAAGCTTCGCATAAGAAAACTCTTGTGCTACGAATTCAACGGTCCCCTAATTTTTTTTCCAATAACAAGTTCAAATGGTCGAAATCTATACATTCACGTTTACAAAATGTACATTAAAAAATGTTAGAAATTCCATTATAGGCTCAGAAGGTTTCTTAATCATGTGCCGTCAATTTTCACAGGCTCATAATAATCCCAAAAAATATAAAAAACAATGATATGGAAATTTTGGTTCTTTACTGTCTACCCACCTTAGGGATTTATGTTCATGAAATCCACAACAGAACTACGCAACAAAATTGTGGTACTAGGAAATTATTTTAACCTCCCTCTACCATCTGCTCTCTTAGATGTTCTTGTGCTACCACTAAACATGCACTAGAGGAATGGTCCTCTCATGAGAGACTCGTTCTTTTCAATCCTATATCTCAACTGAGAACTCTACGAACGTCACCACATCATCAATATCTAGATATCCTTAGTTGATAATGTGAGAGGGATCATGCACATACCTACCCATCTAAGACACTTGGAAAACATTATACACACAGTCCATCTATGGGGGAAGAGCTAGATGGTACACCACCTCACCCACTCTGGTCAAGATCTGGAATGGTCAGATGAACCTCGAAGATAGCTTGTCGCCCCACCCAAATCACAACAATCCTTTTTGAGGTGAGACCAATTGGAAATAATAGTCTCCCACATCAAACTCTAAGGGTCTCCATATTATGTCGAAATTAGACTTATTCCAGCTCTATGAAGTCTTCATCTGCTAATGGATGATCTGAACCTTCTTAGTGGTTTCCTGTACTAACTCTAGACCACAAGTGTTGACTCTCCTGGGTCTTTCCAGCATTGAGATGATCTTCATGGTCACTCGTACAAGGCCTCAAATGGGGACATTGCAATGGTGGAGTGATAATTTTTATTGTATGAAAACTACACTAGTGGTAGGTGGTCCTCCCAATTGTAGCCAAAATCAATGATTCAAGAAAAAAGAAGGTCATCGATTGTGTGTTTGGTCTGCTAAGCCTGACCATCTATCTGAGGATGAATGGTGGTGATAAAGCGTACGTGTGTCCCAAATTCCTCCTGTAATGCGTTCCACGTTTGGGTTGTAAAATGAGTATTGGGATTTGTGAAAAAATGTATATAGAACCACATCATGCCGTACAATATTTTATACATAGATGTGTCCCAATCCCTCTGTCGATCCTTGCTCTCATATGGGTATGAATTTTTCCAAATTGGTGAGTCAGTCAATGATCACCCATATGGAATAGTGGACTATGTACATATGTGGTAGTCATTTCATTAATGTCAATGGGGATACTATCCCACTCCCATTCTGACACCTCAAGTGGTTGTACTATGGCTACTAGATCCTGATGCTCGGGCGACACATGATGACAAGTGATGAATCGTAAAATTAACTCTTCCAGTACATTCTTCATCCATGGCCACTAGTACTGACATCAGATGTCTTGGTACATGACGCACGCCTGTTGTAGGGCGTGGAAAAACAATTATTTCCTATGTTAAAATGTAGTAATGTGGTTGACCTAGGATGACTCCCGAAGAGGAGTGCACACAAAACAGTTTGTCACTTTAAAACGGGGGAAAAAATGTTGTGAAAGGAAATTTGAAATTCAAATGATTGAAAAACTATGAAATTAAAAGGGTGATTAGGTCGGGGTCGATTTCCTAATTATAATGATATCCTTGTTCAATTTTATTCAAACCTCTTCTTCTTAGTTGATTAAAGTGAGTTTCCACAATCATTTCCTCTCACTTCCTTGGTGAAATTATTATTGTGAGAGAAAACATTACCAAGATCTTGGGTTGGTCAACTCTCCTTCCATGTGTAAAATAGTTGTATTGAATATCCTTAATTTAAATGGGCAATACCCGATCGGGTTTTGTTTATCCCAAACAATCTAGAACATTCACTACACCTTTTACACGTACTGACGATCGTCGAGTACTTCACCACTAATTCCTGGTTTATTCTATCGTATATAAACCAGAAATTAGTGGAGGGAGATATTGATTATTTTACCAAGGCAAAAATAAATAACGGAATTAATATTCAAGAATGATCGTAATTGATAATAAAATCCTCTATAAGAATTTGAAAACAACTTTGAAGAAGAAATAAATTTTTTCAATTGCGTCCTAGAACTCAAGCATTACAATGTAGAAAACCAACCCTTCCCCAATCACTCCAAATGTGTACCCCACCATGGTAAGGGTAATCGAGTTGAATGGGGAAGAAGAAGGCATTACAAAACTATGAAAAAGAAAATAAATAAAAGAGAATGCTGAAAAGTTATCCTTCTTGGTGTCCCTGAAGGAATGGGGTGGAGAAATGGATTCTTTAAGAGGGTGGAGCTCTCCTCGTTTTATATCCAGAATGCTTCCCCCGAATGTCTACGCGTTGTAACCCAATTAAATGACATCTTCACGCATTGAGCCCTTATTGAATGTTGTTAATAATTCCCTTGGCCCTGTCCCCTCAAAACGTCAGCGGATTTGGACATGTATTCCGAGAGTTATGGCAGTTTTACTATGAGCATTTATTCTGTCCAGTCAGACTCTCCAAAACGAAATCCTCCTGATTAGGGTGCTTTAATGGCACCATAAACGGCTAATTCACTCGGTTCTTCCTTCATAAAAGATACTCCAAAACTCATTGCGCGTCAACCTAGCTAATTTCACAAGCTTTGGGCCCACAGTGGATGAGTTATGGATCTCACATCAAAACTAGGCAGAACTGAAAACAGTTTTCTTGAGCCAAATTGTGAGCTTCTTTTGAGCTTCCATATGGACGATTCAGATTTTAGTCCAAATATATTAAATGAATCTCTCGATGTGTAGAATCTGGAAAATAAATAATTTTGCAATTTTGATAATTTTAGATAATGTTATGGCCAAACTACCGAAATAATTTAAAACTGTTAAAAATCCAAAATGACCAATTTTTACTATTCAGCTCAAAATAACACCATTATCAAAAAAATGAAACAATTCATCTTAGAGGAACAATTTTTTGGGTTTAAAACAATGATATTCAATATAAATTAATTGAAAATATTTGCTCTATCAATTCCCCCACACTTAGCACTTGGACTCCTGGACAAATAAAAATCAAATCAAATCAAATCCAAAACACATATCAATGAGATCAATCAAATCAATTTTAAGAAACAAAAAGATATCATGCCTCATAAAAAACTATTATTTCAAGTTCTCCATTTAAGATTTTAATATATTTCCACTTCATTTCTTATCCCATGCACACAAAACACCTACCTCACATGAATTTTCTCTCATCTCACAAATGTAAAGGTTGAACAAGGCTTTTCTCATCCAAACTCATACAAGAGTCTCCATAGGTTTGATAAATTCCTACTTCTCCACCCGATGTGAGTCAAGAACATGTGTTTCTAATGGGGACTTTTCAGGGTTGTTATGTGGCTTCCGGTTGGTAGGATTTAGATGTTAAAAGTTCTGAGGCCAAAAAAGGAAGGCTTGGCTCTTATTGCAGCAAAATTGCAAGATTCTAGTTTTCACTCAAATATGATCTCCTTCACTTCCCCTTTGTTGAAAATAGGCTCCATCATCATTCAATCAGCATAGCAGCAAACATTTAAATCTTTTCAAACATGGTTTTTTTAAAAGCTCCAAATAGGCACAACTTTCTTTTTACATTGGAAGCTCCAGAAAGGCACAACTTCTCTTGTCATAAAAGCTCCAGAAAAGGCACAGCTTTCAACAGAATAATTTTTCAGCATCACACACATCTCTTCCACAATTTATTTTCCACCCAAAATATAACCAAATTAGGTAGTACACCACAAGACATCTTCCCCCACACTTAAGTTCAACTAGATCATTCAATTTTACTTCAAGAGCAGGTATGATAGGGAAAATTGGCTTGTAATGTGGCTAACCTAACAGGAAATTCATGGATACTATGGGATACAATGAAGGATAAATGTAAAGGTGGGCCATAATAAAAAGGATTATTTTGAAAATGGGGCTTCAAACAAAATAAATGCCTCAATCATTTAAAACACACGTACCCCAACCCTCAAGTTTTGAAAGGAATAAATCAAATTCTGGTTAAAGCAAGCGTGGTCTGGTTCTCTCATGAAATGAGGTGAATGAAAAGAATATGACCAAAATAGTTCAGAAGCCTCATAGGAAAGTGATTCCAAAGATATAGACAGTGAAATATGGCATGGGATTCAAAATTTAGTGTACTTTTCATGAAATTCCAAAAAAATTGAACTTGAAACAAATTCATTTCATCATTCATTTAAGCTTAGTTTCATGAAATAGATTGGTTAACTCATTGACATGGGTTTCAGAAATAGAATTGATAATCTTTTCAGCTCAAATGTTTCAGAAAAACACCAAAAATTGAAAAATAAACACACAAAAATTTGAAAACACACAATTTTTTTATTTTTTTTGTTTTTGAAAACAAACATCAAATAAATATCTTATACTACAAAGGCTCCCTCCCCCACACTTAAATGATGCAGTTTCCTCGATGCATTTAAGTTGATTTAACATGTAATACAATTTTAAAATGAATAACAACATCAAGAAAGTGTGAAGGAGAGGTACAACCTGGTTTATTCGCAATGCAACATTGAGTTAACCTCCTAAGTGTTGCATTTTGAAAACCTACAAATAAAAGAACAAAAGTAAACATAAGATATTTATTAAAAGAAATGAAAATAGAAATAGGATGAGAATAGAAGGATAAATCTTGGTTTAATCCCGCAAGTGGGCCCTGGGTTTTGACTGCCTCTAGAGGGGCAGTTCTAATCGGTTATCCCCAATCTGACAGTGGATGAGGTTTCTTTGATTTGAACCACCACATGTGGCTCTTCCCAACTTTCATTTCATTGTTCTTGTTGAGGAGGACTCCATAGATAGAGTACACCAGATCCACCCCCTTCTCAATGTGGTACACCGTGCATGGTGGGGGTAGGATGAAGTACAGAGCCTCCTCCTTCTTGGGTTCCGCATGAACAACATCATCTTTATTCTCCAGTGGTTGATGAAGGTATGATACATCTGGGAAAAAAACAAAGGGAATGTCAGAGTTTAATTGTATTTGAAAAAAATTAAAGCATGAAGAAACAATATCAAATTCTTCCCTTTCAATGTAAGTAGCTTGTGTCTCATTTTCCTCCAAAAAATTCACTTTGATCTTCTCATGCAGTCCTTCCATTAAATTTTCAACAGGTTTGGGGAGCTCCAGATGTTCCTCTTCAGATGCATATTCTCCCTCCAAGGAAATACAAGTGTTGGATGAATCTGAAAAATTAAAACAAGGGGAGGTAATACTCAATTTAGTTTCAACAAAATCAAAAGATAATGATTTTATGAAAAGATTAACTCCCTGATCTTATTTGGATTCAATTTCTTCTTCAAAAGGAGGTGGCTCTTGGAGTTGAATTTCCATAGATAGAGGTAGGTAGTCAGACTCCTCTATCTTCTCTTCAAATTCCACTGCTTGGTTGGTTTCTTCCTTCAATGTTTCTGAATCATCTACATTATCATGAATATTTGGATCAAGAAGTTCCTCACACTCATTCCAGAAGTTATCCAGATCTTTTTGATCTCCCATATGCATTTCAATAGCTAAATCTTCTTCATCAATCTTCTCCAAAATTGATTGAGATGGGCTCAATGGATCTTCTTTTAATTTCATCAAGGCCTCCATGGGTTCTTCAACTTGAAGGATTTGTAAGGATACTTCATCCATCAATTTTTCTGGTTCTGGTTCTTGTTCTGGATCTATTTGTGGATCCTGGGATGCATGTACTTCTTCCGTTATCCACTGTATTGAGGTCTCTAGGTTTTGAACTGTTTGACTAATTCTTTCAAATTGGGATTCAATATCCTTGTGAACTTCTTCTTCTTGGTCTTTACATTGATCATTTCTTGATAAAATTCTGGAAAATACTCCTGAAGTTCAATTAATTCTCTTGCCAAACCCTCCAACACTGGGTATTCCAGGTTCTCTTTAAGGTTTTCAATGAGATCCTTGAATTCATCCTTTGTTATGATTTGGATTCGAGCTCCTCGAATTTGTTTAGCCATGAAAGAAACTTTATACTCTATAGACCAAGGTGATTCAATAATTGGTTCTCTCACTGGTGGGTAATTGTTCCATGAATTAAAGAAATAATCAATTCAAAACAACCTGGAAAAAGAATTTTTTTATATTTTTATTAATTGAAAAAGTCAAATATTAACAATTAGTTTGTGGCACTACCTCCCCGGCAACGGCGCCAAGTTTGACGCACGCCTGTCGTAGGGCGTGGCAAAACAATTATTTTCTAAGTTAAAATGTAGTAATGTGGTTGACCTAGGATGTCTCCCGAAGAGGAGTGCACACAAAACGGTTTATCACTTTAAAACGGGGGAAAACAATATTGTGAAAGGAAATTTGAAATTCAAATGATTAAAAAACTATGAAATTAAAAGGGTGATTAGGTCAAGGTCGATTTCCTAATTATAATGATATCCTTGTTCAATTTAATTCAAACCTCTTCTTCTTAGTTGATTAAAGTGAGTTTCCACAATCATTTCCTCTCACTTCCTTGGTGAAATTATTATTGTGAAAGAAAACCTTACCAAGATCTTGGTTTGGTCAACTCTCCTTCCATGTGTAAAATAGTTGTATTGAATATCCTTAATTTAAATGGGCAATACCCAATCGGGTTTTGTTTATCCCAAACAATCAAGAACATTCACTACACCTTTTACACGTACTGACGATCGTCGAGTACTTCACCACTAATTCCTAGTTTATTCCATCGTATATAAACCAGAAATTAGTGGAGGGAGATATTGATTATTTTACCAAGACAAAAATAAATAACGGAATTAATATTCAAGAACGATCAAACTTGATAATGAAATCCACTATAAGAATTTGGAAACAACTTTGAAGAAGAAAGAAATTTATTCAATTGCGTCCAAGAACTCAAGCATTACAATGTAGAAAACCAACCCTTCCCCAATCACTCCAAATGTTTACCCCACCATGGTATGGGTAATCGAGTTGAATGGGGAAGAAGAAGGCATTACAAAACTATTAAAAAGAAAATAAATAAAAGAGAATTCTGAAAAGTTATCCTTCTTGGTGTCCTGGAAGGAATGGGGTGGAGAAATGGATGCTTTGAGAGGGTGGAGCTCTCCTCCTTTTATAGCCAGAATGCTTCTCCCGAATTTCGACGCGTTTTAACCCCATTAAATGACATATTCACGTGTTGAGACCTTCTTTAATGTTGTTCATAATTCCCTTGGCCGTCTCCCCTCAAAATTTCATCGGATTTGGACATGTATTCCGAGAGTTAAGTCCGTTTTACTATGAGCATTTATTCTGTCCAGTCAGACTCTCCAAAACGGAATCCTCCGGATTAGGGTGCTTTAATGGAACCATAAACGGCTAATTCACTCGGTTATTCCTTCATAAAAGATGCTCCAAAACTCCTTGCGCGTCAACCCACCGAATTTCACAAGCTTTGGGCTCACAGTGGATGAGTTATGGATCCCACATCAAAACTAGGCAGAACTGAAAACAGTTTTCTTGAGCCAACTTGTGAGCTTCTTTTGAGCTTCCATATGGATGCTTCAGATTTTAGTCCAAATATATTAAATGAATCCCTAGATGTGTAGAATCTGGAAAAGAAATAATTTTGCAATTTGGATAATTGTAGATAATGTTATGGCCAAACTACAGAAATAATTTAAAACTGTTAAAAATCCAAAATGGCCAATTTTTACTATTCAGCTCAAAATGACACCATTATCAAAAAATGAAACAATTTATCTTAGAGGAACAATTTTGTGGGTTTAAAACAATGATATTCAATATAAATTAAATGAAAATATTTTCTCTATCAGTACATCATTTCCACTCCTGGATGTACTACAAAAATGTGATATGTGGAACTTCCTCAACAACTCGTTTTGTAGATTATATGGTACCATGGTGTGTCTTCTGAAATGGATTATATACTCATAACCTTCATAAAATCCTTCAAAAGTATACTTTGAGGATATATGAGCACGCCGAGTATCGCAATCCACATCCCCATGTTATGCCTCCAGAACATGCTGAAGGAGTGGGGGAGTGATAGTCATAGACTAGAGGTATTATGTTCCATCACTCTTTACGAAAGAAATCTACAACGCAGCTAACTACTATTTCAACTCATTCAGAACTATAGACTAGTCCTCCTATTGAGTGAATATGTTACTTCGTTCCCCATCCCAGAAGTGTAGACTATCTCAATGTCAAAATGCAGGAGGAACTCCAGCTATCCTCACTATATTAGGTTCATGTGCTTCCATGAGAAGATTTTTTTGAGGCAATTATGATTAGAGTAAATAGAAAATCATTCACCCATTATGTAATATCACCACATATTCAGTGTAAAGACCACAACCACTAACTCCATGTCATGGGTTGCATTGTTCATCTCATGTTTCCTCAACTGTGTCGAGTCGTAGGTGATCACTCCCCTCTACATCATTAAGACTCACCCTAGTCTTGTCCCTGATGTGTCGTAGTAGACTACATACCCAACTACCTCTTCTAGTAGCCTCTAGATGGGGTCCCTCATCGGTCCCCGAATCAACAGATCGAAACTATGTTGGCACCTCTCCATCTATAAGAATGGTTTTTTCTTATTCATTAATATAGCCAAGGGTGCTGCTACATTGTAAATGTCATGTACAAATCTCTGGTAGTACCCATCCATCCATAGAATAATCCACACCTCAGTAACACTAATGGGTGTCTCCAAAGAAAGTGTTTGCTTTAACTTTTCCAGATCCACAGAAATACCTGCCTCTAAGATAATGTTCCCTAGGATGTCCACTTCCTATATTCCGAACAGGCACTTTGAGATATTTCTATCAAGATGGTTCTCTCAGAGTGTATCAAGATCTATATCCATATGGGTGGCGTCTTCCTCCTCCATCAGACAATGCAATAGGATATCGTCAATGAAGGATTCCACGATGTGATTGATGTATTTCTAGATGATCCTATTCCTGAGTCCCATGAACACTTCTGAAGCATTGTTCACACTGAAAGGAACCACCAAGAACTCATAATGGCCACACCGATATATGAAGGTTGTCTTCTATACTTCTCTATCTCATACACTAATCTTATGATAGCCCGATCTGATGTCTATCTTTGAAAACCACAATTCTCCCTTTTGCAGGTCAAAGAGTTCATCAATCCTCAGAAAAGGATACTTGTTCTTCATGTTCATCTGTTTCAGGCATCGACAGTTCCCGAAAAGCCTTAGAATTCTATTTTCATTCATTGGGAAAAAATGGGGGATACCCAAGAAGAAACACCGGGACATAAGAACCCAAACGTCTACAAGTCTTCCAACTATACCCTCGACTCATGAAACTCCATAGGAACCATCCGATATGCTGGTGTAGTTACTGGTGTCATTCCAGGGTACAGATAGATTTAAAATTCTACCTCTCTATGAGGAGGTAGTCTCAGAATGTCATCAGAGTGGATAATATCAAACTGGTCCACCATAGCAAGATAGTTTAAACTCCTCTCATACACTACTCTAAGAGTGAGTCAAGCCAAATGATGATTGATCAGCTACACCATCCTCTGTGAAAGTAAATCCAGTGATGCAAATGATTCCTTCTAACTGCTGAAAGAAAACCTGATCCCATCCTCACTGAGTCACCACACTATGTGCCTAAAATAGTTGATGTGAGAATGGAATGTGGATAACCATTTCATATCCAATATGAAATTGAATGTCCACGACTATGATATAAGGAGATCAAATTTGAAGCTATATCCTCATAGTGCAAGCTCACACTACCTTTAATAGTGTAAAATCATCGAATCCTCTCTCGTATTAGTCTCTAATCATAAGGATCAAGACAAGAGGTCCATAAAAATTCTTGAGAATTGAACGAGAGCCATGGAAATGAACTATTGAATGACAAATTTGTCTATAAGAACTACAGCTAGGTTGGAGTAGACACAGATCATACCATGAATGCTATCTCGAGCACTGTGATAATAGTCTTCGGCTACCTGAAGCTGAGCTCGTCCATGTCCACCTACTCCCTATCGTTTGTGTGGACCTCTTGAAGGTGGTAGCTGTAGAACCTCAAACCATCGTCCACTACCTATTGAATGACCTTCTCTTCATCCACATATTCCTCCCTGCAGACCTCCTCGCTCGAACCTCAGTCGCCATTACAGCGGTCTCTCAACCATCTGCTAATCACCGATATCGATGTTCATTCATTCGCGAACCATATAACCTTTCTCGCCATATGTGAAGCATAGTCTACTGTTCTATTGACCCCCCCCCCCCCCTCAGTCTCGTGAGCAATGCACATCTGACCCTATATCTGGTTTTTTTCCTCTGTAAGGTCTGTCTTGCTTAGGTCATTGTGTCATTAACCTACTTCATGCTATAGTGGACTCAGATACCATTCAACTGATTATGTCTCTCACTCTCTGTGCATACACAGCAAGAAAGGTCTCTACCAATAGTCCACTCTCATGCACTCCATCATGCCTTAGGTTATTGAGTGATATCATCGATGCTCTGATATCCCATCAGATTCCCTGGTCTAATGACTAGTCCTTCAAAAAAGGGTCTTGTACCATGTTGGTGGAGTACTGAGACAGGTCAGTGAATCTCTCAGTGTACTAGGATACTGTCAAGATTTCATTCTGTATGTGAATCAGCTCTTGAATACGCATGGAGCATAGTGTCACTGGTACAATCTCCACCCTGAAGATGCCATTAAAATATAATAAGGAGACTGTCTACTCTTCATGTGTCTAGAGAGTCAGGATCCACATTCTCTCTATAGTTCCCAGAATGAGGCTAGTTCCTAGGATCACCATATTGTTTTCTAGTGTCTCGACCAAACAAAAAACTCATTCCACAGCCTCCAACGAGTACTCAAATACATGTTGGTCTATCTATCATTGAAACCTCAGAGCCCTATATTTATATAACTCGTAAAACATTCTTAGTCAGCGTTTAGGGTCTACTGGTGGGGATAGTGGAATCTGTTTCCCTATGGGTAGTGGTTCTGCTTGTACGCCACCTAAAGGTGCTATCTCCGTAAAAAGGCCCTGCAATGACACCTCATTGCTTGGTGTTCCATTATTGTGATCTCTCATTGGAATCCTGGGAAGCTATATCTACAGAAACATCCTGTAAATAAATAGGTGTTCCATGGTCAATAGGTTATACCTAGAGAGATGACTCAAATAGAACAAAAAGAAAACAACATTTTAGAAACGCACGCAACAAGTGTTTGCATGTACCGATTTCAATATCATAATTTAGTGTCCTATTGTATGGATACGTCGATTTCTGCACCAAAACTAGACTCCTCAAAATGAAACAGGAACTCAAGACACTTAACACATTTTCTACATTGAAAACTTAGACTCGTAGTTCTTCTGGTATAAATGGGTTCCCTTTGATACCACATTGTCATGGCCCATCCCCTAGGGCCCTTACTATGACTACCTCAAGCCTGCCTTCCATAGGCCAGGGGTAGGTGACTAGCACCAGAAAGGCATATCCCTAAATAGGGGAGTAATGTCGTCAAAATATGTACACATCTAGACAGGGCACATAACACACAAGTATAACACAAATGAATATGAAAGTTACAACCACTACTAAATAACTCAACAGAGTGTCGAAGTATGTACTTCAATTAAAAGGGGCCAGAATACCAGCCAAACAAAAAATGAGATTACAAGTAAAAGGAAAACAATGTTGAGGTCGCCCACCAAGGATCCTACTTGATGGGTATATACAGCTTGTCACTATGGCACTCCACGTCCACAGTTCACCTCCGTACACCATAATTTCCTTGCTCCCTGAGCCTTAGTCAAAATTTTCCATCATCTTTACAAGACACAATAATGTATGGGTGAACCCTGTGAAGGGGTGAGTATAAAAATACTCTATAGGGACCCCAAGACCCCAAATGGTATCTCAAGATTCCACAACAGAATAACCACAATGAATAATCTCTATCAGAATTCAGAATGAAAAAAGACAGATCACATCACATATAACTTATGTACATAAGTACAAATGATTATTCATAAATCTAGATCATCGTATTCTGTCAGGAGGCTCTGTTGTTGACCCACATAGGATCAGTATTCACTTACCCAAAATGAGGATCTAAGCACTGGCCTACATATGATTGATAGGCGCTGACCCACACAAGATCGGTGAGTTCTAACCCACACAGGATCTGACCAACATAGGATCTATATGTGCTGACCCACACATGATCGCTGAGTTCTCACCCACACTGGATCAGTATGCACTAACCCCCACAAGACCACCATTCATTCTCCACGTCACAACCATCTATGGGATTCCCACACTTAGCGCACATGATTCTTAGTTTATCCACTCCTCAAGCCATCAGTCCTATTTCAAAAGGTATGAAGTCCCGTGAACAAGAAACCCAAAAAACTACCATGTCATAAGTGTTATAATGCAATAGAAAAAACAGTAATCTAATTCTTGGACAAAATGCTAAGTATTTTAGTGTCTAGTGAAAAATCGTATTCATGGTTGATCCAATTCTTCCACACTACATCATTCTCCAAAACACATGTAGAGTATCTCAAAAGAACCATATCATTATCAGGGATCCATCGCTGTAGACGATTCATCAAACAAACATATGGTTCTGGAGATTTTCTCACTTAAGAGAGTATAGGATGTAAGAGGGTCGAGGACAGGTTCGAACCAGTACGCTAGGCCTGGATAGGGTCATCTGGGCCCTTTCCTTCCTATTGAGCCGTGGGTTCAGCTCGACCCACCGGATTCTGTGCATCCCGCTGGGCCGCAAAACCTCCCAGCCCAATGGTTGGTGCGAGGATCTGCTCCCCTCCCAAATAGCTCGTCCGTTCAGGTCCTTCAATAAGCAGTTCTAGTTGGCACCCCTCCACTTGGCTGGTCCATGTGGACCGGTAATCTGTAGACTCGTAGGCACAAGTCCGACTTCCACCGCATATCGGAGCTACGTCCCTCCTCTGTGGCGCACCGTTGCAGCGTGTCACCCAAATTCAATGTGGCTAGAAATGGCATGCCTCCCCTATCTGATGTGGTGTCTTTTTGATGCACCACCCCATCGTGGTTGGTGGAAGCCGATCGATGCCTCCACTAGTCGCCTACACCGCCGCACTGTCAAAGGTTCTTGCGGGCTACTAGTGACGCTCTGGTGGTCTGATTTTCTTCTTTGTTTTGCCTACGACCCTCCCGGGATAGCTCCGACAATACACAACCCTCAATTTCACATATCCTATATATTATTAAATCTCCATAAATTAATGCAACAAATAAATACATTGACAGAGGGTATGGGCCTTGTTCGTTCGGCCTGCGCCCTCCGTGTTAGAATTATAACATGGGAATCACTTCACGAAGGAACAACTATTAGTAAAACAATGAAACCCCCTACCTTGAATATTTTGGAAGATGATGTAGATTATGAAGAAGAGTCCCCATTTATCGCGAGTTCGTTGGTGATCGTTGATCTCTAGATTGAATCCTAAAAGCTATCAAATCCTCATTATATGATGGTGGAATATGCCACTATAAAGACCCGAAAAATTCAAGGAAATTATTATTTTTTTCTTAATTTTCTTGGAAATTTTACAAGAACGAAGTTTCTGACGGCACCTGATTCCGAGGCCCGGTGTGCCCATAATCATTTTCCGAAGTTTATCTCAGGTACGTTGAGTGAATGAATGAGTGGGTTTTTCTAACTTTTGAACCAGTGATCAGAATCGAATTCTGAGGGCACCAATGGAATCGCAGTGCCGGTAATTGCATAGATAAACCTTTTCCAAAGTTGCATTTGCTCGGGTGCGGTTTTTAATTTTTGCGGTTAAGTTAAAGAATAAAATAAAGTGGTGCGACAATTTATTTTATTTCACTTAAGTGGCTTAACCTATGTTAAGAAGATAAGGTGGGACCCAAAATATCCTACCGACTTGGTAGGATATTTGTGATGTGGGGCCTGCACGAGCCCCACCATTTCTTTTCTTCTAAGTAACGCACCCTCACCCCCCCTTTAATAAAGTCAACCATGCATTTATTCTGGTTAAGAAACACCTCATTAATTTGGGTGGTTAAATCGTTACAATTAATTCTTTGAATTAATTGCTCGTTTCATATCTTTTGAATTTCAAATTCTTTTGTAATGATAATAAAATAAGGGAAGGACTTATTTTGTTCTTGGTTGGGTTTGTGTTGTGTTAATACTTTGGGATAAAAAGAGAGGATTCTTCGTTCTTCGACGAAGAACGCGAAGAACGCACCACCGCCGACGAAGAACACTGACCTCCGATGGCAGACGAATGCGAGAGATGCCTTCCTCGGAGATCACCTAACGCCAACGATGTTCCTTCGGCGGCGATCCTCTTCCTCCGTGATGATCCTATTCTTCCACGACGATCCTCTTCTTCTGCGATGGTTACTTCCGCGACGAATGCTCGTTCAACGACAACGTTGATGTAGGGGATTATTTTTGTGTTTACTTCCGTCCCTTTCTCCTTTTCATTTGAGCCGCCTACTATAGCAAAAAAGGGAGGATGTCGGACAGCACGAACACGGCTGACCCTCTTCCCCCTTGTTTGTTTGTTTGTTGCGGCGCTATCAAGGCAACGCGGTGCCGAAGCACCATGCGGGAATTGATGAGGAAAGGAGAAGCGTTGTGCCATCGCGTCGTGCCGTTGAAGATGAACCAAAAGCTTGGCGCCGTTGCGCCATGCCGTTGAAGACGAACCAGAGATGCAGCGCCGTCACGCTGTGCCGATGAACCACAAAAGCACCGCGGCCGGAGCGGGGCTGCGGCGGAGGGGCGCAGCTTCGTCGCGCCACGCCGGACGGACGAAGGCCGCGTCCGGTTCCAGGACGCAGTGGAGTAATTGAACCGGCGGTCGGTTCCGGGCCACTGGCATCAGAGAAAGGGGACCGGCCTTGGCCAGCGCGCCAACGCGCCGCGCGCCGGGCTGGCTGCCCTAGCCGGTCCGCCAGACCGGGCCGCCAGGCCGGGCCGCGCCCAGTTCCAGCCGTGCCCATGCGGGCGGGACCCGGACCCGGGACGGGTCGACCCAGTTTTGGGCCGACCCTGGGGGTATCGGGCTGGGTCGGACCGGGCCCGAACCCCCCCCCCCCCTAATACTGAACCTCTTTCGGTCTGTGGCCCATAACATGTATTACAGGCCTCCGATCGATGCACCGTTAGTTGCGATGAGATCCTTGGATCGAGTCGGTCGTTTCGGCATATCGAACTCAGGGTTTTAGAGAACTTTGGGTTCGTTCGGGTTGGATCGTACACGAAACCAACCGGGCCCTCGGAGTGAAAACGCTTATAACTTGAGTTTCGGACGTCATATTGACGTGCCGTCGACTTTGTTGGATTTATCTAAGTGAGACGGAACTTTTGGCTTAATCTGATTGAGGTTTGGACGCAGTTGGTGTATGATCGGGTTGGTTTTGACTTAAAAACCAACCGGGATCTAGGACGAAAAGGCCAATAACTTTCAGACCGGGCGTCCGATTGAGGCGTCGTCTGTGACGTCGAGTTCCTATTGACGATACGGAACTTTTGGATACATCAACTCCGGACTATGTGTCATTTGATGTATCAGCCTCTCTGCTCGTGGAGCGGACCCTCTCGAACGAGCTTGCTGTATGCGGGAACCCTAGAGGTGGATGGAACTGCGACGACGACGACGACTGTACAGAGATCCTCAGTGGATTCGATGCCGATGACTACAACACTCGGCGATGCCACGTGGATCAGTGCTACCGATCCTATGTGGGTCAGATCCTGTGTGGGTCAGTGCTCAGCGGTCCTGTGTGGGCCAGCGCCTATAGATCCTGTGGTTGTCTGATCCTGTGTGGGTCATTGCGGGGGTTAGTTACCTATCGATCCATTGTGGGTCAGATCCTTTGTGGGTTATTGTGGGGGTTGGTATCTACCAATCCTTTGTGGGTCCGACGGATTAGATGAATCAGTGGAAATATCTGATCATCTCTATCGTCTTGCGAAGAAGTATACATGTGTGAGCTGAATCTTGACTTGCTTTCCTATGTGGATTACGTTATGCTTTCTTATGTGGATTGGGATGTGGTTTCCTGTGTGGAATGGGTTGTACTTGGGCTCTAAAGATGGAGCGAACTTGAATTGATGACTTAGGTATATGTATGGGCATTTACATAAGCAGTGTCGAATGTTAGTTCGTGATTGTATCTTTCCTTTGTGGATTATCCTTTGTGGATTTTGGGAGACCTTCGGGGGTCTCGGGGTCCCTACTGAGTAGCTTATACTCACCCCTGCATAGGCTATGCCCGCACTACGTTGTGTTAGTTGCAGACGACAGACAGTGTTGATCATGGTTGAGGCTTGCAGAGTAGGACGGTACCTGGAGGTGGACCACTGGGTGGGACGTACTCGGAGCGGACTGTTGGACCGATGAGCTGTGGAGGCTATCTGTACTCACCCTTCATGTGGGACTTCCAGTGGATGGCTCGGCGTTGTGGCTTTACTTTCAGTTGCTTCTTTTCTTTTCCAGTTGTTCTTTACTTTTAGTTTGGGTTCGTATTCTATCCCACTTACTTTTCCGCACTTACTTTTGTATGAGCTTTTACGTAGTGTATACTTATGCTTCTTTCTTGTTCTATGGTTTTTTTTACTTTACAAAGGCAATGCCTTCCCTTTTTATCGTGAATTACGCCATGGTTCTAGTCGGCAGCCCCTGGCCTATGGAAGGTGTTCTTGGGGTAGTCACGACACGGGCCCCGAGGATGGGTCATGACAAATTGGTATCAGAGGAGTTCGGTTCTACCACAAAACTCAGGACTCTGATCTTTTTCTATGTGACGCAATAGTGTTAAGCATATTCGGTGTGGTTATCAGTCCAGGGAGTACAATGTTGGTGTGGTGGCCGACGTATCCATACACTAGGACCCTAACTTCTGATTTCCTACTTAATGCACAAAAACATTGATTGCATGGGTGTTTCAAGTTTTCTTTGTGATTTCTTTGTGTCAGATCACCAGTTATACTGTTCTGACTGTGGTTCACCTGTCTCTTTTCAGGATGGCCCCAAGATGGCAGCCATCTAGGGTTCTGAGAGTTGTGCGTTACAATAGCCCACCGAGCGACGAGGCCTCGGTAATGGTCCCTTTGACAGCTGAGGCACCGTTGGTACCTCTACCCGCCGAGCCACCGATGCTACCAGCCCCAGCTGCTGACGATGCACATCGCCTTAGTGCACTACATGAGTTTCAGTGCCAGTGACCGCCCAGGTTCGGCGGGGGGACAGACCCCAAGGCAGCCGAGGATTGGCTGGAGGAAGTGGTACGAGTTTTCAAGTTAGTGAGGACACCCGCAGACCTCATGGTGATCCTCACAGCGAGCCTACTCCACGCGGCAGCAGGAAGATGGTGGAGCTTGCTGCTCCAGGTGCACGATGAGGCAACTCTCCTCTGGACGGACTTTGAGAGCCTCATCCGCTCAGAGTTTGTCCCAGCCACCCTCCGTGCGGTGCGCATCCAGGAGCTTCTACTCCTGCGGAAGGGCAGCTTGACGGCCGCCCAATACTCGGTGATATTTACCGATCTCTCGTGCTACTCGACAGACATGGTACGAGACCCATTATTCCGGGCCCGGACCTTTGATCAGGGATTGAGGCAAGAGATCAGGGCATCGCTGATCTCTCTCAGCATTCCGACTCAGGCGGGAGTGCTGGAGCGAGCTCTATTGATCGAGAGCTTCCTTGCTGAGCCTTCATCAGCAGCGAGACCTACCGCAGGGCGGTACGTAGCAGAATCTTCTGCAGCAGACATTCGACGGATGACTCATGGGTCTAGGCAGACAAGATCCTCGGGCAGACGACCTCAGGACACTGGTTCTGCAGTGCGGGGCACAGAGCACAGAGCCAGTCTTTCGTGAGACAGGCAGTGCTACGCATGCGGCGGGCAGGGCCACATGGCTCGTGACTGCCCGACCCACCGTGCCGAGGAGAAGCAGACGGTTGAGAGGCCACCTAGGCAGAGGCATAGGTTCGACCGTGGCAGTCCGCAGGAAGCAGGCGAACGAGTCAGAGGAGCTGGCCGAGCAGCAGGTGGTGGGCGATGCTTTGAAGCTCTACCACCACCACCACCAGGAGGACCACCCCGACCACAGGGAGCTGGCAGGCAGAGACAGGAACAACTCCAGGAAGCGGAGGCCTACAACCATGGAGCACCCAAGATGATTCGAGATACTATCTGTGTCTATTCCTCCATTTCATAAATTCTTATAGACACATAAGCGAGTCATTCGTTCATAGCCGTTACCCTTGTTCGGAGCTTGGAGATTTCGATAGAGCCGTTGGCTCGATCCTTACGGCTAGAGACTCCTACGAGAGCAGACTCGACGATTACTCACTGGTACAGGCAGTGTGAGCTTACTCTAGGAGCCGAGAGCTTCGGCTGGGATCTTATTTTAGCGGCGTCGAGGCCTTACGACGTTATCTTGGGAATGTATTGGTTATCTACAGTCCATGCTCAGATTGACTATATTATGCGCAAGGTGAGATGTGTACGCACCGACGGGATCAGGTTCACCTTTACCGGTGAGAAGGGAGCCTTCGCAGCACAGGATGGACTCCCGCCGAGGGGAGGATAGCCCATCACTCATCAGTTGTCTGGCCTCATCCTAGGAGGAGTTGATGTGCAGAGTCCTGGTTTTCCTACAGTGGTGGATCAGTATGCGGACGTTTTCCCCGACGACGTTCCAAGACTACCTCCTCGCAGAGAGGTAGACTTTTATATTTATCTGTACCCTGATACATCCCTGATATCCACCACATCATATCGTATGGCTCCCTATGAGATTCGAGAGCTACGGGTACAGTTGGAGGACTTACAGGGCAAGGGATTCATGCGACCTAGTGTTTCACCCTGGACTTCCCCGATATTGTTCGCCAAGAAGGTGGACAGGAGCTTGCGACTTTGTGTCAACTATCGTCACCTAAACCAGGTGACAATGAGGAACAAGTATCTACTACCGAGGATTTATGACCTCTTTGATCAGCTCAAGGGAGCTCGGTGGTTCTCAAAGATAGACCTCAGGTCAGGAAATCATCAGCTCAGAGTTCGGGACAAGGACGTGCAGAAGATGGCCTTCAAATGTCGGTATGGCCACTATGAGTTCTTGGTTTTTCCCTTCAGCGTAACCAATTCTCCTGCAGTGTTCATGGGCCTCATGAACAAGATCTTTCAGCCATACCTCGATCTATTTGTCGTGGTCTTCATTGACGACATTTTGATTTACTCGACGACTGAGGAGGAGCACACCTACCACATGCGGGTTGTACTTGACACACTTCGAGAGCACCAGCTTTATAGAAAGCTCTCGAAGTATCATTTCTGGATACATGAGGTCCACTTCTTAGGACACGTCATCTCTGAGGCGGGAGTTGCGGTAGATCCTGCGAAGATCTAGGCAGTGCTAGCTTGGGAGCCACCCACGAGCGTGACAAAGGTGCGGAGTTTCTTGGGACTAGCTGGATACTATCGGAGATTTGTGCCAGACTTCTCCAGATTTGTGGACCCACTCTCAGCTCTTACGAAGAAGGGGAAACCCTTTGTGTGGTCAGACAGATGTCAGCAGAACTTCCAGGAGCTGAGACAGAGATTGACCAGCGCACCTATCTTGAGGTTTCCGGAGGAGGGAGTAGGGTACATAGTCTTCTGCGATGCATCAGGGAACAGACTCGGATGTGTCCTAATGCAGGAGCGGGCAGTGATCACCTATGGATGACGTTAGTTGAGGCCGAATGAGAAGAACTACGCTACCCATGACCTGGAGTTAGCAGCAGTGGTCTTTGCTCTGAAGGCATGGCGACACTACTTGATGGGCGAGCGCTTTACAGTCTTTTCTGACTATCAGAGTCTCATGTACATTTTCTCTTAGAAGGACCTGAACCTGAGAAAACAGTGATGGCTCGAGTTCCTCCAGGACTATGACATTGAGATTGTCTATACTCCTGGGAAGGGGAATGTGGTAGCCGATGCTCTCAGAAGGAGGACGGGCATTCATCTACTTGGGGAGGTGACAAAGCAACTTGTAGTTTTGCATATATCCTTTGTGGATTGATATAGAGCAGCCTTCCTTCAATCACTCACAGTCACTTCTCCACTACTCCAGCGGGTTAGAGAGGCACATCGTGGGGACGCCGACTGTGAGATTTGGCGTGCACAGATATCCTCAGGACATGCACCTGATGTTTTCTCTGTAAGAGGAGAGCATGACGTCCTTTTCAGAGGACATACCTTGGTACTAGTTGCTTTACGGGAGGAGGATCTGAGAGAGTTTCACACTTCCCCTTTGGCGGTACATCTTGGAGTGGCGAAGATATATTGTGATCTCAGACGACAGCAATGGTGGTCGGACATGAAGAAGGTTGTGGTAGAGTTTGTTTCTCGATGGCTCACCTGCCAGCAGGTGAAGGAAGAGCATTAGGTAACTGCTGGCATGGTGCAGCCCTTGGAGGTCCCGGAGTGGAAGTGTTACGGGATATCTATGGACTTCGTGACTGGACATCCACGTACTTCCAGAGGTCATGACTCCATTTGTGTGATTGTCGACCGACTCACCATGTCGGCTCACTTCTTACTCATCAGAGAGCAGGGCTCAGTGGAGAGATTGGGACGCCTCTGAGTTCAGGAGATTGTACGGATTCATGGTGTGCCATCATCTATCGTCTCCGATCGAGATGCTCGTTTTACATCCCGACATTGGAAGGGGTTGTAGGAGGCGTTCGGGATGCAGCTACGTATGAGCACCGCCTTTCACCCTCAGACGGATGGTCAGATGGAGTGGACCATACAGACTCTTGAGGACATGCTCCACGCATGTGTCATCGACTTTGGTTGCAGCTGGGAGGACCAACTACCCTTGGTGGAGTTCACGTACAACAACAGCAACCACTCCACCATCGGGATGGAACCATACAAGGCGTTGTACGGCCGACCTTGTAGATCTCATTTGTGCTGGACAGACCTGGGGAGTCAGCACTTGTGGGACCGAAGATGGTCCAGGCCACGATAGAGATGGTCCAGGTCATCCAGGAGCGGATGAGGATAGCTCAGAGCCGGTAGAAGTCTTATGCTGACAGGAGGCGGAGGCCACTATAGTTCGAGGATGGCGACCACGTCTTCTTGCGGGTCTCACCTCGACGTCGATTACAGAGATTTGGCCAAGGTGGCATGTTACCTCCTCGCTTAATCGGACCATTCCAGGTCCTCAGCAGGATTGGAGAGGTGGCTTATCGCTTGGCACTACCACCTCAGTTACACCAGGTGCATGACGTCTTCCACGTATCCCAGCTGAGGAGATACGTGCACAACCCGACGCACATCATTGACCATGGGGAGCTGGACGTTGATGATGGGGAGAATTTTGCGGAGGTCTCGGTGGAGATTGAGGATCGAAAAGAGTGGGTCCTACGTGGATGATTGATTCCTCTAGTGCGCATCAGATTGCACCATGGGAACCTCTAGGAGAGCACTTGGGAGCGGGAGGCTCAGATGCGTGCTCAGTACCCACATTTGTTTCCCTATTTTTTATGTATCTTTACGGGGACGTAAAGCCCTGAGGTGGGAGTGATGTAAAGACCCGAAAAATTTAAGGAATTTATTTTTCTTAATTTTTTTGGCAATTTTACAAGAACGCAGTCTCTGACAGAACCTGATTCCGAGACCCAGTGTGCCCGGAATCATTTTCCAAAGTTTAGCTCGGGTACGTTCAGTGAACGAACGAGCGGGTTTTTCTAACTTCTGAACTGGTGATCAGAATCGAATTCGGAGGGCACCAGTGGAATCGCATCGCCAGTAATTTCTTAGAAACACCTTTTTCGGAGTTGCGTTTGCTTAGGTGTGGTTTTTGATTTTTGGGGTTAAGTTAAAGAATAAAATATAGTGGTGCGACAATTTATTTTATTTCACTTAAGTGGATTAACCTAAGTTAAGCAGATAAGGTGGGACCCACAATATCCTACCCACATGGTAGGATATTTGTGAGGTGGGCCCCGCACGATCCCCACCGTTTCTTTTCTTCTACGTAACGCACCTGCACCCCCTCTTTAAATAAAGTCAATCGTGCGTTTATTCTGGTTAAGAAACGCCTCATTAATTTGGGTGGTTAAATCGTTACAATTAATTCTTTGAATTAATTGTTTGTTTCTTATCTTTTGAATTTCAAATTATTTTGTTATGATAATAAAATAAGGGAAGGACTTATTTTATTTTTGGTTGGGTTTGTGTAGTGTTAAGACATTGGGAGAAAAAGAGAGGATTCTTCGTTCTTTGACGAAGAACGCGAAGAACCCACCGCCGGGAACGAAGAACGCCGACCTATGATGGCAGACGATGGCAAGAGAATCCTTCCCCTGAGATCACCTAACGCCAACGACATTCCTTTTGTGGAGATCCTCTTCCTCTGCAACGATCCTCTGATTCCGAGACGATCCTCTTCATCCGCGACGGTTAATCCTGTGACGAACGCTCCTTCGATGACAACGTTGAGGTAGGTGTTTATTTTTGTGTTTTATTCCACCCCTTTCTCCTTTTCATTTGAGCCGCCTGCTATCTCAAAAACGGGAGGAGGTCGGACCGCACGAACACGGCCAACCCTCCTCCCCCTTGTTGGTTAGTTTGTTGCGGCGCGAGCAAAGCAACGCTGTGCTGAAGCACCACGCAGGAATTGATGAGGAATGGAGAACCGCGGAACCGTCGCGCCGCACTATTGAAGATGAACCAGAGACGTGGCGCCGTCTCGCCACGCCGGTTAACCACAAAAGCACCGCAGCTGGAGCGGGGCCGCGGTGGAGGGGCGCGGTGACGTCGCACCGCGCCCGACGGACGAAGGTTGCCGCCGGTTCCGGGCCGCGGAGAAGTAGGGGAACCAGTGGCCGGGTACGGGCCGCCGACATCAAAGCAAGGGGACCGGCCATGCCGGTCCCGTGGCGGTAAAAGCCGGCTGGCCGGAGCGGGTCGGCCGAACCATGGAAGAACCGGGGGTTCGAAACCCCCGGCCACGCCGGACGTGAGCGGCCCCATTAAGGGGTCACGGTTGCTACATGTGGGGGCGGCGCCCCCCGCATCCGAAATCGCTCGGCCGTTCTGCCGAGCCCCTGGCCTGCGAGCCAGTGCACCGCGTGCCGCGCCGGCTACCCTGGCCGGTCCGCCAGGCCAGGCCGCGCCCAAGCAGGCCAGAACCGGACCCAGGACGGGTCGACCAGGTTCGTGCCGACACTAGGGGTATCGGGTCGGGTCAGACCGGGCCCGAACCCCCCTAATACCAAACCTCTTATGGTATGTTTCCCATAACATGGTCTACAGGACTCCGATCAATGCACCATCAGTTTCGATGCGATCCTTGGATTGAGGTGGTCGTTTCGGTATATCGGACACAGGGTTTTGGAGAACATTGGGTTCGGCCGGGTTGGATCGTACACGAAACCAACCAGGCCATCGGAGCGAAAACGCTTATAACATGAATTACGGACGTCCAATTGACATGCTGTCGACTTTGATGGATTCCTCTAACTGATACGAAACTTTTGGCTTACTCCGCTCGATATTTGGACGCATTTGGAGTACGGTCAGGTTGTTTTTGACTTAAAATCCAACCAGGCCCCTGTGACGAAAAAGCCA
The DNA here is from genome assembly GCA_963277665.1 of Viscum album. NCBI lineage: Eukaryota > Viridiplantae > Streptophyta > Magnoliopsida > Santalales > Viscaceae > Viscum > Viscum album. The sequence continues at coordinate 65,661,841 of OY728143.1, forward strand.
ATAACTTTCAGACAAGGCGTCCGATTGACGCGCCGTCTGTGACGTCGAGTTCTTGTTGACTATGCGGAACTTTTGGAAACATAAACTCTAGAATATGTGTCATTTGATGTATCAGCCTCTCGGCTTGTGGAGCGGACCCTCCCGAACGAGCTTTCTATGTGCGTGAACCCTAGAGCTGGCTGCGACTGCGACGACGACAATTGTACAGAGATCCTCAGTGGATTCGACGGCGACGACTACAGCACTCAGCGATCCTACGTGGATCAGTGCTACCGATCCTGTGTGGGTCAAATCCTGTGTGGTTCAGCGCTTAGCAGTCCTGTGTCGGCCAGCGCCTACAGATCCTGTGTGGGTCCGATCCTGTGTGGGTCATTGTGGGGGTTAGTTATCTATCGATAATTTATGGGTCAGATCCTTTGTGGGTCATTGCGGGGGATATTACCTATCGATCCATTGTGGGACCAATGACTTAGATGAATCAGTGGAAATATCTTATCATCTCTATAGTCTTACGAAGAAGTATACTAGTGTGAGCTGAATCTTGACTTGCTTTCCTCTGTGGATTACTTTATGCTTTCCTGTGTGGATTGGGTTGTGGTTTCCTATGTGGACTGGGTTGTACATGGGCTCGGAGGTTGGAGCGAACTGGAATTGATTACTTAGGTATATGTATGGACATATACCTAAGAAGTGTCGAATTTTACTTCATGATTGTATGTTTCCTTTTTGGATTATCCTTTGTGAATTATGGGAGACCTTCGGGGGTCTTGGGGTCCCTACTGAGTAGCTTATACTCACCCCTGCACGAGCTATGCCCGCACTACGTTGTGTTGGTTGCAGACGACGGACATCGCTGATCATGGTTGAGGCTTTCGGAGCAGGACGGTACCTGGAGGTGGACAACTGGGCGGGACATACTCGGAGCGGACGGGTGGACCGAGGAGCTGTGGAGGCTATCTGTACTCACCCTTCAGGTGGGACTTCCAGTGGACGACTCGACGTTGTGGCTTTACTTTCAGTTGCTGTTTTTTTTCAGTTGTACTTTACTTTTAGTTTTGGTTTGTATTCTGGCCCACTTACTTTCCCGCACATACTTTTGTATCAGCTTTTACTTAATGTATACTTCTTCTTCTTGCTTGTTCTGTGGTGTTTTTTTACCTTACAAAGGCAATGCCTTCCCTTTTTATAGGGAATCACGCCTTGGTGCTAGTCGCCAGCCCCTGACCTATGGAAGGCGGGCTTGGGGGAGTCACGGCACGGGCCCTGAGGACGGGTCATGACAGATGCCATCACATTTTCACGAATTATCTCAATGGTTCCTAAAATCCATGAAATCATCTTGGTAAAAGGGGTAATACAAGTAGATAAATTAATGTGGTTCATTAATGTGTTAAATTAATGAACCCATTAATCTCCCAAAGGTATGATTACACTACCATGTGTAACAAACCATTAAATGATCTAACAACACTGTGGTCCCGCCACCATTGCTCGTAGGTTACAATGAATGAATTAAAATAACTCATGTAGTCATTTTATTATTATATCTGTAATTTCCAAAAAATAACCTTTTTGGTCCGACCCATGCCAGTCGATTTTATACTTTGCCTATGTAATTCCATGTGTTGTGAATTCAATGGTTCCCTCATGTTTTAAATATAATCAATGGTTCCGTAGATAGAAATCTCCATTATAACGTTTACTGAACATTCATTAAAAATATTCAAATCTTCGTTCTGGGATATCAGGGCCTCGGAATCATGTGCCATCAATTTTCGAAGACTCAAAATAATACCAATATATATATATATGGAAATTACAGGACATTAAAAATAGTATAAATCTAAAATTTTATAAAAAATATGTAAAATTGGACATATATTTCATAACCCAACCGTCAAAGGAGATCGACCCACAAATACCCAAATATCGCCTATGTAGTACAGGTGTTGGAGACTAGTTTCTATGGAATAAACAACATTTAGAGACCTATTTTTAAGTACATAAAGGCACAAAAACAACCGTATCAATGTATAACTACGAAGAAATGGTAGTAAAAGATTAAAAATAGTAGTGTAAAAACCATCTATTTAATAACTTCAGAGATTACAATATTATGGTAGTGAAAATGGAAGAGTAAATGAGAAAACATAAACCCTAAAAAATTTTTTCCCAACATAACAAAAATAGAATTTAAAACACTACATGGAACCCAAATTTTTAACTACATATTGTGAACACCATATGTTGTAAAATGTAGAAGGTATCCCTAATATATTTTGTAGTCATCTCTGATCTGTCCATAGATTGCTTATGACACGACATGTGTGAGAAATTCCCATTAGGGGTGAGTATACAAAGACCCAGTAGGATTCCATGAAAGTTTAAATTGGATTATCGATAGATACAATAGGAAAAGAAAGATAGTATATAGTAAATAGTGTGATCTCCAACCCAAATTAAGAGAATGTGTAACCTCATCATAAACAAGTTGCTCAAAAATGTGTGTAAATGAAATACATGTCCAGTTTTTTCACCCATATCATGAGAGTGACATCATCCAACCTTGTGATAATAAACATTGGAAGCATATGTATTACCCTATGAATATTTTCAATCCATGTTATTAGAGAATAGAAATAAAAAGGTATGAATAAATATTTAGATACATGTAGTCTTAGAAAAATATTCATAAATAACAAAGAATTAAGATGTTATTCGAAAAAAAATTCCTAGGAAAAGAGTCACTAATAGTTCCAAATTTTTAAAAATTATTTTTATAATCTCACACATTGGACCAGATGAAAACATCCAAGTCAATCCATGCCTCGTCATTGTGCCACACTATCTAGTTTTCAGAATTCATAGGTAGAGGAGTCATGCCCCAGTACAATAAGAGGGTTCCACTGTGTGAATATAAAGAGGAAACATAAACTATTATAATAGAAGGGTTCCACATTAATTTTTGAAAGAGGATCTATTCCTTGTGCAAGGGGGATCCTCTCTAGTGTTAGGGGACCCATGCCTAGTCCTACTAGATGATCCCACTATAGGAGTTGATAGAGAACCCATGCCCTATATAGATAAGATGGATCCTATTTGATAGTATATAACCCATTAATATCCCACATGTTGGGTTACCCAATATTATATTATGGAGGAAACATTCCCATCCCAGCTATAGGGTTCTACTCTAGTCATTAAGGACCCATTCCCAGCCCAATCAGAGGGTTCCATTCAGAATTCCTCTCATGATCTTGTGTGATCACTTCTATCGTTGACTGTCACATAAACAAGATCCATTCCCATAACATCACATATTTTTTTTTACCAAAATCCAAATACATGTTAATAATTACATTATATGTATAATAGCTCTTATTATAGATGACTTTCAGAGAAAAATATGGGTCTCAAAAAAGTAGACAAATGAGATTGATGTTTTCTAGAAAAGAACAAAGGGGTACATAGTGTGTGAGGGGACCCATACTATGTGTGGTTCCACTCCATCACTTTCTTGTGTTCCTTTATGTAAATCTCTCACCTGTCATGTAAGAATAAATGGAATGTGGGGGATATAAAATACATGTCCATGACATCTGGAGTTCATCATGTGTGCCTTTCCATGTTCATGTATCCACGATGTGTGCATGCAATTTTCACTTTCTGTTTGTACTCATGATAATTATATGTACTTAGGTATAAATCCATGTACATCATCTTGGTGTCATGCGAGTATTTCCGGAAACACTACTTATCCACCAAGATATGTTTTACAAGTTGTGTAGGGACTATACATGACATTCCATCCTTATATATTCGCAAAACCCTATATACCCCATCATAGAGGCTACACGTCATGTGTTCATAATGGTACATAGCATGTAGCCAGTTGTTTTTCATGAAATCCATGTATGAACTATATGATTTTAATCTATCCATTCAAAAATATATCTCGCATCCAATAATATCAAAATCAGTGGTGATAGTTCGAATATATAATTTTTTCCCATTTGGTGGAAGGTAATAAATTTTTGTTGGTCTTTCAAATATCATCGATTTTTCGACACACATCCCATACTTCCATAATAGAATGATTTTTATTTTATTGTCAAAAAGATTGTACAAAACCAGTAACCATTCATTATCCATTCATGGTATTAAAATTTTTCCCCCACACATTCTTTCGTTATGATTCCCATTATCTGATCAGGCTCGGTACTGCGTAAAATGTCCAACCAGAACAACGGGGTCTAGTTGGTGAAGGAATTGATGTAATAAAGGGGGTAATGGAATAGAAAAAAACATTTATACCATTTAAAATATTTCTAGTACAATGATCATGAATGGATATACACAAGGTAATAATCCAATTTAATAGTCAATTTAATCGATAATCAACAACATGTAAAGTTGTAAATTGATAAAGATTATAGGAAGGGATCAATATGATCAGTTAACATAACCAACATTAGTGGAATAAATAAATTCAAAGGTACTTATTTGATATTATATCATTCACCATAAAATAACCTGGCTCCCAATGAATTTAATAAATAATTTAATTCTCTAATATCATATTTGATCTAATCAAGAGTTTCATCATTGTTAGATGTGATTCATCAATGAAAATAGAAGAGAAATAATTTATCAATGGTCCAAGGATTATGAGGCTAACATTTGTCAACTCAGCACAAATATATATATTTATAGGTAATAATTTTAGTTCAAATGAATGAATTATCAAATTATATAATTATTTATTCCATTTAACATACTACATATGAGACTATTATCAGAACAACCTATGTCGACGTATTGTAGGTCACTCCTAGGATAAAAATAAATTTTAGGACACCATCACATTCTCAGTTTTTTTATTTAATATTCCCTTTATGATTTCCCCTATTTCTTTTAGGATAATACCCATGTTTAATTGAAAATATTTTTTATATTTTTATTATAATAATCTTGGGCACTCAATTAATTAAAATCACATGTCGTCTCAATGGATGGAATAAGTAATATTTGAATAAATATTTAAATTTATTTTAAGGTAAGAAATAAGTATCTCATTCCTTCTATGAATCAAAAATTACATTACCAAAAAGGAAAAAATTAATACAGCTGATACTGAGCTAGAATATGGCTCTCATTCCCCTATGAGCTATCCTAAACAATTCCAATAATCCAAAACACTCGAACCAAAAGGATGGTTTATCCATGTAGGGTCATCTCCTATCGATCATTGATTTCGACTGGGTACTCTGTAAAGGGTTATCCTTCCAGGATGTCCCTTTCTACCCATTCTATGACATGAAGAGGCTTAAGTTGATATATCCTCATCTATGAAACATGGAATATGTCTTCAACCCACTGTAGTTTTAGGGGTTGGTGAGGAAATAATCATCCTTTCAGACACTATACATAATCTGGAAACACCCAATGAACATTTGGGATAGTTTCTCTACCCATGGAACTTCCACAGTTCACCTTATTAGAAAACTCTCAAGAGAACGTTGTGTCACTGCTTGAGATCCAAGTGACTCTGATGGAGATATGTGTAAAAAAAATTCATTCCCTAGGATATCCTTATCCATTCATAGATGACCTGAATGTTCTTCATCATCTCCTAAACAAAATATGGACCCACAGGGGATGCCTCACTAATCTTTATCCAGCACCGGAGTGACCTTCACAGTCACCCATTTCTAGCATCAAAGGAATCTATACTGATATTATAGTGTTAAATGTTATTGTTAAAAAAACTCTACCCAGGGGAATTGATCCACTTAGATATGGTGGAAGACATACATGAAAGAACTTTTCTTATAATCCAACACATGGATAATAATCTCAAACTCCCTATTTGACTGGGAATGAGATACTATAAATATCTCTATATTGGCATTGAATTCCATCTGTAAGCCTCATGATAACTGTTACGTAATCTTTATGTCATTATCAAAGAAAATCAATTAGGTAACCCCATTGAATGGAAAAATATATCCTATAAAAAACATCCCCAAAATATCAATCGAACCCTGCTACCTAATAGTATGAAAGTGTGGAAACATCATGATTAATTCAATTATAATCTAGATGAAATCATATCCTTTCACTATCAATAGAATATTTTTTACAAAACTCAACAATATTATATTTCATATTCACTATAGTATCTTAATGAGATGAAAAAAAACCTACTAGAAACTGGTTATTAACCGTCTCTAATAGTAAGGTGAGACATCGATAGATGAACCCAAAAAATCGTCATCTCAGACCAAAAAACCAAACTCTTGGTGATGGTATATGTTAATCTTACCCACACTGATATCTATAGATATGTTGAATATAGAACTCATGTAACACCTCTTCTCACATCGTGACTAAAACTAACTTACTTATCTGAAAAAATATTTTGTGGTTCCCACCATAAGAATATTTCTCTAAATATTCCCCGAATGTCTATACAAAAAATGAAAAACAACACAGTATATCTGACCTAGATAAGATTATCCAACATTACCAATTAGAGGAGTCAAAACCATCGAATAAATAAAATATGCATCCTCATCCTCCAAAGTGGTCAACTACCAGAAAGAAAATTTTTCAGATTCCTCCAGCACCAGGTAAACATGTGAAGTCATGATAACTAAATATAAAGTTATGTGTCCCTTCCATGGAGTAAATAAAATATCAATTTCATAGTCCATCATGAACTCCAATAGGCACCACTATTTTAGGATCTTTCCTATCTATTTAAAGATGTATCTTTGACTCTGATGGTCCGAGTAAATCACAATGTGCTTCCCTATAATGTTTTGCATCTAGATCCGCAGAGGGAATAGTATATTTAATATCTCTAGGATATGATTCACATATTTATACTCAAGGGTTATCAAATTCATCAACTTTTAGGCAATATCTATCTTCTGATAATTAAAAACATAGAAATTCCATCTGCTGAGGCATTAAAATACACTATGAACTCCAAAACATCAAATGGTAGTCTCAATATAATAGTACTCATCACACTCATCCAAAAATCCTCAGAGGCTATTTCGAACTACTCAGTCTAGGTAAAAGGATTCCTGTTCGTGGTTAAGGTGGACTCTGGGGATAAAATCATAGAAAACTCTTCCATAGAAAACCTTTAGTACCCCTACAGTCAATGAATGATCAATTAAAGTAACAAACTCATTCATGGATCCCAAGAAAAAAGAAAATATGTATTCTATTAGTCCATAGATAATGCATACATTGAAACAAAATACCCTTTAAAGTTAACGTCATGGTTCTAGAACTATCATTACATAAAAATTCTATAATTTGGGTGATATTAAAGAAAATATAGAACAAAAATAATGTCCTATGCATGCTCCTCCTCTAATACCTAGTATATGCGGATTTCTTTAGTGATGTTGACAAAAAAATGGTGTATAAATGGATGGTAGATCTTTTTCATCATATCCATAAACACTGAAGTGGAATTCTTCATAACCAATGGATCAAAAGAAACTCATAGTGTTTGTATCGACAATGGATTTATATTTTTGGAATATATTCCTTGGAAACTGATGAATGGAGTAATAAAGATAAGATATCCATCATCGAGAACCATCTCAATGTAAACAACTGATAATAGTGGCGATCAATCCTTAGATTGGGGTACTTGTTCATTGGCATGGGATGGTTCAAGGGATGCTAATGAACAAAAATACACAACCTGTTTTCATCCATTTTCAAGAATAATATTGGATCTTCCCAAGGAGAACCAACTGATTCTATTGAAACCCTTATCTAAAAGGTTCATAAACAATATCTACATCTTCCAATGATCAATAGAGGAAATAAGATATGATGGATAAGATATGATAGTAGTCCAAGGATTCAATTCGATGAGAAAATACCTATACCACCATGAAATTAGTCCCAAAACATTATTTGGGTATACATTTATATAATATTACACAATGGAAGGAATAAGTATTGTTAATGATATAGATTCTCTTGGAGATATAATTTCCAAATGATGGGTGATGGGATGAAACCTCCTACTCATAGAACCCAGTTATCCAACCATGTGATCCCTCTCTCCCATAAAGATTAATCTCACCCCATCAATGTGAAGAACTATGACTCATCATTAGTAAAAATAAATATGGGATCACATTATGGAAAACCAATCCACACCCAATATGGAATCACATAGTTACCTCATGAAAACCAAAAGTTCAAAATTGAATCTCTCACTACCAAGAAGTAGATCACACTATTGGCAGATAAAGGATGTAAAATATGGGCACCCTGTATGAATGTAAAGATCATGTAGATGGGATATCACCTAAACTGTGAGATATATCCCTCAACCCAAGAGTATTTGGATGATGGATTGACTAAAACATGGGCATATTATTTATGAATAAATAGAAAATTAAACATACATCTCAACTATAATAATCTTTTGTATTAGAGGTCATAACTCTTCGACGGTTGTATGTATTTGCAGAACATGCTTCTAGCTCCCTGAGCCTGAGGTGGGATACTTGTTTGTGTTGGTGGAAGGATCTCAGTACATAGTCCCCCACTGACATCTCTTATTTCTGCACTAACAGTTCCACCACCTTGGGGGTCTCCCTACCCTCTCCGAGTAAATTAATAATAATGGTGTTGTCATTACCATGGTGTTATTTCATCTATTTGACTATGATCCTCATCATTTATCATCAAACAATCACATGTTATATGGAATCACCCATTATAAAAAACAAATCACCCTTCTCCAGAAATCCAGTATGTTTTCTGTTTTTTTTTTCACATGAAAATTCATCTGAATATCATCATGATCAGATTTCTTATGTCAAAATACTACCATTTGGAAACTACTAAATGCATTAGAAATCTCAGCTATGTAAAGCCAAATTCCAACAAAAGCTGCCTAGTTGATCCTTTTAAGTAAAATATCTATCCCTAGTGCTCTCTCCAACATCCCATCATACTTATGGAATCAAAATAGAATCATGATGACACATATATCATCCCATAGTACCTAATCAAACATCAATGGTTTTATGTATAAATATAATATCTTGTCATGTGAGTAATGAGTAAGGTATGTAAACCAAATTTTTATATTAATACACCACAATCACTTCATATTATAGCTCAGTAAGCTATTTATTAAAAAATAATCACAATAAAAATGAGTAGTACTCCTCGTGAAATAATAGCTGGATGTTTCTCTGTGAGTGTGTGTACTCATCCTGAATCTGAGTAATGTGACTCTATAACTACCCAACTACTCCAGGGAAAAGACTAGATGCCAATAAAACCACATAATCCTATTTTCCTGATAATAAAAAATACATAGACAAAAAAACCTAAAAAATCCTCTAATACCTGAAGATTTGGCTATCCATTTCACCTCAGAAGCCAATAGCATTTGAACTCATAGTGTGTGCTCTGCCTAGGATCATCCTTAGCATGATCTGCTAGTAAAATATACTTCTCAACTTGTTGTGGTGCTTATACCTATAGAAATGGATGAAGAATCTTGTTTTATGCAACCTAAACTATGGTGTCGTCACACTTTTGATGGTCTCCATGATATGGATATATTATACTAGATGGATGTTCTCAGAGAAGAATCCTAAAATTTAATCATTATGTACCATTGTAAAATGAGTATTTTATATAAAAATGAAAATGGGGAGGTTACTCAAGAACCATAACCAAATACTCAATCCAATATGATTCAAGTACTATTAAACCCTACATCTAATGTATTAGTATGTTTAGTCAAAAACTAGGTAGTCATGGTCCTTATAAATTGATATGTCTGCCTCATGGACCATCAATGTATTCCTTATATTATGTGATGCACTCAAGAAACTCTAACACGTGTTACCTAATATAATAAAAATACTCATATGGGGACTACTCCATAATTTTCCCAGGAATGAAACATCCCCCCTTTATACTAATCTATCATTACTCGACCCTAACTAGGGCTCAACCCATATCTTCTCAATGCTCGTCTTCATAGGCCTGGGGATGTTGACCAACACCTAATCAATAACTTACATGGGGAGGAATTTTCCAAAGTACTCATATGGAAAAAAACATCCATATTGATTAATAACTATAGAATTAAAATAATAAAAGATAAAAAAAATATAGTGGAAGAATAACCGCACATGTAAAACAGCAAGACAATACAAGAATATGGTAGTGGAAACTGAAATGTAAATGGGAAAAGTACACACTTAACCCTAATGATTTCCCAAGGTGATAAAAAATGAATGTAAAATAATGAGAGATCCAAGATCATAATCTCTATGATACAACCACCATTCATGGTCCAAATTACTAGGTATCACAAATATCCTCTAGGGTTAACACCAAAATATTTTTCATCTACAAAAGAAATGATACATGCAATTAAATAACATGAAGGGATGAGTATATACATCCCATGTAGGATTACTCAATAGATGAAAGGGGGTAAATAATGATTCAATGGGAATATAATGATATTACATATTAAAAAATTTGCAACCCAACCAAATAAAAGATAATAGGTTACATCGTCATAGTAAAAGGGTTTATACAAAGTATTTAGATGAACTAAAAATCGAGTATTTTCAACCCATAGTATGATAGTGAACTTATCCTGAAATGAAAAACTAAACACAAAAAACACATGGCATACCTCATGTGTTTATGTAACTGTTGGAATGAGAGTGGCCAAATCCAAATATATGTATATTAAGGTATATATATGTATTATTTGTAAAAAAATCCCAAATGAGTGAGAATTATGATGTCCTATAATTTTACGTCACTGGAAAATAGTCTCAAAGAATTCAAAAAGTCAAACAATTATGGCCATCATCAAATCTAAAATCAAGTAATCCAAGACAATCCTCACCACAATGTCACACAGTCGATTGAAATAAACTTCTTGGTAGAGGATCCCTAACTTAGTATAATGCAAGTGCTCTACTCAGTTGATAGTTAGATAACCATTACCATGTTACAACATGTAGGTTCTAGTCAAATAGACAATAGGGGACCAATTTTCTACTTAGTGGGAGGGTTCAACATTGTTTGTAGAAGACCATACCCAACCTAGGAGGAGGGTTACACTATACGAGTCTATACAGGACCCATTCCATTTGAAATAGAGGAGTGATTTAGTATGATAGTAGGGGCCCAATAGGAAACCCCCCTGGAGGGTTCCACTAATGTCATTGAGGACTTATTCACATCCCAACTTGATGGTTCCGCTCAGAATGCCTCTTGTGATTCTGCATGATTCCAACTATCATCTATAATCTCATAAGCAATATCAATTCACTAATAATATGAGATAATTTCCCAATACTGAAAACATAGGACACCATCACATTTTACTCCAACTAACACTTCAGATAGGCTACTATCAGTCCAACATATTAGTAAAAACTATGGAGATAGACAATATGGATGTTTTATTGAAAGGAACAAAGGGGTACATAGCGTGTTAGGGGACCAATATGGCATGTGGTTCATATACATAAACTAGTCGTGTCCTAGGAAGACCAAATAATTCATACAATGATGTTATACATGGAGTGTTGGTGATATACACAAAATTCCTTTCCCACTAAGGGCCCCTCCCATGTTCTTGGCCTTATACCTATATCAATGTCATGTTTGTGGACTTTACCCCATACCTGTTTACTCATGATTTGTATACATACATTGGTACATGACCGTCTCCCAGGCCATGTACGTCCTCATGGGGACCCACATATGGGGTCAAAAAATGGATTTCCTATTATGGAAGAGGTATATTTGTTGTAGGGACTCGACACTACTTTTCTCCCATTCATATTTCAAAAAAATCCTAACCGCAATATAGGGTTTACAAATCATGTGTTCAACATAGTACATAATGTGAATTCATGTTTGTTTATATAAATATAGATATGAAATCAATGTATACAATTTGGATATTCATCCATATATCTCACCACATCACACCATGAAATTAGTGAATATAGTATGGATCTTTCAATTTCGGCTATCTTGTTCCCATAAATCGGTTCTCGATGGTCCTTATTGGATTTCAAAATGTCCCGTGAAATTCTGAACATTCTTTCATTGATAGTTTGATATTAGATCATAAAAATTACCTTCCAATACAATAATCCATCACTAAACTACCCCATATTCATTGATCCACCCCACTCATGATTTTTCAGTGTGATTCTGGGATTTCGAATGGGCTCTATTCCACTCAAAAATGATGAAACAAGTATGTGGAGTCTAATTGATGATGAATGGTAATAAATTGTGAGAGGAACACAAAATAAAAAATGTTTTAAGATCATTTCCCTTAATTGATGGAAAATTATCAATAAATAAAAATACATAGTGTTATAAAACCAATTAATAATCAATTTGATTATTAATCAGGTGCATAAAAATTCAACAATAGGTGCATATTAATGGATGGGATTGATATACACAATTTAATTAATAAAAATGGGAATAATCTAAAAATATATGGCCCCTACCTAATTATTGTATTCTGCATCATCGAATAACTTTCCCACCAATTAATTGAAGAATTTTTTACATTAACTATGATTCAGTCCTCACAGATCTTTAGTTTCATCATCATTGGATGTGATTCATGAATGGAATGATAAAAGGAAGAAGATCCCAAATGTCATAAGATTATGAGGGTAATCCTAGGAAAATATCCATAATGAACGATTTATATGAATTTATATTATGTGAAATTAGTTAATTAAACAATTAAAATAATGTATTCATCGATTGAAAGTACTGCCAATTGGCCAAAATATCCAAACGCTATGCACCGACCATTTATAAGTTGCACATCTTGTAAACATTGAATTCATGATACCATGTGGTCTCAAATTTTTATAAAGTCTTATGATAATGATTTATCCCATTCCCTTTATCTAGACACATTCATGTAGTATAAAATATATTTAATATTTAAAAAATAATAATTTCGGGCCCACCGGGGCATATAATCAGACATCGTCTCAGCATGTAGTTTTGAATATATATATTTAAATATTTTTGAAGTCATACAAGTAAAAAAATATGTCTCTACCACGTAAAATAATATGAAAATTATAATATAAAATATTATAATCATTTAATGAGATTAACAATCTATTTGGAGATAAATATTGCATTACTTTAACACATGCAAGATGTAAAAACCTGTTTTTATGAACTAATTATTTTTAAGGAAATGATTATGTTAACACATTATAAATGTTATTTATTATAATGAGATTGAGAAGATTAAATTTTCTAAAGAATATTGATATTAAATTAAAAATTATCAAAATCCTAATTTCCCGATGAATAAATTTAGTTAATGAATAAAATAAGAAATAGTTTCCAAAACATATTACATTATTTTCTAAAATGACTTAATATTTTTTTAAATTAAAATACAAATTAAATAATTTATTTAAATTCTATATATGTGTATATTTTTTTTAAATGAAAAGCATCCAATTAATATAAAAGTGATTTTATTAGAGAAATATGAATTTTTTTTTATTCACCAAATAGGTTATTATACTAGAAAAATATCTGATATAAATCCAAAGGAAATATTTTCTTGAGGAACAATGAAATGAATTTTAATATATCATATTTACGTTTTAAAACTTATGAATATATGTAGTTTTGAAAAAAATAGCATAAAAATAAAAAATATTTTATTGAATATAATATTTATTTTCTTTATTCATATTAATTATTTAATTTTTTACTATAAATTACAATTAATTGTTAGTTAACATATTATTTATTGTATAATTATTAATAATGTATTATGTATATGTTTTTTTAATTTATTTTATGTGTATCATGTGACCCAATTTATAGAATTAATATAGTTATTTAATAAAATCATATAATTATATCTTTTGGTTCTATACTTATGCTTATAGTGTTTCAAAATAATAAAAATAGAAAACAAAAATGACATGAAAACAAAAAACAAACAAATAGTTAAAAATCACCTCAAAGCCAATTTTACCACTCCACCCAACCTTGTTATTAAAATATTACCAAATTATGTATTTCATCAACAGATCATGTACAAAATGAAATAAATAATGGAAATAAAATTTGGGGGAAGAGATAATAAAACATGGGTATTTTTTTGAAAGTTTTATGATTAACTCTTTTGTATTCGTAAAAATACCTAAAAAAATTTAACATGAGTTAAATTTTTTTAAATCTAAATCTATAATATAATTTGATAAAATTATAATAAATTGATTGTATTCCTATGAAAAATCACAATATATATTTCAATTATCTATGTATTAAAAATTGTCTTCCATATTCAGATGTTCTATGGGGTTTTCTTATAAAGAACCACCTAATGCGACTTTTTAGAATATTCATATGAAATCATGGAGAGTGTAGAACACAATTTGAAAGAAAAAATTTCCCATCACACCATATTATAATATAATGGAATTATTGGAGGTGGGAAGAATTGGTGGGTTATCTATAAAAATAATTATATCCCCATCATTTTCATATTCGTGTCATTATTGTTGAAGTTGTGGAATCACGATAAGTTCCATAAGTTCATCTACCAATTTCATCACCACATTAAAGGTTACCACTTCTAATAAAAATTAAAATTCCATCAACCCCTCAATATTTTCATACTTCATCTTATTTAATTTCTAATATAAAAATTGTGTTTGATTATTCTTTAATGAAATAATAAATAGTCTTAATTGTAATTTCATCAAATGATTAATCAAATTTGATTCATTTGAAAGTAATAATTACGCCTTTAAAGGTTAAATGATTATATATTTATATTCTTCAATTTTAAATAGTATATCATCATCTAATATTGTAAGTGCACCCTATAGCTTTTTTTCAATGAAAACTACCTCCATTTTATCATCAACTTCCCCCATGATTTTTTGCAATATTTTTTAATATAAAATTTCATATGAAGGTGATTATTTATTATATGATATTTTATTTATATAATAAATAATAGAATATAATTAATATATTACTAAATTCTATTTTTTATCAATATTTTTTTATTCCATGATGTATAAAAAAATTTGATTATGAATATTTTTTGAGATATATTATGATTTATTATCAAATATATTTATTTCTTGACTCTTGTGGGATGATAATTAAAATTATATGTTCCTTTTATTACAACTATAATAACTCTAAATATTTTGGGGAAATTTTATTCATGATGTACAAAATATCCTAATGCTCTTCAATAAATATTTAGTCCATATAATATATAATCAAACAAAAATTAAAATCATGGTATTTGTTACATAATTATAATAGAATTGTGGAATTTAATACTATTTGTTCGTTACCATATTATAATATCTTTTTTCCCTATCAACATTGGTACTACTAATTTTCTAAAGTCTAATAAAATTCTTATGCTAGAAAAAAGACGATATATTTTTGTGGTTAGAATTTATGTTACGATTTGGAATCAGCCCCTATAATTTGTATATATATCATCCTCCAACTAAATTTTGTGTTAATATTATAAAAAATTAATAGATTAATTGGATCATTCTAAAACTATATTTTGAGCATGATATAGAATGAAGGAATTAATTAAATGTTGATAAATATTATAAATTTACTATAATTAATATTTATGATTGGATGTGAGTGAAACCTTTTATTTAATAATTAAGATTTATGGGATATTTATTTTCATTAATTCCATTATATATAAATTTTGGTCCCAAATTAGTTTATATTATCGGTCGACCCTACATTGTCACATGAGAATTGTCAACATGATGCTTGAGCATCATAGAGGATATTCACATATCATTTTGAAAAGGAATTAGATAATGAAAAATATTTAATGGAATGTTTATATGTGGTTGAATTAATGAAATGAAACATAAATCTTGAAAAATATTTAAATTAAAAAGAATAAAAAAATTGTATAATTAAAATAATGGATGGATATTTGGTTAGTCTAATATGGGAGTGATAGAATATCATCATTGTTTAAAATATTTATTTTCTTTCTATTTAGAAGTCTTGTTATATATTTTTACAATGAATGAATTATATAATTTTAATGTGTGGGAGATTTTAAACTATTTGAATCTCTCTAATCTTACTAACCACTCACTTTCCATATGTTCTATGAATAAAAGAAGACATATATAGTAGATAGTGGACCCACACATAAATTCCAGTTTGGGGACCACTCAGTATATAATGGACCCATAACATTATTACATAGGGGTAATAAACAATGGATATTGGACTTTCACCCTAATTCCATAGGGGGTACCGCTCAATAGATAGATTACTAGGGCATTGGTCTATCTAGGGGGTACTACTATATGTTAGGTGGACCTAAACCCGATCCAATAGGTTTTACCACCCAATGAAATGGGGATCCACACATTGATCTATAAGGGTCAAACTAATCAGTGGAAAGATAAATGATTCACCCCCTTATCTATCAGAAGGAACCAATCTAAAGATCATTCCCAATTACATTTGTCAATGAGGGCTTCTTAAATAATAATAAGGCCCTAAAAATCACAATTTTTATATTAAACTATACTATAAAGGCGAAATTGTGTTATATATAACACTCATTATAGGAAACTCACATTCCAATATCCAATTACTAAAAAGGGAGATATGAGTCTATGAAGTATACTTATAAAGAATGTAGGGGTACATTGTGTGCAAGGGGACCCATACCACAAGTTTTCCCACTCCAGTAACTGGTCGTATCCCCTCTAATACATTTTTTGCTTCCCTTTTAGCCAAACTGTAAAGACCTGTAAATTTCAAGAATTTTTTTTATTAAATTCTTTGGGACTATTCAAGTATGCAGTTTTTGACGGCACCTAATTCTAATTCCTGGGGTTCCCGGAATCAGTTTCTGATGTTTAGTTTGGGTATGTTCAGTGAACGAACGAGCAGGTTTTTCTATCTTTTGAACTGGTGCTCGAAATTGAAATTTGAGGGCACTGATGGAACCAAAACACCAGTAATTTCATAAGAGGACCTTTACCAAAGATGCATTAGCTCAGGAGGAGTTGTATTAAAAAATGAGGATTAAATATAAGTGAATAAAATTGTGTACAATTTTATTTATTTTTTTAAGGAGGCTATAATCTACATGGAGAAGTTTGGGTGGGACCCAAAAGTTTCTGACTACTCATGATAGGATATTTTTGAGGTGGGGCCCACACAAGCCCCAACCTTTCACATTCTCTAACCTCTTAACTCTCCCCCTTTAAACATGTTAACCCCCCCCCCCCCCCTTTATTTATGTAACTCTTCCAGTTCCAATTTAATTTTCCAACCTACCTCTTAATTAAATTAAACAACTCAACATTTAATTAATTAAGAGGATTTGAATTTTGTAATTTAAAAATGCATGGAAAAATAATAAAATACGGAGATTCCTTATTTTAGTTGGTTACTTTTATTGTGAGAGGGATTTTGGGAGAGAGTTCTATTCTATTTTGAAGAATTTCATCTTCAACGAAAAAGGGCAACTCTCCGACGAAGAACATTGACCCGGTGGCCCGATTTCTTCATCTTATTCTTCCTCCGCAGTAAGGGAGGACATAGAGACGATGAAAGAAACGACGCCATCGTCCGCGATGCGTGACAACCATGGACATCCTTCGAGGTAGGGATTATCTTCATTCAATGTTTTATTTATCGACCTTCGTTGATTAAATATTTGGCCGCTTAATATCATCATAATGGGAGGATATCAGACCGCAAAAACACAGTTGATCCTCCTCCCCTTATCTTTTTAATTTTCGTTGATCATTGGACTGAATGCGGCGCAGTTCCGTTGCACCGCATGGGAATGAAGAGGACCGCATCTGGAGCGGGCAGTGGCGATGGTGCATGGCATCGTCGCGCCGCACTGGTGAGACCGAAGGAGGCCGCGGCCAGGAGTCGGCCGCGGAGGAGGGGGCGCAGTGCCATCACGCCGCGCCAGAGAATCAAGGGGGCCGCAGCCGGGGCGGGCCGCGGAAGAGGGGCGCGACGCCGTTGCGCGGTGCTGGTCAGACAGGAGCCGCGACCTAAAAAGGCATAGGTCTTCAAAGTGGAGGCCGGCAGAGCCGGCTGCCGGCGCTCCAGGAGGCATGACCCCCGCAGGTCCTGCGGCAGCTCAACAGCCCGGCCATAAAGGCCAGCCTTTTTTCCAGAAAAACTGGGGGGGGGGGGTAGTAACCCCCCGACCCTCAATTAGGTTGGACCCCAGAGGGGGCTTCCATTTCAGAGACAAGGGGGGTGACACCCCCCTTCGCACCCTGATCGGCCGACAGCCGAGCCGGGCCGTAGGCCCGCTCCGGGCCATGACGTGCCGCCACTGCTGGGTTGGGCCACACCATCCGGGTCGGGCTGCGCCCAATCGGGCCAAACCTATACCCGGGTCGGGTCGACCCGGTTCGTGCTGACCCAGGGGTATTTTGTCGGGTCAGATCGGGGCCAAACTACCCTATCTTCGGACCAGGTTCGTTCAAACGCCCATTTCATGTGATACAGACATCCGATCGATGCACCATTAGTCGCACAGGGATCCTTCGATCAAGATGATCATTTCGGTATATTAAACTCAAGATTTCTGTGATGTTTGTGTATGGGAGGGTTGGATCGAACTCAAAACCTACCGGGGGCCTCAGAGTGGAAACACTCGTAATGTAATGACTGAACGTCCGAATGGCGTGCTGTCAATTATGTTGTTTTCCTATTAGTGAAACATTTCTTTTGGAATACTCCAATCGAGTTTTGGATGACTATGGATATCATCCAGGTTAGAAACGAGCATATTTCTTACCGGGCCCCTGGAACGGAGAAGCCATTATCTCTCATATCGGGCGTCCGATTGACGCTCCGTCTGTCGCGTTGAGTTCCTATTGATGAGAAGAAATTGTGTGATACATCAACTCTAGAATTCGTGACAGTTGATGTTTCAACCCTCCTGGATCGTGGAGCGGACCCTCTTGAAATCGAGCGTGCTATGTGCGGGAACCCTAAAGCCGGTTGCAACTATGACGACGATGACCACTATACTTGGATCCTACGTGGGTTTCGCAGTGAGGAATACTGGACATGGATCCTATGTGGGTTCGGAAGCAAGGATGACTCTACTTGGATCCTACGTGGGTTCGACAGTGATGGTTACTGTACTAGGATCCTATGTGGGTTCGGCAGTGATGGTTACTGTACTAGGATCCTACGTGGGTTCGGCAGCGATGACTTCTGTACTTGGATCCTACGTGGGTTAGGCAGGTGAGATGGTTCAGAAGATACATCTATCATCTCCACCCCTCTTCGTGAGTACTATACCATTGTGAGTTTAGTCTTGACTTTCAATCATTATAATCGATATTATTGCCTTGCTTTCCAATGTGGATTGGGTTGTGTTTTTCCTGTGTGGACTGGGTTGTACTAGGGCTCATGAGTTGGAGCCGAACTGGAAATAATGAAATAGGTATATGTATGGGAATATACCTAGGTAGAGTTGGTTGATACTTAGTGTTTGTATCCTTCCTTTTTGGTTTATCCATTGTGGATTCTGGGAGACCTTTGGTGGTCTTGGGGTCCCTACTGACTATTGTATTCTCACCCCTGCATGGGCCATGCCCACACTACATTGCGTTGGTTGCAGACGACAGACAGTTCTGATCATTGTTGAGGCTAGTAGAGCAGGACGGTACCTGGAGGTGGACTTTCAGGCGGGACGTACACGGAGCAGATGGCTGGACCAAAGGAGGTGAGGACACCATCTATACCCACCCTTCAGGTGGGATAGCCGGAGGATGAATCAGTTGTTGCTGATTTACTTTACTACTACTGTACTTTCTTTTCAGTTGTACTATACTTTCAGTTTGGTTTGTATTCTGGCCCATTTACTTTTCATCACTTTCTTTATACCCAGTTTACTTAGTGTTTACTACAGCTTACATTCCATGTTGTGTTCCTTTACTTCTATAAAGATAATGCCTTCCCATTTATCAGGATTTACGCCTTAGGTGCTAGTCACCACCCCTATCCTAATGAAGGTGGGCTAGGGGTAGTCACGACACGGGCCCTGAGGACTGGTCATGACAAATTGGTATCAGAGGAGTCGGTTCTACCGCAGAACCCAGGACTCTGATAATTTCCTCTATATGAAGCAATAATGTTTAGAGTATTATGTGTGGTTATCAGTCCAGGGAGTCCAATGTAGGTGCAGCGGCCGACGTATCCATACACCAGGATCCTGACTTCTGATTTTTGACTCAGAGCATGAAAAAATTGATTGCATGGGTGTTTCAAAAGATTTCATTGTGATTACATTGTGTCAGCTCACCAAGTATAATGTATTAACCATGGAAAACCTATTTCATTTAGGATGGCCCCATGATGGCATCCAGCTAGGGTTCTGAACTTTGTGAGAGATGGAAACCCACCGAGCGACGAAGCCTCGGTGCAGGGCCCCATTACAACGGAGGCACCGACGATACCTCTACCCGCCAAGCCAGCGATGCCACCAGCCCTAGAAGCTGAGAGTGAAGATTTCCTGAGTGCACTGCACGAGTTTCAGTGTCAGAGGCCGCCCAGGTTCCGCGAATAGACGGATCCTCAGGCAGCCGAGGATTGGCTGGAGGCTGTTGTTCGAGTTTTCAGATTAGTAGAGACACTAGCTGACCACATGCTGATCCATGCAGTGAGTCTCCTGCACGAAGTAGCAGGTAGATGGTGGATCATGATGCTCTAAGTGCACGATGAGGCATCTCTACTTTGGACCGACTTCTAGAGCCTCTTCTGCTCGGAGTTCGTACCATCCTCCCTCCATGCGGTGCGCATCCAAGAGTTTCTATAGCTACGGCAGGGCAGCATGAAAGTAGCCCTGTACGGGGTGAGATTTAATGATCTCTCGCGCTACACCACAGACATGGTACGGGACCCATTCTTCAGGGCCCGGACCTTCGAGCAGGGACTGAGGCATGAGATCATGGCATCGATGATCTCCCTCAGCATTCTGACGCATGCAGGAGTACTGGAGCTAGCCCATCTTGTTGAGAGCTTTCTTGCTGAGCCTACACCAGCATTGAGACCTACAGAAGGGTGGCACGTAGTAGAGTCTTCTGCATCCTGCAATAGACAGATGTCGTAGAGGTCCAAGCAGATTAGACCATTATGTGGGTGACCTCAGGATACTGGTTTTGATGTGCGGGGCACACGTAGCAGATCCAGTCATACGAGAGGCAAGTTGTGCTATGTATGCGGCGGGCAGGGCCACATGGCTCATGACTGCCATACCCGCCATGAAGAGGAGCAACAGATGGTTAAGGGACCACCCAATTATAGGCAGATGTCCGACCGTGGCGGTCTGTAGGGAGCAGGCGGAAGAGGCAGAGGGGATGGCCGAGAAGCCGGTGGTGGACGCTGCTTCAGGGCTCTACCACCACCACCACCACTAGGAGGTCCACCCCGACTATAGGGAGCTGGTGGACAGAGGCAGTCTCAGCTTCAGGTAGTGGAGGCTTATGACCATGGTGCACCTGAGATGATTCGAGGTACTCTATGTTTCTACTCCACCCTTGCTGAACTTCTTATAGACACTGGAGTGAGTCATTATTTCATTGCTCATTCCCTTGTTCGGAGCTCGGAGATTCCGACGGAGCCGTTAGATCGATCCTTGCGGCTAGAGACACCTACAGGAGTAAACTCAACAATTATTCACTGGTTACACCAATATGAGCTTACTCTAGGAGGTGAGAGCTTCGGATGAGATCTTCTTGTATCGACGTTGAGGCCTTATGACATCATCTTGGGCATGGATTTGTTATCTACGGTCCATGCCCAGATTGACTATATTAGGTGCAAGGTGCGGTGTGTCCACACTAATGGGAGTAGGTTCACCTTTAATGGCGAGAAGGGAGCCTTTGCAGCACAGGATGGACTCACACAGAGGAGAGAACAGCCGATCACTCATCAGTTGGTTAGTCTCATCATGGGAGAAATTTATGTGAGAAGTATAAATTTTCCGGTTGTGGTGGATCAGTATGCGGACATTTTTCCTGAGGATGTTACAGGACTAAATCCTCGTAGAGAGGTATAATTCTATATTGAACTGTACCCCGGGACGACCCCGATATCTACTCCAGCATATCGAATAGCTCTCACTGAGCTTTGAGAGCTACGAGTACAGCTGGAGGACATGCAGGGCAAGGGATTCATACGACCCAGCGTTTCACCCTGAGATTCAATGATTTTGTTCGCCAAGAAGGCGGACGGGAGCTTGTGACTGTGTTTAGACTACCGTCGCTTGATCCAAGTGACTGTAAATATCAAGTATCCACTTATGAGGATAGATGATCTCTTCGATCAGCTCAAGGGAGAAAGCTGGATCTCAAAGATAGACCTCAGGTCAGGCTATCATCAGCTCAGTGTTCGTGACGAGGATGTGCAGAAGACGACCTTCATGTTTTGGTAGGGCCACTATAAGTTATTGGTTATGCCTTTCAGCATAACCACACTCTAGAAGTTTTCATGATTCTCATGAACATGATATTCTGTCCTTACCTCGATCGATTTGTCATAGTCTTCATCGACGACATACTAATTTACTCGTCTACTGAGGAGGAGCATGCCTACCACTATCGGGTTATACTGGATACACTCCAAGAGCACCTGCTTTATGGTAATTTCTCGAAGTGTCAACATTGGATTCGAGAGGTCCACTTCTTGGGGCACGTCCTCTCTATGGTGTTAATTCTGGTGGATTCGGTGATGATCGAGGCAGTACTATCTTGGGAGCCACCCAGGAGCGTGACAGAGGTGCGGAGTTTCCTTGGTCTGGCTGGGTACTATCGAAGATTTGTACCGGACTTCTCAAGAGTTGAAGCACCACATTCATCTTTGAAAAAGAAGGGGAAACCCTTCGTTTGGTCAAATATATGTCAGAAAATAATCTAGGAGCTGAGACAGAGACTGACTAGTGCACCCATCTTGAGGATACCAGATAAGGGAGTAGGGTACACAGTTTACTGCGATGCATCAGGGACCGGACTCGGGTGTGTCCTGATGAAAGAGCGAGTATTGATCGCGTACAGTTCACGATAGTTGAGGCAACATGAGTAGAACTACACTACCCATGACCTTGAGTTAGAATCATTGGTCTTCATGTTGAAAATGTGGTGGCACTATCTGATGGGCGAGTGCTTTACAGTCTACTCTGGCCACCAGAGTCTCAGGTAAATCTTCTCACAGAAAGACCTGGACATGAGATAGTGGCGATGGCTCGAGTTCCTCCAGGATTATGACTTTGAGATATATTCTATACTCTTGGTAAGGGGAAGGTAGTAACTGATGCTCTCAGCAAGAGGTCGGGCATTCAGCTACTTGGAGAGGCGACATAGCAGCTAGCCGCGTTGCAGATATCCTTCGTGGATAGAGATAGAGCAGCCTTTCTACAGTCACTCAAAGTCACTCCTCCACTACTTCAGCGGGTCAGAGAGGTACAGTGTGGGGACATTGACTATGAGACGAGACATTCACATATATCCTCAGGACAGGCACCTGATGGATTTTCTGTAGGAGGAGAGCATGTCATCCTTTTCAGGGGACGTAACATGGCACCAGCTGCATTACGGGAGGAGGTGCAGTGGGAGATTCTCACTTCCCCTATAGCGGTATATCCTAGAGTAGCAAAGATGTACCAGGACCTCAGATGATGACATTGGTCGCCGGGTATGAAGATGGTTGTGGAAGAGATTGTTTCACGATGCCTCACCTGCCAGAAGGTGAAGGTGGGGCACCAGGTACCAGTAGGCTTTGTACAACCCTTAGAGGTCCCGGAGTGGAAGTGGGATGGGATGTATTTGGATTTCATGATGAGACATCCACATACTTCTAGAGGACACAACTCCATGTTGGTGATTGTTGACCAAATCACCAAATCGGCCCACTTCTTACCTACCAGACTGCAGGGCTAAATGGGGAGTTTCGGACACCTCTACGTTC
This sequence comes from Viscum album, assembly GCA_963277665.1. Taxonomy (NCBI): domain Eukaryota; kingdom Viridiplantae; phylum Streptophyta; class Magnoliopsida; order Santalales; family Viscaceae; genus Viscum; species Viscum album. The sequence continues at coordinate 65,685,925 of OY728143.1, forward strand.
AGAAGATCATACAGCATCATGATGTGCCATCATATATCATCTCTGATCGTGATGCTCGATTTACTTCCCGGATTTGGAAGGGGTGGAAGGAGGATTTTGGGATGCAGATACGCATGGGAACCACCTTTCACCCTTAGATAGATGGTCAGATGGAGAGGAACGTTAAGACACTTGAGGACATGCTCTGTGCATGTGTCCTTGACTTTGGTCGCATCTGGGAGGATCATCTACCCTTGGTGGAGTTTGCGTACAACAACAGCTACCACTCCACCATCGGGATGACACCATACGAGGCATTGTACGACCAACCTTGCAGACCACCTTTGTGCTAGACGGACCCTGGGGATCCCGCACTTGTAGGACCAGAGATGGTCCAGGCTACGACAGAGAAGGTGCAGATCATCCAAGAACAGATGAGGGCTACACAGAGCTGACAAAAATCCTATGTTGATAGGAGGCGGAGACCACTGGTGTTCAAGGATGGCGACCAAATTTTCTCATGGGTCTCACCTCGACGCGGATTATGGATATTTGGCCACGGCGGGATGTTATCTCCGCGCTTCATCGGACCATTCCAGGTTATCAACAGGATAGGCGAGGCGTCTTATCGCCTGGCTCTTCCACCTCAGTTGCATCGGGTGCACGAAGTCTTCCACGTATCTTAGCTGAGCAGATACGTACATGAACCGACACATATCATCGACCATGGGGAGCTGTACATCGATGACGGGGCGACATTTACAGAGGAACCAGAGGGGATCAAGGATCGATGGGAGCAGGTCCTACATGGATGGTCGATTCCTTTAGTGCGCATCAGGTGGCAACACGGGAACCTCCAGGAGAGCACATGGGAACGGGAGGCTCATATGCATGCACAATACCCTCATTTGTTTCCTTAGTTTATGATGTAGCTTTACAGGGATGTAAATCCCTTAGGTGGGAGTAATGTAAAGACTCATAACTATATTGGATGTTTTTTTCCTAAATTCATTGGGATTTTACGAGTACGCAGTTTCTGACAGCACCTGATTCTGAGGCATAGTGTGCCCGGAATAAATTTCTGATGTTTAGCTCAAGTACATTTAGTGAACGAACGAGCATGTTTTTCTATCTTCTGAATCGGTGCTCGGAATTGAAATCTAAGGGAACCGATGGAACCACAACGCATATAATTTCTTAAGAGGACCTTTACCGATGATGCGTTTTCTCGGGAGGAGTTGTTTTAAAAAATGTGGAATAAATAAAAGTGAATAAAATTGTGTACAATTTTAATTATTTTTCTAAGGTAGTTTTAATCCACATGGGGAAGCTTGGGTGGGACCCACATGTTTCTAACTACTAATGTTAGGATATTTGTGAGGTGGGACCCACACGGGCCCCAACCATTCACATTCCCTAACCCCTTAACTCTCCCCCTTTAAACATGTTAACCCCACTTTTATTTAACTAACTATTCCACTTCCAATATATTTTTCCAACCTACCTTTTAATTGAATTAAGCAACTCAACATTTAATTAATTAAGAGGATTTGAATTTTTTAATTTTGAAATGCATGGAAAAATAATAAAATAAGGAGATACCTTATTTTATTTGGCTAGTTTTGTTGTGAGAGGGAATTTGGGAGAGAGTTCTATTCTATTTTGAATAATGTCATCGTCAACAAAGAACACCAACTCTTCGATAAAGAATGTCGACCAGATGGCCAAATTTCTTAATCATCTTCTTCCTCTGCAATAAGGGAGGAGACACCGATGACAACAGAAACGACGCCATCATCCGTGATTCTTGACAACCATGGACTTCCTTCGAGGTAGGTCTTATATTCATTCAATGTTTTATTTATCGACCTTCGTTGATTAAATATTTGGCCTCTTGATATCATCATAACAGGACGAGATCTGACCGCACAAACATGGCCAATCCTCCTCCCCTTATCGTGTTAATCTTCATTTATCATTGTGCCAAAGTCGTCATGGTGTCGTTGCACCGAGCGGGAATGAAGAGGACCACGATGATGGAGCGTGGCGCCGTCGCACCGCACCGGTCGTTCAAGGGGGTCACGGCTGGGGCGGTCCGTGGTGGAGGGGCGCGGCGCCATTGCGTCGTGCCGGTCGGATAGGAGCCGCTCCCTAAGGCCACAACGGTCTTCAAAGGGGTGGCCGGCTGAGCCCGCCGCCGGTACTCCTGGAGGTGGGACCCCCGCTGGCCCCGCGGTAGCTCAAACGGCCGGCCATAAAGGCCTGCCAATTTTCCAGAAAAACCGGAGGGTTGTAACCCCCTGACCCTCAATTAGGGCGGACCACACCGGGTGCCGCCAGCGCAGGGCTAGACCCGGACCCAGGTCGGGTCGACCTGGTTCGGGCCTACCCAGGGAGAATTGGGCCGGGTCGGACCGGGCCTAAACTCCCCTATCTTCGGACTAGGTTCGTTCAAACACATTTATCTTGGGCCACATACCTTCGATCAACACACCTTCATTTACGTAGGGATCCTTGGATCGAGAAGGTCGATTCGATATATTACACAAAAGCTTTCGGCGAATTTTGTGTACGGGCAGGTTGGTTCGAACATGAAACCAACAGGGCCCTCGGAGCGGAAACACTCATAACATAACAACCAGACGTCCGAATGATGTGTCGTTAATTAAGTTTTTTTCCTCTTAGTGAGAAGATTCTCTGGGCTTACTCCAATAGTGGTTTGGACGACTATGGATATCAACCGGGTTAGAAACGAGCGTATATCTAACCGGGCCCCTGGAACAGAAAAGTCGTTATCTCTCAAACCGGGCGTCCGATTGACACTCCTTCTGTCGTGTTGAGTTCCAATTGAAGAGATGGAACATTGTGATACATCAAATCTGGAATTCTTGATAGTTGATGTATCGACTCTCTTGGCTCGTGGAGCAGACCCTCCTGGAATCGATCGTACTCTGTACGGGAACCCTAGAGCTAGCTGCGACTGCGACGACGATGACGACAGTACTTGGATCCTATGTGGGTTCGGAAGTGAGGAGGACTGTACATGGATCCTATGTGGGTTCGGTAGAAAGGAAAACTGTACTTGGATCCTATGTGGGTTCGGCAGTGAGGACAACTGTACTTGGATCATACGTTGGTTCGGTGGTGATGGTTACAGTACTAGGATCCAACGTGGGTTTGGCAGCGATGGTTATCGTACTGGGATCCTACGTGGGTTCGATAGTGATGACTTCTGTACTTGGATCCTACGTGGGTTTGGTATGGGAGATGATTCAGAAGCTACATCTATCATCACCACCCCTCTTCATGAGTAGCATACCCGTGTGAGCTGATTCTTGACTTCCAATCATTATCATCGATAAGATTGCCGTGATTTCCTATATGGATTGGGTTGTGATTTTCTTGTGTGGATTGGGTTGTACTTGGGATCGTGAGTTGGAGCCGAATTGGAAATGATGACTTTGGTATTTGTATGGGAATATACCTAAGTAGAGTTGGTTGATACTTCATGTTTGTATCCTTCCTTTGTGGTTTATCTTTTGTGGATTCTGGGAAACATTTGGGGGTCTCGGGGTCCCTACTGGGTATCGTATATTCACACCTGCATGGGCCATGCCCACACTACGTTGTGTGGGTTGTAGATGACGGGAAACACTGATCATGGTTGAGGCTTATGGAGCGGGACGGTATCCGGATGTGGACTATCAGGCAGGACGTACACGGAGAATACGACCGGACCTGAGGAGTTGAGGAGACCATCTGTACCCACCCTTCAGGTGGGATAGCTGGAGGACGACTTGGTGGTTGCTGATTTACATTACTGCTATTGTACTTTCTTTTCAGTTGTATTGTACATTTAGTTGGGTTTATATTCATTTCCATTTAATTTTCAGCAATTACTTTGTACTCAGTTTACATAGTGTTTTCTACAGCTTGCGTATAGAAAAAACCCACTATATGCCAAATAATAATAAATTTACTAAATTAATTAAGTGGAGAACATAATTTATAAAACTAAATTTATACATGGAGTCACCTTCTGGTGTGTAGTTAAATTTTCAAACTATGTGTGAAAAAACAACTACATGCCAAATGCACCACAAAAGAACCAAAAAGACAGTAAAAAAATGAACACAAACTGATAAAATAAAAACCAGACAAAACATGACACTAATCCCATACACAATAATCATCCTGTAGATGAAATCAACCAAAAATGTGAGGAATTAACCTGCTATGGAAGAGTGGGTGGCTAACCGAGAAAGGGGTGGATGTCGATGGTGCGTTGTGCTAAAAAACATGATGGAGAAGAGGGGAGGGATTTGTTCAGAGTGAGATGGATAGGGGTTTCATGACTATCGAGGAGAGATTGGAGGGCAGCGTGACTTTCAAGGATAGAGGTAGGTGGTGCACAACTATCCAGAGATAGGGGATGACTATGTAGAATGAAGTAGGAGGGAGGAAGGAAGAAACATGGGATCTAGGGTGCATGGGGGAGGACATCACGTGATGTGAGGGAGAGGGTAAGAAGAGAGAAGTTAAAGGAAAAAAAATAAAAAAAGCGAATAGAAAAAGAAAATGATAAAAACAAAAATAATAAAAAAATAAAAAAATATAAATATAAATATAAATTATGTAGGATTAAAACATAAAAACAATAATAATAAAAATTAAGAAAATGTACTAAATATGAAATACTAATAGTTTTAAAACCATGAAAAAATTAATATTAAATGAGTAATTAAAATATTAATGATAAAAATATTAATTATAATTATATTATTATTATTAAAATTATTAAAACAGTTCTAAAATAATTTTATTTTTCATTTGTGTTGATTTTGTTATTAATTCAGTCAATTACTCAAATAATTGTGCATTGAGAAGACATCATGGAGTTCTGGCATAGCCATATGGTTTTGATCATGTATTTCACATTATCCTGGCAATGCCAAGCCAAAACGATTATTTATCAGCAAAAGCACAAAAACAAAATTCTGTCCCAGCCCGTATCTTATGAAATCAACATTTTAAGGAAGATAAAATTTTGAGATATAATAATCAAAAATAAAATTAAAATCATACTATAGTGCGATATCTGAGTGTGACAATTCTGCCAACCATGAAAACTTCTTACCCTCAGAATGTAAACTCGATGCCTAATCATAGAATAATAATAGGTACTCATGTTGAACTGATGACTTCCACTCCAAGGTCTGATGCTCATCATTCCCATGATACTAAAGGATATGAACCAATGTTATGGAATTACCATGAAACACCTTCCCTTAGGAATCCATTATCTGCACAAGCCACTCAAACACTGATAAATCAGGCTCTATTTCAATCTCTTCCCAATTCAACATATGCGACGGGTCCTGATTATACATTTTCAATTGTGAGGCCTTGAATTTTTCATGAATATAAATCAATATAGAATGTAATTCAAACTAGTATTCCATTATTCCAATATGCTCAGTAATCTCAAAATTCCCAACATACCTCGGTGTCAACATTCAATGGTTTTCCAAATGATGGTAACCTAAGAGAGGGGCCACTATTAAGAACACCTGATCACACTCTAAAAACACATGGCCCAGGATGCCTGTGATCATCATATTTTTTTTTGTGACATTGTTATACCAATAATTTCTTCATAATCAATATGAATTTATCATGCGTCTATTGCGTAGGTCCCGGTCACAAAACTGAGGTCTCACTGACCTCTTCCCTACATATGGGATACTGACATGGATGACCATAAATAGCCTAAAAAGTACCATTAGTATAGTCAATTAATTTTTTTACTGTATGTGAAATCATCCAATCCCAAATTTCTATACGATGATCCTCCAAAATCCAAGGCATATGTGTGAAGCATGCCCTATAATATCTGGTTTTTCCACTCCATATAGACATCCATTTGAGGATGGAACTCCATACTCATTTTGATATGTATTTCCAATGCCCTTTGTAGACCTTCCCAAAACTAATAGGTAAAGTGGGGATTATTATCTGGAAATGTGGTTGACGACACACCATGAATTTTGACCACAACCTAAATATACAAACGGCACAGATCATTAACCATAATTGCATCTCTAATCAAAATAAAATAGGATGATTTGATCAAAATGAAATTGAATTCCATCCCCAAGTTGTATGAGGAAATCCAATAATGAATCATTTTCGACCTCATCCCACATCCAGGTTGGATTGGGTAATAGACTAAGAAATCCATATGGGCTCTGATGCTCTTCATTCTCCTGCTAACATGTATAACATATAGATACAATGTTTTATATGTCTCGCTTCAAGAAAGGCCACCATAACTAGAGATGAACATCACAATATGTCATGGTAGTAATAGGATGAAAAACCGCTGATATTGGTGCCTATCATATGACACCATATTCCATAGAGACAACAACAAAAATGTGCGGCCCTTGAAGCACAAGATCCCCTCGGATAGAAATAAACAATAAATAGAATCCTCCCCACCATGAACAAACTGCATAGATAGCTAACATAGCTCATCACCAGACTTCTTCTGGTGAATAATTTCTAAAATAGCAAGATTCAACTGAATACATTCCATGAATATACCTATGGTATCCTCTTTGGTCTCCATGTCCATCTGGGAAAAGAGCCCCATTAAAGTCAACTAATCGCCAGACTTCCTCAGGGCCCATACTAGTACATTCCTATTCCAGGTGCCTACTATCACATTACCCTTACATGGGGTATAAATGAGGTCAATGTCAAACCCATATATATACTCGATCCAAAGGCTGTGCATTAAATTATGATCCTTCTGTGAGAAAATGTATGCAAGGACCTTATGGTTAGAATAGACCAATAAATTTTCCCCAAAGAGATTGTGATGCCATGTCTTCAGGGCGTGCATCACCACTACCAACTCTGTGTTGGGAGTTGGGTAATTCTTATCTTGCGGTCAGAGATAGAAAAAAATAAAATACATTACCTGATTATCGTTCTTGTGTACAAACATGAGTCCCATTTTTGATGCATCAAAACATACCACATAGCCCTTCCCCGAATCTAGTAACTTCAACACATGGGTTTTAGTCAACTGCCTATTTATCTCCTCAAATTATTCTTGGAAATATGTGATCCATTAAAAATTCACCCCTTTCTGGGTGAGTGCAGTCATAGAGGAAGCGGGTAGTGAGAAATCACGAAATAAACACCCTTAATAACCTTTCAGTTTATGAAAACTCTTGATCTTGAACACATTCCCTGGTTGTTCCCATGACATGATTGCACTAATATTCTCAGGATCCACTAAAACCGCTTTTCCTGAAATTACATGCCCCCAAATCATCACATCCTAGATCATGAATACACACATTCATATTTTGGAATATAGGCGGTGATCATGTAAAGTTCCCAAAATGATCCTCATGTGATGATCATGTTCCTCCTCAGATCCAAAAATAACCAAGATTTCATTAAAAAATACCATTAAAAAAGAGTTGATTTACTGGTGGAACACTCTAATAATGTGTTCCATAAAATCCACTAGATAATTATTTAATCATAAAGGTCGGAACAAATACTTAGAGTGGCCTTACCTTCTTTGGAAATCTATCTTTAGAATGTTTACATCTCTTACCCTGAGTTGGATGTAACACAAACTCAAGGCTATTTTGAAGAACCTCTTTCCCCACGTTAGGTGGTCGTAAAAATCGTCATTCTTAGACATAAGGTATTTATTTTCGATGGATACATTATTCAATTTCTAGTAATCAATACACAACCAAATAGTTTTTTCATATATCATCACAAATAATGTGGGGCGGCCAATGGATAGATGCTCGGGAAAATGAATACCTTTTATTCTAAATCATCCATATGTATCATTACTTCCCTCAAAGTAGTGGGACCTTTTAATATGTGGGATGATATGTAGGTTTTTTTTCAGTGACATGTCAATTGAGAACTCCACATCCTTGTCGAGGGTATGCCCCAATAATTGTCTTGAAATACCTCTAGAAACTCGTATAGCAAAGGAGGTAATCCACATTGAAAAACACCACCATCATCCTCAAGCGTGAGTGATGATAATTTATAAGAATGATTCCACAATTCTAGAAGTAGAGGCCCTTCATGACCTAACCAATTATTCCATTCCCCAATAGATACTGATGGACAACCATTAGGTTCCATAGAACAAACTCATCATTGATAACTGTCCACATGTACATGAAAGTGCACCAGCCATACCATGTCAAGGATGAAATCCAAATAGTCCACGTCTAGGTCCAACAAATCCCATTCCATCTAACTCATGATAAGGAATTCTCACACGATAGACATGTATGGCCCATTTCTTTCTTACCCAATGGTGATAACACATCATTTCCAATATATAAGAGCTCAGTAGGTTGTCTCATAAATATCACAAGGCGGGTCGCTATAATGTAAACTGAATAACCAATATCAAATAAAACTCCCTCTATAGAAGATGAAATCAAGATGATACCTAGACATGTCAAAGGTCCTATGTCACATCACAGAGGTTCCTAATCAACAATGTGTAGTTGCCTTGTCCCTAAGTGAGAATGACCAATCACATGTGGATCTCCCCTAATCAGGATCTACTTATAAGATGATCTCGTCCTGCCTCCATGACCACCAAACTGAGGTCCTATCATACAGGATGGATCCAACTGAACTAACACTCCCCAAGAAGCCATAGATCCATTCTAACTCGTGTAAGTGCTTGTCACCTTTTAAAATCACTGCTTGTGTCCAATAAATCCACATAAATTACAAGGCCTAGGAGGGGAGTGACATGCAGGAAGGATGTGACATGCCTTCCCGTACTAATGGCTCATCACATACCCTGCAAAATAAACCCCAGATGAAGTTTTCCATGGATGACAGAATGAGATTCCACTACTCTTATTCCATTTCATATAATGATTCATCTTTTTCTAGAATGACATTACATTACCAAACATTGATCGGGCCATAAAAGAACCAGACCCTCCCTTTGAGTAAATCCCCACCATACAATCTCAGTCAACCACCTCAGAATAAGTCTTCATCTTGAATAGTAATACCAGATAGTTGATCTCTTATTTTAAACCCTTTTCAAAACTCTGATCCGTCATATATTAATTAGAGAATATTTCAGGTTCATAGCAGACTAGCTCGGTGAAGCCGTAGGCATACTCCATAATTGATTGGTCCCCCTGAACAAGATCAGTTAATTATTGGGATCTATCATAAACCAAGATATTATGGTAGTATATGTCATTGAAGACTTCCTTGAAGTCCTTCCCACTCATTTTATCACTCTTCCCAACATGGACCATTGATTCCCAACACCATTGGCTGCGTCCATATAGTATAAATGAATCATATTTCACTCTAACCTCTTAATGAGTGTAACAGAATTTGAACATGCACACTATCATCTTAATCACTTCTTTTGCTTCATAAGTTTCCATGCTACATCAGAATTAATGGGGTTTGTTCCTAAGAAATTCATGGGATTTGTCCTTATATGGACCAGATTTCTTCTATCTAACTGGGGATAGGGAATTCATATGAGTTTCTACTAGTCATATAACCTAAATATCTTTGAATACAGCTTCCACCGACCTTTGATCAAATGTTGAGGGATAACACTCTCTGAGTTCTTTCCATGGGTGCATGTGAGCCCCTAGGGGATGCATGCTGAATCAAGAAGCACAAATCACAAAAGGAACATATTTAATACATCATGTATAAAGATAAATTGAATTTCTACAAGGAAAATAATCATCATTAAAAAACATGTTGAAGAAACATCATGAACAAACCATTTCTCCCCCACCCGATTACCGCAGACGGTCTGCATCATTCGCATCCCACTAGGAGGAGAATTCAAATAGGCAGAACTACATCACATGGAGACTCAGGGTCTATGAGAAAGTGTGCTACCAAGACACCCTAATTTCCACCAGATCTTGGAGCCCTGACCATCCAAGATTCTATCTAACCAGACTGATACCAATAAAAATTTCAGAAAGTGCATAACCTGGAACTATTAATATTTCACCACAAACCAAATTAGGTCACCATTCAACTGAAACCTGAACCAATATGTAGAAAGGTCAGAAGGGAATTCACGATCTTCAAGGACTCGAAAAAGTTCATGAGTATCAATAATAAAACATGGGATGATTTTCATGAATAAATAAATATAAAAAATAAGAAAAATAAACCAAACCCAATTTAGAAGTCGTAACCAATCAATTCATTCACTAAACAAAAAATTTAGTTACATATGTAAACTACAACCCAAATAGAAAATACCACTAGGTAGGGTTACCAAAGTAAATTTGAAAACTAGCACATGGAAAGAGGACACTACCCTAAAGACATCCCCACAAGCTTGTGCCAAGAATTCAGCTAAAAACATAAACCACTAAGCCAAAAAGCCTTACCATTTCTTGTATCAGAAAAACCCAAATCCACGTATAACTATGGTTGAAAGTAGGGTGTGAGATAATTCCTAATAGATACCACCAAGAAAATATTCTACTCATAGATATTAAATGAGAAAAACAATTGACGGTTTAATAGAAAAAATAGATAAATATTTAAATAATTTAAAAGAAATAGTTTAATGGCTAAGGACTGTAAAAAACACTTAAATTAAAACACACAAACACACACATGTTTTTATGGTGACCCAAAAGTCACCTGGTGTGCAGATGGTGAGAAAAATTAACCAAACACCAACTATAAAAAATATTTTCCTCCTCACATAAATTCAATTTTAAAAATTATTGCACACCAAAAACCCTTCAATACACAACCTGTATAGCCTACAAATCAATTTAAATAGCTGAACAGTAAAATAAATAACATCTATTATTGAACAACCCACTATAAGTATTTATTAACAAATTTAAAAATATTCTAAAGGAATTAATCACCTATGACCTTTAGTCATTTTAATAAAAATTATCTTCCATTCCCAAGAATTATTTATTAAAATATTTCAAAATTTAATGAAAAATTTTAATGGTCATAGCACGGTATTGCACATAAATCTAACCCAACCCTCTATAATTATTAGACACACTCAAATCCACATCATCAATACAATATGCACCACATATACCAATTACTAAACTAACCGCATAGTTCATAAAACATTGAGAAATAGATCAATATAGAATTTCACAACAAATATCAAACCTATACCACATAACCATGGTACTAATAAGTCAAACACACTCTAAATGTCAACAGATCCAAATTCAGAGCACAAAAAAAAACTAATTCCGTAAATTAATTTATCAAAAAAATAGTTATACAAGGAATCAATTACATGCTAGTATAAATCATTTTAATGTTTCTGTGAAATGCCCACCACATACCAATAACAACTCAAAAGATAAAAAATGACTCTAAAAACAAGAATTCATTTCGAAAACATTGAAACTAGACCATATTCCACATTAAACAATAATCTAATAATCTAACACACGTATATTACAAACAAACATGGTGGAACACACCTATTAGGCGGTTGTGGGAGGCTAACCATGCAATGAGTATGCTCCTGGTGGTCCACCACACTGGAAAACATGCCGGATAAGTGGGGGGCATGGGTTAGGTGTGAGGTGGATAAAGAATCACATGGATATCTATGAAAGAGAGGAGGGATATGTAGTTTTCTAGGAGGGATCCAGGGGTGGAGAGAATGTCTAGAAATGGAAAATGGAGGTCTGGTGAGAAAGAGGAGAGAGGGATGAAGGAACACATGACCTAGGGTTGTAGGGGGAGGCCAGTGTGTGATGGGAGAGAGATGTATGGGGGAGAAGAGACAAAGAAAAAAGAAAAAATAGAAGAGAAATAGAAATGAAAATAAGGAAAATACAAATCCAAAATAAAGGAGGAAATTAAATATTAAAAAAATTGAAGCTGGAGTAAAACCTAAAAAAATGAAAAGAAAAAGAAATAATATTTCTAATAATGACATAATAATAGTTTTATAACTTGGAAAATTACTTAATATTTAAATCCAAATAAAAATATTAGTAAAGATAATAATAAAAATAATGATCTGTATAATAATATTATTATTAAAAATGTTACAAAATAATTTTATTCTTATTTTATGTTAATTTTTTTATTCATTAGGTAAAATATCTGCTAAATGCACACCAAGAATACTGCACAGTATTCTGGAAAATCCACATAGTTGCGATCTTGCCCTGTACGTGCATAGGGCATTGCAAAGTCAACATTCCTTTTTATCAGCAAAAGCGGAAAAACAAATTCAGCACCAACCCAAATCTCATGAAAAATTTATTTTTGAGGAAGATAAAATTTTGAGATAAAATAAAAAATATATTAAAATCATACCACAGTACAATGTCTAGTTTTGAAAGTGAGTCTGTGGACCATGCCCATAACTGTGAACATTATCACACGACATGTGAAAGTTCATGTATGTGTCTATGTACTCTATTATTATACACTATTATATAATCAAACATTCACATGGTTTATGGTGTTCTCATATGGCCTTTGATACTTATAATAACACAAAAACCCTAACACCATTGATTTATGAGGGATACATTAGGTGTTATTTCAATCTACACAATGTGTGGTCGAGGATTATATAGATTCCCATGTACATTCTGTTGATCGAAGATATATGATTTTTTATTTAGATCATTCCTCCAAGCCACCCGAAAATAGTGGATCCTTCTTAGTATAAAGATTTTCACCCTTTGGTGTCCACAAATAGAACTTATTTCTCCTTCCCAACTAACCCACATGCACCGTTGTCTCCCAAAGAATAACACAGGTCTCCCCTATAACCAACTTGAATCTTAGATCAGCAAATAAATCCCCCAAAACAAAATATTCTTCCCAATTGATCCTTGATACACCAATTCATTTATCACATGTGAATCCTCAGAAATATTAGTGGTTCATTCATGCTATATCCATATTAAAAATGTTGATCCAGGTCGTAGTATCACAATGATGAAATCATACATAATATGGGGGGATATATGAACATTACAATGGCTGAAATATTAATTTTAAAAGAATTATTTTCAACAAAACATAAATAGGGATTCTTAAGGGTGATAAATCGTAAGATATAATTAATTATATATGTGGGTGCCTGCACATGATTGATATTCGAATTCATAAGAAGAATCAATATTATCATTGTCAATTGATTAATAAAATTAGTCAGATCCCAAAAACGATGAGTCATTCTTGGATTTGGATTATTCATCATCAATCAATGTTCTATCCAAAAAGGAAGATGATTGATTATATCCAAATCCTACCCTGGCGATTATTTAATTTAATTATTTTGTTGGATTCAGATTTTTTTGTTGGGGTTCGGGGTGATGCCTTGTTTGAATTTCCATGTATTTATTGAAAAACGTTATTTTCTAGGCTTAACAACATTTGAAGATTGCATAGAGTATGGATAGAAAACTGTGAATCAAATTCTAGGACAGTAGGTAGTATTCCCTATATCTGAAACAAATAATAAATTAAATTATTTAGAAAATAAAATTTAAATGGAAATAATATAAAATAATAAAAATGTAAAATAAATTCTAATGGTTTGTAATAAAAATAATACCAATAATAATATTATTGGGATTACTATTATTAATATTACTATTTTGATTATTATTATTATTATTATTATTATTATTATTATTATTATTATGTTTATGTTTTTTATGGAATCCCTATGTCTCTTCCCCCCTACCTCATGTGCAGCCCCCCACCCCCTTACTAGAAACAACCTCCCCCGTCTTCCCTCTCTTCCATTCTCATGAGACCACCACCGAGAGAGGCCCTATGATTCACATTTCTTCCCCCTTTAATGACATCTCCTCCACACATGGTCAGCCATACCCCTCCCTTGATCATCTGACCCAACCTCCCCCTCTCCAGCTCATAGGATTCATTCGTCCATGAGTGTTCCAACGTGTCATTCCATGCATCTGAAGACCCCCCATCCCCCATGTATTTTGGTATGAATCTATACGGTGAGTTTACCCGCCCCAATTGAATCTATATTTTCTGACTTTAATCTTTTTTGGGTGGTGTGTACGACATGGCCAAACCCTGGGGTTTCTAAAAGAATAATTTGGGTTGTTTATCTCTTATATAGGGAAAGTGATTGGAATTTATGGCCTCATTTGCACATGATTCGGGGTCTATTGCTGAATTTGATGAATTTTTGAATGTTTTGGTTTTCAATCCCATATATTCGGTTTGTAATTTAGATTCATTCAGTTATGTTTTTTTTATTTAGTGGTTTTCTGATTTTTGAGTTATTAGTAATTTTTATAGAGTGTGTTGTGTTTTGTTGTTGCAATTTTGAGTTACGGGTGTCAAGAACACCTAAATGTGCTTATATTGGGTAATATATATGTACATAAATTATCGCATTATACATATTCCCTCATGGTGTGGGGAATTTGTACAATGTATCTTGTATTATATATATATATATGTAACTTATCATTTGCGTGTTAGTGTAATGCTTGGGTTCAGTTGATCACCATAAAAGAGTGCAGTGTATGAGGTTGGTCCCATATTCCCAAGCCTTTAAATTGAATCCCATGATAGATTTCTTATTTTAAATAAAAGTTTTATTTTTATTCAATATACAAATTCTATGAAATTTGGTTGTAGTTGCTATAAATTATTATTCATTTTTTTTAAATTCAAAAGCATTTCTAATGACCATTTGGTCATAAGTGACATTACATAAATTGAAATATTGTAAGTGACTTTTAGTTGGTAATATATATTTATAGTGGTGTTTAGCCTTTCAGATGTTATATTTATAAATGTGTAATCACATGTTTTGGCTAAAAATGGGGTTTGGTGTGAAATTGAGGTTAAATTTTTGTTTGTCTTTCTTCGACGAATTGCATCATTGCATGCATAGGTTGAATATTGGTTTAAAAATTTCGATACATTTGGGTGTCTAGTTGATATTTTAATTTTTTTGGATCTCAATTGTGTTGGGTGATTTTGTGTTCTAAAATAAAAAGTATTCCATTTATGCAATTTATTACATTTTTCACATTAATAATGATTTTTGTAAAATAAAGACACTTTTGAGGCATTCGCTTTGTTTATGAAAACGATGTTTTTGAATATATGAATTTTGAAACATTACTTGTAAAGATACTTGTGCATTTTATTTCTATGACTGAAAAAGTGGGGATGATCTATAGAAGGGAGATCAATGTTGATAGGATGAGTGTTGTTTTTAATATATCGAATGACTTATTCATGAATGCTAGTTTGATGAAAACCCAAAACCACATGAATAGTGATCAAGGGAAGCCCATGTTATCTTGGTGGGAGGACTAGAAATAGTTCACTAGTTGATTCAGAATTGTTTCTTTCTAATTTTATCTAGAATGACTCATACTAAAAATCTATCTAAACCTGGATGATTATTAGAGACCCCTAGGGTTATAAGGATTTTAACTAATGGTTCCCCATACATGATAAAAGAACTGGTCATGGATTATATGCCACATTTCATTAAGGTACAGGGTTCCTAGGGTTCCATTAATGCTAGTTATCTATAGGGATTGATCAAGGTTCTCTCTTATGACATGGTTTTTGTGAAATGATTACCATTTTAGTTGCATCAATATTGTTTACCCCTTGGTAAAAATACATGTTTTCTATTTTAATATATTTGTCTTTCTTTTTCAAATGACTATGCATGCTGATAAACTATTTTGGAAATATGATAAAAAGGGACGGATTTTTTGGAAATGGATTTCCATAATTTCAATGAGTGATAAATATTTTTCCTATGTGGTTGTATATTAAAACTATATGATGTGGGATTCTTTTTAGATGCAATGTCTTATGGTAGTTTTATTCATTGGAATTCCAATTGGGAATCTCAGTGCTCACACCTACTTATTTTTTTTCAGTTTTAGGTTCATCATGTTTGGGATTGCTCATGGTGTGACTATGGTTTTTTTTCTTGGTGACCCATGAGGTCACTTAAAGTATGTATTTTTTATTATTTTAATATTTTCCTTTCTACTTGTTTTTTCAATTTATTTTATTTTATTTTATTTTCAATTTATAATTATTTTTCTATCTTTTTTATAGACCAAATCATTCCGAACATGTTTATTTTAATGGTTGACACTAGTTTCCAACATGTGGTGATCAGGAATTCCCTTTGGGCCTTGTCATGGGCTGACTTGGTTGATCGGTTCACTTTTGACCAGTGTTGGTTTTTGACAAAATGGTATCAGAGGGGGCCTTGTAGTTATGGGTGACATGTATCTTGGATATTAGGCGTGTTAGGGCTCGAGAAGTACGTGTATCAAGGAAATTATGAACCCTTTCCTATCCCAAGCCTCATGTTTAATGGGGTTGTCTAGGATTTTAATTTTTTGTTTTCTTAGACTGTGTGGATATGAGACAAAAATGGAAGTGATATGGGGTAATGTGATAAGCATTCATAGAGTAGCAACCCATTTACAACCCAGCAAAAATGTTCAAATAAATTATTTTGGTTGATTCTCGCTTGGAGCATAAACATCTAAGTCATGATGTTGGGTTGGAATTTCCACTAGTTCTGTAAAGACCCGTAAATTTCAAGGAATTTTTTTTTCTTAATTTTCTTTGGAATTTTACAAGAACGCAGTTTCTAACGGTGCCTGATTCCGAGGCCGGGTGTGCCCGGAATCATTTTCTGAAGTTTGGCTCGGGTACGTTCAGTGAACGGACGAGCGGGTTTTTCTTACTTTTGAACCGGTGCCCGGAATCGAATTCTGAGGGCACCGATGAAATCGCAGCGCCGGTATTCGCTTAGAAACGCCTCTTCCGGAGTTGCGTTTGCTCGGGTGTGCTTTTTAATTTTCGGGCTTAAAGTTAAGAAATAAAATAATTTTGCGACAACTTTATTTTATTTCACTTAAGCCACTTGGAAGCCACTTGAAGCCACTTAAAGGCGGCTTGAACTGAGTTGAACTGGATAGGATGCTATCCGGAAATATCCTACCCCCTTGGTAGGATATTTGTGAGGTGGGGCCCGCACGAGCCCCGCCGTTTCTTTCCGCTAAGAAACGCACCCGTGAAAACCCGTCTTAATGAAAGTCAACCAACGCCTTTTCTAAATTCTTAACAGACCATTTAATTGGGCGGTTTATTTCGTGAATTAAATGGGCTGTTTCTTTCGTGAATTAAATGGGTCGTTTCTTTCGTTGAATTAATTCAACGAATTGATGGATCGTTTCTTAACCAGTTTTTCAAATTCGTTGGCGTAATAATAAAATAAGACCAACGCTTAACCTCTGGTTATTTGCACTTAAGAAGATTTGGGAGAACCCTCGCAACTTCTTCTCCCTCGCGAAGAACGCGAAGAACGCGAAGAACGCCGAACCCGGAAATCGACGACGCCTTCGCCCGAGACGTTCTTCCGATCTCCGATCTCCGATCTCCGATCACCGACCATTCGAGGTGAGTGCTTTCGGATTTCCTCTCAAGTTCTTTTCTTTGGTTTTAAACGAAACACAGATTTAAATATTAATAATTTAAATCTGTTGTTCTTGGTTCGTTGAGCTCGCCGACTCAACGCCGGAATCCGCGACGACGCGTCGCCTCCCCGCGACGACGCGACGATCGATCTCTTCCGCGACGATCTCTTCCACGAAGAACGCCCGCGCACGACGATCATCAAGGTAGGGATTTATTTTGGAAAATTACCCCCTTTTTAATTTTTTCTCGTGAACGTTCTTCGAAAATTAAAAAGCCGGTTTCAATGAACAATTTTTATTTTTAATTAAAATTGTTGGCTCATGTGTTGATCATTTTTCTCCCGGTTTTTTTTATTTCTAACGCGGAGGGTGCGGGCCAAACGAACACGGCCCGACGACCCTCCGCCGTTCTTCGTTTTGTGCGGATTTGGAAGGCGACGACGGAACGTGCTGCAACGGGTGTTTGATGATCCCGCAGTAAAGAACGGAACCCGGGAGGAACAACGGCGCAGACGGGAAGGAAAACGGGTCACCGGAGCGACTCCGGCGGCCGGAGGCGGCGGCACCCCGCGGGTGTCCAGCGCGACACCCCGCGGGTGCCGCGGGTGTCCAGCGCGACAGCCCGCGGGTGCCGCGGGGTTGTCACGCGGCACCCCGCGGGTGCCGCGGGGTTGTCACGCGGCACCCCGCGGGTGTCTGGCCGACACCCCGCGGGTGCCGCGGGGGTGTCACGCGGGGCGGCGGCGTTCCCCCGCGTCGGCCGCTCGGCCGCTCGGCCGAGCCGAGCCGGACCGGCCCTGGCCGGGCCGGGCCGGGCCAACCGAGTCGGACCCGACCCGGTTCGGGCCAACCAGGGGGGGTCGGGCCGGGTCGGCCCGGGCCCGGACCCCCCGTCTTCGGACGGACTTCGTTCAAATGGCCGTATCTTGAGCTTCGGGCCTCCAAACGACCCGCCGTCAGCGGCAACGCGATCCTTGGATCGAGACGGTCGTTTCGGTTTATCGCCCTCAAGTTTCGGAATACTTGGGGTTCGGCCGGGTTGGTTCGTACACGAAACCAACCGTGCCCTCGGAGCGGAAACGCTCATATCTTGAGCTACGGACGTCCGATTGACGTGCCGTCAGCTTGGTTGATTTCCTCTAAGTGAGACGGATCTTTTGGCATACTCCGCCCGAGGTTTGGATGCATGTGGAGTGCGGTCGGGTTGGTTTTGCCTTAAAAACCAACCGGGCCCCTGGGACGAAAATGCCAATATCTCTCAGACCGGGCGTCCGATTGACGCGCCGTCTGCGACGTTGAGTTCCTGTTGACGATACGGAACTTTTGGATACATCAACTTCGGACTTCGTGTCAGTTGATGTATCAGCCTCTCGGCTCGTGGAGCGGACCCTCCCGAACGAGCTTGCTGTGTGCGGGAACCCTAGGTTGGCTGCGACTGCTACTTCGAAAGCGATGACCGTGCAGAGATCCTCAGAGGACTGCGGCGACGACTGTGCAGAGATCCTCCGTGGACTGCGGCGATGACGGTGCAGAGATCCTCCGTGGACTCCGACGACGACCGTGCAGAGATCCTCAGTGGACTGCGGCGACGACCGTGCAGAGATCCTCAGCGGACTGCGACGACTACTGCACTCAGCGATCCTACGTGGATCAGGGCTTCAGGTCCTGCGTGGGCCCGATCCTGTGTGGGCCCGATCCTGTGTGGGTCACTGCAGAGATTAGTTACCTATCGATCCTTCGTGGGTCCGACGACTTATATGGATCAGGGATCATCTTTATCGTCATCCGAAGAAGTATACCTGTGTGAGCTGAATCTTCTGTTTTACTCGATAGAGGTGGTGCGCTTGGTTGTAGCGGCAGACCCGCGATACTGGAGACGAGCGTACGGAGTACGGAGACCGTGTAGCCGGCTGAGACCTGAAGACTGCTCGACCGACTCGACTTGGAGTGAGTCGACTAGCCCAGTGGACGGAGCGCCCAGTATTTGGCGGCAGACCCACGGCGGACGGAGCGCCTGGTAGTTGGCAGCAGACCCGTGGTACTCGACTGGAGGAGTACCTTTGTAGGCTATTTGGGTGAGCGCCCGGTATTTGGCAGCAGACCCTCAGCGGACGGAGCGCCCGGTACTTGGCAGCAGACCCGCGGTACTCGACAGGAGGAGTACCTCAGCAGTCTTAGGTTAGTGAGAAGTACCTCGGAGTCGTGACAGGACCACTGTACACTTCAGAGATGGGGCTCTTCAGCAGTTACGTTTTTGATAATGAAAATCCTGGTTTGAGCTGAATCTTATGTTACTCTCCTTTGTGGATTGTGTTGAACTATCCTATGTGGATTTACTGTTTACTCTCCTTGTGGATTTGAGTCTTGCTTTCCTTTGTGGACTGAGTTGTTCTTGAGCTCGTGGGCAGAGCTAGAATTGGGGACTTAGGTATATGTATGGGCATATACCTAAGTCGAGTCAGATGTTACTTCGTGATTGCATCTTTCTTTTGTGCTATATCCTTTGTGGATTTCGGGAGACCTTCGGGGGTCTCGGGGTCCTTACTGAGTAGCTTGTACTCACCCCTGCACGGGCTATGCCCGCACCTTGTTGTGTTGGTTGCAGACGATGGACAGCGCTGATCACGGTTGGGGCGTGGAGCAGGATGGTACCTGGAGGTGGACCACTGGGCGGGACGTGCTCGGAGCGGATGTGGGACCCGAGGAGCCTGGAGGCTATCTGTACCCACCCTTCAGGTGGGATTGCCAGTGGACGACACGAGGCCGTCGTCTTTTCTTCAGTTGCTGTTCTTTACTTTTTCAGTTGTACTTTACAGTTGGGCTTGTATTTCCGGCCCCCTTTACTTTTCTGCACTTTACTTTCCGCTTGCTGACTCTGTGTGGTTGTTACTTATAAAGGCAATGCCTTCCCTGTTTACTGGGATTTTACGCCTTGGTGCTAGTCGCCAGCCCCGGGCCTATGGAAGGCGGGCTTGGGGTAGTCACGACACGGGTCCCGAGGACGGGTCGTGACAAGTTCCTTATTTAATGATGATTTTAAGTGATTTTTATATGGGATTAGTTTATCATGGATTGAGTGGTATTAGAAAAAAAAATGAAATGGTTATCAGGAAAGGGGGTTCCCAATGTGGAATGCTATTTTTGGACAGGAAATATGGTATTTGTAAATTCTCAATGGAATTGGAAGTTTCAGAGGGAAAACTGGAAGATGTATTGTAGATCGTTTAAGGTTTTGGTAATATTTTTTTGATGGTTAAATGAAATTTTCTTGGGAATTTGAGCATTAATCTAAATGGTCTATTTTTGAATGATAAAAGGATTCAATTGACCCTTGGCAATTCTATGAATGATCACATATATGAATCTACACTTCTGGATAATGTATAATTGATGGTATATGTTGTTGAATACATGAGTTAGAAAAATATATTTATATGTGAGACTTCATGGAATACCAGTGGTGGATATTTAAGTCCTTTGGTTTTCTGAAAATAGTTTTCAAAAGGGGTGATTCCAATAATTTAACAAGTTAGTGATCAATTTTATATTTATTTTTTTATATGATTAGAATCCTTATTCATGGGTCCTTTGTTTTGATATTATGATAATTTGGTCAGAACAGTGACATGAGATTTAGTTTTGGATTATTATTATAGTGTGGAATTTTTATTTATGATGAATTATGACTCGCCTTTAGGCTTATTTTTTTTACTATGACACCATGAAATGTCTCCTAAGGTTCTAGTGATTCTCTTCTAGTTGTTAGTCATACCCAAACACTTAGTGGAGTTATGGAATTGAGTACATTTCGGTTATTGTCTTTCATTCATGGTTATCGTGATCTATTTATGTTAGTGGACTAGCTCAATAAAAGTATTTGTTTTTTTAGATATGGGAACCCATGATGGATTGATTTCATTTATATGTTCAACATTGGAATAGAGATGGAGATAATCTCAACATAATAACATATAATATGTCTGGGATGGTTTTTATGACTAATTTTATATAGTGGTTTATACATAAGTGGGTGAATGATAAAAGTTTGGTAGAGCTCATGAGTGTCTAGTAAGACCAATGAACAATAAAGGTTTATGTATAGAATTTCAAGGTGTTGGTTCCCTTTTCACTGAAGGTAGAGTCACTAAAGCATCAAATTTTTGTATTGTGTGGAGTATTCGTACAATTTTCTTGGATCTATTCTTTTTTGTGTATGGGAATGTTCCCCATCCGTTTATGAGAGAGAACCAATGGAACCTATTTCAGAAAACGATTATTTTCAATTCCATATTATATTAGTTGATTCATTATCTTGTTTTCTTCTACTGTGGCTAGTTTGAGTACTTTTGGTTTCCTGGTCAACATCCTTCAAAGGATTTTCGTCATTTTTGGTTTTCTTTTAGTGGCATGGAATTTTCAAAATCGAGGTTGTTAAGGTTTTTAAGGAAACTATGAATGTGTGTTTCATTGAGTAGTATCATTGGAAAACTATACCTAGACAATTATTTGAGTGATGGAGTCGAATCCTTTCCTTATAATAGACCACACACACATCATTGTGGTTTTTCTCCCACATTCCTTAGCTGAAAAATAGAATAACATCTCATTCGTAGAGGCTTATGAAATGATATTTCATCTGGAATTGTTGTTTGGGTAATTATAAATTGGTTTTGTAGGCATCATTATAAAACTAGTCTGTTTTTGTTGATATTCATCAACTCATGACTATGGGGGAGCAGATGATTCATGACATCAGTGCTCGAGTAATAGGTCTCAGAGTGAATCTCTTCATTAATTCATGAATAATTTGGTGTGAGGGACCATGGTATAGCTTTGGCCTCTAATGCCATTATAGTTAACGTTTGGGATTCTCTATTATAGTTTATATTGCTATTGAGAGTACAATATTTTTTGTAAAAGGTGTAGAGGCCTCTCCTCCTCATTGTGGTATCTATGTTTGAATGTTCTAACATGAATTCAAGAAGGATTTCTGTGCTATTTTTCATGTAAATATAGTTATTATTCTCTTAGAAAGTGAACCCTAGGAAGGTCGCCTCCTTATATATGTGATTATCGATATGATTTTTTTGTATAGTTAGCTTCTTTTGTGACGAATTTTTATTTTAGGACATTGTTGTTTGGGAGATACATTCATCTTGTGAAATAATTAATTTGGGTTTGGCCTATCATTCGATTAGGGGTATTTCGCTAGGGAACCCCATGTAATGGGGGTTTGGTTTATGAGCAGAGTTCATGGGTCAGTTTGTGTGGGGATTCCCATATTGGTCAATGATAGTTGTCATAATATGGTCAGTTATTAACTAGTGTGGAGACCCTCCAAGGGCTTTTTGGTTCTTTCTTCTATAGTTGGTTTATGTGGGAGCTTTGGTCTATGTTGGTAGTTTCTTATTTCGTTCAAGTTAGAAGTTATAGAGTTATTCCCTATTGGGAGTGTCAATTTTTCTTATTATAGTAGGGTTATTATGGTGGGAAGATCTGGCCTCATTTCCTGGTGGATCTCTTCATAGTGGTTTTTTTTAGAGGTGGTCTTGTTTGACTGGTGGAGTGACAAGTGTCCCTGAGTTTGTGATTTTCTTTTCCGCATTTTGTTTCAAAATCTTTTTTTATTCTTCATTTGGTTGGGTTCTTTTCTGGGGGAAGAAACTATTTTTGGTGTGGATAATTTTCACACCTAAACAATATATATTATTCCATTAAATTATTTTGTGTCTTTGGATTCATTAGTCAAGGTTCAGTTGGAAGGCCTATTTTAATTTTCATTTTTTTTGTTAAAAAATGAGTTTATTTGGGCAAGGTAGCATCCATTACATGGGAAGAGCGTGGTTAGAAAAACATGTGTATTCACCCATCTCAAAATGAAACATTCTCAGTATATGAAACAAATAATAAATTAACCGAAAAATAAAATATAACTTAAATGGAAACAAAAAATAATAAAAATAAGGTATGATAAAATCAATATGATTGTATTAATAAGATAAATAATTATAATTTTTGGGATTATTATTATTATTTTATATAAATAGATGAATGTTTTTTTATTATTAAAACCCTATTTCACTTCCTCCCCCTTTCTCCCTACACATCACCCCCATCCCATCTCTTATGTGACCTGAACTCTCCCTTATCCCAATCATCCATGTGCACATGGCCCCCACGGTAAGAGGCCCACAGGTGAGCCTCCCTCCCTCCTCTAGTGGTGGATCCTACTCAATATGATAGCCTATCCCCTTCCCTTCTCATGCAACCTAGACACCCCACTCTTTCTCATGTGAGTCACCCGACTAGGAGTGCTCGAGCATGGCACTCCATCCCTCAGATGAATGTTGTGCCTCTTGATTTTGGGTTCAAATCCCTATGACAATTGTCTTATCCCATATTACTTTTTTATTTTGATATTTTATTCTATTATAGGTGGTATGTATGTCTTATCCAAACCCTATGTTTTTTTCTGTATGGATTTTCTTAGATAATCTCTTCTATATAGTGTGTGATAGATCATTTGATCCTCATTCAGGCGTGATTTGGTGTCTGCTGTTGTATGTGACTTATTTCAGTGTTTTTAGGTCTATCCTCTATTATATTCCAGAATGACGTTAAATTATTTTTCTTCAGTTTATTTTTAATTTGGTGGTTTTCTGATTTTCCCGTTTTGGGAAATTTTTTCAGATATAGTTGAGTCTTGTTGATGCAGTTTCGAGTTTTGGGAGTTAAGAACACAACCATATACATAAATAGGGTAATAAAAATATAAATAAATTCCCTCTTTATATACATTTGGTCATAGTATGTAGAATATATGAAATTAATCTATGGTTATTTAAATATATATGTATAATTACATTTTCATTTTGGTGTGATTTGTTGGTTTAGGTGATCTACATCACTGAGAAAACTTTATATGGTATGTACCCTACTTGTATGCAATTAATTTTACTCCCATGATTTGATTCCTATATTAAAAACATGTTTTATATTTTTTTTCAATATATACATGCCATGAAATCTAATTTTAGATTCTAGAAATAATTAGTCCTTTGATTTGGAAAATGATATGTGTTTCTGACGCCCATTGTTTATTATGTGAATTTTCTTGAAAAGTGATTTATTATGTGGGTTCGAATTTGTAGGGAATATTTACAAAGGTTTTTGGACATTTTGATGGTATAGTTATAAAATTTTAATTAATCTATTTGATTTTTCCAAAAATCACCAATGTGATTTCCAAAAATGGCTTTTGGTGTGGACATGATGTTAAATGGTAGTTTGACATTCCTAGAGGAACTACATCATTGTATGTATGGGTTCATGAATTTTTTTAAATGTATAGTACATTGGTAATTCAATTGAGGTTTTAAATAATTTTTAAATTAAATGTTCTGGGTGATTATGGGTTTTAAAAAGAAAAGAACACCTTGTAGATAATTAAGAAAGTTTAGGACTTTAAAATGATGTCTAAAAGGGAAAACCCTCTTGAGGCCTGCCTTTTTTTTGGAAAATGATGATCTTGAATGAATGAATTGGGATGTGTTCCTAGTAAAGATACTTGTTCATTATTTTGTGTGACTGAAAAATAGGGAATGTACCCATGGAGGTATATCATTTTTGAGATGGTGTGTGTGGATTAGAATAAAGAGAATTATGTATTAATGTATTTTAGTTAGATTAAAACTCACCACCACATGAAATAAAGCCCATGTGAATCCAAGAGTATCTTGGTTGGCAGACTAGGACTAATACGCTTGATGATTTAGAAGTTGTTCATTGGGGCATCATCTACAAATATTCACGATAAAACTATAAAATAAAAGATGATTGTAAACCACTAGGTTTATAGGGATGTTCCCTAATTGTGTCCCATTCAAGAGAATGTAGCTATTATTGGATTCTACACAACATTTCACTGATATACGAGGTTCCTATCTTCCCATTTGTGATAGTTAACCATTAGATAGTGACAATAATAGTAACTTATGACATGGTGTTTGCGAAATTATTTCCATTTTGGTTACTTCAAATATTTTTTAACCCTTTATTAAAATACATATTTTCAATTTTAAATTGTTGTCTTTCATTTTAAAGTGATAATGCATTATTGTAATCTATTTTGAAAATTTGAGGAAAGGGGAATAATATTAATGGAACTAGATTGCCTAAATTTCTATGAGTGGTAAATATTATTCTTATTTGGATGTATATTCAAACTAGCATGATTTTAGATTCTTTTTAAATGTAAGGGAATATTGTGTTGTTATTCTTTGACATTCATAATTAGTATCTCAGAGATCACCCCTAATTATTTTTTTCCATTTTCGAGTTCTTCTAGTTTTGGATCTCTCTTAGAGTGAGTTTAGTTTATGTGCATTAGTGACCCATGAAGTCACTATAGGTATATATCAATTAATATTTTATTATTTTTTTCGGCAAATTTTGGTAGATTATTTTCAATTATTTATCTGTTTTTTTTTCAGTTTATGTTAATTTATCTATCTTTATTATGTGACAAATCGTTCCCAAATTTTTTAATTTCATATCTAACACTAGTTTCAATCCAATGAGGATTGGTAATTCCCTTTATTCCTTGTCGCGGGCCAAATCAGGAGTCTATTTTAGGGTTGGCCAATGATGGTTCATGACACATTAGGTTCAGTGCCCATTGATCTGTATGAAGCACGAGGGTTGTCATAATTGGATTTTGAATTTCTGATGGAAGAGAGGAAGAATGTATCTTGATGATTCCATGGTTATGCTTCTAACCTGGTGTTTCATTGTATATTCGTGTTGAAATATGAAAATCTTAATTAGGATAATTAAATTTAATAGATAATTGTAATTAATTTTTTTAACATAACATTGAAGCCATATTATTTATCCAAACCCCCCTACTAATCTATTTTAGGTCCATCCTGGGGAAATCCTCACATTACAGACACTACAATGGTAACATTTTTCTAATTTAAAATTCCATTTATGAGTTGTCAAATTTTATTTAATAAATTTTTCTTCTGTAATTTAAAATATATTTAATTTTTTAATAAAATTAATTCTAGGAAAATTAGGCCTCAAAATCCTACATATCATAGATCTTGGATTTTAATATATATATATATATATTAATATATATTTTCCAAATTTATATCATGATGAAAGGATATCAATATAATTCCCTCCAACATGATTTTCATTACTGAAAATAGATTCTAAACCTAAAACTAATAATACTTACTCCATCTATGGATATCACAATCCCATGATCTCTTATTCATGCTCTAATGATTATACAGTACACAGACCATGTGGATTCTATTTCCATTCATGGTCCTCTACTTATGATCCATATTCACATCTAGGATCCCTATAATGGTTCATTCATCCTCGATGTCCTATTATCTACATACAATAATGCTGATAGGTTCAAGAACGTATCTCCTAAAATAGGTAATGTGGAAGACATAGAGCATTAATTCTAACTATGGGGCTTGGGAGAGGTGATAATAATCCTCAAGAAACCACTGAAAGATCTAAAATGGCTCAATGAAGCTCTGGGATAGCTTTTCATTTCAGTAGAGTAAATTTAATCATCATCAATGGGAGATTCATAGGAAAATTATTTGTTACTGTTGAAAATCCATGGGAGGACAATATCGATCTGAATACAACTAATTATTTCACTGGTATTTCATCATCTCCTCAAGGAAGTATAAGACATTCTCCATTTTTAACTTCACATTATATAGACAAAAACGAGATGCCTCTCTGATCACGGACGGACATAAGGGTGTCGTACAGTGCTTCCTATACCAAGCCTCAAAATGTTTACATAACGATAGTTGATTGGATTCTATTATTGTACACAATATCTAATATGGGAAACTATTAATACCATATCTATAGAATTTATAGCATGTAATCCTTTAGAATATACTCCAACATCTAGATAGTTCGCTTAGTCTTCCCATCTGTCATGATGTGATAGTATATACTGATCCTTATATTGGTTTTTAACACCTCCTATAAGACACTACATAACCATAATGTAAAATACACCTCACTATCATAGGAAATAGTTGAGTTCACCCAATTATAGTGAGAAATGTTTCATACATACATATAGTATAGAATCCCCACGAAATTATTATTGCCTATTGTAAAGAA
The DNA here is from genome assembly GCA_963277665.1 of Viscum album. Classification (NCBI taxonomy): domain Eukaryota; kingdom Viridiplantae; phylum Streptophyta; class Magnoliopsida; order Santalales; family Viscaceae; genus Viscum; species Viscum album. The sequence continues at coordinate 65,713,626 of OY728143.1, forward strand.
GTGGTCTATCTTCATGAGTTATTCAATTATGACCCCAATGGAGTTGTGACCCTAAAATGTCAATAGAAGAATTATCAGGATGAAAATTTATATTCAGTACCATTTCCAAAATAGCTCCTCATGGGGAAACTAAACACTGGTAAGAAACTAGTGCTCCTCCTTCACCTACAGAAAAGTTAGGCCTGGTGGTATGTACTTTTCAACTATTGGACTTTTGTCGGAACCCCACAACTATAGTTCAACGTCTCTTTAAATTTACTAAAACAAGCATTTACATCTATGTGAAATGTGTCTTACACCCACATCACAACCTATAACATAGATACGAGGACTAAACATTACACATGGAAATTGATGATGTTATTCCATAATCCTAATAATCTATCGGGTTAGTATCATGTGGTTATCATGTCATAAGACAAATATTATCCAATTTCCGTAATTGGGTATCTCTCACGAGCTAAGAAAGCAGGGGAGACATCATTATTAAATCAAGAAAGGATTTACCCTCCCTCTCATCCAGGGTATAATGCAATGAAAAAAATTTCTCAAACACCTCCTATAGAAAATGTGATTAGAGATTCTTTATAATATAATCTATAAAACCATTTCCATTCCCCGTAGTATGGAATCTCTAAATATCATAATGTAAAATTATATCCCACCAAATCTTCTCTCTTATGTCTTATTATATCGTTGTGTTAACATAACTAAAAATATAATAGAATTATTAAACCACAATGTGTTTTCCTAGATGATAGTGAAACAACATACTCTAAGTGATGAATATCATTTACATTTATAGGTCATGATTTGTGTAGTTCTGCTTGTGCGGTCTCAACATACTCTACCCATTTATGATAAAATCATTCGGTTGTATCATCATAAATCCAACCCCATCACCTGATGCATCTCAATACAGTACATAATCCAGTCCTTCTTCTAGTAGTCTCAAAATATTTGGACTAATAAATATCAACCTTAAATCCATGATGTCCCTCAAGCACTAATCAGTCTAGGTAAATGGTTTCCCATTCGATTCCAAGATGGTCAAATGCAATTAAATCCTATAAAAAATACCATAAACCACTAGTGGAATCTCTTCAATCCCAAAAAAACCTTGCATATATGACATGCTCATAGGTCGATACCAAGAAAGCACTACATCAATATTCACTATCTCCGCAGATAATTCGTGATTAAGAGTGGGTTTCCACAAGAAGTGAAACTCATTAATCCATAATGGTATATCCATATATTACCATAAATACGGATCACTTAATGAAAATATATGACCATCCTCATGTGCTATATATTATCTTCCTCTGACAGAGATTAAATGAGTACTTCATCGATGAAGACATCCACAAACCAACCCATTTACGATAGGTTGATCTGATTCATCAAATAGACAATCATGGTTGTGGAATTCAACAAAATAAAGTGAGAAACATTAACTATTATTGTCCATAACAACATTGAAATTTCATATTAAAAATATGAGCCTCAAAAACTCTCAAATAGTGGTAAGAGGATTGGAAATAAATCATGAAGAACCATATTTTACCTCACAATTTATCAAAGAGTCCATATATCCTCAAAAGGGGTAATTTTTATTTATAATGGAATGGTTCACGAGAGTATAATATATTGAATTTCATAAGATCATATACTCTTTTTTCAAAAAACAACATTGATGATGCCTTGTGTGACACATTGGGTCTGATGAAACCCTTCTCTAGATGGTCTGCCAATTGTATCCATAACTCCTAGATCTTGTTAGGATCAATCTATTATTCCATAGTACATATTGGAGTTTTCCTGCGATGCAGGATGAAAAAAATCATCATCTTTAACATTAGAGGGAGTCTTAGAAGATCGTAAGGAAACAAATACATAAGTTAAATTGAAATCAACGAAATATAAATTCATGAATAACATATTTCACCATGTTCTACACTCACAAACTAATGGTAGATGTGGTGTATAATCCTTCTTTAAAAAACCAATCATCACATCATGAGATGACTATCTCTCATAATGAATAATCTAATTTCATTAGTGTTAAGTAATATGACTCCTCTACAATGAAATTTTATTTTAGATCGTACCATAGAATACACATCCATAAACATTATTATTCAATACGGTTCCATCATGAAATTCAAATGGTACCATGACAAACTATATCCACTATGTGATAGATCTCCCTTCAAGATAATAAAATATATAGATGAATATTTCCAAGTAGAATCCTCAAGGAATGTATGTTGGTATAATGCTCCAATAAGGATCTCAATCGCTAACACCAGGTGTAATGAGATTAAATACTAACTAAAAATGATGTATGTTAATACATATTAAATAGTATAATAATGAATGATCGGAACTAGGATCATCATGGGATACACGATGTCATACCTATCCATAGTATTCAGATGTTGTATGCGCCATCATTGAGCTCCCTGATCTAGACAACATAACAGTGGAGGTTGTGGTGTAAGGAACTCATAGCTTCACCAACCTCCAATAATTCCTCCTCCTGGAGCTCCACCTGTTCAACTGCTTTCTCCTCCACCCTTTGTTAAACCCTTCTTTCATATGGGATATTATTTATCATGACACTGCCTCTACTGTAGTGGTCCATCTACTACCATCCTACTCTCATTAGTATATTGAGATGGGAAATAAATCCCCACATGACATTTCCCATAACATGAATAGAACATCACCTCTCTAGGATACCTTTTTCTTATGTGATTTCATTGTGCTACACAACCACATCCCACATTATAATCATGAAAAATTATCATGTGCCACGTTCCTATAGAATGGTTCAACTAGGTACTGTTGAAGATTACAGTGCCCAATAATTTCCACTCCAACCTCCAACTTCAGAATTTACCTCTAATAGGATGATTTTCATCACCAATTCAAACTCTAACACTCTAAAATAGAAAACCAGAAATTTGGGATTTGACCATGGTCCAAAATCATGTCTATATGGGTTAAAACTATGGCTATGAGATATATCCAATGTTTCAAATATCACTGGCACCTATTACTTTGGATATTTTCCAAATATATAGCCACAATTTTGAGGCGATATTGCCACATTTTTTTCAATATGGCTAAAGGTTATAGCCACTGTTTGAATAGTAGATGTGGATTCTATAAACCATAAATAATCAGTAAAATAGCTCCCAACAAGGTTAAAAAAAACCTATTCTACCAAGGACAAGACAAAATACCACTATAATGAGAATAACTATATTTATAAATATTTTAATATATATCATTATGATCCATTTAAATATAAAACAAAATTACGGCTATAGATCTTACCTCCATTTTCATGAAAAAATATCCCCATGCTAAGGTCGGAAACTAATTTCCAATGTTCTTTGATATAGTGGATATTGGTATAGAAATGGTTTCATAGAAGCATGGATATATACTTTTATAAAATGCATGATATCCATGGTTGAGGAAAAAATGGACATAGGTATAAAATATAGCCAATGTTTAGAAAAAAAATGTAGTTATACCCTTCGTATAAATACATATAGACACAGTCTTAGAAACCAGTTGCTATAGGTCCATGGATATAGCTTGATTTTCAAGTAGTACTACATAAGGATTCATGAACCATGCAGTGTACACATGCACTATCATCCCTTCAAAATGCCGCTCCATAATATCCTGAACTAGAACATATGGAATGCATCAGGGGTAGTACTCTACATGTACTTGATGAAGGATCTCAGTACATGAGAGTGGCGAATCATCATTCATCTATGTGATTGGAATCCACCAATTCCCATATTTTCCATGTAAATTTATATCTTCCAGGACACAAAATCGATCCTTTAATGTCAGGATAATAATGAAAACATGTACCAACGAATCTATCCAGCCCTCAACTACTTGGAGATCTGGATTTCTATAGAACCTCAGTGGCCTCATGTGCTCGAACGCATATATTATGCTAAGAATATAATAATCATCAGTCAACCCTAAAAGTATTAACATTATCTATTTAGGTGGGGGTGTTGCTACCTATGAATATTGATGAAGGATCTAATGGGATGGTTTCTAAACTATGGCCGCTTCACCTATAATATCATCATCATGATAAAATTCTTGTAACATAGAAATATATCATAGAGGATGCATCCTAAAAATTTATTCCTGATGTAACACATTCATATGAGAATATACATGTAAAATGGGGAGCTAACTCCAAAAGTATAGTAAAAATACTCAATCCTATATGGTTAATGTATCAATTTATCAATATAACCAAAATATCAATATACAAAGTGACATATCTATATTCATAGTCCAAATGAATAGATACACGAATAACCAAGAAAATACTAGATTCCATGACCTGAAACACACACTAAAAACACATTGAATTTTTTCCCTAAAACCCAAAAAAAATATTCATAAGACCAATACACAATAAACTATGTTAATGATCTATCCATCATTGATTCTGATATTTCTTGACCCGAAGAAATTGTGTCTGGTGCCCCAACTACCCAATCCCACCACCACAGGCTAGGGTATGGTGACAAGATATGAAAGATATATTTTTCCTGAGAGGATATTTCTTAATATACTTTTTTTTCACACACCATATCCTTTAAATGCATAAGTTTGGTTTGATAATAATTAAATGATATGAAAACTAGAATATCACCCTGTATATGAATACCTCTCTAGTGTATAAGAGTACGACCGTGGAACTAGAGTGTAATGGGAAAAAAATACATTCCAACCCATAATGACGTCCCAAGATGAATGAATTGTAATATAAATTTACTGAGGGATCCCATATCCTGATATCCAATATCAAACCTTCATACATGTTCAAATTCACTTGGTATCCATTTTTAGTTTTGTAGTCACATTCAACATTATCATAACCTACATAAGGAATGCCACATGAAATAAAAGACCTTTGATGGGTGAGTATGTACATACCCAATAAGATTCTCTAAAATCTAAAGTTGTTCTATCAAGATACATGATAAGGATATATAGACAACAGAAAACTATAGTAAAATATAGTGAGTAAAAATCCAATGACTTGTATATAGAAATACATATATTAATAATCTAAAGAAACCTATATGAAAGGGAAGGGGATATCAATCTCAAAACACATACCAGGAGAAGAGTTACATAAGTTATAGAAGTACATCACCGATGTCAAGATTCTCAGGTGTTTAAGAAAAAAGAAACAGTGTTGAGGGATGATGCCTCACCACAATGCTACATAGTCAACGAGACCTAATTTCTATGAAAAGCAAATGTTCCATAGTACATCAAGGGGGTTCCCTTCAATGATAGGATGGTCCATTCTATATATGATATGGGTATTAACTCAATAGATATAGGACCATAATCAAAATACCATAGGATGTCAAAACTCATTAGATAGTTTACTCACATATAACTCTATAGGGAGGGGTACCACACATTTGATAGAGGACCCACAACCCAACTACATGGGTTGTACCACTATTTAGATTGAGGAAAGGTTCTATTTTAAATCTTGGGGTTCTACAACATGGAATAAGGAACGACACCATATATGATATGGGGGTACCACATCGTAGAATGATTAGAATATCACTAATATTTCAATGTGTTCTACTTAGTGATCAAATTGAGGAACCACTCTCTTTTATGAAATGAGTGATGTTCTGATGATACTTCCTAATAAATGTCTTTCATCGACCATGAAATAAATAATAATCACGCTTGGAACATCATGTGTTGTATCTAATGTTTCACTATGGATGCCACCATCATGTTTCAGATGAGACAACACTATGGACATTCTACTGGTAGGATAAAATCTATGTCCAAATTTATGGGATATAAGATGTTGATGTTTCCTTATACAAAATATATTGGAACATGATGAGGAATGGTATCCAAACTATGTGAAGTAACAGTCAATAACTTGCATGTGTTCATCAATGTACAAGTGTCACTACCCATGTAACCGTACACGTTTTGTAAGGGTACTACATGGTGTTCCTCTGCCACATGATTTTATTCCCTATAATCCTTGTCTGTATCTATGTATCCTACATGGGTCCATTTACTTCGGCACATGGAATGTGCCAAGTGGTACCCATGACATTGTACTACAGTGTGCACTTCATGTATCTAACAAATATTCCACACATCATGTCGGGTTCCCATAAATAATTTCATACTTATAATTCCATAGAAACCCCAATGTCTTGGATTTTCTTGGGACAGATGGTGTGTTCTTCCGAACAATAGGGCTTCCAAGTATTTTTCATCAAATTCCCATATACATTATGATGATCTCATATAGGCATCTGTTTCATAATATCATACCTCTGATCCACCATTAAATAGTGAATATTTCTATTTATGTATATTTATTACCCCTAGTGACTGGAAATCAAACCTTGGACTCTTCCAACAAGAACCAAAATGCACATGAGTTACCCTGTGTGCACCTCCCATCACCAAAATATATGGTTTCGATCATTAATCAACAATTCAATCTCCCACCAACCATAATCCATCACATTTCATCAATAATAGACCAAATCATTTACTGCACATGAGATTTTGGTGATTACCATGTTTCATTGAGCTTGATCGGTCTAGATAATGTCAATCGTTGGACCCACAACCCAATGTCATGGAAAATAAATAATTTTGTGGATAAAAGCACAAGATGAAGGGTTAATCAATCCCAATCCTAGATTTCATGAACTATGAACCAATTTCGGATTCTTGAGGGAGATGAATTTGAATAAATTATTAAATCTATACAAGGGGCATGTAAAGGATTGTAATTCGAACTCATTCCTGAAATCAATATGGCCATGGTCAACAATTTAATAATATGTGGCCAAAAAATGAAGGCTTTTCCTAGTTTTGGATCATTCTTTATGATGAAAGTATTTTCCAACAACGAATTGGACTTGTCTAGTTCACTACATATTGATCTATGTCGTTCCATATGAATGCCATCATAATATTTTGATTCACCAATTGATGTGAGGAATAATATCTCTCAAAGATACCAAGAGTTTCAACGTAGACATAAATTTATTCCCATGATGTAGTTCAGTTAAGCTAACCTGATTTATTATAATTAAAGTATATAAATAATTTCCATTTTTTATCTTAAGGAACCTTCCCATGACATCTTTTATATATATTCCCCATAGAGACCTATTTTAGGTCATGCCTTGTAAAATATTCCAATTATAGAATCAAAAGTGTTCTTTTATATCGTATAATATATTTATTTTAAGACTTATCTCTTTTTCTTAATGAAACTATATGAAAATAATTTTAATTATATTTATTATTTTTATAAAATTAATTTTGGTCACACCGGGCCTCAGAATAGAACACCGTCTCAGCAGCTTGCACTGGAAATATAACTAAAAATATTCCAATGTGATAAAAAGAAATAAAAAGTTATCTAAAAACTAAATTGGATTGATTTTTAAAATGATAACAAACCTTATGGAATAGTTTTTTAGGTTTATGTTTCATAAGAACAAATATTGGTGACTTAGTTTATGAACCTGAATAATCATACCCATTTAGGCCATTTTTGATAAAAAAATATCTGATTTTTCATTAAAAAGGAATATCACTAATGGAATATATGACTCAAGAACTTATCATGCATTGCTCTTGTAAATTTTTTTTAAATATTGAATACTAGAAAAGGAATACATGGTCCCATACCACCAAATTCCACAAGATGTTCTTAATATAAGATCGACATAGACTTACATAGGTCTGAGCCAACATGATGTCATTTATTCCCATCTACCTATCACAAAGTTATCTATAATGAGAACCACATCCCATTTATGTGTATCATTTGAACTATGTCTAATTTTTATATTAACATTATTTTATAATTGGTTTAACTAAAAAGGTAAGGAATCATTGACCTATATGGGATTGAATTTGTTGTTATAAGCATAATAGTTTAACCTACTAAACATCGGTCTACCAAGATATTATTATTACAATGAAAAAAATATTTTTTATCATAATCAATGGATTAAAATATAAATTTAAGGATAAAGGTATGATACTAGTAGTTTCCACATATGCTAATAACCCCATCATGGTTCAACTTAAAATAAAGAACTACATCTAAATGGGGGTTTCATTTCATAATATAGAGTACTAACTAAGCCAATTTGATCAACTGAATAACTACTACCATGCATATAACATGGATCAATATCCATCCATATTCCGATCTTCATGGTAACTTCTAAAAATATGATCCTTTCAGTTTTTTACGTCTTGTGTAAAATTTGTAAACTATTGTCATGACTGACTGAAAATATAATTATAATTTCATTGTAAAAATACTATTTTAACTTTAGTGGTATTAAACATACCATGTGAGGTCTAATAAAAAGGATTCAAACTTTTGAAATTAATGTTTAGAAAGACCTCAAAATAGAGCAGGTCCTGGTAATATAAACTGTAATTATCTGAGATCACATTATTCATCCAAAAATATATTTCCATATGTCATCTTAGTCATCCTCATCTATCACCAATATCATCACTAAAAATACGTTTTAATTTTTTGTAATTCATATATGTTATATGGCCTTACCTATTTGTTCATGTTAGTGTTCATGGTGAGTAAACAACAAAAATTTGATATACAACATGTAGTTTCAATATGCATAGTTGCTCAAGATCTTGCCTGTGAAAAACTACATTCTACAAGAGAATACATGAATATAGATTAGTATGTAACAATCAAAATAGATATTAATTTCTCACCATCCCATTATACAAACCATTTTTGTGTTTGATTCATCAATTCAAGAAAATATTTTTTTTTCATTCATGTGTTATTAAATTACTGTCATAATGGACTTGAATCATCCTATTAATGACATTGGAAGTCTTAAGAGACCACTTGAGCCTATGAAAGATATTAATTGATAAATAGGGAGAATGGGATGAAACAACATTTAATAAAACAACTTCCAAATAAATCCATAATGATCTTCTCCAATTATTTTATAAGCTCTTATAATTAAAAAATGGAAAATCATGATTCAATTAAACCACTTTGATTTCTATTTTCAACTATTTTATTGAGAAAATTTATCCATTATTATATTTTAATAAGAAATATTCATTTTATAAATGTATATTTCTCACAATATATATTGTAATTTTATATACTCAATAGAAAAAATTACGTGCATTATTATGTTTTTACAAATCCTAAACATTATATTCTTATCTTCTTCTTTATTTTCCCACAACTATTAATAAAAGGGTTATTTAATCTTACATTCCAATTTAAAAAATATTTTTTGGATATAGAAGTCCATTAAAACCATTCGATTCATTATTTTTATTTGGTTCCTGGTTTACATTAAAAATAATATAGCAATATATTCACTTCTAGAATTCTTGTGGGGAGGAGACATATGATCCTATTAATGTGATATTGTTAAAATAAATTATCAAAATCAACCTTTTTAATTGACATAATATTTTTTTTCAATAATTATTTTTAATAATTCTTATTTGGAATACGGTTTATTTTTATCATATTATTCATAAATCGAATACTTGCCTGATAAATAATTTGAACTTATAGTCTATATTTAAAATTATTTTCAATGGAAATTCATAACCCTTACCTATAATTCCATTTTATGTCTAACCAATATAAATTATAAAATGAGAACTTTTTATTTTCGTAAATTTTCATTATTTTTAATATATAGATTTAGATTTCAAAATGTTAATCAATTTTAATGTTTTCCCATTTTGAAATAGAATATTTTATAATCACTATTAGTTGTCTCAAATCACATTAAACGGGGTATGCCTCGATTTCTCATTTTTTGTGACTAATATTTATAAATCTTATATGTTCACATTTATTGGTATTATAAGATATCATGTTTGGATATTTTTTGGGAATTTTTTACACCTTCTAATTAGAAGGATGTCAAATGGAATCCAAATTAAGTAGCCCTATTTGATCATATAAACAAATAAATGATTGATATAAAATATATTTTAGATTATAATGAGTTGATTCACATTTTTAATTGTGAAAAAACTGAAGGAAAATATAAATTGTTAGAATTTATGCATTAACGAATTAATAAATCTGATGATTCTAGGATTGAAAAGTATTTAATATATTTTTGAATCAATATTTTTCATACAAATGATTCTATAGTAGAAGTGACTAACGATCATAATGAAATTTTAAATTGTATATAGTCTCATATTAATGATTTGAATAAAACAATTCTTGAAATGAAAATCCATTAACATTTGTATCAATCTCTTGGGAACAAAATTATGCAAAGATGTGTGGATAAAATAAATATATATAAATTATGGTTGATGGACCAATCAGATCCCTCATAACATATTAAGTAAAAATGAAGTGAAATATTAATAAAGAATAGAATAATTCATGGGTAGATTTAGGATCACCTTCATAATAATTAATGACAACTCATACAGTGATTATTAAACATATAACTAAGCCAATAATGTGATCATGTACTAAAAAAGAAATCCTACCAACATTCCAAAAAAGAGGATAATTAACGTGAATAACAAGTTATGTGATTATTAATGAAAAATGAATGGTGACATAAGTCTATAATTCCCATTAACAAAATATATTAACTATGATATTAAGAACAAATGTAACAAAAACATCAGGATTTTATTCAATAGAGAAGAAATAATTATCCCTCTTCAAGTGAGTCATGCTATAAATAACCCAATAATATCATGTCAAAATTTGGCATTACATTCAATGTATACTCAAAATAATTTTCTTATTCATTCTTGATTTTTTATTCTATCTAATCAACTTCATAACATGTAATCTACGAACATCAAAATTATATTCATGATCATATTGAAGAAGTTTTTTTCCTTAAAAATGAAATCATTGTATCAATAGTATAAAAAGATTTGAAATCAAGAAAAGATAAAAAATGATTAAATCATAGTTTAGAATGGTGAATTATCATAAATGTTTTTTTATAAACATAATATAACCTAATTATAGTAAAATATTAGGTATCTCAATAGAAATAGAAATATTTTTTATCATTGTTGAGAAAACCATAAATATAGTTTAGGGTTCTCAATAAACAATAAAAATTAAATATTTTTTATGTTTGAAAACTATTACTACATAAACTGAAATATGACTTTTTTTGAAAGGTATTATAAATAAAAATATTTTTAAAAATATTTTTATAACATTTATTTTTTTGATGAATGTATGTTTTTTAAAAAATATTTATGTAGTATACAAAAAATTGTTTATCATTCATATAAAATGAAATTTCAAAAATCATTGCCAAACAAAATTACGTCCAAAATCAATGTTAGTTAACATTTGTTGTCCCACACTCTGGGTAAAAAAAGCATAATTTCATAATTTTTTTAGAAATGAGTATAAAGATTAATTCCCTAAAATCAGCGCAGTAATTGATTGATTATGATATTCACACATTTATAATGTCCCCTATGAATTTAATAATCTTGAAAAACTAAATGAAGGATTAAATTATTTCTATGAGAGTTCTTTATGTAAAACCATAGGTATAGGTAAATTTAGTTTCATCAATTCAACCCTAAAAAATAATTAATTAATATTTCAAAAAATATTATAATTATCAATAAATTTTGTAATATTTGTTTTAATTTATGTTTATAATATTATTTTTATAATATATTTATTATGAATGGAAAAAATTTATATTTATATATTCATTTAAAAAACTATACTATCGATTTTAACACTCTTTGTTATAAAATTTTAATTGATTGAGAATTCAAGATGGTTATTCCTGGATTTGGAATAAATAATTTTTCATTGTACCACACAAACACACTCATTAAGCTCAGTCATTATCTGATAATATGGGAATTACCTAAATCTAATATAAAAGATAATGTTAATTATGAACCTCATATCATGATAAGAAACATAAAACATATTTCAAAAAAAATTAGTATTAACCCTTAAATCCATTATCCATGTAACAATTATCATTTTCAACTGACACATGAAAACTATATTATTTTTAAATCAAAATCATCTTTTAAATTCAGCAATTATACATGATAAGAATTTTTTTTTTAATGGATTAATAAAGTAAGGATTATAATGTTTTATTAGTATTTACCAAGAAGATAAAAAGTGATAAGTGTTAAAAAATTCAATTATATATAAATTTGAGGATTGGGTGATAAAAAATGTTATATGAACGATGTCCTTAAAATGGTTATAACCAAAAAAATTTATTTTCCAATAACCCAGACATAAAATTGTGTATTTCAATTAATGGATCAATATATTTGTGAAATATCATGATCCACTATAAATAAATTAATAATACATTAATAATTATGTGACACGGTAGACTATTCCACATTATGGATCATAAACAATATTCTTATAGTACCTTTCCACAAAAACACCCCTTCTAATATTCTGATAAATGAAATTTGAAGTGTTGAATATTTAAATATGTTTATATTTAAAGGAAATATTAACAACACTAAATAATAGTTTGGGATATTTTATCCAATATACGGAATCAGAATTTTTCTTGGGTACCCGAACACTTTTAAATAGTTCCTAGATATAAAAAAATGATCAAAATAAGATGAATAGTCCATTAATATAAAATTTTATGTAAATAAACCATGTCATCCATTAATCATTCATGATGATTTTTATAAACCTGAAAATTTCACTTTTAATGACCATAATCTCTTATAAACCATTAAAAGTTTAATATCCATCATTTCCATTACCTTATATAATGAAAAATTTCATAGGTAATTCTTGGGAAAATTATGTCAGTGATTAGAAAACCGGTACTCTAACTAGAAGTGAGTTATTAACTGTTGTTGATCATCAATGTGGTATTTATTTTATATAAGGGAAAAGATTTATGATGGTATTACTGATAAAAAAATGCGGTTTTTTCTATGAAATTAGAAGTAAACAACTTTTTATAAAATAATATTTTGATGCTAGTATAAAAAACTAATGGTGATGTACTTCTTATAAAAAATTGGTTTTTTGAAATCAATTTCATGAGTAATGTAACATCATACATAACAAATCAAAACTCCTAGCCAAGTGATATATTAAAGAATAATGAATTGATTATGTTGAATAGATAACACTTAATTCTTGACTAGAAACCATGAGAATCTTAATAGAATTCACTACATAGGTTAAATTTTATCAATTTCAAAGGGAAATTTAAATTTAATTCTAAATGGATTTATTTCTGAAAATTTGTTTCGTTAATTTCTATAAGGTTTTAATATTTTAGAATCTTCAGATTCCATATTTAATTTAACCAAATCTTTATAGAGTTTAAAAAATCTCGTTATTCTTCTTATAGATTTTTAGTAAAAATTATCATATTAATTCTAACTATGAAAATCATATTTTTCATTATTTATAATAAAATCTAATGATTTTGTTATTGTTAGAATTTAATTTTATGGGGAAAATTTTGGATTAAAAAATAAATACACTTTAATGGAATTGTCAAATTTTATGAAAAATGTGTTTTTTTCCGGAGTAAAAATTCATTATTTATTTTCTATTCTCTCTAAACATGGATGATGTTTTTTTAGAAAAATAAAGAATAATAATGAATTTCCATAACGTTTTGTTTTGGATCAAGCATTAAAAATTACTATTTGAAAGGGTATTTTTTTAAGATAGAAATTGATGAAGCTAAAATAATATTTTTCAAATATTTTTGTGGAAGTATGATTTTGATTCTACATTACATTAATATGTCCCATCCTGAATATAATTTTTGAGTTTTCTTTTGTGTTTTTTTCAAGCTAATATGAATTAATCTAATTTTAAATCTCTCAAACAGTTTTTTTAAACAAAATTTATGAAATTTTTGGATTATTATATCTTAAATGCACAAATTTTAAACATTATGTTTCATTGGAATCTATATTACGCTAATGTTAATAAGATACATATTGTAATAGTTTGATTTTTCACCTTATAGGATATTATTTATTCTATTTTTAAGTAAATATAATAAAAAAATTCTCATTCTATACCCAATTCATAATATATAGACTCAAAGAGGTATTGTGCAGAAATTATATTGATAAAACAAACCCACATTAGCTATGGGATAACATTTACTGTTGTTCTTATTAAATATGATACTTCCTTTTATAGAATTAAATTAGGAAGAAAATTAATTATTCATGCATTAGCACATTGAAATTTAGAATAACATTTTGGGATAAAAAATACAAAATAGAGAGGAAATATATAATAAAATAACATGGATATTTTCTTAACCTATTTAATTATAAAATGAAAGTCTATGTAATGATTTAATTTTATTGAAGGGTATCTTATAATGATTTGATTTTAATTTTTATATAACTTTTATCATCTCAAAAAAATAAATTATTTAAATATATTCAATTTTCATGTTTTTCAAATAAAATGTTTCTATTTTAAAATTTTCATTTTAATAAACACCTATATAATTTTAATTATTATTTCTCTATTTCATATAAACTATTTTTTATATAATAATATAAGGGAATAATGGTTTAATATTTTTCCGAGGTAAAACTATTTTATTTAGGATGTGAAATTCCAGTTCATTCAAGGAAAGTGAACGATATTTTTTAGGAGTGACATTATTTGTGTTAATTTAAATAAATTATCCATTTCATCATTTATTTTATCTTTTTTATTCACATAATTATTTAAATATATTATTTATTTTATTAAATTATGTTATTTTATCATCCAAAAATATAAAATTATTAATCTCATACTGTTTTATCAGATTAAAGGAAAAAAGTATCAATAAACTATTTCTTATTGTTTTTGGAAAACAGTTTTTAGACATTATTCTAATTAATTGATTTGATTAAGTGATGTCATTATCCTTAGAGTATTGTTAAAATTATTAATGAAACTCATCACCATGTCTTAGAGCACAATATGGGGAAGTGATCTAGTCTGTGTTATTATTTTTTAAAACTAGTGTTGGTGGGGTTTTGATTAGGGTAAGAACATATGTGAAAAAGCCAGGATCTCTATGGGATTGTGGGTGTCCGTGGTGGGAAGAAAAACATAATACCAAATATACCAAGACATTTCCAAAGATATAGTTTCTTGACTATCTTCTTTTAAAAAATTAATACTAGAAGAAGAAAATTAGAGTTTTTCTTAGGATATTAATAGTAAAATTGAAAAACATGGTCTCACCATACGTTGTTTTAATCTATTTCAATGATCATTCATGAAATTCTATAAAAGTTTTGATGTATCATACAAATTCATTTAACTTGTTTCCATGAAGGACATGGATAATATAACGAAACAATTTTATCCAACACATATATTCCAAAACCTAAAAAGGAAATAAATAAATATATAGGTAGTCTTGGATTACAAAAACAAAAAACCATTACAAAATCATTATTATGAATCAATAAATTATTTCGATCATAGATAATTCTAAAATATCTTCCAATTCTCAAAATTTAATACCAAATTCAAATATAATAATCCAATATAAATATTCTTATTTATATATTTCTCAATTACACCATTATTCTAATTTTGTAATGTCTCTTCCAATTAATTAATTTTCTCTCTCTCGTAATATTTTAGTTTTGACTAAATATAGTAGAGATAGAAATTATTTATTTTTCAAGATACACTAAAAAATATATAATATATTTCCATCAAATTATTTAGGATGTCATGAGAAATAATGAGAGGGTTTATCGATCAATGTTTCCACTAAAACCAAGGGTCTTATTTGGGTTCTTGATTTCTGTTAAATCATATCGTTTATGTAGTGTTGGTTGTTCATGGGTTTCTGTTAAATTAATGGAAAAAATATAACCATACTAATCTATAATAGGTGGAAGATATATTAGAGATCATTTTTGAAATATTTTAAATCCCCATTATGTACGTGTTCCTTTTTAATATATGCAGTTTATTTTTAAAAAGAAATAAAATTAAAATTTATAATATGAATACTATTTTATATCTTAAAAAAATTATTAAATTAAATCATTTAATGATAAAAACTATTTATTTTTTCCACATGGAAAAAATTTATTGTAAAGGTAATTTGTGCCCACCATAATGTCATTTTATCATTGACATATAAATATGATGTATTGATATTTCCAATAGATAAGAATAATGAAATCCCCATCATTATAGGTCTATTCCACAATGATCTGATGGAATTAAGATCCATTACTCAGATGAACTAGAATCTATAGATGAAAAATAGACATAATTAATGTGGTGGGAAGAGGGGGAATACAGTCTTGAAAACCTTAAAAACAAAAAAAAATATAATATTCAATGATTGAGGAAGGAGTGGGATTCACCTAAGTTATGCATGAGGAGAATAGGAAGAATGATTTGATTCAAATCATTATTTTTGAGAAGGAGAATGTATAATTACACATATTTAATAATAATCTTGGTTTATTGGAATGGTTTTGAAACTATTAAAAACTATGAGTTAGAAACTTTTAAATCATACACAAATCAAATATTTGGGACAATATTTTTCCATACCTTTCATCTACAATAAAATTAGTCACCACCACGGTCTGTAATATTTCAAACTTTTTCCCCTTTATAGTATAAAACATAATCCAAAACACATGTACATACTTAGTCAAAAAATTCACCCAAGAAGCTTTGTGATTTTAGAATAATCATGTAATAACATTTTTAGATAATCGTGTAGTTTTTTTTGAATAACTAGAAACATCCTTGGACTTATGGTGTAAGAAAAATTTATCATAAAATATGGACATAAAACCATATTCCCCATATATAATTATTCAGTAACAATAGAAACATAACCTAGATATAATGAGGCTATTTGGATAAACAAATTCTCATCTCAGACCTAAATCCATTTCCAAAAAAATCATATTAGAATTTTCATACAATAATATTCTAAATCACTTTTTTTTCTCAAAATGATTTCTTAGCCAACTCAAAAATTAATATTAGTTATGAATCTCATGACTCATAAATGAAAAGGGTTTTACAAACTCTTCACCATTACCCTTATCTTCATTAATAATCACCAGTGACCATTTTATTAATAACCTTAACCATCACAATATTATAATTCATGCTTTATTCAATATTTACAATCAAAAAATACCGAATATCATACACCACACTACTACTAGATGATAATCCCTAACCACAAAGTCATTTTCCACATTTTCCCACTATTACAATAAAATGAGTTGAAAATCACCCATTTTCATCTATATTACGACTTATAGTGATGTTAGAAAATTTCCCCGATCTTATAGTGATCCGAAAAAATACATATCTTATAAGAAAAATTATTGATCCATAATGATTTTAACAATAATTTTTTTTTCTATGAAGAAAAAAATCGTTAGTGGTCCAATAAAACACTCAATGCGGTTTCCAACAAACCACTCAAAAAATATAAATGAACATTGGACAAATACATGTACAAAAACCCATTCAAAATTCATAACTGATGTATCAAGACTCTACCATCCATGAATAATTCAAAATACATATGTGTTTATCAAATGAAAAAACTATTCCTTGAACTCAACATCTACATCTACATTGAAACTATTTTAATTTTTCCCTTGCGAATATATTAAATTATATAAAAAATCCACGTATGAGCTCAACTGGATGATTATCCCTAAATATCACCATCTTTATGCACTAGAATACTACTAATGTACATGATCATTCTATATTATATCAATAAGGAATCTCATTATCATATTAAAAAGCCTAGAAAATCTAAATTCATTCTGATCATAATATAGTTTCTCAAAATCAACAAGATATCATGTTTAAGATTAAAATTATCATTCACCAAGGAATAAATATGAATTTATATCCCATTACTAATCATAATAAAATTACCAAAACTACCATAAAATATTCAGTCTCACATATCCATGACCGTACCAACCTAAATTAAACAAACCCATTAATGTTGTGATGCTTCTTACAATATTAGTTTCTATTTAATTTTTTTATTCGATCGAAATAGAATATTTTTAGTCAATATAATTCATATCCAAATAAATGTTGTTAAATTTTTGGAAACTCACTCCAATCCCAAGAATTTAAATTAAAACAAAATCACCACATTTTCTATAAACACTTGATTTCCACTTTCAACATCCAATTATTTCTAAGAATCTATGAGGGTTTCACCATTAAAAAGCTGAGGATGCATTCCCCTCTATTAATCTTTCATCCTACCAATCCTCAAGTGTCAACCTAAATGGGCTCTAAGACACACATATCACTACCATCCACTGGTACATGATTTATTCCCATGAATATTCACACGTTTTGTATCCCTAATTATCCACAGGATTACACTATATTGAAAATAATATTGAAATTAAAATCATCAAATCATATTTTCAATATGCTTATAATCCATGATATACTGGTTAATATACTCAATTGGTCCTTCCGAGGAAGAAAAGTTACATTATCCAAAATCAAGTACTCATGGTTTCTTCCACTTAGGAAGGACCAATACATCTAATAGGTAGTTTTAATAAATACCTATAATGGTGTTTAGATTTCCATGTCCATCCCATCCAATTTGTTTCCATAATATATAGCACTAGAAATATTCACAATTGATTTGTATATCATTCATCATGGTCACTAGGGTATCCCACCTAACCCATAATTTGAAACATATAGAAGATCAAACTAGAGTAATTAGGATTCCCAACACACACTATATTGTCTCAAATACTAATCTCATCTATTTCAGGGAATAAATCACAACCCACTACATGGGAAACACCCATTCTATGAATCTACACACTAGAATACTCAGAAGAGGATGACGTCACATCATCAAAAAAAATAGACAACTAAAAACACCTGATAATGACTTGTATCATGTAACTATGAAATTATGGTGTTGTTAAGAATGCATTCTATCTATTATATATGGGGAAATAACATTGAATTCATTTTTACACATAAAATAACCATACCAAACTACTAATAACCTAAACTAGATCAAATAAAAAGGAATGATGTTCCTGTGTTGATATTCAATAGATACTATATTTACCAAACACTGAGAGATTATACCATAATCATCATCATATTTAAAACCTCCATAGAATCCACATGACATACTATTTGAAAAAAAAATTCATTCACATAGATTTATATTTTAGTCTAATTCCATTATGATCTTATAAGGTAAAAAACCACATGAGATGTTGAAATTTTAAATATTCAAACCTCTTGATATATATATTAATAATCACCCCCATATACTAATACATTTCATGTAGATATTACACATAATAATGATGTATGATACACCTCATTCATATATGAAAAATATAAAAATATAAACTAAAGCATAAACCCCAAACAACATGTATGTCACTTGAGGTAAAAATCACATTACCATAATAGGGAAATCCATGAAAAAAATAACTTCCTTTGGAAATAATTTTTCCCTTATAAAATTTTTTTTTTGAACCTCCAACATTTATCACTCCTCATGATGTATCAAATTTATATGGTCATTATCTACCATAAATCAAAATAATATCAATAATAAAAATGCCTTTGATACCAATTTATTATTCCATGTCCCAATTCATTTTAATTAGTAACTGCACCAATGTAACTATGTAAAATCTTGAATTCCTCCGCATATGAAATAATGTTTTGAATAATAATTAGGGTTATGAGGGATTATGTGGGATATATATATCCTTGTTATAAGAGTATCATTATTGAAGTAACAAAAAAATTATACTGAAAATTCTATTACCATTGGTGAACATAGGTAATAATGTAGTCAAAATAATTAATAATCAATAAGATATGGAAACATATTCTTACAATAATGAATTCATACTAGGCTGGTTATATTAAAAAATATACAAAATAATAATAGCTGAAATGATCTATTATATAATTGAGTCGTATATCATTTATTGATACATATAAAATCCCATGAGATTCTAATAGATCAAACTTGTACACATATTGAATTGAATATATCACTAGTGATGGTTTCTTAGGGAAAATATTAAAATAGTAACCTAGGAAGCATGTCAATAATGAAATCTGTAGGATACCATCTTGTTTTTTAGGTTAAAACATGCAAATAAGTGAAATTTGAATGTCATATTATTATAGTAATGAAGAATAATAATATAATTAAATAAAAAATAAACCATCCATCAATAATCTATAGGACCAAGAACATGATTAACCATGTTTCATCATATAGTGTAACAGTTTCTCTGAGCATAATGCATTGAACCTAATAAAAAATGTATCACATACCGCACTAAAGGTAGTTTTCTATGGTATCAAAAAACAACTCTATGGGTAGATTTTTCATTAGTGTAATGTACTACGCTGTAAGGGGTGTTTTAAATTTGTATAACAATCATCCCGATAAGATGATTTTTCTTTACTACGAAAAAATCCATATAAAGAGATTTTTAATTATTATTATAGTAATCCCTATAAGGGAATATTTCATTGTATTATAAACCTCCCTAAAAGGGGATTTTTATTTTGTATCATACACCTCCCTATTATAGGAATTTACATTTGTATTACATACATATTTACATGGTGATTATTCCATAAAATATTTTATGCACCAATCCATTTTGGATTATAATTCATAGATAATAGGAATTAAAAATGAACAAATAAGCACAGGTAAATGGGATACATTATCCACAGACTAGAAAATAAATCAACAGGTGGATTATAATAACCATTGAGCATCCTCTATCTATTATATTCACCTCGTCCAATAATTATATTTACCAATTAAATCATCATTCAGTTCCTTACAATTATCTCACAAGCTCCAGCATCGTAGAAGTATGTTTTGGGTTTTAAGGTGAATCCTAAAAAAATATCTACCAAATTTTATAATCATTCATAGACACTAACTATGGTCCCGAAGTATATATAATATTGGATACAAAAACTAAAATATAAATCTAGACCTCATTAGAGAACATTGCGATAGTCATATTGAGTCATCACAACTATCATGGGGGACAACAGTAATTTTAATATTTTATAATGGCATGTAAGTGTGAATCATTATAGTGATTCACCTCTCTCAATATAGGAAATGGTCTATGGTTCCTATACATGGTTCAATGAAGAATACATGTCCCAAAAAATATACTCTACCACACACCCTTTAAGTTATGTTATCCCATGGATCATACACCAAATCGATACACGGTTAATATATATTAATTAACTCAATTATTACCACTCAAGGGTTTGATGTATTATATGAAAAATTCTATTGGAATTATCCCAACTATTGGTGGATAATATATTTTATCCAACACGTGATGCCTTAGTCTTCCTCGTATTTT
This sequence comes from Viscum album, assembly GCA_963277665.1. Classification (NCBI taxonomy): domain Eukaryota; kingdom Viridiplantae; phylum Streptophyta; class Magnoliopsida; order Santalales; family Viscaceae; genus Viscum; species Viscum album. The sequence goes on from OY728143.1 coordinate 65,735,178, forward strand.
AGTACATTTCATTACATAGGGATTTAATTTTAAAACAAATTCATTTTATCACAAGAATAAAACTAAATTTTAAAAGGATCAATTCCATATTCACATCACCACGTGACATATTCTACATAATTGAGTAATAACTACCTTAAGACAGGATATAAGACAATCTATCACATTTATGAAGATGTATAATTTAATTTTCATATTCAACATCTCTCATCAAAACATATATAAGGACCGTTTATGGTCTCTCCAAGATCACAACAACATTTGTTCTTATAAATCATTTCAATTACCCATTGTTAAATAGTAATAACCATTATAATTAACTAAATTATTATATTCATAATATTAATATTGGATAAAACCCACTAGGTGCTTCCACCAAACTAGAACCACAGTCCACAACCTATATTTGGTTGACAATGCACTCCCAACATTATCCTTACCATAATCCATAATATAAAAAAATATTAGCACTTCCTATTTAAATTATATTACGATGGAACAAATATAAGTATTGTATCACAACATACATCAAAATAATTGAACAAAAAAACAAGAAATAATTTTCATGGGACATCATGTAGCTAGGATGAATGATATCTCAATCCCAAAATAATTATTCAACCAATCACATATGTAATTACCCATGAAACCAATATTTGAACAAACTAATATCAATATTAATAAAAGCGAAAGAATAAGTGTTGATGTAGAAGGGTAAATTTTACCTTAAATACAATGAAAACACCAGAAATTCCTGGAAAAATAAATGAGGGTGTAGAAGAACTTGATGGGTCATCTTTGAGGAGGATAAGAATATTTTGGGGTGATCCAAGTGAACATTAAAGATGGAAACTTAAAATTCTCCATTTTGGATGAGTAGAATATTTTTTTGTAATGGTCTTCTGAACTGTGTATTAACTATGCAGATATCTCTAACCAATCATACACCATTTGCATAGTTTGGCCACATAGTTTTTCCAGATATCTACTGAACTAGATATTTTAGACATCCTAGATATAAAAAATTTCATTTGGTTTGAAGAAAACCATAAAATTTTATTTAGAAATTCCCCTCTAAAAAACCAATCCACAAAGTTCACCATAGATTCTATATTGGTTCCAAAAAATCATAATCTATCCATTACCAAAATCAATGTTCTTTAGAAACAAAACAATAAACATTGACACACTCAGTGTTTTCATGGTCTCTCATAAACCACATATTCTAATCTGTTCATCTTAAATAGAATATATTTCACACTCCAATAACAAAAAACTAAAACTCCAAACGTAGTCATTGTGTGTATGGAACAACTCAGGATTCAAAAATTACCCAATAAAAAAGGCATGGGACTCTAATGCTCTCAAATTTGTGGTCTACAACTTATTTTTCAACATCAACCAACCCCTAACTCTAAAATGTACATTCCATAGGAATTTCATAACATAAAGATTAATTTTCTGTTACCTCTATGATCAACCAGAAAATTTTGATACACCTCTCCTATAAAATGAACATTAAAACAATTTAAACCATTTATATATAAAATGGAATTAGTTACTCATATTCCAAAGAATATATATTTCAATATTATTTTTATAATTAAATTTACATTAACATTAAAAAATATTTTCCAAATTTATAAAAAGTCACAAACATAAATATGTACACACCACACCTTGGTGTAAACCCCACAACCTGTATCATCATTAATAGTTTTTTAAGATTAATATACTTATGTAAGATCACATGGGGACTAATTGCATGTGTCACGACCCCCTCCCACCAAAGATTCTCCTTCTGAGGTGGAAATGGTGGAAGGGAGATAATGACCCCCCGAGTCCTGCCTCCAGTAGGCCCCAGAGTGATGACTAGCACCAAGGGTATGAGTTTTCACAAATATGGGAGGCATTAACCTTTTATTATTTATGATCGTGAAATAGGATTAGTCAAAAACCAAAAGGAAAACGAACATGTAAATGAAAATAAACCCAAACCAATCCCACATAGATGTTTAAACAATTCTTAAACAAAGTACAAGTACAATAAACTCAAAAGTACAATACCAAAAGAAACAAGAGTACATCAACTGCAACAACTTCAATTTTCCTGACTAGTAGGGTCCCCCACGTCCCTGGTAGTCCTCCTAGAAACATGAAAGAAGACATAGAGTGACCATACAAGTATACACAGTAGGGAAACCTAATGCTCTTGTGCACAGGTGGGGAGACATCGTAATGTCTCATGATAATAATAGAAGAAACCAAATCCTAGCAAGTAATTCTATCCACCCATACTCACCAGCCATGCTCACCAAAAACACAAAAAAACAGGTAGTAGTATCTGAGAACAAGAGTATTGGGTACCCCACACCATTTCCCCCCACTAGATAGCTTCTCTTCATAATGGAGAAATTCCTGACGCTACCACACCCTTCCTGCACACACACAACTGGGCCTCACAAACAACATATCCCGCCCGCACACACCTGGGTCTCACAAACGACATATCCCTCCCGCACACACCTGGGCCTCACAGACCACATATCCCTCCTTCACACACCTGGGACTCAGAATCCACAATCACGTCCCCACCCGAACACACCTAGGCATCATCCTGAAGATTCTTGGGAACAATGAACCTACCCGAAGAGTCTTGGGCTAAAATCACACCAATCGAAACCTACCCGAAGAGTATTGGGTGTTAGGTCACCTCAAGCCATCAAAAACTATGGAAGAAGGAGCAGGAAAGAGCTAGTAACTAAGGGGGGAAATACCCTATCCCATAAAATGGGAGTGTTCAGCACTAGGTGCTCAACATGGGTGGGGTGCGACAAAACACAATGATACAGATACATATATGAATACCGAACACACAACCCAACCTATGGCTTCTAAATAGAGAAATTGAGCTTGTGCCTCGACACTGTTACTATGAAGAATGCATACAACAAACAATCCCAACCACATTTAGGATTTCATGTTTCAACAGTATTAGTTTATTAGTTCCTTATCTACTAGGAAATTATCAAACCAGATCAAGCATTTTGTAGAACAAAACCCTGCCAACCACAAATCAAGTTAGATAAAACATAGTCAACACAAAACAATCCTTTTTATCATTAATCAATATCCATTGATTGTTTCAGAATTTAATTCATTATCATTCCCCACATTACATTAATCAACCTCCCACTTTTTTTTAATATCACAACCCATCACTGCAGCCCTGCTGCAACTATAACCACATCTCCACAACCATATCACAAAACAAGGATTGTTCCACATCAATTCCACTTTAATATCATTTACCATAGCCTCACTGCACATCCTATTCATAATAACCCAGGTTTCACCCCTCCTCCATTTCACACACCACGTATCCAAGCCAACAACCACATATTCATTATTCCATTTTGTTCAACCGGGGTGATCAAACAAGGGTTCCAGATATTCATTTAATCAACTAACATTAAGTGATTAACCAATTTCCATATTCCACAATGTTTTCATAAACAGTCTAGAAAAATAGAGCAACATTTAATTGTGAAAGCAAAGGCCTCCAACGACCATGATTTTTAGTAGGCATAGCCTATTCAATTCACAACATAACAATAGAATAAACAATGATAAACATAACAACTTCCCCATCCCCATTCTTTAAGTAAGTTATTATCTTCATTTAAACATGTTCAACAATGTCTCATGAAAGAAAGGGGACACCCATCCGACATGATGCACAAAATAGAGAGATGAAGGTAAAATCCTTACCTTAAGTGTTTTTGATGGAAACCACAACGGTCAAGGAACACTCAAGGAAACATGGTCGATTATCTGAAACAACTCCTTAGATCTATCTTCATTGTAATATCATGTCCAAGAATCATCATATTTGACAACCACACACATAGATCTACCCATAATAGACATATATTTAAGAAATTGAGAGAAGAGAAGGAGTATATCTATGAATATCTAAGAACCCAACAAGAACGATGACATACATTGAGCAACCGTCTTTGATTTGCGAAGTGAAGCCTCCAGATCACCTCCAAAACGCTTGGGAGAGGTTCATCTAACACCAAGGAAGGGTAATCCCGAGTTATGGATGCTTTTGGGCTTAAACGAACATTTTAAAGGAAAAATAGTTCAGAGCCACAATTTTAGGATCTATCTTTAAGTGCCCGCATGGTTAGTCTGCACGGTTTAACAAACTGTGCACTAACTGTGTGTTAGCTTCTGCCTCGACAACAATCCTCGCACTATTAGGCATCAAGGTTTGTCCTAACCATGCACCTCCCATGAGAAGGCTACTGCCTCCAACACCAACATCACATGGTTTGGCCGCACGGTTTGAAAAACCGTGTGCCTCCCGTGTGAAGGCCATTACCCCGTTATTTTTCCTTAAATATCCACTCAAACGCACCCCCCAAGTCACCTTGATTTCCCGAAAAAAAATATAGCCCACATTTTCTCAAAGGAATGGACTGGAGAGGTCCGGGCCATTACATCAGATACCTCTTAAAACATTCTCGTCCTTGAGAATTAAAAAAACCAACCCAGAGGAACCCAACAAGATACCTCTTGGGGCTCTCATTATAACAAGAACCTAACTAACAACCATAATCATATGTGTTAGGAATTTGTTTTCCTATGTCGAGATATTATCCACTTTAGGCGGCACTGACTCACATGCACGGGTTTAATCGCATCTTCATTAGTGCACCTCGATTAATAATTGGGTCTTCCCACATCCATATATTAAGATTTTTTCCAAATTACACTACCCCCCACACCATACAATCAACACACTGCCCGAACACATGGATTAGAGAATTCCCTCTCGCATGTCGAGATATTATCCGCTTTAGGCAGCATTGACTCACCCGCACGGGTTCAATCGCATCCGCATTAATTTATCTCGATTAAGGATCAGGTTTTTCCCCTTCCCCACACATCCATACATGTTACACACTTCCAAAGAACAAGGAAACAAAATTTCTCACAACCTAAAAGCCAATAATTCCATAAAGAAAAGGTACAGACTATAACATCAAAACAAAGATCTGAATAACATTGAAAAACACAAGTCAAAACAACTCTAGGTACTGAGCGTGCATCTTAGACTCCCTCTCCCATGTTGTCTCCTCGAGGCCGCTATGCCTCCCCAACACACAAACCAAGGCAATGGTTCGTCCATGGAGCACCTTCACTTCAGGATCCTCAATTATGACTCGTCATTCCTATAAGGTTGTGTCGTCCCCCATATCTAACTCTCCCCAGTCAATGATGTGAGAGTCATCGTGTATGTACCGACGAAGCTGGGAGCTGTGGAAGATGTCATGACCCTTCTCCAACTGAGGTGGTAGGGCCAGCTGATATGCCACCTCACCGACTCGCCTCAGAACATAGAAAGGTCTGATGAACCTAGGGGAGAGCATACACCCCTTCTCAAACCTCTGCTGCCCCAGTCGAGAGGAAACCTTCAACAACACATGATATCCAACCTCGAACTCCAAGGGCCTCCTCCGTCGATCAGAATAAGAATTATGTCGGTCATGAGCGGCTTTCATCCTTTCACGCACAAGCTGACCCTTCTCTATGGTGCTCTGTACTACCTCTCGCTCAAGAGCACCTGTCTCACCAACCTCTTCCCCATAAAATTTGTGAACGACATTGTCTTCCATACAAAGCCTCATACAGATAGTAGAGTGAGAGAATTTGTTGTATGCAAACTCTACTAAAGGAATGTGTCACACCCATGATACTCTGAAATCCAGAACGCATTCTCACAGCATGTCCTCCAACGTCTGGATAGTCTGCTCTGTCTGCCCATTGGTCTGCAGGTGGAAAGCAGTGCTAAAGAATAGATGGGTGCCAAAAACATGTTGTTACCCCCTCCAGAATCATGAGGTAAACTGAGTATCCCGATCTGAGATGATAGTCTTTGGAATCCATGAAAACGCACCACCTCGTCTATCTACCTCTATGCTAAGGTAATCACCGGGCCCAAATCCATAATTACTAAGTGGTGAGATGATTTCATCAGTCGATCCACCACTACCCAGATAGCATCATAACCACCCTAATCTCTGGGAAGTCCTTGGATTAAGTCCATTGAGATGTCATCGCACTTCCACTCGGGGACATCTAAAGGATGCAACATACCACTGGGAAAACGGTGTTCAGCCTTTACTTGCTTACACACTAGGCACATAGCCACAAAATCCGCCATTTCCCGCTTCACCCTGGGCCACCAAAACTGTTCCCTCAAGCCTCGGTACATTTTTGAAACTCCCGAATGTACCACCAAGGATGAGCTATGGATCTCACAGATAACTCCCTCATGCATCGCCACCAGAAAAAACAACCTTCCATGAAATATCATATGATCTTAGTTGTCTTGTGACCATCCTTCTAGAGCGTTTCCATGATCGATATGATCCCTCATTACTTCTTCCTCGGAGACTCCCCAATGAGACTCTTCCACCTGCTGCAACAAGGAGGACTGCACCGTCTTCTAAAACAAACAACCTCTAACACCCTCTACACTTTCATCCAACTGCAAGGCAGCCAACTCCCCCATCGCTTTCCAAGAATCATTGGATTCTCGAACCACTTCCTTATGCGACTTCCTGATCAAGTCATCGGCCACAACGTTGCCCTTACGTTCAGTGTAAGAGATGTTTATGTCATCGTCTTGGAGAAACACAAACCATATCTGTAGAGACCCGAAGCTTATCGTACATATTACTTTTGCAGAATACTTAGTACATTACAAAAACACACACTAAAGGATCGTAATAGTTTAGTGTCTTTGGAAACTCGGAACGTAATCCTCTAATCGTGGTGAAAGATCTTCAATATCTCCCATAAAGATCTTCCCTTTTTTTTTACCTAAAACCTTTATTTATATCCTGGGGAAAGAAAACATAAAAGGGTGAGCTCAAATGCTCAGTAAGGGTATACAAAAGAAATAAAAATCATATCATATCTTTTTGAAAATCATAACCTGCAAAAGAGATCATAATATCTTAACATGGAACAAATCATAGAAGTGAAAATGAGATCACCATAATCATAACATGAAACTTGAAACTTTGTGTCATGCACACATAATCATGGAAAATCATTTCTTGTTAGTCATGACTCATTGCCAAGACTATCTTAGTGGACAAAGTCCCTTTCTGAATCGAGTAACCCTCGTTTCAGTCCTGTTTCACTGAACCGGTATAACCTACCATTTCAGCCATGTCTATCTCATGAGATATAAAATCTTTACCCAATGCATTGGAGGGAGATATAGGTCCCACCCATCTTATAATTAATCCTTTCTTATGTGTGCCACATAATCATAAACCATACATCATTGCATAACCCATGTAATACAAATGGGATTCTTAAACAACATGACATCATAAAACCATTCATATAAGATAAAGGAATTCATAAACATAATTCCATCACAACATAGTCAAATCAATGTAAAAATATGGATAGAAACAGAACCCTTTATTATCTTAGATGGAAAATAATTTTGATAAAACACTTGAATTGAATTCTTGAGGAAAATATCCTTTCTTCTTCAAAAACATTTTTCCTTTCATAACATGTCATACAACTTTAAAATAAAAGAAGTTGATTAAAAATAAACTTGAAAACTTGTAAAGGAAGTTTCTTGGAAATAATGTTTTAAAAATCCATTCATGCCGTATAAGTTAAAAAAAACATTCTTCGTACTTTTGTCGGAAAAGTCAAAAAGTACCTCGTACGGAAAAACGACAAAAGATTCCTTTCATATTCTTTACTAAAAACTCACCTAAGAGTAAAATTGGATTTAAGCTATTTCAAGTGGATGGAAACAATATTACATATTGAGGGAACATGGATGTGGATGATAAAATACACCCCAGTAAATACTTACGAATAAACAATCTCGGATAAAAATGAGATTGTGATATTTCCCTTACCTTAGGTCCGATTTGCTTTGTACGTGTCCGAAGCTCCTGTATAATGGTTTAAATAATGTTATTGACTTATTCCAGAATCATACATATTTATATGATATCATATATGGTCATATTATTAGCTTCTTGTCAGTAATATTTCATTGTTACTTGTTACTCGGGTCTTTATAACTTTTTGTTCTTATGCGTGTTTTGTCGAATAAATTCTTATTCTTATCTTTAGGTTATATATAATTCATTTACAGAATGGTATTAGTGTAGTATATACCATATCCATTCATTCAATTCATTTATATAATCATTATGAAATGAAGATCATGTAGAACGAGTCGCATCACATCGTGGAGACGGTATTCCGTACGTACGCACGAGTGATGATATCGTTTCCATAAATATTGAATTGAATTGGAGTGGATTATACAATATATCAGAATCAATATGATGTTGTAATAACTATGTATTGTTATTCTTTACACCATTATACCCATCCATGTAAGGTGGTGGTGGAAAATAGATTACACCACGGCGTGGAGACGGTATTCCGTACGTACGCACGCGCGGTGATTTCATTTTTCCGTAGGATGGATAGAAGGTGAATTAGGGTTGTTTCATATTTATAATAACATATCAGTATGTAAGTAGTACTGATGTTATTACTTTATCATGAAACAACTAAAGATGAAGAAGTTGAAGAAGAAAGAAATTGAAAAGATCGGTAATGGATATTACCTCTTCTTTGGAACGCCTCTTTGAATCCTCCACTTAAGGAACTAAAATTGGTATTTGGAGATGACCAGGACCTCTAGGATTATTCTAGGGAAGTGGAGAGGAGAAAATGGCAGGGGTTGGCCGAGCTTGAGTGCTCAAATTGGTGTGAGGAGGAGGGGGAGGAGGTGTCCTTTTATAGGGGAGGAGAGGGGCACCTTAGGAATATCTCAAAATATTATTTTATATTAAAGTCAAAATCGGTTTATAATGGTTCCATAGGGTCTTATTTCGAACCTAAAGTGGGGATGGGTCGAAATCCTATCAACCAATAAGATTTAGACAAGTTTAGGTTCTTATTTTAACCTTATCAATTAGATTTAACTCTAAGTTAAATAATTTAACTTTTACCGTGTCTTTTTGTTTTCTTTCACTATATGGTTAATAAACTTACTATAACATGCCAAACGAACCCCAAATTGTATATTATTAATACATATATCCTTATCTAAGTCATTTGGCCGAACCTTAGATTTTTAGGAATAAAATAACAACTAATAATATAATATTTGATTTAAAAACTCTTTTGTGTCAATTTTGACACTATTTGATATATGATTTTTGTGAAAGTCATAACAGAATTATATGTTCGAACCAAGTTGATTAAATCAACAATAATATATCATAGTAACCTAGAAAATTAGTGGAATTCATAAAAAGTCTTAAATTACATTTAGTTTGGTATTTATATTATCAATTATATCAATATTTCATTAATAAGATAATTACTGCATCATCTTTGTGTCATAAATAAATTATATTATTTGATGTCTAAAAATTACAAATAAAATACCATCATGTAGGAAATCTTTTTAGCTTTCGAATGAATATTTATAGTCGAATTTATCTTATGTATAACCCCATATTAAAAATGATTTACTTATTAAACTTTGATTTTAACTATTTTAACCCTTCTTTAAATAAATTAATAATAAATGTCCTAATCTAATCCAAGTGGGCCTAAATGGTCATATTTTATTCCTAAGTTTGTTTTTGGTCGAATTACACTTGTCCAATAGAATTAGGACATGTGTTAGGGTAATATTAATATCATATTTACCCTTAGTTACCCTATTTACTATTTACCGTGGTAAAAAAAGTAAAAAGTTACTATTCACCAAAAAATTATTTTCATCTCATTGAATCACATTTTAGTCCTTGATATTAACCGTGTCTCTCGGATTTTCGAAATTCCATTCACAGAAGCGGTAAAATTAAGTTTTATGCAAAATTCAGTTTTTAACCTACCACTTAGTAGTTTCACTATTCATCAAAAATTGATGTTTTTCAGAACAATGCCAAAATTTCATCCCAAGCTATATTTCATATTCCGAATTCAAAAATGAAGTCTATTTTACCAAATTCATAACATAAAAGTTGCATTAATTAATTTTATAATTAAATCCCGCTGTTAAAACAAATAGCGTGTTTTTAAGAAACAATATCTATCAAAAGATTGACAATTGTTTATGTCTAGTTTAAATGTGAAATTACATCCAATGACCAACATTGTATTAAATTGTAAAAATATATTCTAAATATACTTTAAAACTACTCAAATTAATAATTTATCACTATTAATTATTTCGATTAAAAAAGTTGTTTTTTAATTATAATTTAGTGATTTTCACTATTCATCAGAATATGAAAGTTATCCGAAATGTACCAAAATTTCACCTTAGGCTAAATTCGATACTCCGAATCCAAAAATGAAGTTCATTTTGAAATATAAGATTTACATAATTTTAAAAATTGGTTATTACTATTCATAACGGCTAGTTTTAATAATATTTTAATAGCATATCATTGTTTCGTGAAACTCAGGATTACGTACCACACACGCTATCGAGGAAGGTTGCGATTGCGTGTAATGCAAGGCAAGTCAAGGATGCGTGTTGTGAAAACTCCTTTTGGTGTAGCGTATAACACAAGACAATAGTAAAATAAAAAAGAATATTTTTCATAAAATCTTGGGCTGTTACATTCTACCCCCCTTAAAATGAATTTCGCCCTCGAAATTCGTCGGGGTTATAAATGGTTTACTATTCGAAAGTTTCTTTAATAGAAACCCACATCGTAAAAGGGAATACCAAAACATGGCTTTAAAAACTAAAGTATGAAATGTCACGATTACCCAAATAAACTAATCACTGGGTTTCCACATAGGTGAAAATATGGATATGGAAGAGAAATCTAACCATCATGTTCTGATGGAGAGTGGTAGAGAACATGGCTATGGAAAAGACAGTAATCACAAATCCATAGATTTGTGATGATATAAGGTACCATCTGATTCATCAGGTATAAGATCACTAGGACAACATTTTTTTTTGTTTTCAAGATCATTTCCCTAAAGTTGAAAATTTGCTTAGAATAAATACTTACTTTATTTTGGTACAATCTCACTTTTGTTCGTGCCTTGAAAAATTTCTACTTCATCTCTTAAATAAATGAAGTTGAATTTGTTATTTGTGAAGTGTTAGCAGATCATGTGATAGAATGACGAGTCATTCCATCTGTCTCAAACAAAAGGTTAGTAAAAATTATATACATAAGTCGATCTATAGTGAGATTAATCACATATGGTTTCTAAAATGGACTTATACTTCATATATCATACTGCTTAATATAATAAAACTAGTTTCTACTAAACAGGGACTTCCTGTAGGCCAGTGGTAGGCGATAAAGGCCAGTCGCACTTCGGTTGTGGGTTCGATTCCTACAGCCTTGTCCGAAGCGATGGGCTGTCGCCCGTCCTGCAGGTTGTCCTTTTTCTAAAACTACGTTACTATAACATCCCATCAATAATATCGAAAATCTTCTATCCTTAAACAATACCAACTTATGTCCAACATAATCCAGTCTAATCTTTAGGCTTATACATAATACTGCAGTCCACTCTCATAATATAGTGACATCGATTACCAGAGATTTAATACTGTCGTTGATCCCCACATATCATAAGATATGTCTTGTTGGTCACATTCCAAACATTCAAAGTCCTTAATCGTGTATTCTCTTGAATACCTTAGTGAAAACATGAGTGCAGTTAAAAGTTAACACTTTCCACATACCAAAATCCTCAAAATTCTATATACTCAAACCATGATATCACTTAGTCCTTATATCAATCATGAGCTCATGAATACTATTAAACATTTCATTATCTCGTCTTCATTATGCGCATATCATCTTATTTCCAAAAAAATATCTCAATCACTTTGAATACCACATCAATAAATATTGCAATACTCAATGATACAACATTATCCCATTATATAAACACTTAATCATTCCACCACATCGTTGTCATATTCAACATTGCCAATAGTGATCGCATGTGATTTCCCTTTGTCCTTTGCCTTCAGTGGTTGCTCATGTTGATCATCACTAACCCTTGGATTAGGGAAATTATTAGCATAATGCCCCATTTCCTTGCACTTGAAGCATTGAAGTGTTGGCGGTGCGTTCTCTGTAGTGTTTGCTTTATTCACATCATTAGAAACCCTTTTTCCATTACTTCGACACTCAGCTGCTCGATGACCTTCTTTTCCACACTTAAAACATTTTCTAGTCCCTTTAAGACAATCTCCACCATGCTTCTTTCCACACTTTGTGCATAAGGAAACATTCATATTCTTTTCACCATTATTCTGAGATTTCTCCTTGAACTCCATCTTTCGTTTCTTGTCAAAACCATGAGATGGATATGTAACACCAACTTCCATTTCTACCTTGATAGCACAACGCACAATTTCTTCATAGCTACTGAAGTCTCTTATAGCTAATGCCCTTCGAAGACTTTGTTTTAAGCCACTGAAAAATCGATCAACTTTACTTTCAGGTTGGATGACAATTCCAGAAGCATACCTTGAAAGTCTTGTAAAATTTGCTTCATAGGTACCAACAGATTCATCGTCCCTTTGCTTCAGTTCAAGAAACTCTTTCTCCATCTTTGTTCGAAGAATACGAGGGAAGTACTTACTGAAAAACAAGTTCTTGAACTCGTCCCATTCCGTGGACTCAATTTCATCTCTTGGCCTCGTATTCTTGATAAGATTCCACCATTGATCAGCTTCACCTTCCAAACGATATACTGCTAAGATGACTTTATCATGATCAGAACATTGAAGAACTGAAAATATCTTTTCAGTGGTACTGATCCAATGTTCAGCAACAAGTGGATCGGAAGACCCATTGAAAGAAGGTGGACGTTGCCTCATGAAGGACTCAATAGAATATTGTTCCCTTCTCTGCTCATTTGGAAGTCCAGAATGATTCATAGCTTGTGTAAGTATAGCAATAAGATTTTGCACTCCATCTCCCATAACATTTGTTTGTTCAGGAGGGAAATCATTGCATTGTCCATTGCATTGATCAACACGGTTCCTTCGGGTTCCAGCCATCGTCTAAAACCCAAAAAGAATAGTGTGAGAGGAAAAAATCATGATAGGGAAAACAACATAATAAAGGGGGAGTACCTTCAATATCCAACATCTTAGGTTTAATTCTATGATCGTTAGCGTAATTCTATTACTATAACCTATACGTATACTTAACCTTAGAGACATCCCTAGACACACCTTAGAAATATCTCTAGGGATCTCACTAAAGTTCTCGCATCCTAGTTTCCAAAGGTTGACTAAACCTTTCCTCTGATACCAACTGTAGAGACCCGAAGCTTATCGTACATATTACTTTTGCGGAATACTTAGTACATTACAAAAACACACACTAAAGGATCGTAATAGTTTAGTGTCTTTGGAAACTCGGAACGTAATCCTCTAATCGTGGTGAAAGATCTTCAATATCTCCCATAAAGATCTTCCCTTTTTTTTACCTAAAACCTTTATTTATATCCTGGGGAAAAGGAAACATAAAAGGGTGAGCTCAAATGCTCAGTAAGGGTATACAAAAGAAATAAAAATCATATCATATCTTTTTGAAAATCATAACCTGCAAAAGAGATCATAATATCTTAACATGGAACAAATCATAGAAGTGAAAATGAGATCACCATAATCATAACATGAAACTTGGAACTTTGTGGCATGCACACATAATCATGGAAAATCATTTCTTGTTAGTCATGACTCATTGCCAAGACTATCTTAGTGGACAAAGTCCCTTTCTGAATCGAGTAACCCTCGTTTCAGTCCTGTTTCACTGAACCGGTATAACCTACCATTTCAGCCATGTCTATCTCATGAGATATAAAATCTTTACCCAATGCATTGGAGGGAGATATAGGTCCCACCCATATTATAATGAATCCTTTCTTATGTGTGCCACATAATCATAAACCATACATCATTGCATAACCCATGTAATACAAATGGGATTCTTAAACAACATGACATCATAAAACCATTCATATAAGATAAAGGAATTCATAAACATAATTCCATCACAACATAGTCAAATCAATGTAAAAATATGGATAGAAACAGAACCCTTTATTATCTTAGATGGAAAATAATTTTGATAAAACACTTGAATTGAATTCTTGAGGAAAATATCCTTTCTTCTTCAAAAACATTTTTCCTTTCATAACATGTCATACAACTTTAAAATAAAAGAAGTTGATTAAAAATAAACTTGAAAACTTGTAAAGGAAGTTTCTTGGAAATAATGTTTTAAAAATCCATTCATGCCGTATAAGTTAAAAAAAACATTCTTCGTACTTTTGTCGGAAAAGTCGAAAAGTACCTCGTACGGAAAAACGACAAAAGATTCCTTTCATATTCTTTACTAAAAACTCACCTAAGGGTAAAATTGGATTTAAGATATTTCAAGTGGATGGAAACAATATTACATATTGAGGGAACATGGATGTGGATGATAAAATACACCCCAGTAAATACTTACGAATAAACAATCTCGGATAAAAATGAGATTGTGATATTTCCCTTACCTTAGGTCCGATTTGCTTTGTACGTGTCCGAAGCTCCTGTATAATGGTTTAAATAATGTTATTTACTTATTCCAGAATCATACATATTTATATGATATCATATATGGTCATATTATTAGCTTCTTGTTAGTAATATTTCATTGTTACTTGTTACTCGGGTCTTTATAACTTTTTGTTCTTATGCGTGTTTTGTCGAATAAATTCTTATTCTTATCTTTAGGTTATATATAATTCATTTACAGAATGGTATTAGTGTAGTATATACCATATCCATTCATTCAATTCATTTATATAATCATTATGAAATGAAGATCATGTAGAACGAGTCGCATCACATCGTGGAGACGGTATTCCGTACGTACGCACGAGTGATGATATCGTTTCCATAAATATTGAATTGAATTGGAGTGGATTATACAATATATCAGAATCAATATGATGTTGTAATAACTATGTATTGTTATTCTTTACACCATTATACCCATCCATGTAAGGTGGTGGTGGAAAATAGATTACACCACGGCGTGGAGACGGTATTCCGTACGTACGCACGCGCGGTGATTTCATTTTTCCGTAGGATGGATAGAAGGTGAATTAGGGTTGTTTCATATTTATAATAACATATCAGTATGTAAGTAGTACTGATGTTATTACTTTATCATGAAACAACTAAAGAAGAAGAAGTTGAAGAAGAAAGAAATTGAAAAGATCGGTAATGGATATTACCTCTTCTTTGGAACGCCTCTTTGAATCCTCCACTTAAGGAACTAAAATTGGTATTTGGAGATGACCAGGACCTCTAGGATTATTCTAGGGAAGTGGAGAGGAGAAAATGGCAGGGGTTGGCCGAGCTTGAGTGCTCAAATTGGTGTGAGGAGGAGGGGGAGGAGGTGTCCTTTTATAGGGGAGGAGAGGGGCACCTTAGGAATATCTCAAAATATTATTTTATATTAAAGTCAAAATCGGTTTATAATGGTTCCAAAGGGTCTTATTTCGAACCTAAAGTGGGGATGGGTCGAAATCCTATCAACCAATAAGATTTAGACAAGTTTATGTTCTTATTTTAACCTTATCAATTAGATTTAACTCTAAGTTAAATAATTTAACTTTTACCGTGTCTTTTTGTTTTCTTTCACTATATGGTTAATAAACTTACTATAACATGCCAAACGAACCCCAAATTGTATATTATTAATACATATATCCTTATCTAAGTCATTTGGCCGAACCTTAGATTTTTAGGAATAAAATAACAACTAATAATATAATATTTGATTTAAAAACTCTTTTGTGTCAATTTTGACACTATTTGATATATGATTTTTGTGAAAGTCATAACAGAATTATATGTTCGAACCAAGTTGATTAAATCAACAATAATATATCATAGTAACCTAGAAAATTAGTGGAATTCATAAAAAGTCTTAAATTACATTTAGTTTGGTATTTATATTATCAATTATGTCAATATTTCATTAATAAGATAATTACTGCATCATCTTTGTGTCATAAATAAATTATATTATTTGATGTCTAAAAATTACAAATAAAATACCTTAATGTAGGAAATCTTTTTAGCTTTCGAATGAATATTTATAGTCGAATTTATCTTATGTATAACCCCATATTAAAAATGATTTACTTATTAAACTTTGATTTTAACTATTTTAACCCTTCTTTAAATAAATTAATAATAAATGTCCTAATCTAATCCAAGTGGGCCTAAATGGTCATATTTTATTCCTAAGTTTGTTTTTGGTCGAATTACACTTGTCCAATAGAATTAGGACATGTGTTAGGGTAATATTAATATCATATTTACCCTTAGTTACCCTATTTACTATTTACCGTGGTAAAAAAAGTAAAAAGTTACTATTCACCAAAAAATTATTTTCATCTCATTGAATCACATTTTAGTCCTTGATATTAACCGTGTCTCTCGGATTTTTGAAATTCCATTCACAGAAGCGGTAAAATTAAGTTTTATGCAAAATTCAGTTTTTAACCTACCACTTAGTAGTTTCACTATTCATCAAAAATTGATGTTTTTCAGAACAATGCCAAAATTTCATCCCAAGCTATATTTCATATTCCGAATTCAAAAATGAAGTCTATTTTACCAAATTCATAACATAAAAGTTGCATTAATTAATTTTATAATTAAATCCCGCTGTTAAAACAAATAGCGTGTTTTTAAGAAACAATATCTATCAAAAGATTGACACTTGTTTATGTCTAGTTTAAATGTGAAATTACATCCAATGACCAACATTGTATTAAATTGTAAAAATATATTCTAAATATACTTTAAAACTACTCAAATTAATAATTTATCACTATTAATTATTTCGATTAAAAAAGTTGTTTTTTAATTATAATTTAGTAATTTTCACTATTCATCAGAATATGAAAGTTATCCGAAATGTACCAAAATTTCACCTTAGGCTAAATTCGATACTCCGAATCCAAAAATGAAGTTCATTTTGAAATATAAGATTTACATAATTTAAAAAATTGGTTATTACTATTCATAACGGCTAGTTTTAATAATATTTTAATAGCATATCATTGTTTCGTGAAACTCAGGATTACGTACCACACACGCTATCGAGGAAGGTTGCGATTGCGTGTAATGCAAGGAAAGTCAAGGATGCGTGTTGTGAAAACTCCTTTTGGTGTAGCGTATAACACAAGACATTAGTAAAATAAAAAAGAATATTTTTCATAAAATCTTGGGCTGTTACAATATCCACTAATGTAAATTCATGTCACACTGGGAGAAGATAGAATGTAAGCTCTTGTGATCTGAGAAGACCACAAAGCACTCCCTAGAGAGGTAATGTCGCCACGACTTCAGTGTGAACACAACTGTCGCATGCTCTAGGACATGGGTGGCATAATTAGGCTCGCGAGGGAACAACTTCCTAGACCCATAATAGATCACACCCATCTTGTGCATCAGTACGCACCATAACCCAGGGCCAGAAGTATCACAAAACACCTCATACAACAACTCTTCATCTAGAAACCTGAGTACTGGAGCAGTGACCAACATCTCTTTTAGGTAGTCAAAAGCTCTCTGGCACTGCTCGCTATATAGGAAGACCTGGTTCTTCCTAGTCAAAGCTGTCAATGGAGCAGAAACATGAGAGAAGTCTGAAATGAACCTCCAATAATAACCTGCCAACACTAGGAAACTACAAAATTCTGCCACGATCTTGGGTGCCACCCAAGAAATAACTGCCTCCACCTTCTACAGGTCCACTGACACTCCATGATGAGAAACCACGTTCCCAAGGAAGTGTACTTCTTGCATCAACAACTTACACTTCGATAATTTCACATAAAGATGGGGGTGTCGAAGGACTTCCAAGACTGCACTGAGATTCTCAATGTGCTCCTCCACTGATCCTTAGTAGATCAGGATGTCAACGATAAACACAATGACGAACCGTTCAGGAAACACTCGGAAGACAATGTTCATAAATCCCATAAACACAAATGCTGCATTCGTAAGTCCAAACGGCATCACTACGTACTCGATGTGCCCATACCTGCACCTGAACGCTATCATTGATATGTCACTATCATTTACCCCCAGGTGATGATATCCAGATCGTAGGTCAATCTTAGAAAACCAACCTGCTCCCCTCATCTGGTCGAACAGATCAGCTATCCTTGGAAGGGGGTAACGGTTCTTGACTGTTACCTGATTCAACATTCGGTAGTCTATGCATAGCCTGAGACCACCATCCGCCTTCTTCACAAACAAAACTGGAGCATCCCATGGTGACACGCTGGGTCGAACAAAACCCTTCTCCATCAGATCGTCAATCTGAATCCGTAAAGATGCCCCTTCTGAGCTGGCAATGGTGAAAGAGAGATAATGAAAACTGAGTCCCACCTCCAGTAGGCCCCGGAGTGTCTACTAGCACCAAGGGTATGATTTCTCACAAATACAGGAGGCATTACCCTTTTATTATTTACGATTGAGAAATATTATGAGTCAAACACCAAAAGGAAAACGAACAAGTAACTGAAAATAAACCCAAACCAATTCCAAATGCATGTTTAAACAATTCTGAAACAAAGTTCAAGTACACGAAACTCAAAAGTACAATACCTAAAGAAACAAGAGTACAACAACTCCAACAACTCCAACTATCTCGATTAGTAGGGTCTCGCACGACCCTTGTAGTCCTCCTGGAAACCTGAAATAAAATGTAGGGTGAGTATAAATGTATACACAGTAGGGAAACATAAAGCTCTCATGCAAAGGTGGGGGGACATCCTAATGTATCTTGAGAACAACATAAGAAACCAAAACCTAGCAATGAATTCTATCCACCCAATCTCACCAGCAACGCTCACCAAAAACACAAACAAAACAGGTAGTAGTATAAAAGAACAAGAGTATTGGGTACCCCACAACATTTCCCCCCACTATTTAGCTTCTCTTCTTAAAGGTGAACGTCATGAAGCTACCACACTCTTCCTAACCACACACGCTTGGGCCTCACAAACCACATATCTCGCCCCCATACACCTTGGACTCACAAACCACATATCCTACCCACACACACCTGGGCCTCATAAACCTCAGATCCCGCCCGCACACACCTAGGCCTCACAAACCATAATCACATCCCCGCCCGAACACACCTGGGACTCATCCCGAAGATTCATGGGAATAGTAAACCTACTCGAATAGTCTTGGGCTAAAATCACAGCAATCAAAACCCACCTGAACAGTCTTGGGTGTAAGGTCGCCTCAATCCATCATAGTTTATGGAAGAAGGAGCAGGAAGGAGCTATTAACTAATGAGGAAAACACCCTCTCCCATAAAATTGGAGTGTTCGGCACTAGGTGCTCAACATGGGTAGGGTGCGAAAAACACAAAGATACAGATACATATAAGTATACCAAACACACAACCCAACCTAAGGCTTCTAAACAGAGAAACTGAGCACGTGCCTCGACACTGCTACTACGAAGCATGTATACAAAAAACAATCCCAAATTCATTTAGGTTTTCATGTCTGAACAATATTAGATTATTAGTTTCTTAGCTACTGGGCTATTATCAAACCATATCAAGCGTTTCATAGAACAAATCCCTGCCAACCACAAATCAAGTTAGATAAAACACAAGGAACACAAAACCAACCTTTTTATCATTAATCAATCCCCATTGATTATTCCCGCGTTTAATTCATTATCATTCCCCATGGTTCATTTATCAACTTCCTAGTTTCTTTTATTATCACAACTCATTAATGCAGCCCTACTGCCACTATAACCACATCTCCACAACCATATCTCAAAACAGAGCTCGTGCCACATCATTTCCCCTTTAATATCATTTACCACAGCCCCACTGCCCATCCTATTCGTAATAACCCAGGATCCACCCCCACATTCACACACCAGGTAACCAAACCAACACCCACATGTTCATTATTCCATTTTGTTCAACTTGGGTGATCACACAAGGGTTCCAGATATTCATTTAATCAGCCAACATTACGTGATTATCCAATTTCCATATTCCACAAAGTTTCCATAAAACATTTTAGAACGATAAGGAAACATTTAATTACGCATGCAAAGGCCCCCAACGACCGTGATTATCAGTAGGCATAACCTATTAAATTCACAACATAACAATAGAATAAACAATGATAAACATAAAAACTTCCCCATCACTATTCTTTAAGCCAGTTATTAACTTAATTTAAACTAGTTAAACTATGTCTCATGAATTCAAGAGGACACCCATCCCACATGTTGCAAAAAATAGAGAGACAAAGGTAAAATCCCTACATCGAGGGTTTTTAACAGAAACCACAACGGTCAAGGAATTCTCAAGGAACCTGGGTTGATTCTCTGAATCTCCACCTTAGATTTCTCCTCCTAGCAAGATCAAGACCAAGACTCGTCATATTAGACATACACACACTTATATCAACCCATATCAGGTTTAGATTTAAGAAACCGAGGGAAGAGAAGGAGTAGATCTAAGAAGATCTAAGAACCCAACAAGAACGATCAGATACCTTGAGAAACCGAATTTGATTTGCGACGACAAGCCTTCAGATCGCCTTCAAAACACTTGGGAGAGGTTCTTCTACCTTCAAGGAAGGGTAATACCGAGTTATAGCCACTTAGGGGATTAAAACAACCATTTAGAGGCAAAAGAGTTCAGATACAAAATTTTAGGATCTAACATTATGTTCCCACGCGGTTAGTCCGCACATTTTAACAAACTGTACAATAATCGTGCATTAGCTTCTTCCTCTACAACAATCCTCGCATGGTTAGGCCGCATGGTTTGTCCTAACCATGCACCTCCCGTGCGAAGGCTACTAACTCCAACACCAACCTCGCACAGTATGAAAATTGTGCGCCTCCCGTGCGAAGGCCATTACCCCTTTAGTTTTCCTTAAAGGTCCATCCAAACGCACCCCCCAAGTCACCTTGATTTCCCAAAACACCTCTAACACCACATTTTCACAAAGGAATGGACAGGAGAGGTCCGGGCCATTTTAACATGCCTCTAAGTCGTTGTTTATTTCCCACGTCATGTTTTGATACTAATAAATGTTGTTTTCCAACCATCACCATTTATTACCCACTAGTTCCAGATTCTAATCACAATTTAATGTCCAATACACTATCTAATGATTCTATATCTTGAGATATCCACAATTTAATTCCTATTGTCCTAATATTGAAGCCAATTATGACCCCTGAGCCCACCTCTACCTACCATGTTTCAGAATATAACATAAAAGGCATTTGGGAAAAATATGATCCGGTCAAATATATTATAATTTTGGTATATTTTTTATGAATTTCACAAATAAATTTATGGAACATGATAAAATAACCAAAAATATAATATATATAATTTAAAACAGAGTAATAATTTTATGTTAATAATTTCAACAAAACAAAATGGTCTCATAATTATTACAAACAAAATTCTTATGGTTTCGCCTCTACTAAAGTAATTGAAAAACATATTATAATAATGTAATTCTCACCCAAGTAACTAAAGTAATTATTCAATATTTTTGAAATGTAATATTTGATATAAAGATGATCATTGAAATGTCTGATATAAGATCAATTCAAAAACCTAACATGTAATCATGATAGATGTATATAAATTCTTAAATGAATAAGTTTTGTATCTAGCTTATTTCAAAATTAAATTATTATATCATCCATTATAACTAATGAAAACATATTTTAATCATCTAACAAACAATGTAAAATCTTATATATAAAATATATGAGAATTTACCATTATCCTTTTTATTGTCTTAGATATGGAACCATAAATAATTTGAATGATTTGAAGTAATAGGAAACATTCAATGCACTCTTTTAGGGATTCATATACATTAGAATATATAAACTATAATATAATATAGGTGAAAAATATAAAATAATTGCAAATAAATAACATCTAAATAAAAAATCTATAATATTAAAAGTGAAGAAAAAAATTAGATATCAATAAAGAATGAATATAAATCCATGGAATTATGGATAAAAATTTGTAAACTCATTTTAATGATATAATCATGGATATAATTAATATAAATCAAGGAAATAATTAGCTTTTATTTAAATTTAGTAGGTCGATCTATATCATGATCCAAAAAATACAAGAACACAAAACCAAGAATGTCATCAATATAAGTGAATCGGTAAAAAAATTCCAACCTTAGACATCGTTAACTAAAATTTACATGAGAAATTATTATCCACAACATCCAAATTAATCACCCTAATCCACATTAATTAATATCCAAATACATTTTAAAACAATATATCTAGAAAAATTCAATTCATATTTCTGTAATATCATCAATTCTAAAGTATTAGAATGAAATAATTTAAAAAAATACATAATGATTAAACATAACTACATAATATTGTGTGTACCCATGAAATAAAAGAAACACAATTATATATAGATGTTATTAACAGAATTGAGATAGTGAACATCATGAATTTTAATAGTTAAAATTTTGTATCCATTCCCTGATTCCCTATTCTAATTAATATGTATTAGAGTAACAAACATCCAATGGTAAACTCTATGTTCTTTTGGAATCGGTGAATTTAATATAATTATTAATCAATCTTACATTTTTTTTAAAATGTGTGTCTTATCAATGATAAAAAATTATATAGATAAAAATTAACTCCCCTAATCTCTATGATTCTAAATATAAATCATCATAATGAATATAAAAACAATATGTTAACTTAAATTAAAAATAAATAGTATTATGATTTTCAAAACATTAGATATTGATGATTTTATATAAGAAATTAATCTACACAAATTCCCTTATGATTTAGTTCTTTCCATTCCAAAAGAAATATTTTTTGGTTCCCTCGTCCCTTTTTTACCCCCACATTTAAAACACTATCTACTATATTTCACATTTTCTACAAAATCTTACACTAACATAAAAATATATTAATTACCCATTTATAACAAATATACGATAACTATACAAGGAAACATAAAATCAGAAAATAATAAGAATAACCATATAAGTAACCTATTAAAATAATAGAATAAATAATTAAATTACAAAATTCTTATTTATCTTGGATGCATTACTCCATTAACTACCCTAACACAATAATTAAAAGCATTACTTATAGATTTTTACATAATATATTATTACATCCATTAGGTGACTAAATATAAATTAACATGTTTCAACACATTAACAATGATAAATATATTGTAAAAATATTATAACAAATAAATAAAAAAAGTAATCATATAAAATATAAAAAGAAAATGAGGATCATCTTTCCCATTAATAATTACATTATTTTTTCTATTATATAAAAAATAATATTGAAACTCTTTACCCAAAAAACCATGATAATCTATAATATAATACTAAAAATGTTTTATTTTGAATCCAATTGATCAAAACATGTATCATTGATCAATTTTTATGTATCAGGTTATAATGATGATCAAAATGATTAATTGTCCTAACAATTTCCCCAGAACAAATATGATACATAATCCTATATCCAACCACAAAAAATATGTAGAAAAACTAAATAAAATAATATATCAACAAAATTATTAGAAATTAACAAAGAAAGAACATAATAAGAGAGAATGATATGTAATAGAGAAGATTATTAACTATGAACATAATGAATCGATCATCTGAATATAATGACTAAAATTCAATAAGGTCATATAAAAGAGTTTAAAAACCAACCCAAAGTATGTCTGACATTTAGGGAAATTAAAAATCAATATGAATAATTCATGATAATCTTAAAATTTATATTTAAAAATAATGATGATAAAATAATGATGTGTTGAATAGATTCGGGGCATGATGTATGTGTGCTTATAGAATCATGGATTGTTCTCTCCAAAAAATGATGGTCAAAATTGGTTCTTCCAATGAATAATATGATATAGAAAAGCAATCACATTATAATTCATGAAAAACAAAACGTCATGGTTCGTTATTGTACCTCCTCCACATGAACCCAAAACCCTGATGACATACCATGATACAATAATGAGAATTCCATTAGAACCACCCCAATCAAAGAGAAACTATGGTCATGCATCCATGGATTAAATGTTGAAAAATAGAGACACACACAATTATTACAGGATCTATGCCACAAAAATCTAATTTTAGCTACCCATATAAACAAAAAAAAATCATGTCTCATACTCCAAACATATAAAAAAATGATATTTTTATCATTTCAGGCTACAATGAAAATAAACAATTCCTGATAAATATTCCCCCACTAAATTAATATAGTGTATTGAAAATAATCATGTCTTGATTCATAAATATAAATAAAATTTCAATGAACATCCTTCTTTCACATCCATTTTTATGATCTAAATGTTTCTCTATAACCTAATTTTTTTTATATATCATAGGATTAGTAAATATTTCAATATCTAAAAATATCCTATTAATAGATTTAAATTATAAGATCAGAAAATTCAAAAAACAACTAAAAATAATAAAGTATAAAACAATTTTTTTAAATAATTGTTCAACTAGAGGCATATAATGATAATTAAATCTAAAAACACCATCACTTTTAATCTAATTAATATTGTTGAGCAATACCAGTACTAGGATATAAAAAATTCATAAACTAGAACATATTTTATAATGAATTTTAAGGATAATGTCCATATCTCTAAGACAATATTGATCAAAATATAAATATGTACAATTTTGTTATCCACTATCATTTTTCGATCACAAGATGAATAAAAACTACATACATATTCATATGATATATACAACCTGTTGAATACAATTTAACAATTAAAAAATATATTTTTTTCCATTATTAAAAATATAACATTAACAGTTACAATAAAAAAATATTATATAATGGAAAAAACATGATCTCATAATATTTGAGTGTCTTTCATCTACATGTTCTTTAACAATTATAAACATGCTAGTCTATTTATAGATATCCAAAAGAATTTAAATATATTGTTTTCAATTACTAGATTTGATCTAGGTTCGTAAATTAATATCATATTTTTTCTTGCTGTTTTTTGAGAAATTGAAAATTCATTGGATTGTTCAATCCATTTTATATTAATTAAAATACTATCATAGATTGTAAATATACATGATTTTATTTTTATATTTGTAATGTTTTGAGGTTGATTATTAAATAATGTTAATAGTATAAATGATCATTATTATATACTATATAACTAAAGGAATATATAAAAATGGAAACATATCTAATTGGGATACATGGATTATAATTCATAAAATAGATTTATTGATCCATTTTTATTTCATTAATAATAATAAAATTACTTATTATGAATAATTTGTAAGGTAAAATTTTGAAATATATCAGATAGATAGAAATGATAATGGGACCAATCGATGACTCCATCTGTCTTCCTTGTTCAATTATTATTCTATTTTCAAAAACAACCTACACCTTAACTAAAATAATTTTAAATAATGTTTTTTTACCATCATATGGATGAACCATGTAATTTATTTGAAAAAGGTTTTCTGGATTTAAAACCAAATGTCATAACATATTTTATATGAATTAATTGAGTTACTCTATAATTTATATTGTCAATATATAAACAATTCAAAATTATTTTTTATTATAAAATAAAAATGAAATAATAATATAAGATATACGACTCATTTTGTAATAAAAATCATGTTCTGATCATTTCATCAATATATCTAATAATATTAAAAATAGGATAAGAAAATAGTAATTATTGGTTTCTAAGAATAAATAATAAATGTTCCACATTTATTATATTCTATACATTTATAAAAAACATTTTGTTCTTACAATATTTGATTTTTTTATCATGTTTTAGATTTTAAAAATTATATTTTTTTATTAACTAAGTCTTAATCACTTCTACAATATTTACATTTATATATAGTTGTTAATATTTTTCTATATAAAAAACAAATTATATTTTTCTATCCATGTTGTGTCGTATATTGATAAAAACCTAATTTCAAATAATTTTAGTAAATTAATAAATAAATAATCAACAATAATGTTTTAGGTTAAACCATTAAATATATCCTTTTGTATTTAAAATTAATACATTTCATTTATAAAATCTAATGTTAATAAATTATAATTTTATTCCATTATATATTTGATTAGGAGTTTTATTTTTAATCATACAATAAAATATTTGGTATATATTATAAAAATAAGTATACAAAGCCACAATAATATTTTTTAAATTTTAATATTTAAAATAAGATTAATTTATCTCATTATGAATTATATTTATTATTTAAAATTACTATTTTTTGATTTAAAATGATTATTAATTTAGTTTTAATAATTTTCTATTACAAATGTTTCCAAACTCAAACTACTTGATTTATCATTAATAATAAAACATAATTGCAATTATAATAATGGTTACAGAAACTAAAAAATAATTCCATTTAAATTTTTTGATTGTTTTAGATTTATATGAAATATAATAAACATATAAATATTGTGGAAATCGACCTAGTGTATATATAGGGTTCTAGAAGTTGATACAACACATATTTTTTTGAATCAAATAATATATTACAATGTTAATTTACATTACCAATAATATTTATGTAGAATTAAAATATAACTAAAGTAAAAAAATAATTATAACCTTGTTATAATGTATTATTAATGTATGAAATTTACCATTTCCAAACCATCAATGCTATATTTGGGAATTATTTCGAATTCCACTTAGCCAAAGAAAGTTTTTTTTTCAATATTCCAGCTCTATTGTATAAATGTCATCATTTTTAATTAAATATAATAAGTGAAATCCTTATAAAGTAGTTGTTTTACATTTAACATGCCCATAGTTTATATAATATAATTCACAAACTAATTGTGTAATAATAATGATGTTTTTATTAATTTGAAAAAAATAACAAAAATTTCAATTTAATGAATCATTATAAATATGTACATCACTTGAATGAATTTTCTATAAAATAAAATTTCTTAAATCCACTCTCTTCCCCTTTCAAATGTATAAATTTCTCCTATCATATGTATTTAGAAACTAGTATACATGTACCAAAACTAATAATATTTTTAATTGGAATTTTATAGGGAAAAATAAATATTTAACATTTACTCTCAAAAATAGTCATAGTACTAGAAATAACAGAAAATGAAACATCCAAAATATGGACATTCCAAATCTACTGCGATGATCAATAGTAAGGATCATCAAATTTTTAATATTAATTCAAACTTAAATTTTATGGATTTCAAAAGGAATAATAGTTTCTATAATTACTATTTATATGAAAATAAGAGTATAAGGTTTCACATTTTTTAAAGCATAATTATAGAGGAATATGGTTATTATGAAAATATTAATACAAAAAACCAAAATTTTCATTATTGTCTTGTAATTATATAATTTTTATTTTATGTATTATAAAATAACAAATGTATGGTAAGACCTTATTTAGACTTTCTGTTTTAGATATTTTTATAATATCATTAAAAATTCTATGAGACCTAAAATATCTAGTTTAGCATTAAGATAAATAGTTTATTTTAAAATAATTCATTTTAATTTGAAATTAAATGTTATATTTTTTATATTCCTAAGAGAAAAAATCAATATAATATTATTTAGATCCATTTATTGGGGTACATAACCAAAAAAAATTCAATCATTATTCATCAAAATTTGATACATTTATACATTCAAAAGTTAAATACTTAGTTAAAAAGGATGAATCTCAATTATCATTTTATATTTATTATTTATATGAATCCAATTACATTTTATCAATTAAAACATTCAAAATTAATATTAGAATCTCAATATTTTAGGTAGGTATACATCCATATTTCTTTCAGAACCTTATTTACCGTATAGTATATTAGTTTTCTAATACCATTTTTTATTTTTAATTGATTTAAAATTTTGTTTTATATGTCCCAATTTATTACATTTACTAAAAATATCTCAATTTCATTATAATTTAACTTCAATACATTAATATAAATTATAATTATCACTTTTATTAATTTATTGTAAATTATGTTGGATTACTATTACGTTGAATCATTTTAACAAACATTTTTTTTACTCTAAGAATACTTTTCATCACTATGTAAAATTGTAAATCCATAAAAAATATTTTTCATTGTTTTAATAAAGGATGTTTATTTTATTTTAATATACTCAATACCTTTATATATGTTGAAATGATGTCTGTATTACATTATACTCTTAATTAGATTATGTAATTACTTGTTAGTTAAAAACATTAATGATTCTAAGGTAGTTCAGAAATATTTCATTTCTCTAGAAAAATGTAAATAATCATTATTAATATCATTTTAAATATAATACATATCTACCCCAAATATTATAATCTATTTAAAATTTCCATAAATATTAAAAATATTTGCGAAAAATTTTATTTTAATATACAATATAATCTTTTATATTTACATCTAAGTATTTATGTTGTTGTTTCTAGAAAAACATTAGTACTAAAATGAGTTTCCTTGTGATTCTTATGTTTTATAATAGTTTTATTTCACTATATATATTAAAATATAATGTATATAATAGTTGAATTTTAACCATGTAATTCAACCAAATTTCTATTTTTTCATCTATAATAAAATTATAATGAAATGTCTCTAGAATCTGGTATTCACTGTGTAATATAATATAATTATCAACTATTTTATTGATGACATACATGTTAATTTTATATATCATATATTATTAATTAATACAATCTAAATCTTGTACCAAAATATGATTTCAACATTAAATTTTAATTATTAGAATATTGTCCATTATAATATATTATCTCTAATATATATTTGAATATGAATAAACTTAGTGTCATTCTCATATTAAAATTGTAATCCTTATAGGTAATCATATAGAGGGGTTTAATTTATTTAATAAAAATTATGATTATATTTATATTCAATAGAATAACAAAACAAGGTCAGGAAAAATCCATATATTCCAAAAATTTCAATTACAAGGATATAAAATATTTGGAGTCATAGAGTATCATAAGTTTTAGTTAACATTTTTCTAACAATAGATCTAATATTAGTGATTATTTTTTTCTTTAATAACCTAGATTAAAAGCTTAATTCATCCAATTATTTATTACTATAATTTCATTTATTAGTGTATTAGAAGAAAAAATGTTCTAATTCCCAATACATATTTTATTAGACGAACTTTAGATTAAATGAATTATAATTTTTTCCCAAGATAATATCACTTTAAATTCATTTAGAAATCAAAAAAATGTAGAAAATAAAACAATAATCACTTTTCAAAATGATAGGGTTATTGATACATTCAATCAATCTCCATCTAAGGATTTATCCCTAATTTTAAGAAAACAATGAATGTCACTACTGTAAAAACTTTTTCCCTTTGTAGAATTTGAGGTTTTATACAAGATTATTTTTCATTCTTTACAGAATCCTTGAAAAATACATCTACAACAATTGTTTGGAAAAACCAAGGTAGTATTCTATACCCTAGGGCTCCCATTAATCTACTAATAAACCCAATTTTAGAAAACCTTAAAATAGCTATATATATATGGGTAAAGAATCTATAAATTTTATTTAATAAATTATAATTTTACATTAAAAATAAATACAAATAATACATAATTCATAAATAAATTTTTAGGAAAATATTTAGAAACCTCTAGATAAATTCTGTAGTTATATAAGAATAATCAATGTTCAATAATTACAATTTATTTATTTATAAGTTATTTTTTTTATAAATTTAAGGAGTTATTATATATGACTAATCACTAAAAATAATTATATTATTAGCTATTCTACAATATTTTTTTCAAATATTTAAAAAACATATTCATTATTAGTTTACATAATATTTCATTTTCATGGTTCATAAAGATGGTTAAATACATACCTTATTCATGGATTCTATCAATATTAAAAAGTTACCTCTACATAGAAAATGATCTCACCCATGCATTTCAAAAATATTGGAGTAGGAATGTAATACCTACTCACATAATTGTTTTTCCACAATAGGCAATTTGACCACAAAATATGTAAATTTTATAGTTTTTCATACAATTCAAAGAAAGCATATATCTTATAATGTATCCTTGATATTTTTGTGCAGTTATTTGATGAGATATGTATGAATTTGTTAATTACATTTATTATTTGTTTCATTTTACTTGCATTGTAAAAAAAATTGTAAAATAAGAAAAAATTTAAAAAAAAGTGGTGGATTTTATCAGTAATAAAACATACACATGATAAATTTCAACTTTTATGGTGTTTTCTTAATATGAATAAACATTTATATTTATTATCTTTTACGTTAGCACTAATAAATAATTTTTTTTATGAAATAATAAATTGTATAAAAAAATAATTAAATATATATAAACATTGATTAAAATAGAATTTGAGGGACTTTATGTTTCACCATGTGTTATGATCCTCCATATATCCCATAACTATGTTTTAATGTACATACATAATATTTATATACATATAACCATATTAATTATTAGATATATAGTGTTATTATGTAATCTATATCGATATAAGAAATTCCATTGACTTGAAATGTAAAATGAAAATGTATTTTTAGAAATATTATATATCTATATAGAAAACTGTATATATGTTTCTATGAGAATATAGATGATAATTTAATAAATATAAAAAAATTAAATTTTTTTATATAATTATTAAATATATATAATATAAATTTTTAAAAAATATTCATATTCAATAAAATTAGATAATGTTAATAATTAATAAATTATATATATATAATTAATAATTATGGACTATATAAAAAAATTTAATATTATTTATGCAGTATTAAAAATATATTCCACATAATGGACACTATTATAACTATAATTATTATTATTATATAGAATTTTACATTGTTAAAAACAATTATAGTATTTAAATTATTAATATTAAAATTTAATAGAAAATTAATAATAATATTTTCCATGTTATATCATAAATAATAATTTATATGTATAAATTAGAATTTAAATATAAATATTAATAAAAATAAATATTTAAATTACATTTGACAAAATATATATATTTTTAAAATATTGTGAATACTAGTTCTATTAAATTAATAATTATAACTATTTTCAATATAGAATTATGAATTTATACATATATTAAATATAAATAATTATATTCAATGTCATTTATTATATATATATATATTCATGTATTGGGTATGATATGGCTATGGGCCTTCGGGTCATGTATTACAGGTTTGTCGGGCCTTGTGCCTTGGGGCTACGGGTTATGTACGGGTTACCCTGAAACCCTTAAATGGGGGATTATCCATAATAATAATAAAAATAAGGCCTTCGGGCCATTCAGGCATAACCGCACTATGTTGGTTAGTTTATTAATGATTTACCCAGCTCAAGAAACAATTTCAAACCCACTGGTAACACAAAAACCATTTTTATAGATAAAAGGAAGATTGATTTTTCAAATTAACACACCCAAATGGTATCACATTTATAAGTGATAATAAAGCTTATAAAACATTCTTTTATTATTGCAATAATTTTTTGGTCAGATAAAAGGTTTCCATTATTTTTTATTTTTACCAATTAATAACCACCACCATTTATAATAATCCATTGTATCTTTGTATCTCATTCTTATTCATTATTAATAAATTTAAATCAATCTATATATATTAAATATATCAATCATATTGATGAATAGAAAAAAATCAATGGTATTTACATCAAAACCTAATTTTAAGGATTTATTTATTGATCATTCATTTTTTATGACATTAAGTTTTTTATTTACTCAATTATATATATCTGCACAAACTAAACATTTTTAATATATATATATATAGTCTCAATATATATTCATTTATATGAATATATAAATAATTATATTATAATATTTAAAACGATATATTTATTAAAACATATATAAGGGTAGAGGATTTCCAAAAATAACAAGATATTATCAGAAGACTATAAAACATATGCTTTATCAAGAGAAAAAGGTGGAAAAAACTCAAGACTAACTAATTTAATTATTAGAATAATTTTCTCCCAAATAATACACTAGAATACATAAGTGATATTTTCTTTTGATACATCATTTATAGTATCTTATTTATCAGAAAAAATAGTATCCCAAATATTATAATATTCAATTATAGTTATTCTTCCCACATATATAATCATTCAATAATTATTCTATTCGATAAATAAAATTAATTATAATTTGTTTATGGAAACATGAATATTTTCTTCATTATAAATATTATCAATATCTCTCACACTAGTATGATTACATTTAATGTATCATTTGAAAGAATGATAGTTTAATAGTATCCATGATTTTTTCACCTCTAATATGATCAATCGATGTTCTATATAAAATAAATGTAGCACTACATGTTTCAGAAGTAATAAAAAAAATATTGAGGGTCTATGAAATAACTGTCGAGAGTGTTACCTCTTTGTTAAAGGTGGTCATAAAAAGTGAATGCATACTAATCAACAGACATCAATGAAAAATGATCAAAAAATAACTCTCATCAAAGAAATAGGCCATTAGTAAATAAAAAACAACACTCATGATATATCAGAATGAGTTGATGTAATTTCATACAATAAATTATAGAAAACGTCACAACACTCAGCCTACCCTAATTAAAATATCTATCATAATCATAAAAAAGATATTCATAGTATGATCCTCTCAAAATTCCATTCACTCTCCTATCTCTGAAACTTGTTAATCTTCATTTCTCAACAATTAATTATAGATAATTTACACTTAATAATGATTACAATCATGAATGATGGTTGGATGTCAGGGGTCCCTTACAGGGTGTGAGAAAAATACATCAGGCCAAAAAAATGTGTCCCTAAAAATATATAGTAATGTAATGATCATGATTATTGTTATCTGATTTTAGCTATGATAAATAGGCAATGAAATTAAAAAATATATTCCTAACCCAAGAAATTTATATCTCCATCCCATAATGAGAATACTCAAATTTTCTTGTATTATTGTTTAACATAACAAATCACAAAAACAATATGGAAATGGTGTATTAAATTCCCATTACTCTGTTTATATCATGTAGGGTGCCTCGATCATGTTTTATCACTATTTTATGGATAGTGGGATATGTAGTCACATTCCTATATCACGCTCAATATTATAAAATATCAACCATATCAAACATCAATTTTTAATAATTTTAGTGGTGGACCCTATCAGTAGAAATATAATTTCATAGAAATATCAACGAAAACATATTAACATAATGCGATGGTCTATATAATCATCTATAAAATGGTATAATCTCTAATTCTTCTTAACTGATATTAAATTTTTGTATTTATATTGCTGAAGCAACACATAAAAATTGTGATATAAAAAATTTGTATCATAATCCTAATATTATCAAAATAAACCAATGAAATAAAAAATTCAATATTCTTTCACAACATGGGAAATATAAATCTAATTTATTATTATCATAAGAAGATGAGAGTCAGACCTTGTCTATATGAATCACCATATAAGTATCCAAACAATATTATAGTCTAATTAGATAAAGGGGAGAAGACTCGTATAATCTTGAAAATGCTGATCGATGGGAAAATTCATATATTCGTAATTATCATCATTGAAAAGGATCATGATCCTAACCTAAATAAATAAGATAAAAAGGGAGAAATGTGTCCCCTACACAATGTATTCAATATTCAAAAGAACCTTGATCCAATGTATATCAAATATATGATCGTGCTTGAGGTGGTTCATATATATATATATATATTTATGTAAACACATATGTTTATCAATTCCACATATTAGACAATTATGATTTGAAATAAAAAAAATTAACGATGTCAAGAAAGTCTCTAAAAATTCACATACATGTTGGAATATCATCTTGAATATATTATCTGATGAATCACTGAACAAAAGAGGTAAAAGAGGACCAAGACCCAATGACCCCACATTGAAAGTGAAAAAATTTAATGTAGTCATCATTTCCATATATGATTCTCAAACTTTTCTAGGGAATAATCTGATTATTGTTGTTTTATCCCATTTCTAATGGAAATTAAAAACAAATGTGAATTTCATCACATTTCCATCATATTTAAGTCACAAATGTGATATTTTCCATGTCCTAGTAAGAATTACATCAGAAAACCATGGTCATAACATCCCATATAATGAAAAAATATTAAATAATAGAATATATTTGAATCTAAGTAATTAATAGGAAGAGTGGATTGTCATAAAAAAAACATATCCAATTTTTTAGTAAGAATAAATAAATATCCTAAAAAAATTAAAATAAATGATCATTATGGAAGGAATTTGATCCAAAACGTATTAAATTATTTATAGGTTTATCTATATTTCCTCAACCAATATATTACTAAAAACATAAGTTAAAACATACATAGTCATCAAGTTGATGGGGAGAAATAATCACCTAAATACCCATTCAAGTAAAAATGGCTATAGCATAACTCAATATTGTCACATAGATAGATCCCAAGATAAAAAATTTCATCTCTATATCTATCCTAAGTCATTAGAAGATAATGAAAAAACATTTTTCAATTAGTAATTTCACATATAATAATTTATGTGTTTTAATTTTAATTATTGTATGGATTACAATTGAGTCCTTGCGTTGAGACGACGTGTGATTTTGAGGCCCAATGTGCCAAGAATAAATTTAGAGAAATATATTATATATATTAAATAGAAAACATGCAAGGATTCATTGAAATAGATCAATAACATATATATAGGCTTTCAGATCAGTATGATGGGGGATTCATTGAGTTCATAATGGTGTTCTTACCCTAGGAGTGACTTAACATCAGTTAGCGTAGGTGGTTTGTGAAAATGTTTTCAAGGGAGTGAAATTAAGAAAATAAATTAAAATATGAATTAATTTTAATTTTTTTCATCATGGGGACCTTCATATTCCCTAAAAATATGGATATGGAATTTATCTTAGAGTTTGATGTTGAACCCTAGAGACCTAGACACCATTGGATGAGAGCGTTCTTTGCGGACGATCACAAATCATGACCAGATTCTAAATTATCATGCCAAAAAATTTTGAAGATTTCATAAAATATTGAAGAAAAATCATTTTTCATAAAATATTCATCCAAAATTCTTGTAGGATGTTGGTTTAATTTTTATTCATTTTTATTTTTTAATTCTGTGATGAACACAAATCAATCAAAAAACAGATTGATTTAAGGATTGATCGAACTGCTAGATGTGAATTATTTTTCTAATGTTTAATTAGATATATTATTTTTATTAAATTGTTAAATGATTATATTGTCATTATAAAAATAAAAACAAGATTAATTTAAGTACATCTCTATGGATTTATTTTTCTTTTCTCCCCCAATTATGCGATTCACCATAAGCATTCTTCATCACTCTAAGGCTATACTATTCCGGATGAATCGATCATTGTGTACATGCTTCCTGGGACAATGATCTGATATCATGTATCTAGGATCTTCATGGAATTATGGAGGTGATATTATTGATATAGTGTGAATCAAATGACCAATGATTCCTGACTTCTTGTTATTCATCATTCTTCATTGCCAAATGAATAATGATGATTTAATTAGATTTAAGAGAAGATCTGACATTAGTAATTGTTTTTTGATGATTGAGAGTCATGGAAAAATACTGGATCATTTATTTTGTGTAAAATAAGTCACTGAATCAAATTCCAAAGGTGTTAGAATGAATTTTGGGGAAGAATATAGGATTATATAAAATACATCAAAACATGATGTCGAATTCATGATAAAATGGTGTGTGGGAACTCTTGGATATGAATTTTGGATTTTCAAAATGTTAATTATCACACAACGTGTGACCCCTCTCACATATCATGTTTCCATCCCTAGTTGACTCTGCATGTACTCTGAATATTACACATACATGGGAAATAGTACATAGCTAGATGGAACATCATGTGCATGTACACAGACATGGATTGGAATACACAATTTGGTACATGGACACAACTTTTCTACATGGACACAGCTCGATGATACATACTTGATTCTATATTTCTCTACACACCATGTATATCCTTCTTTATTCCATGTATATAGAGACTACATGATGTGTGAGGCTCATCCACATGGATTTTACTTGGGATAGCTGGACAAGACATGTTTCTCTTGGGGCATGCCATTTACTCCCTTCATCAATAATTTAGGATCTAGATTTTATTCTTTTTTCCAGTATAGGTTGAGTTCATTCCCATGTTCTTTTTCATTTATGGTATAGTGAGGCATTACATCCACATCACTGGATTGTGATCTCATCTAAAGACCGAGTATCAGATACAGTTTTCGTGTCCCTCTATGAGTTGATGTGAGATCCTCTATAATACATTGATGGAGTTTTTGGAAT
This sequence comes from Viscum album, assembly GCA_963277665.1. Taxonomy (NCBI): domain Eukaryota; kingdom Viridiplantae; phylum Streptophyta; class Magnoliopsida; order Santalales; family Viscaceae; genus Viscum; species Viscum album. The sequence goes on from OY728143.1 coordinate 65,771,917, forward strand.
TGGAATAAAATCCATAACAAGGGTCATAATACACCATCTAGTAGACATTATTGATAGGGTTTACTGAATCATTGAAATATGATCCCCACTATTACAGGTTGATCCAGAATGGGATTGTATTATCCCCCTAAATGTCCATGTCATGAACCATCTATTTGTATCATGGTCCCATTACACCAGTAAGAATCCTTGGGTAGGGTCCAATGACCCAGCCCTCATATTCAAGTTTCCATTATGGTATCATGGCTCATGGATTGGGTTCTCCTGGAATTAGCATTGCCTCAAAAAAATCATGTGGCTCGAAGTTGGGTTTGATCTCTTCATGGCATGGTGTCTTCTATAGTATATCGTGGTTATTCTTTTATTTGTAATATATTTTATATTTTATATTTTATAATCTTCAATATTCATCTCACTTCATGTTTTCTATTATCATGGGGTCTTACTTATTAATTATATATCCACAGCTGCATGGGTTTTCCCACATGTGTCGTGTCATGTTCTGATGAAATGTTTTTTAATGTGGTCTTTAGTGGGCCAGGAGTTAGTGGAACATTGTTAGAACATCAAAGATCGAGTTTTTTTCCAAGAGATTTCCTTTTACATATTCCTCCCCCATAGAGATTATTGAAATGTTAACACATTTTGGTTGGGATTTCATTTTCCCATTTATCTATTTCAGTTTATTATTGATATACTATGTTATGAGATCATAGATGTAAGAATGCATTATTTTAGTGGTTTACATTTCATCATTATGTGGAACTGTAGATGTGTGCATCTATACATGTACATTAGGAAAATTTCTCTGATATGTGGGATATTACAACTCTCCATTGGTCACCAGACCCTATCCTCTTAGAGTCGGGCATAGGGTATGAATGGGTTGGACCTCGACGGGTCCGGACATGATATAGTGGTATCAGAACAGGTTGATTCTTCATTAAGGACCATGAGTCTATGATATTGGTTTAAGAACACTACTAAGTGTTTCGCGTTTAAATTTTAGGAAAGGGACTCTATTTTTAATTATGGTGTCTATCATATCCATACACCAAGACTCTGATCACCTTCTTATCAAATGCGTACATGAGAACACTGGTGGTAAGGAACACTATAGTACATGAATCATTTAGGAATGGTTGGGTTTTCTATATCATTCTTGACTCAGGTCCCAATATATATTGTTTAGACTTTGTGAAGTATTGTTTTATTTCATGATGTCTCAACATAAAAATTCATCTATTATTCTATTTCATAATCACGAAGATGATCCTCCCAATGACAAGGCATCAATAGAGGGAATTTTTCATGAGATAGCACCATTGGGAAACATTCTAGTTATACCACCACCTATTAAGAGACAGTTAGCTCTGACACCATTAGGTGATGATTAATGTTGGAAGGGTGTATTTATATTGTTTTATGTTATGATACATCCTATATTTTGGGGTGATATAGACCCTTTTGTGGCGGATGAATGGGATGAGACATTTACTCATGTCTTATATATTCTGTGGACTCTTTCCAATTGAATTTCAGTTCTCACATCCTGACTTCTTCTAGGATATTCATGGGAATGGAGGAACATGGTGAATTAGTAACACAATGAGACAACTCAATCCTAGATATACATCGAGTGTATCTTCATAGAGTAGTTATATCCGAAAATATTCTTGAGCAGTTTTCATAGTGGATCTTAGGTTCTTCTAGTTAGGTAGTGTGGATGTGTCAGAGTATTCAGTGTGGTATATTAATCTCTCTTGTTACTCCTTAGATCTGCTACGTGGACACTTCTTCTGGAATCAGACCATAGATATGGTATTACACTAGGAAATAAAGTAAATATTGTATTATTTATCAATTCCACATATTATGGAGTGCTTGAGTGAGCCATGATAGTAAAAAAAACGTTCTACAAGAGAAGACACCAGTAGTGGGAGATAATAGAGGTCATCAAGAATTTGAGACCTCAGAAACAAGTAGCTCAAAGAAGTAAGATGTATCCAAGATGATCATATTCATTTATTTTTGATCTCGGAACTCAGGATGAGTGATGCAAGGCTCCCAATAAGCCCAAATTATGTGAGGAAAATCAGAGGATTCTCTTATGACGATCATTGGAATTTGGTATGATATTTTATGACCCATCTTATATCTAATATAGAGTTGGTCATGGTACCTTTGAGACATAGGAATAGGATGGATCATGGTGGTCTACTGGGTGATGTATGTGGAAGATGGGTTGATATAGAAGTAGGTGATGATCGATGATTCGAGTTATTCCCACCAACACACCTAGGTGGTGAACACTAGAATCAGGGAGCTGGTGGGAAGGGATAACACCATATGTAGGGTATGAAGGCCTATGAACATGAGGATATAGGGACGAAATGAGGAGTTATCTATTTTTTATCTACTATAGATACATTATTAGTAGACTAATGTGCTATACATTTCTTCTGTTTTACTTCTCTAGTTTGAGACTTAGCGATTCATGTTATTCTTTTGACTCAAGCCTTATGGTTTGAGAATGTAACAGGAATTAACATTGTTATTTATAACATGTTAAAATAGTGTGACCTGATTATTATATGGTAATGTTTTTAATGGTATATCTTTGAAACAATAATGATAAATTATGACACAATTTTAGATAAGGAATGGCTATCTATAGTTAATACCCATATTGACTACTTTAAATAGAGGATACGGTGTGTCTGCTATGATGAGACTAGGTATTCCATATCTAATGATAAGAAAATCTAGGTAATATATGACATAATCAAGCACAATATGGAGAATCCGTTTACTCATCATTTGGATAGAATGACCCTTGGTGGAGTGATTTTTTTGAGTTCCAGTTTCCTACTATGGTGGTGGAGTATGAGGATGTATTCCCTGAAGATGTTCCATGTTTCCCCCCAGTAAGAGGTATATTTCATCATCCATTGTTTTAATTGGATGTAACTGATATATGTACCATAATATCAAATGGATCCCATAGATATTTGAGATATGAGGATGCATTTGGAGGGTTTTTATGAGAAGAGATTAATAAGGCCCAATGTTTCTCCCTAGGAATCCACAATTTTTTTCCAAAAAAGTAGATGGAAGCTTCATGTTGTTTTTGGATTATTGTAACATGAATCATGTGTAATAAAGAACAAATATCCACTATCATGGACCAATTTACTCTTTTATTAGTGGAAGGGGTGTGATGTCTCTTGAATATAGACCTTAGATCAGGTTATCACATGTTGCGTGTTAAGAACGTGGATATATTGAAGACATAATTCAGATGTAGATATCGTATCTATGAGTACACAGTGATGTAGTTTGGTGTAAATAACATGCTATCAATGATCACGGGACACATGAATTGGATATTTCAGTCATTCGTAGACTGGTTCACGATATTCTTCATAGATGAAATCCTATTGTAATCATCATCTGAGGAGGTGCATGTGAGAAACTTGGGGATTGTCTTGGATACACTCTAAGAGAACCAACATTAAGGGAATCTCTTGATGATTCAGTTTGGGATTTGACATTACCATTTTCTCTAAAACATCTTCTTAGGGGCCATAGTTGTAGTGGATCAAGTGAAGGATAAGGCATTTTTTCCTTGGGATCCATCTGATTGTTCCACCGAGTCGCAGAGTTTCATTTGATTAGATTGTTACCATATGAGGCCTTTACCTAACATCTTCATAATGGATGAAACCATGAAATTATTGAAAATGAATTGGATGCCTTTCATGTGGATTAAAAGGATCCAATATTTCTTTTAGAAGATACGGACGAGGATGACGTGCACTCCCATAATGAGGTTACCTGATGAGGGTGATGAGTATGTAGGGTTCTATGATACATCATGGACTAGAAATGGTTATGTTTAGATGAAAACGCATGTAGATATTGTATGTGGTTCATGCAGGTTTAGAACACATGAGCAGAACAACGTGACCCCTGACCTTGAGTTAGTTGTAGTAGATATTAAATTGTATATTTGGTGACACTACCATATGGGTGGGAAAATTACCATGTACTATGACCATAAGAGTAGAAAGTATACCTCATATCATAAGGATTATAACCTGAGAGATAAGTGGTGGAAATAGAACCTCTAGGACTATGACTTCAATATTTTCAATACTCTTGGGAATAAGAACGTGGTAGTATATTCTCGCTGTAAGATATTGAGTTCACATTCATTGAACGAGGCATCAGCACAGATGGCCTCATTGAAGTTATACATTATATATGAATATGTAACACATTTCCTCTAGATGATGGTTGTAACCCCTGCACTCTTATAATGAGTTGGAGAGGCGCAACATGTGGTGACCGACTGTGAGAGCCAACCTAGGTAGATATCCACTAAATATGATTTTGTTGTATTTTCCCAAGGAGAGAAGCATGCCATTATATTTCATGGAAAAACGATATTACCACTGGTTTTGTAAGATGATGTTATGATAGTGTTTCATATATTTCATTTAGTGGTACATATTTCTATATAACAGTTTTTCCCTAAAAAATGATTTAATTTTTGGTTGCCATAAATGAAGAGAAGAGTATTTTTAATTGTATCCTTATGGCTTACTTATTGCCATGTGAGTGATTAGAACCAAGATTCCCTGGGTTTAGCTAGGTCCTTTGAGAATACTACATGGATGTGGGATGGGATATCTATATACATTGTTATGGTCGTAACACCAAAATCTAGGTGACATGATTTTATCTGGGTGCTCATCAACTGACCCAACAAGTTTTACCAATTATTAGCTACATGGGAGATACATTCCGTAATGAAATTGGGACGACTTTATGTGATATATATAGTTAGAATCCATCTTGTTCCATCTATAATAGTTTTAGAACATGATTAAAAATTCAAATACCTAGTATATAAGGGATTAAAGGATATGTTTGAGGCCTAGTTATGCTTGAACCCAACATTCCACCACTAAACTAGTGGCCATACAGAGCAAACCATCGAGGCCATGGTGGATATGACACAAAATTTTATTTTGGATAATATATTTTGATAGGGGTGTAACCAATCCATGGGGTGTTTACATACAATAATAGCTACTAATCCTCCATTTTTATTACACCATTTGAAGATTTTTACAGGTGAACTTATAGGTCACCACTTTGTTGGACTGATCGAGGTGAGTCGTCACTCATGGGACTGGAGGGTGTCCATGTGACAACAAAAAAAGTGTAGATCATACCAAAGTAAATGAAGACTGTAAAAATTGATTAGAATTCATATAATTATATAAGAGTAAGGATTTTGGAGTTCAAGGATGGATACCATGTGTTCCTGAGGGTATTACATCAATATGAATTGAGATGATTTGGTCATAGAGGAATGTTATCTTCGAGATTCATTGTTCCTTTTCTGATGCTACATAGATTTTTCAAGGTGTTGTACTTATTATCTTTACTCCCATAGTTGGAATGGGTACACAATATCTTCTAATAGTCACTGAAGAGGATATACATGCATGAACAATCACATGTTAATGACTACGGAGAGTAGTACATTGTGGACATATGGATCTTTGCTGAGTACCCAGTTGAGAATGATGATTGGAAGGATAGGGTACTCTTTTAGAATTTGATACCTATTATGCATGTTTAGTGGCACCATGGGAATCTTCAATAAGGAAAGATGGAGCAGGAGGCACAAATTCGTGCTTAGTACCCTCATCTCTTTGTGTATCCCTTGTTTTGGCTTTTTGGGATGTAAATACCAAAGGTGGGTATAATTTAAAATATCATATTTTCTATGCATTATTTTTTAATAATATATGGATTATTTTTAAAACAAGGCGTATAGCCATCATGAGATTCTATGGCCCAGTGTTCCTGAAATAATTGTTTCAATTATATTAAATATATTAAATTGTATACAATCTTGAAATTTTAGAAAAAGTGGAAAAACATCTTAATGGATTCCCATAACAATAATTGTGGGACACAGTTGAGTTCCAAATGGCGGTTTTATCATTTGTTCAACTAAATATGAGTTTATGTAGGTTGTTTTAAAAAATATATATAATAGGCATGAAATTGATAAAATTAATTAACGTATTAATTTTTTTATTTTTATCAGTGTAGTGAAATTCAACTTATTTGAATATATGGAAATGGAATGTGACTTACTGTTGGATGCTAAACCCTAGAGAATGAGATTCCATTGGAAGAGATCATTATTGGTAGACATTGATGAATTGGAATCAAATCGTGAATAACTATGATAGTTTAGTTAGTGGATCTCATTAATGACATAAATACTACCATTCTTCATCAATGATTGATCCAAACGTTATGATGGGTCTTTGTTTTATATTGATTCTTCCACGTACATCTATTCTATAATGATAAAAAATCAAACATTGAACAAATTGATTGGTTGACCAATTTTATTGCATGATGGGATATATTATGTGTGGATTTAATAGGATTATTTATTTGGAGTAATTTTTAAATGGATTATGTTTTCATTCTATGGAAATTAACCAATATCGATATGAACATTGACTGTGTTTTGTTCCTCATGATTGATTGTGCATTTCTTCCACAATCACATGATTCACCATGGGTGTTCTTGGTTGGCTCAGGGTTTGACTATTCTCTATTAATCGATCATTTCATGTTATTTTCATGTTTCAATGATATTATATTATAGCTTTGGGTTCTTCATGGCATGTCACAGGTGTGATGATAGAGATAGAGTGAATCTAATAAAATATTACAGCCAATTTGACATTCTTCTGTTTTCCTTTACACATTATAATGAACGATGATATAATTAGTTTTACGAAAATTTATGATGATATGAGGAATTATTTGATGATTTTGAGGCCCATAAGATCTTGTATAATAGATTTCAGGAAGAATCAAACATTATATTGAAATCTGGAGGAACCAGATCGTACAAGAAGGACCTAGGATTTTGGAAAATCTAATAGAACATGAAATGTAATATGGAATTACAGGGAATATGTTCCCCCCCATAGTTGCATTTCCATGTTCTTTTCCTAAGTTATGAGTCACAAAATTTATAACCCCTATCACCCAATGTGTGACCCTTACCAATAGACTAATCCTGACATTAAATGTGTAAATAATTATGGGAACCATTACACGGGTAGATGGAACACCATGTACATTATATGGGCATGGCTTGGATATATGTTTTGGTAAAAAGACAGTGATTCTCTACACAATAATGTCCACAAAACACATGCATGATTCCGTGTGTCTCTACTAGTCATGTATATAGAGTCTATATCCTGTGTGAGGATCTTCCACATGGAACTCACATGGGATAGCTAGAAATGTTGTCTACCCCACATGAAACACTATGTACTCCATTCAATATTTTATGAGGATTTTTTTTCTTTGTTTGGTTCAGTATAGGTTGAGTGGATTCCCTTGGTAATTTTAATTAATGGTAAAATCTAGAGTCATATATACATATTTTATTGTGATCCCATATAGTGTTCATGAATCAGATAGAGTTGTGGGGTCCCTTCGTGACGCCTCTGAGCGGCTTCTCCTTTCCCATCTGTGGAGACTAGGGTTTCCCCCATTGGCCTCACTTCCCCTTCCCTCTTCGATGTGAATAGGTCTCAAGCAGTGATTAAGCTAATATATTCACATATTTTATTCTGTAATTTAATGTTTTTAAACCCACTATAGTGTTATTTAATGGGAAATTGTTACATATTTAGGTTTTTGTGTTATTTTAAGCCTAAATTTTAAAATGTCCTAATTATGGATTTTTAACAGATGTTTATCACAGGGGTAATTTGGTCATTTCGCATAAAATATATTTCCAAATTCTGTGAATCAAATTTTTTTTGAACCCTTATATTTTTTATTTGAACATTTGCTTCAGGACCAGGGGATGAATCAATATTGTAAAGCCCGTAAAAAATCAATGAAGTGAAAGATATTGTCAGTCGGACTACGTGGACACCACCATAGTAATGAAAGCACAATTTATGCTAAACTACTCCAAATGATTCTATTCTATTCGGATATTAAATAGGACTCCTAGACGCATCCACAAAATTTATTTCAAGCTGTTTGGAATCCGTTATGATAGCCATTGAGTGATAGGGTTTTGAATGAAGCTTCTAGGAGGCTTCATCCAGAGAAAGCTATTAGCAATAAAAATATCATAACTACTTCCCGAAGCGTCCAATGAATCTGAAATTTGGACAGGGGACATACAACACATTTATGAACAATATTTATGCAGAGGTAAATGCGTGAATCAGCAAATTAATGGCTCTAAAATGTGACAACTCTTTGATGATGAAGTCTACCTATAAAAAGATATGAGCTCCTACCTCTAAACAACATTCCATTCAACATCTCACCATCCAACACAAAGGGGGTGGGCTTGAGAGATAAAGACTATAGGAGTATTCAATTATGTAATAAATCCATGAAGGGATAACTCAAACCGGTGGTGGGCTGCGACGACCCGAAGACATTTCCCATTTGGAGTTTGTGCTTTCATTATAAAATATTTTCTTTTAAACTATCTAGGAACTTGATTGCATGAATGGAGGAGGTCGTTTTATCTCATGTATTCAATTAATTATAATTTATTCAAGATTTATTATATTCTAATGAATTTAATGTGGTTTTTCTCAGGGTTTAAATTTCTTTGGCAAGGTCTCGCCTTTGAGAACGATGAGTTCAACCTGTTTTGGTTACTAGGAGGTCTTCAGGTAATCAGTACACTTTCATTAGATGATTGGGACCCATGTATGAGGTTTCAATATGGTATCTAGATAATTTAGGTGTATACCTTGAGGTATTATGGTATACATTGGACAATTTAATTAAAATATATTCGTAAACAAAGATAAAGGGAGTGTCCAATGATCAACGTTTGTGCACCACTGCTACCTTTAACTTGTTCTTTCCAGCATGATTTTATTTTATATTTTAATTGATAATGTAGATTTATTAATACATTATGAATTTCTTAGTCTAGTTCATTTCAATCCAACCCCATATATATTATATAAACTAGATTTATATTAGATAAATAAAACGTGACAATTGAAAATACAGTGCGTATAAGCGGACTCCTTGTGATCGACACTTGGGTGTGCCATTGTGGTACAATCTTAGGAAAATAGGAAATTAATTGAATAGGTAAAAGTGACCGAAATCACCAAAATCAATTTGGCACCGTTGTCGGGGAGACCAAGTGCTTACACACACTATTTTTCATAAAAAAATAAAAAAAGATCTTTGTTGCATATCATTCATTTCATCAGCCAATATGGATTTTTGTGGAAATTGTTATAATTATTGGCATGTGGATAACCTCTATGGTGTGAAAAGTATGGAAGATACATTAAATATTCAAATGCTTGAAAATTCTCAAAAATTGGATGAAATTCCCAAATATTGATAGAAAATGCCTTGATAATTAAAGAGAATTGCAGAATGATGGAAAAAAGCAAGATGATTTCATCCCTGGACGCCCAAGTTGATGATATTAATGTCTAATGGATGGAATGACAAAAAAAGACAATTTGAGGAGAATAAAATACCTTTTCCACCTGAATATAATGAATATGTTTATGAGGTTGAAGAAAAACTTGAGGACCCACTTCCCTCACCATAAAATGAGTTCCCAGCTGCCTTGCTTGAGGAAAAGGGTTCTAAAGTGGAAATTTATGAGGTAGTTTTAAATTATGAGCATTCATTTCATTAAAATTTCATTAATTATGAATATAAATCTAATATCCCTTTTTCTGAATTCATATATTCACCACTACTACTGCAGGCTCTGGATGAAGAAGAAGATGAAGGTCCTCATGTTGAGGTGAGAATGGAGGTGCATGTTGAGGTGTACATTGGTTCAAACAAGGATGATGGAACTAAAGAATAAATTCATGATGAGAAATTTTATGAAACATCACCATATGGGAAGCCACATCGTATTCTTCTATTTTCAACACTGGTGGACACCGCTCCTCCAGATGATGAAAATAGGGAGCACCCCTACATCCTTTTCCCTCCCCCTGTTAATCTTAAATTCTATTTTTAATCTATTCTAGGGGTTGGAGATATTTTTATTTTTTATGGGGGTTCTCACTTCGGGCATCCGCATATGGATGTCGGGGGAAATAATTTTTGGTGGTTTCTAAAAGAGAAACCCTAGCCACCGTCAGATTGGGGTTAACCTGCTGCAACTGCCTAACTAGGGGTAGTAAAAACCTAGCACCTAATTGGGGGTCAAACCAAACATTATCCCTTTCCTTTCCCCTTTCTATTTATTTTTATCTATTTTTCTAATGAATTTATTTATTTCATTGTAAGAATAAGTGGTACCAACTAGGATCTTAACTCCGTGGTGCTGCTAAAAAAAATAATGTCAGGTTCTGTCTTTCCTTATATTTAGTTTTTTTCTTCCCTTATTTATATTTTTTCACGAAAAAATGAAGGGTAGTGAAATTTAATTGTGGGGGGAGTGTCGACCTTCTTAGTTGTTTTTGTGTGATTTCATTTTTTTCATTTTTTAGAATCCTTGAGCATTAATGATAATTCTGATCATATTTCACACATTAATTGATTTTGATAAAATTGAAATGATTTATAATAAAAAAGGATTTTAAATGATTGTTAATGTGAATTTTTTTCTTTAAATTGGATTTTCAATCATTTTTATGAGTTTGACAAGTTTTTGAAATCCATGGCCCTGAAATACTGAATCAAAATATTTTTCCCATCCTGTGAGGTATTCTAAACCACGTTGATATATTCTTTCTAATACCCACACTTTCTTGAGAGAAACATGGATTTTGTGTGAGAACCAGAATTTTTGATTTTTCTCTTATGATGCTTTGTTTTTCATTAAATTTTTTTAATATGATTGAGGAACTTCTTTGGCTAAACACATATTATCATGAGACCTACCCTTACATTTATTATTTTTTAGCCCTTAGATTCCATGAATTTCCTTATAGGTTGATGCCACAGTAAAAGCTAATTTATCCTTACCTACCAATTCTCTCAGTATTTTTGTATGGATATTTCATGTTTGAGTGTGGGGGAAGGGCCTTTCATGTGCATCCATTGGGATGTGCTCCATTGATGGGTGTTGTGAGGTGTGCATCAATATTTTTTGAAATTAAATAATTGGTCATGAGTCATAATCTCATTATGATTCATTTTTTTAATTTAGTTTTCCATCAAAATAATGAAAATAAAAGTTTTTCCTTTCTAGAGCTTAAAAAAATATATAAAAAATAATAATAAAGTTGTGCCTTTCTGGAGCTTTACAAAAAATGGGGAGAACATAGATGATATAATACCTTGAAATAATTTATTGGATCATGTCCCATGTCAATGAAATGGGGGTGGTGTTGTGTTTCACATTCTGAAGGAAGATTGAGTGAGGAATTTTCTGTGTTTTCACTTGATAATTCATGCATTTTACCTAAGAGTCAAACCTTCTCTTTCTAGCCTTGACCTTTTAAATAATTTACCCACCAACCCAAATCCACAGAGTCATTTGATCCTTTGATGAAAGTCCTCATGATTGAATTCATTTTTATGTTTCATTCTGTGGAGAAATGAGAATAGTCACAAGCCTATGGTGATACATGCAACTTTCAAGTATGAGCATAACTCCTGAATTAATTTCCCATGAGTGAAGAGTGACATAAAATTCAATGTGAGGTAGGTTTTGATTGAGCCATGGATGAATTTATGAGGTTGAAAAAAATATAAATTTTTGAAATGAAAATTAATGGAAATTGTTTTTCATAGAAGAGACATGATGAAATTTTGTTTATGATAATGATCATGGATGTTTTCTCATTTTTGATTGTTGTGTGAATTTTTATTCGAATATATGATAATTGCTCAGAAGTGCAATGCTTACATGTAAGGGATTGATGAATCTAATTTATTCACATATTTGATTCTGTAATTTAATGTTTGTAATCCCACCATACTGTTATTTAACGGGAAATTGATATATATTTAGGTTTTTGTGTTATTTTAAGCCAAAATGTAAAAATGGACTAATTCTGTATTTTTAACATATTTTTATCACAAGGGTAATTTGTTCATTTCGCATAAAATATATTTCCAAAATCTATTATTAGAATTTTTTTTGAACCCTAATATTATTTCCTTCAACTTTGAATTCAGGACGAGGGGCTGCATCGATATTCTAGAGGCCGTAAGAAATCAATGATGTGAATGATTTTGTAGGGTGGACGTCATGGACCCCACCAATGTAATGGAAGTATAATTCAGCTTAAAACCTCCAAATGATTCTATTCTACTTGTAGGTTAATGATAAATACCATACTCATCGACACAATTAATTTCAAGCCATTTGGAATCCGTTATAATAGACATTGAGTGATAGGGTTTTGAAGGAAGCTTCCAGGAAGCTTCATCCAGAGAATGATATTAGCAATAATAAAATCATAAATCCTTTCAGAAGGGTCCAATGAATCTGAAATTTAAAGGGTGGAAGGCCAACACATTTATGAACAATATTTATGAAGAGGTCGATACGTGAATTGGCAAATTAATGGGTCTAAAATGAGACAAGTCTTTGATGATGAAATCTACCTATAAAAGGAGAGGAGCCCCTACCTCTAAATAACATTCGATTCATCACCTCACCATCCATCACAATGGGGGAGGGCTTGAGAGGGGAAGAGTATAGAATTATTACATGATGTAATAAATCCATTAAGGGCTAACTCCAAGCGGTGGTGGGCTGCGATGATCTGAAGACATTTCCCCTTTTGAGTTTTTGCTTTCATTGTATAATATTTTCTTTTAAAATATCATGGAACTTGTTTGCATGAATGAAGGAGGACTTTTTATCTCATGTTTTCAATTTATTATAAATTATTCAAGATTTCTTATATTCTAATGAATTTAATGGGGTTTTCATCGTGGTTTAAATTTCTTTGGCAAGGTGTCGCCTTTGAGAATGATGAGTCCAACCTGTTTGGGTTACTCAGAGGTCTTCGGGTAATCAGTACACTTTCATTAAAAGATTGAAAGCCATGTCTGAGGTTTCAATATGGTATCTAGATAATTTAGGTGTATACCTTGAGGTATTGAGGTATACATTGGATAATTTAATTAAAATATATTCATAAACAATGATAAAGGGACTGTACAACGATCAACGTTTGTCCACCACTGATACCTTTAGCTTGTTCATTCCAGATCGATTTTCTTTAGTATTTTAATTGATAATGTAGATTTATTAATACATTATGAATTTCTTAGTTTAGTTCATTTCAATCCTCCCCCGTATATATTATATAAACTCGTTTTATATTATTTATATAAAAAGTGACAATTGAAAATATAGTGCGTATAAGAGGCCTCCTTGTGATTGCCACTAGGGTGTGCCATTGTGGTAAAATATTTATAAAATAAGAAATTAATTTAATAGCGAAAAGCGACTGAAATCCCTAACATCAAGCGGGATATCTCTTAATCATCTTGGTGTGGCACAGCCTGGTCGGCTTTTTCTGGATCATCTCGGTGTGACGTGACGTGGTCGGTCCTCGTGTGACGTGTCTTAGCCAGATTCCACCAGATTGTCTCAGAATGCCGAGACATTGCGATGGTGTGACGCGGTGGGGTTTCAGACTTGTTTGACGATGTGTCACTTAGTGAAATCATGTCTCGGTGGATTACCAGATTAGGAATGCATGCGGCTCGGATGGTCTGTCGAAGTAGATCCTACTCTAGTTCATTCCGGAGCGTCCAGGCTCTGCGTTTGGCATGATTCTGGTGATGGGTGGAGACAGATTTGAGTGGGCCGGAGGGGGAGGTAACTGTTTATAGAGATTTTGTGATGTTTTTCTAGGTTTTAAGGTTTGGTGATGTTCTTATTTGGTTTTATTTGCTACGATTTTTTTTGATCTGCTGATTTTCATGTTCATCTGAGATGGATTTGGGGCTGCGCTATTCATCTGGTGTTGGTTCTGGGCTGTAGGAAATGGTGGTGTTGGTTTGAATGGATTGACATTACGGTTGAGGTTTCCGATGTTTTGATGTGGTTTAAATCTATTGGAAAGGAGATGCATCTGGACTTGAACACATGAAGCGGGCCTCCGAGGTTGTTCCATAGCTTATTGTTCATCATTACAGTGCTTTATGGAATAGGATGTTTGAGAGGTTATGGAACCAGCCATCAGATCAGGCCTGTGCTTTGACACAAGACACTTACTTTCCATTCAGCTATGCAATGATGGAGATCTTTTCTATGATTTTTTTCTGGGGAGGGGTGCTTCATGTTGTATTTTTGGTTTGTCTCTCTTGACCTTAGGATGCGTTTTTTCAAGTCCATGATGTCTATTTGGTTCTCTGCCTTCATCCCTTAAAAGGAGGATTGATTGTAATAAAAAATTAAGGCCTTCGGGCCATTGGATGGATGGTGTCCCTCCGTTAGATTGGAGTGAGATCATCGATCATCCCTATATATAGTTTGTGGAATCTTCATGGATTCCTTGAACCGGATGTTAATCTTCCATCTAGAAAAATTTATTGGTAGGGGTTTTTGAATCATTGAAACAGGATCCCCTACACAGTGGGTTGATAATGAACTAGTTAATTATGTCCCCTAGTTGTTTTTGGTATGTCCCACATCCATGAATAATGGTACCCTTAGACTAGTGATCTTACATGGGTATGATCCAATGACCCAGACCTCTTGGTCGACTTCTCTAATGGTTTCATGGCTCGTGGAGTGGGTTCTCCTAGAATGGAGATTACATATAGAACAATCCATTCATTGTTAGTTGGTTATAACCACATTACAGTGTGGTTTCTTTCCAACGTATATCTTTGTTATTCCTTATTTTATACATTGAATATTATATCATATATTGATCAAACTATAAATGGTCTTATATGATTATTGATATTAGGGAGTCCAAATAGGTATTTTTATACTAAAATTAGAATGGGATTTTCTTGCACATGTCGTGTGTTGTGCATAATATGGCCCTTTCGACGGTGTCCATGGAGAACAGTGAGTGAGTGGATCATAGAAGGGTCCTCTCAGATAGAGGAGTTTTCCAAGGGATTTAATTTGTATTATTATTCTTCCTCGTATAAGGTTGAATGCTTTACCATTTTTTGTTATAATTGTATTTATCCCCTTTTCCTCTTTCGTTACGTTACTATCATAATCTCATGTGGGGTCTACAGGTGTGCATGTATTCATTCATTTTTTTTGAATTTCAATGTTGTATGGTCTTGGAGATGTGTGTATATGTACATGTAATTTATAAAAATTCCAAAAATTTGTGAGATATGCATACTCGTTGCTGGTCTCTATCCCCATACCTATTAGAGGTGGGCTTGTGGTGGTCACATGTCAGAAATCAGTGGGTCAGGTCCTGACATATAAAATAATCTAACTCATGGAATCCACAAAATGGTTTATAAATTTAAATATCAATTATTTTTAGATTAAAATCATATCCATATTCATCATTAATCTTGTTTTACTATTCAATAGATTCATCCTTGTCCTAATGCGTCATTAAGAAACAATTTGTTTTTATTTTTATAACAATATTACATCAATGGAATGATATTTTATCATACATCATATAAGATACCCATAGAAAATAATTAATGATTATAGATAACTAAAACTGGTATAAAGGAATCTCTTTATACAAATTTAAATGGAGGAATAAGATCTAATAATTAGGAATAACATAATAAAAAATATACACCACATTTAGGTTTAAACATAAGAACATAAAAAATTGTATTGGAAATAATGAATATATCTAAGATTAGTCTTATTATTTTATAAAGAAAATTAAAAAGATAAAAGTAACTTGATTCTAGAAAAAAACATATAGTATCTTGAGAAAATAGAGAGAAAACCAAAGAAAATGTAGAAAATGGAATTCATCAAGATAGAATAGTGAAATCAACTGAATAATGTTTTATTTTATTAATAAATATAATTTAATTTAAATCTAACAAACTACCTTGAAAAACGAATTATTGGATATCCATAATGTTTCTGGTCCAATTTTCTCAAATCTAGTAAACTTTACTATATGGTCCCATCAGTGACAAAAGGATCCCTATTTTAGATAAGAACCAATAAAATAATACATTGACCTTCATGATATATCCTCCACCATTATGATTAAATAAACCTTCTCTATATAAATATCAAAATGTTTGGAGCTATAATTTTAGTGATGTCTATATCTCTTAATAAATCCATCATAGTGCACCCTATATATTGTTGTAAAACTTACCACTTATAAAAAACATTTAATCATACAAATGGAGAAATGATGTTTTATGGGGGTATTATCTATGACTTAGTGCACTATTTCATGCAATACTATCTCCATAATAAAAAAATTCATTTCTTATAAAATCCCCAACAATGAAACATTCAAAAGGGTGTTGAACAACCAAAATCATTTGTTCATACATGATATAATATAGGTGACTTCACATGATGTAGTTCTATATACTATCAAATATTTTTTTAAATGATGTGTATTTGTAGTTTCAACCCAATGAAAACTTCAAAACCCAACCCCAAACCCGATTTTCCCACCTTCAACTACGTTTACGCCTATGAAGAATCATTTAAAATGATAATACAAATGATAATTTAAAATAAAAGTACAATAAGTAAAATTTTCCCTTATCCAATATCAATGGAATATAACCATATTATTATATATAAGAATAAATCAATTACACATAAGAAAATAAATAATAAATTTCTTAAAACAATGTGATTTATAGTACACATTTTCAATTCATATAAAGGCAAATAATGAGTTGAAACAGAAAATAAATATAAATCTTAAATCATTAAAATCAATTACATATAAGAAAATAAATAAGAAATTTCTTAAAACAATGTGATTTATAGTACACATTTTCAATTCATATAAAGGAAAATAATGAGTTGAAACAGAAAATAAATATAAATCTTAAATCATTATATAATAGCAAAAAAATTTCTTTTACAAAATAAAAAATGAGAGAACATTTTATTTAAAAAAGGATAGGTAATGTTTCATTCCTCTATATAATGTTCTCTTATATTATTTCCAAACAACATTATCCTATAAATTGGTTCTTGTTCATGAAATATAATATTTCTGGGTTATAGTGGCAAGGGATCATCCTTGATGGGTATCAATGAACACTTTTTTATGCTTGGGTTTTTAATATTTTTTTATATAAGTATGTATTGATGTATGTGATTATATATATTTTTATATTTATGTATTGGTATATATATATAAGTATATATATTTTTATATATACAAACACATATACACATAATAATGAATTTTAAGAAATATATATAATATGATGATATATATACGTAAATATATTAAGTAATGTTATATATATTTTGAATAACTTATATATCTTTTAATTATTGTTATTAGCATATTCTTAAAGTGTATAATTTATCAATTAACATGTATAAATTATATATATATATATATTACATTATATGTGCGTTTAACATGATTTTATGTGCATGTGTGTGTTTGTGTCTATTTGGGTGTGTAAGATTATATATTTGTATATTTTTTTCTTTTATTATTTGTTTTAATTTTTTAAAATTATATTTGTATACATATATAATATTATTGTATATGTTTTTCTATATTTCACTATATTATAATCTCTAAATGTTATATGTTTTTTTTTCAACAAATAAATATATATATATATAGTATTCAATTTTAAAATGTATGCTATTTGTGCATCTAAAAATGACATATTAAGTACATTCCTTCACTGTGTCAATTTTCATAAATGATAATTTTTTTAACTCAATAGAATTAGTGTGAATCCTAAATGGAGATATTATGGTCATAAGAAATAAATTATGAATATGGGGTAAAAAAGATCATCAAGTTTGCAATAGAGTGTGAAAGTAGAATTTCAAGATTTATTGGCTTGTTTTTCTTGCCATTTTCATTTATGATTATTATTTTTTCAAATGTATTATATGAGCACATAATATTTCATGAAATTCAATGATGTTAAAAAATTTCAACTAAACATGATGATTAACATAATAGTGTGAGTGATTAGGATAAATGTATTGTTTAAGTCATTATATTAGAATATCTTTATAAAATGAGATATAACATGTCAAGGAAAAGAAGATGTTGTTTACATTTCCCATTTAAATTTCCCCAAGCTATTTTAGAAGTTAGAGAATAATGCAATTATTTTGTAATTTATTATCTAAATTAAATATACAATATTTAGATCTATACAAAAAATATTAAATTTGAACGATAAATATATTTGGAGTGGCACCAAGACAAATATATATTCTCTTTAAATTATACTCTACAAAATTATAATTAGATTATTTATTAGATACAATGTGTACAAATTATTTTATGTTTATTGTATATAAGATATATAAGAATTATAAAAATAAAAATGATTGTATATTATTTTACCCAACAACTATGTATCACATAATAAATTCTATATGTATTGAATGGAAAAGTAAATGAATGATGGATAAAGTCCATTTATAGTTTTATATTACTATTTAAACATTTTATAATTTAAATAAATATATAGAAATTAATTAAATTCAAATATATTGATATGTAAAATAGATTTAGAAATTCCAGATAGGGAACTTCATCATCAATCATCTACACAGTAATGGAATAAATTTGATCATGGGTTCCCAAAATTGTTATCGAGCTGAGAAACATTATTTTTTGTTATATATTGTTGAAATTACAGTATTTCGGAGAAAAATTATTACTCATAGTATATGTCAATTTATATTCATAAATTATAACTCTTTAATATGGTAATCCCTGATGGGAACTAAAATAGTACATCTATATATTTTATAGATCCAAAAAAAGTTATAATATTCATATATATATTCTTCCACTCATAGATGATATGAAATTTTAGTGGGATATTTGTGTTATGATATACCACTTTCATTTATATGAAATTCTCACATTGACAACTATGTAATTTTTGTTGAAGGATTACTTCCATATATATTCAATTTTTCGTATTACATATTAATAGAATCTAAAAGAGCCCCAAAAAAATATAAGTTACATAAAAAGGATGGTTGAAAAAATCAATGATGAAATCATTTCTTCAAAATTTTAATTTTTCAAATTGATGATATAAATACTAATAATGGAAAAAAAATAATTAGTGTGATATTAAAAGATGGAATAATGATTTGTCAATTAATAGGTGGTGATTATTTTGAGACAATAATTAATGTTTTCATCTTTTTTAATCATATTTTAAAAAATCAGTAAATGAAAATTTTATAAGAAATAAATTTTCGTTAAATTCTCATATTATTATTATTTTTAATTTATTAATTTTCTTGGTGTCACATATATGAAAATGATTTTATTTTTTTGTGTAATTGTAAAATTATATAATATACCAGAGAAATAAAGGCATGAAATCACGTCTATGTTACACATTCTTAATAAGGTTATATCCAATGTGTGGGATCTTGTTATATAATGAATATTTATATTTTTTCTCCATTTGATTACATTCAATTTAAAAAAGTGAAACTTTAGTTTTCTAATTTTATTAATTATATAACAGTTCCATAGAGTTTGTAATAAAATTTCATGAATATTACAACAATAAATTACATTAATTTAAATGGAATGAAATTAAAATGTTTTCAAATTTTATAGTATGTTTTAATTCCCATTTCTGTATATTAAATTTTTGTATAAAAAATGTGTGATACATAAGAACCTATATTTTATTATATGTTGAAGTTTCATATTTCTTGATGAAATTTATTGTTTTTTAATCATAAATTCTTCTCATATTTAGTGAATTCGATATATTCACACCGCAATGAATCTTTAATATAATAGTTCACTTATTTATAGAGATCCAAATATAATGTTTAATTCATTACATATGGATTTTCTAAAATCAATAGTATATGATTATTTTTATAGTGTGTGTTAAAAAAATGAATACAACTACATTGTTTTATTATAGTGGGATATATTGTGGAAGATGATATTTAATTTTAATCCAGATTCATATCTAATTTGGATAAAATTGGGGTTCCAAAAAAGCATCCAATCTTGAACCTTGTTCATAATGGATTTTCATGATGACGTGTAGTCTTATTTTCTATTATATATTTACAATGGTCTCACTCTTATGATTGAAATACGACTATAGAGTATGCATCATATTTTGAATTGTTAAGATAATTTCATTGTAATTTGAATCTATTGTGGTCTAAAATCTAGACATCAAATAAATAAACAAAATAATTTATAGTGTTTTTTCAAGACTATTCCTTTATAAATATATTGAAAACAATATATGATTTAATAATTAAAAACATAAACACATATAAATATCATCATGTGTAAAGTATTATTATATAATTATAATTTTATTATTAGTATTATATTATAAGAAATATTATGATGAATTTTTAATGAGGGAAGATGGTTGAGTAACTCTTCTTCTCAGAGACTTTCATGAAACTAAAATTATGCATGAAAATCCTATTTTTGATTACATTTTTTAAATATTCAATAAAAATTATAAGGGATTTGGATTGTATAGAAATTATATTTTCTCATGTTTTAATGTAAATTAGTCGATAAATAGAGTTTAGTTAAAATTGGTGATTTTTTGAATAATACTAATTTTGATATGGAAACATTCAGGGCTACAAAATTGTTAAAACAATAAAATATATTTATTTTATTTTATTCAATCATTACTATGAACTCAAATTCATATGTTTTAGTACTAGTGGTAAAAAATTATAAAAATATAAAGAAAATTACCTTGAGTTTGGACCCCTTCCTATGGAAGGAAAATAAATTTATTGTTGTCCTATTATAAATGTTTTATTTTATATAATATGGGACCACATGTGGTGGATTTATGTACTTAGTAGATGGAAAAAATACCTTCCTATTTTAAATAAATGAATTATAATATAATAATAATGTTTTATTATTGAATTTAAATTTCATAATTTCAGTTTTTTACTCTATATTTTATGTTGTCAATACTATGATTACATATACCAAAATATTTTCTAACTAGTTGCAGAATGAATTTTATTTACACATTCATACTTTTC
The DNA here is from genome assembly GCA_963277665.1 of Viscum album. NCBI lineage: Eukaryota > Viridiplantae > Streptophyta > Magnoliopsida > Santalales > Viscaceae > Viscum > Viscum album. Next base: position 65,793,131 of record OY728143.1, read on the forward strand.
TAATAAGCATAAAAAACCTAATAATGGTTTAAAAAATTAGAAACTATTATAATGTGAGAATCATAATAAAGGAAATATATTACGTAAAGGTTTATATTATGTTAATGGCTATAAATAATATAATTTTTTGAAAAACTGAAACTATTACCATGGAATAGAAATTGAAAAATAGATTTTTAGAGATAACTTTACCACATGTTGTTATTGCTAAAAGTATAGGATATAAATTAATGTTATAATGCAATTCATTTATCAAATAAATCAAATAAAAAATGTAAATTATTATTTAGTTATATTACTTTCCATATTCATATTCAAATTTTATTTCATATTTAAAATATTGAAAATTTTATTGATTCATTAAAGGGAATAATTTTTAGAGGAATTGTAGTTACACTATTATATAATTCCAATATGTTGTAGGGAAATAAATAAATGGAATATAATTTTATCCACATTTTAAAATTTCAATCACATTTATATTAATATGATGTAAAAATAAGACTATATTTATGTTTTTATGAACTGATTAGTAATAAATTTTGACAATTAAAATGATATATTAGGTATTTTGGGGGGGAGGGTCATTATCAACCAACCAATGTTATATAAAATAATAACTAATATACCAAAATGGGATTATTTGGTTTTATATCATTATGTGAAAATATTTTGGGTAAAATTTAAGCTATTGTATTTAAAATAAAATTATAAGTTTAATGTTTTTTAAATTATATCTTGTAATCCATTAAATATTAATTTAGTGAGGAAAAAAATTGTATTAAAAATTTGTACCCTGATAAAAATCGAAATATAGGAAATGCATAACTTTAAATGAGAAGAATTTTCCCGAAAGACACAATGGAATGGTGATTATGACCATATTTTATCGACTCATGGATCCCCCAGGTCAAGATTAGTTATTCTATGTCATAGAAATCATTATGTCACTACATGTGGTATTATATAATAGTAGACATCAAAGGATTCCCCCTATTTTGCAACAATACATTATATATACATAGATATATAGATATATATATATATAATATTATGAATAATTTTAGGACATAATAGAGTTAATAAATTCATTTCAATGTAAAATAAACCAACTATGAAATAAAAAATATTCAAAGAGTTTAATTAACAAAAATAATTCAAAAATAATCTTCAAAATATATCATGATTAATTTGATAAATTATTGTATATATATATATATATGTCTTTTTGATTATTATAAAACTAGTTTTATATGTCAATCTTGTTGTAACTACTCAATTAATAAAAATTTATACCTGTATTTATATCCTAGCTGTAACGCCTCGACCCTAGTTACCCATAAATGGGGATTTATTACATAGTATTGGCATGATATAAGGAATCTTTTCCTAAAAGGCCGAACAATATATTATTATTGTAAATAAGATACATTCCTATGTTTAACATTACAACATGAGAAGAAATACAAAAATAATTTATTCCATTAGAATCAACCAATACTCCATGATTATGCCTACTTGACACTCATCAATAACATATTAATATCCTGGTAAAATAAAACAAAAGAAATTGGTGAGCTCAAAAGCTCAATAAGTGTAAGAAGTACATCGGAAGATAACATAAACATTAGGCATGTTGAATAATTGAAAACACATGACTTTATAAATAATAATCATGAACACTTTGTGGCTCAAATACGAGCTGAATAAATAATTCCATAAAAACACATAGTCACTGATATTCTAATAGTAGAATAACCACATGAACCATCATTATTATTTTCATAATGATGGACGGTATAATGTCATACTATCTAAAATATATTATGAAGGCCTCGACCAAGACATCTAAAAATGATTTTGGCCTCGACTAAAACCATATATAAAATTGGGAAAGGCCTCATCCAATTTCACATCTAATTGTCTCATGAGACCGAAAAATGCACCAAGGAGATATATCAGGATCCACCCGTCACATACTAAGTCCAATACATTCCTCATATGAAAAGGATAAAACATAACATAATTTTTTTTTATTAAAACTAGCATACAAAATATCAATACTTTAACCATAATGCATGAATGGTATAAAAAATAACACATCCATCGTCGAGCATAACCAAAAACCTTAAATACAATATGGAAAACTTTTATCATAATGAATCAACTTCAAACAGGTGTAAATTTAATTAATGGATGTTGACCTAGTTGAAATAAAATATTTTTGAGAGAAATATATCTTTCTATTTTGAAATCATTTAAGAGTGACATATTTATAGAATAATAAACTTCTTTAGAAAATATTATAATAATCTTTTAAGATATTCTTCAATGATTTTATAATGGTGGAAAATAGGCGCACCCACCGTATAAGTCAAAACAACCTTCTTACCTTAATTTTGTCGAAAAGGTCATAAATTACCTTGTTTGGAAAATTACGGAAGGATTCCTTTCAAAACAGATAATTTCAAATAAGTTTATTAATGAATATAACCCATAGTCTAGTAAATAGTAATATTTTTTTCAAATACATTTTTAATAAAACAGAGATGTGGAAGACAAAGAGGTCCCAGTAGATATTTACGTAAAAACAACCCTGGATAATAAATAGATAGTGAAATTAACACTTTCCCTATACTTTTCCTTAGTCGATGGTATGATAACCTCATGTATCATAGTTAAAGCATTGTTTTTAAATTATTAAATAATCATATACATAAATATTATATGATATATTAACTTATAATACTGCTTTGTTAAGAATATTTTAGTTGTATCATAATTTTGGGTGTTAACTGATTAATTTTCCCTTATATTCTTGGTTACGTACATCAATTTTGTTATGGATAGGATTTATTTTATTCATATAATGAATTATATTATGTTCATAAGCATTATTTAGAATCAAAAAATGAAAATTATTCTTGAATGATTACGATGGAGAATGAATCTCTTCGCGTTCGTGGAGACGGTAATCCGTACGTACGCACGAGTGACAATATCATTATATTGATGGTGAAATGGTAAGTAATTGGATAATATATCACATATAAAGAATAATTAACATGTTATATTTATTATTTTCATTAGTTATACTACTTATTATACCCATCCAAATAATGATTTTTTTGAATAACAAACTACACTGTGACGTGGTGACGGTGAGTCGTATGTACGCACGTATGGTGACTTTGTCATTCATATGATGGATATAAGTCTGAATTTGGTTTTAAAATTTATATAATAATGTCTAAATATATATATAATGCAATATTTATTATTTTAGAATGGAAACAACACAAAAAGAGGAAGTGGAAGAAGAAAAGAACATGAAAATGGTGATGAAATATTTACCGATTTTTCGGGATCTTATTTTTTATTTGATCGAAAGGGATCCTTTGGATGGAATTAGAAAAAAATAAAGGAATCTAAGATGAAGGGATGAATGATAGGAATATATATGAGTTGGGTTTGGTTGATCCAAATGGCTTTGGAGTTGTGAAATTAAGAAAAGGAGAAGTACTGTTTTATAAAAGAGGTGAGGGTCACTTTAGTAAAAGTTAGAAATATTATTTTATAATAAACACATTTTCAGTTTCTAATTGCTCCAAAATGATTTATTTTTAATATTAGGTGGTAGTGGGTCGGAAACCACTCAACCAATACGTTTTGTAAAGGTTTATGTCACCATATCAACCTTCTCTTTTATATTTAACTTTTTGTTAAATAGTTTGATATTTACCACGTCTCTTTGTATTTTTATATTATGTTGTTAATAAACATCCTATAAAAAACCTAGAGAACCTCTACTGGTACATTATTAATATATACAACCTTTTCTATGTACTTTTTCTGAACATTAGATTTCTTTCAATATTATGTCAATTAATAATATAGTATTTGTTTTATAAACTCAAATATTTTAATTTTGACACTATTTTGTATTTTATTTTTTTGAAATACATAACAACATTATCACTTAGAATAAATATTATTTAATTAATACTAATAGGTCATATTAACCTATAAAATTAGTTGAATTTATCAAAAGTCTCAATTAACATTTATCTGGATATTTATAATATCAATTATTTTAACATTTCGTTGTTAAGGTCATTATTGCATCATCACAGTGTCATTAATAATTTAGATTATTTTATGTCTAAAAATTATAAATAAAATTACATAATTTATAAAATATTTTTATATTTCTATTGAATATTTATTGTTGATTTTATATTTTGTGTAACCCTATATTAAGAATGGTTTAGTTATTAAATATTGAATTTAACACTTTTATCTATTCTTTAAAAAAAATTAATAAATGTTCAAATCTAATCCAAGTGTAAAAAAAAGGATCATATATTATTCCAAAGGTATTTTTTGGTCGATTTACACTTATCCAATAGAAATAGGAAATGTTTTAGGGTATTTATAAAATCACCTTTATCCTTAATTAGCCAATTTACTTTTAACCGTTTTAAATAAATGTCAAAAGTTTTTTTTCACCAAAAATATTTTTCATCTTATTGAACCACAATTTAATTACTAATTTCAATAATGAATCTCATATTTTTAAAATTAAACCCAATTAAGTGGTAAAATTATGTTTTATTCAAATTTGTAAATTCTCCTAAAAGGTTTGTAAAATATGGTAAAAAGTTGAATAAAATTTTATATATCTAAACTTATTAAAAATCAACTCCAATAAATTACATTGAATATATATTGTCATTATGTTTCTATTTTAACATAAAATAAATTAATATAATATAACTACTTATTTGAATAAAATGTTTGTTTTAAATAATAAAATATTTTTTTAATTATTCCTCAAATATTTAATGTTTTCAGAAAAATACCAAAAATTCACCGTAAGCTAATATCGTATTCCAAATTCTAAAATGTAGTCCAATTTTAAAAATAAAATGTATAAAATTACAAAAAGTTTGTATTACTATTCATAACGACAAGTTTGAATGGTCGTGGTGTGTTAAAACTCCATGTTGCGTACAATGAATGCTACTACATTATTCAAAGGGAATCAAACCATGAAAGTTTGGGGTGTAACACTAGGTTTATGGAAGGTTCTATAATATTCTGTTAACTTGATATATCATTACCTATTGACATAATATTATCATTTCATCTTATCAAAAACCAAATATACTATAACATTTTTATCTTTTTGATAATTTCCATACACGTGGATAATTTGTATTTGTAGAGAATATTTTATGTTATTATTTTTAATTAAATCTTATTGTAAAAATTAATATTGATTCAATTTTTTAATTAGTGTGTTATTCCACAAGAATATTACATAAGATGATTCCATTTAAAACCCTTTAGGGGTGTCAAACCCTATTTATCAATTATGGGATTTCATGAAATTAGTTAAGAATTTATGAAAATAATTAATCTAAATACAACTGTATAGCCTTGATCAAAAAATTATTTCATATTGTCTTTATATATAACCATTAAAATAAAAGATAAGTTTAAAAGTGCATTTTAAAACCATTCCATAGTTCAATGGAAAAGGTTGTAATAGAAATTTTAATAAAAAAATAATACCATTTTTTAGTTGACATCATCATGGTATATAGATAACCATGTTAAATGGTCCTTTGTTAGAAGGAAATTCCCCAATATAATAGAAATAGAGTATCCTTTTCATGAAATATATTTTCTCTAATGGAAAAATCATTTTTTCTCACGGTACATTTTTTCATAAGACCACTATGGAATATTGGAGGCAAATATGTCTCATTTTTCTCTATAATAGAATGTATGAAACTATTAGAATTATTGTAATTTCCATAACTAATATAGATAAATTAAACTAATATTGATTCTATAATAGTTATATTCATATGTAAGATTACATTCATTCTATGTAAGATTATATTTTTCATGGCCTACCAAAAAAAGCATTGTTAAAAACAATTCATCCATAAAAATTGATTGAATTACCAAAAATATCATACAAAACATTCTTTATTTAGGGATTATATATTGAAGAAAAAAAAACTTGGTATATATCATGATGACAATACTGTGTGGGTATAATATATTAAAAATTATATTTTTCAAAAAAATATTTGAAACCTTTAGTATTCTCAGACCAGAGTCCCCATAATGAATACAATGGGGGATTTAAACCATATAGAAATTTATTTTGGGGATCAGATCTCTAATTATTGTTAATTTATATTATTTAAATAAGGTGGAATATAAATTTTTTTACATTGATTTATTATTTTTTCCAGAATGAACATATAAAATAATTATATTGTTAAAATTACGTGAACTAAAGCTAATTTACATTAATGGTTTCATAATATTTTATATAACAATTAGTTATTAATAAATTTTCTAATAAATATCATAGAATTAAAAAATGTAAATGATTTTTCATAAAACCCAATTAAATGGTAATGTGAAAAGACCCAATTCGAAAAAGAGAGTTTCTATGAATTATCGATGCCAATATTTTTTTTTGTTTCTATTATAATATTTTTTTAATTCTTATTAAATCTGTATCACAGGCTTATATTTTGGAAATAATCAATTATTTGATATAATTATATAAAATACTAAATTATATAATTATTTTATATCAAGAATTAATATGAATTATTTAGTTTGAAAATAATTAAAATACATTTTCAACTTATGATACCTGTATTTAAAGTGTTACATGATTTGAATGAAAATTATTTTAGTTTTATTTTAAATATAAATTCAATTTTATTAGATTATGAACTTTTATTATTTGTTAAATAATAATTTAGGTGTATTTGTTGTTACAACATTATGGGGATTGAAATCTTTATTAGTAAATAATGGTTAGTATATGGAATTTATGACTTAAATCGTACTAATTAGAAAGAATTGTCTCTATCTACAAATGAGGCAGTTTTTAAAAAATCACATAATGATTTACCTTCATCGGTTAATAATTTCATATGAATATATGACTTAAAAGATAGTAAGATCATGTAACTTATACATATAATGAATTTTTATTTGACTATATATTGTTGGTTGTTAATTTTGGATAGCACAAAAACCTATGATTTCTCAAAATAATAACACATAAAAAAATTGAATATATTTATTCAATGAAATAAATTGGGATTCAAAAATAAAACATTATAATTATGAATATGAATATATATAAAGAGAATACATGTGATAATATGATGTGATTTAAAGAACCATAAATAATACTTAGTTAATTTAACATGAATCATTTATATTTTAGTCTATTATTCAATATCATATAATAATGATTCTTATATTGGCCCAAAAAATCATTATTTTTTACTTGGGTAGATTTGGGTGTCACGTGCTCCCAATGAATGTTCAATGTAAAACTAGAGATGTTAGTGATAAATTCTTGTTATATAAGAATATTGTGGCAGGAAGGATTTGTTATGGTGTATGTTTTTTCTGTAAGAGTATGTTTTTGGTGTGTGATATTCTCATAATGTAGATGAGTCAAACGTAGGTGTCATTTTTATTGTTTCATAACTGCATATTCCATGAAATGAGAAATAGATCTGGCCTTGCATCATATAATTGCAGTTTGATTTTCATGGTGTCTATGTTGGTTTTGGAATGGTTTGAAATAAATTTGAGATATGGTATAATCATTAGGTGGTATTCTTGGATATGTCATGAAGGTGAGAAATTTGTTAATAAATATAGATTGATATTATGATGAATATTTTATTTAATTGTGGAAATGAATCATAGGGAATTTTTGGAGAATAAGATTGCTTTGGAAATTTTATTATTTTGAATGTTTGGTTGTTGCGGTTTAGGGGCCTGTGAGGTTATGTTTTCAATAGCTACTTTTTATGGGTAGTTTTGTTGTATTCCATCAGTTTCATTATAGCATTACCCTGATTATAAAAAATATGGAAACTAACTACATCATGTAATTTAGAGGAGATTTAGACCATGGATCATTTTGGCATAAAACCTCATCTTCCATCATTTTTTTTGGTGAAATTATATTAACTATGTATTGGTTATAAGATTTTCACCAGTCTCATGATAACAATATTCATGGTATGAATTCAATAATCAATATGAAACTCCTAACTCAACCAATATTTCTCTCAAACACTTAGGTGAAATTGGTGCATCTTTATGAGGTATTTCAACACGTTTTTGTATCTTTGATCCTCGAATATAATAGATTGATTCCTAGAAATATAATGTGAGTTTCCCTCCTTTCCCTTCTATATTTTGTCCATGTTATTTTCACATTTAATGTTCTTGTTGAAGGAATTTAATTTTTTTAAAATTTTTTACATATATATTCTATGGAATTGACGTTTATTAATTGTTGATATTATCTTAGTGCAATCATAGTCATGTATTCATCTTCTTCTTGGTTCGATATTACATAGTGATTTAGAAAGAATTAATTCAGTATGGTTATCCAGGATATGATCATATTTTTTCTACCAATGAAATTCTCATTCCATTTTATATTAATGTTTTTGTAAGGATTGAATTAATAATATAATGAATTTATTTGTATTAAAAATAAATGTATAATTTATCATGTTATTACCATTAAATCACTTATTTAATCATGAATAACGATGATTTGTTAGTGATGTATTTTTTAACTCTAAATCTCTATTTTGATTGATTTTTGAAACTCATTATTCAAAAGAGGTCATACACATAATTATGGAAATGAAACAAATTTGTTAAAATCATGAAATTCTATGAAAAAAACCCATAGAAGATAATATAAAATATTATGAAAGACATATTGAATATGAATTATGGATTTGAATGAATATAAAATATAAAAATGTTATTAAATTTTTATATGATTGATATAAACCATATGTTTTTGTGGTTGTTGTCATGTTTATGAGGATTTTTTATTGATGTAAATATAGATTATGATGGGTAGTAAGGTTGTCATGCGAAATGATGGGGGTGTGAAGAAGTGTATTTTTGTGTATTTTACTTATGGGAAAGATCATTTTTTATGGTTTAGAATATTTGATACATTTTTCATTGGTCCATTCATTGTTAAACAAATATGTTTGGGAAATTATGTTGTGATATGAGGGTATAGTTTCCTCGTAGCTATGCCATTTGTTTGTTAATAAAATAATTTGAATGGATTGGTATGGTGTTAAATAAGTGTTATCTATAAATCCATATGTGGTTAATTTTTAATGGATAGAATGTTGATAAATCAATTGGAACCAAATATTCAGTGTTTCAAAAAATGTGCTATATTCTTGACAGTTATTTGGCGTCAAAAAATAGAATTAAATAGTTATTAAACTAATAGTTGATTTTATGTAGTAAAATCGTAAAACATGTATAATCCTTAATAATTGACCAAAATGTGGGTAGTTTATAGATTATTCCAAGGAGTATTTATATTTATTGAAAACAGAAGATAGTGGAAGAAATCATAGGCAGATGTGGTAGTATTTTGGGTTATTCCCACACTGTTTAATGTTACCCCTTAGATTGGTTATGGTGTGAGACTATTTATTCATGTACTTTATTTTCATTACTAAATCTATTCCAAAAAATCAGTATCTACTTAAATATGTAAAAAAATTATATTCATGATATCATTTCCAATATCCATGTTGTCCAGGTTGGTTGGATGATAACATAATCCCAATTGCTATACTATTAGTTTTCGAGACTATAACAGATAAATTATTTTGAAAAGATTCATATTGTTAATTTATTAAATTATTTTTATTATTATATATAATTTTTTTAGTTGGAATTCATTGTGATGATGTCTTGGTTATTTTTAATTCGATTAGTTGATAGATAATATATTTGAGGCAATAATCGATGTGGTTCATTACGACGATCATGTATGGATAGAAAAGGGAAATAGGTTGAGGTTATTCATGTTCATGGTACCATTATCCATATTATATGGGATACATGGATGATTTTTAGTTTTTTGATATATGATATGTTCCTTATGGATGGAATGGGATACCAAGATGTCACACATTGGGGTGTGAGAGAGGAATAATATTCGAGAAGTTGTTATAAGGAACCTTGAAATATGTAATTTGATATTATCTCACTAATTTCAATGTACTACATGGTTATTTGAAAATTTATATGTTTATAGAGATTAGTTTTCATATTTAGGTGTACATCTATTATATTGTTACTATAATACAGAATTAGTATAACGTCTCGCACATATCAATAGACCATAGGTACAAGCCTATCGAGTATATAAATCTAATGAAAAATTATATAACTATAAACTGATTAAGAGGTTTATATGAATGAATTAGTGATCTATATAAACAATAATATGATATATAAATTTTATTTTTTGGATTTCCTTCCATAGGATTTCTAATGGTGCAAATTTATTTTTATTATTTTATTTTTATCGCTTGACAAACATTTTGAGAAAATGGTTGTTGTGTTTTTATATATTCTTTTTAAAATGATTTTTATCATCTTATTTATTATCCTTATCTAATATGATGAGACTAATAAAACAATTTTTATGTTACCCTACGAGTTGGACAACAACACAATGTCTATTGGGGTTAGGATTCGAGGATCAATCCTAATAATCATTTTCATACTTAGAGTGGAAGCCATAGAGGTGGTGTGATAATGTGTTATCAATGATATTTATCTAGAGAGGGTATGGATTTTATTATTAGGATCATCAAATTATAAGATTTTTTTCAATAAAAAATGGTTTATTTTAGAGTCACATATAATTATGGATTGGGAGACCAACTAGGAAATTTTATTTTAAGACATTATGTGATCTAATCTAATTACCAAAAGATTTTGGAATTTTCTATTTGATATGATGTTGGTATCAAGGTATAAAAATACTATTGGTACATTTATCCTGATTTTCTATTCTGGTGATTTGATGGTGGTGATGCTAGAAAATTAAAATCGACTAAAATAAATGAAAAATAAAAAGTTTATTTGATACTGGTGTTATGCATTTGCATATATTTTTCTTTTCAAAATGATGCATGGTCATCATACATATGTTGTACACTAAGGATATGTTAAATATTTTAATCAAGTAGGTTATTAAGAAATTTAATCAAATTAAGTGGATGATATCTATAATAATATATGTTATTATTTCCATAATTAGATTATACTGATGTACAAGGAGAGCATCACTAATTTTGAGGAAAAGTTCTATATGGAGAATCTTATGATTTCATTATAGTTGATTTGTGCAAAATTTGAGTATTATGTTAAGATTTAAATTATTCATTTGTTATTGTTTGAAGATAAATGCTGAAAATTATATATTGGAGATAATAAATAGTTTAATGTTTCATTGTAGTATTTCTTTAATGAGATACTCATAGAGTTTTTATCTTTGGCGGTGAAGGATGAAAATATAAAGTGGCCACTCTACCTTATGTTTGACATCCTACACATGTCGGATATTTTTATTAGGTTCAATGGCCCTCATTATTTTTCTTATTTCCTTTTTAGATGATGAGTATCTAACATAGTGTATTAAAAATTAACTATGTTTATTAATATGATATTTAGTAACGCCATTTATATATACTATATAACTGGAGGCCTAGAAAAATGAGCAATGTGTCACGAATATGAATTCATTGTTAATATTTTTCTGAAGGGGGAATTCAAAATGGAGTCTCAATAATTTGATCATGTGGTAGGAAATCACATATATTTCAATTTTCAACTCTTTAATTGGTATGAAACCTATATAAGAACTATTTTTTATTTTATTATTATGTAAATATTTCCAAACAAATATACATTGGAATTTTAATTTTTGTTATATGCCTATAGGGGTTATGGTAATATATGTATTATTGTACGAACATTCATGGAAGATATTATATGGTCAGGGGAATTTACTTTTTTAGCCATAAAAAGAGAATGTTTCCTGATGACCTTATTAGAAGAAATAACCTATAGTATATTTTAAGATCCTATGTTAGTAGGTGTATAATCAACCTTGAGGGAGTAAAATTGATAATGTTCATCCCTATGTAAAAACACATCCTCAAGGAATTATTAAAAAGTGTCGTTGTAGATGCCATCACTGGAATGTTATAGGATTTTTCCTTAGAAATATTTATAATATAGTGGGCCTAGGGTCCATGTTTTTTTGATATGCAATTATTTTTTTCATCTTCCATAGCTTATAACAATATTAATAATTATGTTTTCTCATCTATAATTCATCTTCTTTCATCCACACATTATGTATAGGGGGTGAAAAAAATGGAAACCTTCTCATGGATTTTATGTATTACCAAAAATCAAATATGTTTTTGATTATAAAAGTGATTTGTATTCTATTAAATGATGTGCTAGTCGGTGTTGTTGATTAGAGAGTGAAACAATGATCTGGGATGTATTAATTATGAAACACTTTTATAATTGATGGATGCTTTATCAATTGATACATATGAATTATATGTTCATAGTGTTGTTGAAATTATTATATAATCTTTCCCATACGAGGTTGAGACACAACACCCACAAAATACTATTGAGAGTTTGGTAGAGTTATAGTTTTCCCTTTTGGGGCATATATTTATTCATATTTTATTGAACCCATAGTGCTTCATGGGTTTAGTATATATATTGATGATATGAATCAAAATGGATTTATCTATTCTATAGTATCTCTTTTGGGTTCTATAGAATTATTAAACAAGATGATGTATAACAGAATCATGATATCTGGGGATTATTACATGTCGAACCATGTGAAAATTAAGAAAAATTAATAACTTCAACTTATATAAGATATATTTACCTACATCTAGGTATGTAGTTGGTTTTAAATGATCTATTTGTGTTTTTTATATAATCATTAGAATCATATGAAGGATAATATCTTGTTTTTTACCGTAGGGTGTAGGTATATGAACTTCAAGTTATTAGTTATGTTGTTCCATCAACAAACATGTATGTTTTCTGCATGGTGCTCATATACTCTATCTTTCTGTAGTTCATAATCTAGTTCATTGTCTTGTCAATTTAATACATTATCATATATATTACGTTATATGATGAGTATTAGTATCAACATATAGATTTCATGTATGTTAATTGAATCAATCAAAATTAACATAAGTTTTCGATTTTAAAATTTTAAATATAACATTTACACTTTCTTTAATTTGTCTTGTCTCAATATGCAGTGTTCGTGGAAATAATATGGTTTGAGGAAGTTTTTTATTTGACACATCCCAAAAATATTGTAGAATTTTGTTACATTGTTAATCTTGTGGGCTCTTATCAGAGTATTATATCTGAATTTTCTTTGATTATAACCATATGAATATTTGTATTCATGAATGCAAATGAATTAATATATAATAATAATTTTTTTGTTGTACTCAACTATATTAATTATAGGTTTATTAGGGCCCATGTGATTCAATTTCATAAGTATAGAGTGATTTTTGAGGTATTTTTTGACAATTCTAATCAATATTTTATATTTTCAATTACACAGTTAAGGGTAGTAATATATTTTGGATCTAGGGTATTATTTATCCATGATAATTAATATGGCACCCATTTAATAGATTTTTTTCAGTGTTGTTAACCCCAATGACTTGATGGCATTACCTCATCGGGAAGAGCTTTTAGGTATTTTTGAAACTCATGATCCTAATGTACATTTTTGATCAATGGGGTCTTATTATATATCACTTAAGGTACATATAGTTCCGTTGGATTATAATTTAATGATATCCTATACCCCATGAAAGGGAAATGTTGTTGGTGATTTTCTAAGAAGGATGTTATGAGAAGATATTTGATAATTCAAGGATACAAATATATCAATGGAGGAGTTATATTTTTTACATAATAGAGTATTAGTGAGTAATATTAGTTGATGATTTTTTCATATGGTAGTGGAATATTCCTTTATGGGGTTGTTGTGGAGCCTTGGTGCATAGAAAATGAGATATATGGGTTATGGAACTATCTCTGTCAGAGTTGTTATATTAAGGGCTGGATAAAGGATGTCCTATTTTTTATGTTATTTCATGTAAATTTGTATTCCCCGCTAGAAACATGGCAGGAAGTTGTCTATATGCTTCATAGATTGAACATAATAGAACATATTGGTGTAAGTAAAATAATCATTGGTTGAGGATATAGATTTAATGGAATAGTATTATGCATTTTGTATCAGATAATGTGGAAAAACATTTTGAATATCACTAAGTGAATGTAAATAATTACACATGTATAGTGTTAGTGTATATTTTGGATGGCCTCAATTTTAAGTGTATTTATGTCATTAGGTATTTATTTACAAGGTTTACCTATAACCATGGACTATATTTCTTCACATGGGTGATCACCAACATACTTACGATGTCATCCAACTTTCTTGTGATTCATGAGTCGAATATCATAAATATATTTTAAATTAAGAACATTGATGTAGTGGGGGGTTACCCTATTATACTGAGGACCATCATTTATAATTTGGATCCTTAATTCACCCTATGATTCATGTGAGGATTTTCATATGTTTTTTGGATCACACTTATTCAATATCAATTATTTTCATCTGTATATGGATGAGAAAATATTTTGAAGAATACAGACAATGGGGGATTTATTTTGGGATTTCATTATTGATTGTGGAGGATCAATATTAACTCACTTACACTTTTTTAATTATTACTTCAATAATATTTATCAATCATCAATTAGTATTTATCTATTCATGTGATGATATAAAGGACATGTGGATCTCTATTGTGATTATTCAAGGTCATTGATTTATTATTCCTTGGTGTCAATGTTGTGCATAGTATAATAAATATGTACATATTGAATAGGGGAGGATAGATATATTTTGGTACCACCATAATTATTATGATTATCATATGTGGAAACATATTGAGTATCTTTATGGTGACCATGTGTTCTAAATGGTTTACCATCATAATGAGAAGTAGTGGTTTGGTAAGTGGAGTTAGAACTCTCCCAAGTTTTTTGAATATTATGAGGTGTGGGGGTACATTGTAAAGGATTTATATTAGTTGGTACATCCTCTATGATTTAATAGGATATAATATTTCTCCCATATATAGAAACATGCTCAGTATCAACAAAATGGTTCTAAAATAATTTAATGGGGACATTAAAATATCAAATATAGATCATCATTTAAGGATTGTTCTATTGAGATAATAAATCATTGAGAAATATTTTAACATGGGTGTTTCATCCCTGTTGTTCATTTTAATTGGTGTAATATTATTTTGGAGGAATGTTTTTGGGAGCATGAGATCCAGTGGTCCCAATAACCAATGATCCATTTAACATTTATTTGTTTCAGTTTTTAGTGATATAATGAAAAAATACAGACGAATTATGATATTTTGTTACTATTATTTGTAATTTTGATAGGGTGTTGGTTTTATTTCTATTATAATATGATTCCTAATAGGTATCTTATAGAATGGTTATATAGAAATTCCACTTCATCGATGATATCTATTTGTTATTTTTATTATTAATGACAGTAATCATTTGAAAGGTACCGAACAAAATTATTTGATCCTTATAGTACCATTATTTGGTTAGATTTTGGTATTGGGTGTTTCCATTTTAGTATGAAGGAAATGTTTAGGATTTAAGGAATAACATTCTCCTAGAGAAGTCAGTTATGGAAAGGATCCATGGCTTTAGAGTAAATGTTTTTCATAATATTACATTTTTGTGGATTCATTCCTATGATGTAAGAGTAAATTATAATGTTCAACGATGTTTTTACTAATGGCTATATCCCACTAAATATATAATAGTCCCAATATTGTGTCGTGGAGCCTTGTGATAATTGTTTTGGTGGATCAATTAAACTGATTGTGGATTTGGTCGGTAGATCAGTATTGGTACCATCATGCATAAGTAGATCCTTGGTTGTGGAATAGTGATGAGTTGTATAAGAAGACTAGTAGAGGATTATTATTGTGATTATATTTCTTGATTGTGGAAATGGAATAGAGTTTTTTCATGTTATATAAGTTTTTTTATATTTTTTTTCTTGAATATCTTGTTGTTACAGTTTATAGACCTAGGAGTTCAAGATTATTATTTCATTTAATGTTGTTTAATTTTCATTGTGGTTCATTGTATTTATCATCTCCCTACCAATGGTTTATCATATTTGAGTTTTGAATGTTTCATTGAATCGTACATGGATTTTGAAAGGGATACATTATATTATAGAGCCATTTATATCATTATGGTTTGGGGGTGAAACACTATTCAATATATTGTTTTTGGGGGTGATGAATAATTATTCCTAAAAAAATATATTGGGCATTAATTATATGACAAAATTAAATCTTATTACTCTCCAACCTTTTATCTTGACATTTAGTTAACCTATTTTTATCCTTTGGAGGGGTTAAAACCACTTTTTAATGGATTTTGCCGCCCACAACCAGTTCCTCTAACCTTGGAAGTATATGATTACCCTCTCTCCATTAAATTTTATATTTTTAACTCATTCTTACTCTAGTAAAGTCATTTTTGTGTAAATTTATAGAATGAAATACATTGTGGAAATAGATTGATGGTTTTCATTTTGTTCGGGATTTTTTATATTTTATTACTATCATTTGGTTCAAAAATCAACTTTTTATCATTTATATCCACAGAAATAATTCATAAATCCTTTATTGATGTTGGGGATTAGTGGAATCTTTTATTTTTGTCTGTTTGTTAATTTATAAATTCTTATTTTGTTTTTTGTGTGGTAGTTTTTTTATAATAAGATAATTCTACCTTATTTATTTAACTAATGGGTAATGGGATATGATTACATGTTCATACGGGATTCATGTTTTTGTCATTTGATCACCTTATGAAACTCCAACTCCATTCATATATATGGGATCAAGATGTTTAATACAGAGAATCATTTTTGTGATTGATTTATTAAACACAAAACCATTAATGATTAATGAACATAAATATTTTTATTAATCATTTTTCTATAAGTATAGATGTTATATGAATAATACACATGAATGTGATGAAAAAATGGTATAAAATCATTCTAATTGATATTATGGATTTGAATTAATATTAAATATATTTCTATAATAAATTTGTAGTATGATTTATGGGACCAATATAGTTTTGAGGATTTAATGGGGTAAATATAATGATGGTGGTTGTAGTGACCCACATTAAAATTAACATAAATTGAACATTAATGATATGATATAGATTATAAATCTGAAAAAGTCTCACAATCCAACTATTGAGAATTTTAGTTTCTTTGAGAGTAGCTACATTATGATATTATTTTATTTAAATTGTACACATTTATATGAAAATGTTTTATTTATGACCATTTTTAGGGAAATAAAATATTATAATAATGTTCATAACCTTGGGATTAGAAGTAGGAGAATAGGGTGTTCTCAAATGATCAGTAAGAGAATGATATATCATAATGTATTTTATCATAAACTAGAATAATAATTTGTGTACGAAATAAATATATTTTAAAATATTAAAGTACCATGTATGAAAATTATTCAATTTGAAGGAGAAAAATAATATCAATAAAAGGTCATTAAGGAATCATAAAAATTATGACCATAATAAAATGAGGCATTTTAATAATCAACAACATTGAGAAAGAAAAAAAATGTAGAATAATTTAAACATACAACAGAATCTTGATAAAATATAATAACATCATTAAAAATTTAAAGTGTTTCAAATTGAAAATTATAGAGACATTATAGCATTTTTAAAACATAAAATATCCCTAATTCATTTTGGGAATAGTATAAGTCCTCAATTCATGATGTGAATAAAGATGATACCAACAAATCATGTTGAGAAAAAATAACAATTCAAAAACATCATATTGTAAAAAAATACCAATGCACAATTTTTTACGGACAAATATCCGATTATTCATCTTATAAAAAAATTCAAACATGTTTATTTAATATCATATTCATTGTGTTGTGAACAAAATAATTTCTCTAATTATTATTCTGAATGAAAAATGATAAAAAATTCATTTGGATAAAATTAATTCCCCTAAATAAAATTCTAAAAAAAATTATCAACCTCCATGTTGTGAACAAAAAATTCCAACATTTCATGTTTTGAAAAAACCAAATGTGTTTTCTTCTAGTTGTGGATAAAAATTTGGAAAGATATATGTTGTGAAAAAAAATTATAGGAATTATGTTAGAAAATTCCTAAACGTCGTATCAAGAAATAAAATATTCACTAGGATTCATATTGTGTAAAAACTGACAACAATTCTTATTATTAATATAAAATTCTACACTTATCAGCCATTAATCATGATTCATAAATCCATAAATAACACATTAGAGGGTGATATAGTACACCGCACTTAAAAATTCAAAAATATGAGTTTCTTAAAAAATTAAAACATTATTCATCTCATAATAAACACATACAAAGAATGGGTTTTTAAAACACACAACAAAATTAAATAACATGATCATAAGATATTATACTTTTTGAAGACTCTCATTCTAATCAATAAATAACAAAATAAAAAAATATAATGTTCTATAAGAACATATATTCCCAAAATAAAAACCATTGATTATAAAAAGAAATTAATATGAAATAATTTTAGAAAACGTTTTGAAATATTAAAGTATAAATTAATTTAAAAATATTTTTTTGAAGGGATTTAAAAACATGGGAAAAGATTGAATTCAAATGAAATAACCTTGAAAATACATTATGTTTTTAAAAATGATAAGGTATAACAGTTTAAAACCATTAAATTAAAATGACTATTTAATAAGGTTGATTTTAAATAGACACAATGATTTCAAAATTTTTATGATTAATTTCATTTAAAACATTTACATTTGAAAGAACCTTTGAAAATAAAGACATGAAAAATAAAAATTATTATCATAAAACTATAAGTGAAAATGATTCAAAATAGTTTAGTTTTAAAAATATATTTTATTAGTGGAACCCAAAAAAATACAACAAAAAAATAATGCAATGTGAAAATAAATTTAAAACATTATTTTTAATAATGTATATTTAGTTATGCAATCTAGAAAAAGAATAAAATTTTGTAAAATTAAAATTAAAATAATTTGAAAAACAAGCTATTATAATAGAATCATAAAAAATTCTTTCAAAAAGTTATGTAAAGACTATTACAACCCAATATTCTATCGAACGCTTCTCTTTGAATAATTAAATAGCTTGTGTTGTATGCTACATCAAGTTGTAGCACACAAAAACCAAGAAAAACTACCCATTATGAATAGTAATATACATTTTTTTGATATTTTATAAATTTTATTTCTCAAAATGGACTTCATTTTTGGATTTATAATGTCAAAATTAGAGTAGGGTGAAATTTAGATATTTCTCTGAGAACATTCATTTTTTGAGGCTTAGTGAAAAACACTACGTTATTGTTTAAAACTAACTTTTTTATAAATAATAATTATTTTTTATTTAAATTTTTTATTGTCAAGTTAGATACATTATACATAAATTATTTCAATGTAATTAATTGGAGTCACTTTATAATATGATACAATGTATAAAATTTTATTGAATTTTTTTAATGTCTATTATCCACCTTCTAGGCACATTGGAAAGTTTGCGTAAAACATAATTTTTCTGCTTCTAGGAATTGAATTTCAAAAATCCAAGATACACAGTTCACATCAACAACTAAATTGTAGCACAATATGAAGAAAATAATTTTTCATGACTGCTAACTTTAGAATTTTATTTAACACAGTTAAAATTAAATCCGGTAATTATAGGTAAATATTTAATTATAATTACCCTATAACATGACCTAATTCTATTGTATAAGTCCATTTCTACCAATACCAACCATATGAATAAAACATGATCCTTTTTTCCACTTGTATGAGATCAGGAAATTTATTATTATTTTATTTAATGAAAATTTCAATGTGTTAAATTCAATGTTAAATAACTAAACAATTTTTATTATAGGGTTATTTAGAAGATAAATTTGACTATAAATCATATTTATAAATCAAAAATTATATCCTACATAATGGTATTTTATGTTTAATATTTGGAAATTAAATAATTAAATTTATTTATAACACAATGATAAAGTAGTAAATACCTTATTATTGAATGATTATAATAATTGATATTAAAAATATTAAAATAATTGTAAATTGAGACGTTTTATATATTACCCGAATTTTATGGGTCAATATGACATGTTTGGGTTCAATAGATAAATATTTTCAAAGTTATAATGTTCTGATAACTTTAACGCAAAAAAAAAATACAAAAAAGTGTCATAATTGACATAAATGATTTTTTAAAACAAATTATATATTATTAATTGATATAATATTCTAAAAAACACAGGGTTTGGCCAAAGTACAATGATTAGGTTAGATATATCAATAATTAACCACTCAGGGATCTCGTGTCTTTTTATAGTATATTTATTAAACATTTATTATAATAATATAGAAATACATGGTAAAAGGTAAACTAATTATATAAGTGTAAAATTTAAGAGATAATGTTAATATGATGCCGTAAACTTGTCTAAAACCCATTGGTTGAGAGGTTTTCAACCCAAAACCACCTTAGCCTCGGAATAAATCATTATGGGGTCATTATAAACTAAATATGAATGTATAATAAAATAATATTTCAAGATTTTCCTAAAATGACCCTCACCTATCTTATAAAAGGGTACTTCCTCTTCTATTAATTATACAACTCCAATGCCATTTGGCTCGGCCAAACCCTGCTCAAATATCCTCCCAAATTTTGGATCAGGTTATACTAGATATGAAGAAGTGGGGGGTGAATTATGCCTTTTTCAATTTCTTCGAATGATCATGATTTGACCTTTTATCTTTATATCAATGTTTTTGCAATGTAAATATAAATATCCTAAGATACATGATGTATAGTGGTTCAGGGAATAGAAGGCCCCTAGTCGACTCCACCAATGCTCTACACCACGATCTTGGTGATTTCCCATATCCGGTCCTCTTATCAAAATACCACTCCACAACTGAGTACAGGTAGTTGACATCTTTACAAACATAAGGCCAAATATAGCCTTCTAGTTCATATATAGAACCGAATACACTACATAGAACATGAACTTGATCACTCAGTATAAAAGAGTATTTTATTCACTGAAAATACTTTTCCAATTGTTCTTAAAAATTGCAAAAGCACAAAATTGACAGTAGATGGATCTTCATCTTCAAAAATAATGATATTCAATTAAAATTAGTTCTGAGCGGATCCAGTTATAGGAGATCTTGAAATTTCGTTCACAACATTAATAGTAGTTGATTAAAAAAATGATATTTCATGTAGATTAGTAAATCTGTAGAATAATTTGTCCACCATTTTTTGAAACCAATATAATACATGTATATATAGAATGAAGATGAGCATTCTACTTTAAAATTTAGATCCACAAAACTCACATTTAGAATCACAATATTCAAAAGTTTGAATAGAAGGGCAGTCGTAACAACCGTAAAAATTTGGCATGGAAATATCCTCTTAAATTGATCATGTAAATCATAGATAAATGGATTTGAATTAGTCAAAGACTCTCTTTAAATTCAGGCTTTTAATATGGCTTGAAATCAGCATGATAATCTGCATAAATATTGTTGCTTAAATAATGTCGTAATTTAAACATCTGACATCAAACATAGGGTTGAACTTCATAGCACACATTCTCTAAATGTAAGGTTCACAACATAAGGTTGATCTAAAATTTATGTATTTTCTCAAATGTTTCTCTTCAAATCTCAAACATATGGTATATAAACCATACTTTTCAATAAATCACAGAGTTGTTCATAAAATTAAGGTTAACAAACAATATTTTAATCATTATCTTTCAAACGTATAGTTGTTAACAAAATTAAGGTTTATGAACAATAATTTTATGAAACAAACATATCATTCCATACTTACGTAAATGACCTTCTTCCATACATTGTTGATTTCCCTAACGCAAGGTTCCTTCCAAATGTAAGGTTCCTTCCAAATGTATGTTTCCTTGCAAACGTATGGTTTCTTCCAAACGTTCGGTTTCTTCCAAATGTAAGTTTCCTTCCAATGTAAGGTTCCTTCCATCATAATTTTCCGATAATGATAGATTTTTTTACCATACATTTCTTATATATCATAGAATAAACAACGCATTAAATCCTTACATTATTCTTCTCAATGTAGGGTATGAACAATTTTTCCAGAACTCACTAATAATTATTTCCTAATACGTTAGAAATTAATTCTCTCTATTTAAATAATTTAGAATATTCTTCAAGAAATGAGAATATAACGAATTTTAAATTCCTGAAATACACTTAAAATAAAATCATTAGAATAAAAAATAAGGTTATTTGTGAGCATTAACATAATCATAAAAATATAGAGTATTATTCTCAACAATCTCTCTATTTTAATAAAAAATTTATTGTTTAAAACAACAGTTCCTACACAATCTCCCCTTTTGATGATCACAAAACCCATAAAAAAACCAATGAAATCAACATACAAAATTAATTAGATATTATTTTAAATTTTGGAATAATAAATACAATATAATGGTTAACTTAATTTATCCCCATTAAACGATTAAGAAAATTCTTAACATTTCTCCACCTTTTTAATAAAAAATATTAAAATAAAATTGTCAATACAAAATGTTTTGTTTATCCAAATTTATGATTTTTTTGAGATATAAAAAAGAATGAAAGAATAAAGAATATAAAATATTTTATTGTAGCATTGAAATTATGTAAATGAAATTTTAAAATGTTTATAAATATGTGAATCGGGATTAGTGGCATTTTTTTCATAGGCAGTACATTAAAATAAATTAAACCAGATGAAAATGAGAAGTAATGTTATTTAATAGAATTATAAATATAGTAACGAGAAACAATAGGAATCAAGGTTGAATAAGAGTGTGAGATAGGGTTCATCAAATCTGAACTATTTCCTTGGTCTCTTTTAATTATTCCCTTAAAATTCTCATTAATCGATTTCTCAACTGGGTAATTAGATGTTTCCATTCCTTAGACAAATGAATATCTTCAATTTGATTTACATTGAAATACTCATGAAGTCATTCTTCCTTCTCAATAAAAATAGTCAACTTTTTTAGTGAACTATTTCAGGATAGTTCTAATTCCTGGTTCACTTGAAGTCAGCAGATCAACTAAAATCTTCTGATTATCTATCAACACATTCAAAAGTGAATTGTTTCATAATATGTCCTGAAATGTGGCATTCATATTCTCTATGACCACTATAATAGCCTGAAATTTTCTGATTAAATCAAGTGAAGAACCTGATGTACTTGCCTCACTAGTTTTGAAAGATGCAAATTGTTGCTCCATGAAAGATGTAAATTCCATTAAATTTGTCTTCAAAAAAATCTCTGAATTTAAATTTTCAAAATCATTTAACATTCCCTTCTAAAAAATTGATCTTATTGTTTAGAAACAATACTTGATTTCCGCCTGTGAAAATTTAAAATTTCCTTTTCTAATGCTATCCATAGAGTAACATTAATTTTTTAGCTTCAGTAAGAAAAATTTAGGTCCTCCCTATATGTATTTACTGAATCAGAGGCACCCAATGCTTGATTCTCATTTTTAGATTCAACAAGATAAAACTACACTAATGTAAAGAATTCAACATCTAATTTTTAATCCTCCCTTCCCTATACTGGTTTCTCAACAGAGTTTTCCTCCATGCCTTTCCCAGACTCATCAACAAAATAATTATCATTCAATACCTCAGTATGAATCTCAGAAGAATTTTCTTCTTGTTGGTCAAGTACTGGAGTTTTCTACTAATTAGAATCATCTAATTGGTGTTACTCTATCACTGGATTTTCCAAAAAAATATTTTCTTGATCAACCTCAATGTGATCAATTTTAGTTCGGGCCACTGCTTCTCTTTCACCAGACACTATCTCAGCTTCTTTTTCAATTATTTGTTCTACATCAACTACAAATTTTCATACAAACTTATATCCAATGATATTACTTGATGATAAAACATTTGAAGTTATATTAAGATCTCCAATAGTATTAGGACCCATATTACTTTTGATCTGAAGTCCTTCTTGACTTCTTTCTTCAAAAACTTCCATAGCCTCAAAACTAAGTCTTCTAGATACAACACTGACTCTTGGATCAACTTGTCATTTCTTTGATTGTGCTGGTTGAGCCTGATCACATTATTCTTCCTCTTTGGCTCCAATAGGAAGTAGGTAGCCTTTGATTGTGCTCCATAAAAATCCAATTTTTCTCAATGTACAGCATTGAAGATGTTACTGTGGTGGAATCTCACCTAAGCATCCCCCAATCTTACCATATCTGTCGGAAACATTATTTTCGAGAGGAACCATCCAAAAGGATAAAAATTCTTTCTTGCCTCTATTTGGGAACAGTAACTGAGATACCTTACCATGTATCTCGAAAAGTTCAATTTGATATCACTCATCAGAAAAAACATTATATACATATCTGGTTAAAGAATATTTTATATCTCAGACATTCTAGGTGCAATAACATTTTGCACAAACATGAAGAATATCTTCCAATCTGGTTCCAAGTCCTTCACAAACATCTTCTTTATTTATTTAGTTCCAAAAAAAGGACATAATATCTTTTGAATTAAGAACAGAATCATCGATATTCTTTAAATAAAAATGAAAACACCCTCATTAGGGCAATTATGAATTCGAGTAATTTCTACATATGAGATTAAAAAATCTTCTTCCTCAATCTTACCAACAATCGAATCCTCATCAGTTCCCAGAATAAACTATACCAACTTAAAAAAATTTCAATGTTATAACTCATATAGAAACTTTTTATAATCTACATTAAACTTCTTTTCTACTTTCTGAAAAGCTAAGGCTTTTGTTATCATTAGGTTCATCTGATAGAGACATTCCAGATCTATGACTTTTCCATGCAAAATTATTCTCCCTTCCAAGCACTGCCTCTTAGCAGTACTTCTCTCTAGCTCGTTGGCTCTATTGGCTTTTCCCATTTCTGTCATAAATCTCTGATGGTTCGAAAGGACTAGGTATTTGAAGGATCTGGTGCATGAGAGAAGAATAGTAAAAGTTTTCTAGGATTCGATGAGTTTTGAGAAAAAAATGAATGCGCTTATAATTTGAAATGGTTTTTGATATCCATGACTCTCAAGTAATTACATACATATTAATTATTTCATAAATTTTAAAATAAATTTAAATCACATGCTGCATGGAAAAATATAAAAACATTGATAAAAAAATTGTACAATATAAAGAAATTGAATAAACGATTATTTTTAAAAACATTACTTAATATTAAATAATCTTAACTCCCCTTAACAAAATAAACCTTGTAGTAGGAAGTGGTTTCGTAAAAATATCAGCTTATTGAATTTCAGTACATTAAAATTCTATGAATATATTTTTTTTAATAACCTGGTCTCTTAGAAAATAATGTCTGATATCAATATGCTTTGTCCAACAAATATTAATAGAAATTTTGAAATATTTATATCACTATTATTATCACATAAAATAGGTGTACTAATAAAACATAGTCCAAAAATCATAAGAGTGTTTTTCATCTAAAAAACTTGTGCACAACAACTACCAGCAGATACATATTATGCCTCAGATGTTGACATGGCGATTGAGTGTTGTTTCCTACTTGAACCAGATATTATGGATTTTCTGAAAAAGTGACAAGTTCCTGAGGTGCTTTTCCTATCTAATCTACAACTCCCAAATTATACATCTGAATATGAAATTAAATTAAAATCAATAATTTTTGGATAAAGAAGAGATTGAAAAACAATTCCTTTTAAATATCTAAAAATTATTTTAACAGTAGTAAAATGGGATTATTTAGGATTTCATTGAAATAAGGCACAATATAATACTGAATACATTATATTTGTCCTACTAATAGAATGATATAATAAACTACCAATCATACCTCTATATAACTTGTTGTCAACTAATTTTTCAGTTTCATCCAAATCATGTTTTATATTTTTACACCTAGGAGTTGTATATGTCTTGCTATTTTAAAGTCACAAATTAATTAGTAAATCAGTAATGTATTTTCATTGATTAAAAACATTTAAAAATATTTCGAAAAATATGATGTCATAAAATGAAAATTAATTCCCCTATTATACTCATTTAAAATATTTTTTTTCATTAAATTTGGAAACTCGTGACAATTAGTTTTATTGGTTGAACCAAAAATTACATCATCAGCTTAAATTTGAACTAATAAATTATTATAAACGATAGTTTTAATAAATAGTGTGGGATCGTCCATTGTAACAGTAAAATTACTTTTCAATATAAATGAACTTAATCATTAATACCAAGCTCTAGGGGCTTGTTTAAGAACATAAAGAGCATTAGTATGTTTAAAACTAGAATCTGGTTTTTGTGAATTTTCAATACCAGACGGTTGATCAACATAAACTCCTTATAATAAATAAATATTTAAAAAAGAAGACTTAACATCCGTCTGAACTAATTTAACGTTCATATGAGATTCATAGTCTAAAAGGATTCCAATGGCTTCTAATATAGCTATAGGTGCAATTGCCTCATCAGAATTTATAACTTCTTCCTAATTATATACTTTAGCTGCTAGTCTTGCGATATTTCTAGTTATTATTCCTTGATCATCTTGTTTATTTCTAAAGACCCATTTCGTTCCTATAATTGGGTAGTTATGAGGCCTTTTAACAAAATACCAAATATTCTTTCTTTTGATCTGGTTTAGTTCTTCCTGAATTGCTATCTTCTAACATTCTTCAAATAAGGCTCCTACTATAGTTTTGGATTTTTATTGGGATAGAAAGGCATAAAACTCAAAATGATTTCCTATGTTCCTTCTAGTTTCTATTTATGTGTCAAAGTCTCCAATTACAATTTCTAAAGGGTGATTATTTAGGGTTCAAGATTGTCTAGATAGTACACTTATAGGTTCATCAGTATCATGTTCTTCTGGACTGGAGTGAATTTTATTTATATTATTTTCAAAATCATTTTTCATGTTTTCAAGTATCATGTTATCAATAGTGTCAGATTCATCAATTTGGTCTTTCCTTTTCTCAACGTGATCATATTTTTCAAATTTCAATGAACGGTTTATTCAACTACACTTTAATTTTTATTAAAAACTCTATAAGACATGGAGGTATAAGAATATCTTATGAAAATACCCTCTTCAGATTTTGGATCAAACCTACCAAGATTTTCCTTTGTGTTTACAGCGTAAACCTTCCATCCAAAAACTACAAAGTAATTTACTTTAGGTTTACTATTATTCCAGAGTTCATAGGGTGTCTTTTCAAAAACTGGTCTAATTAAATCTCTATTTATTATTTAGCAGGTTGTACTTACTTCTTCAGCCCATAAATAGGTTGGATAACTTTATTCATTTAGCATATTCCTAGCCATTTCATAAATAGTCCTATTTCTCCCTTCAACAATTCCATTTTTTGGAGGTGTACTTGGTGGAGAGATGATGTGTTCAATTCCCATATTTGAGAAAAAGGAATTGAATTCCAAATTCTCAAATTCTCCACCATGAAAACTTCTTAATGAAATTATTTTAAAACTTTTTTCATTTTGAACAGTATTTCAAAAACATTCAAATATTTTCGAAGCTCCATTTTTATTTTTTAGAAAGAAAATAAAATTAAATTTTGAATAGTCATTAACTAAATAATATACATATAATTTACCGGCCAAGCTTGCAACCCTTGATGGTCCAAAAAAATATGGATTATTTATAAAGGATTAGTTTTATCAATTTTGTTAACTGATTTCAAGGATGATTTATGCTACTTTCCATGTTAAAATGCTTACCAAAATCAATCACTTTCAAATGTGAGAGATGGAAAATTAGAAACTAATTGATTTTAGATAACTTATGTTAATAATAAATATTGTAATTTCCAGGTATTCTATGCCAGATCAAAGATTCATTTATCATAGTAGTTAAGCAGTTTACTTGTTTTTTAAACAAGTAATTTCAATCAAGGGTATACACATTATCAGTTTTGGTTGCTCTAAATTTATTCAATTTATATTTGAAAACAAAACAAATTTGTTAAAGAAATAAAAAATATTAACATAATAACAAAGTTGAGAGATTATTATTAGATTTTGTTTCAATCCTTGTACATAGAGTACTTTGTTGATTTAGACAGTTTCTCAATCTCCAACTGTTCGAATGCCAATAATATTTCCTTTGGCATTGTCACCAAATCTGACTAGTCCTCCATATTTTTTTGTTAATGATCTGAAATTTGACGATTTTCCACTCATATGCCTTTTGGAGCCACTGTCCATATACTATATGGAAGTTCAGATTCTATCACCTGCTTCTAGAAAAGGATTTTAAATAGATTGTTTTGCTACCCATATTTTATTGGGTCCAGTTGTGTTAGCCAACAAATATCTGGGAATCCAAACATGGTCTATTTTTCTAAAATCAGCATAATCATATAAATTGTTTGAAATAAATGAATTCTATATTCCTCTTATCTGGGGTTTCCATAAATAACAACTATTAGATTAATGTCCCTTTTCACCACAATAATTACAGAATACTTTTTTAGTACTTGACACAAAGTAATTATTGTACAATTTAGGTTTTTCACCAAGACTGCCAATTCCATATCTTTCCATTTTAATCACATTCATTCCATGAATTTCATTTAGTATATTTTATTATTTTGTAAAAATAACACATACACATTTATATGTCTCTACTTCAGTTTGTAGTGTTTTTATTTTAGCTTCATGATCTGTGTTGTTTGTATTTATAGAATCATATTTTTCTAGTAATTCCTGTTGCAAATTTAGTAGATTATCTCTCTATCCTAAAATAACAATGTGAATATTATTTAATTATTTTTGTTTCTTAAAAAAAGAATCATATTATTCTTCAATCATGTTGCAGTAAGCTGAAATTTTATCAATTGTATTGCTTGGTTTAGAATTAGAGTAAGAAGAATAATAGGATTGTACCTCATCGGTTTTTTCCATAAAGCACATATTGGATTTCAGATTTTATTCTTCATTTTATTAATCTGACTTATATGAGATGGTGAAGTCTTCACATAAACTCTTTATAGCTTTCATTTCATTCTTCTCTTTATTCTCATAGTCATTTCCCTTAAAGAATTTCTATTTCACGTCTTCCTTTAGTTGTGGATAGTCATGTCTGATGTGACCCATCTTCTTGCACTCATAGCACTTGAATTATATTTCATTTTTTAAACACCATTTAAATCAATTCATCTTTCTATAAAACATAATGAATTTTCAATCCAGCAGAGCTAGTTCAACACCTGAATTGGTTGAATCAAAATTTTTGGATTTCTCCATTATTTCCTTATTCATCAGCTTTATGCTTTTTAATTGAGACAACTCCTTTAAGTCAGTGTCTTCTCACATGATAAAAACTTTATTATCATTTGTTTAATTTTGTGTATCAGCTTCAAACATCAAGAGAGTTCCAATTAACTATCTAATTGTTAAATATTTAACAGGTGTTGATTTTCTGATAGCAGTAGAAATTACAGTCCATCGAGTTGGCAGTACTCTCAGTACTTTCAAAGCTTTATCATCTTGTTTGATTGGTCCTCCAAAAGAATTTATATTATTGACAATCTCTGTCAATATTTCATTCATTTGGGTGATTCCTTCTCCTTCAAACAACCTGAATGTTTTAAATTTTAGTTTGGTAGTAGCATACCTCTTCTGTATGACATTGCCAGTTCCTTCATAAGAAACTAAAATTATCTGCCACATTTCATATAATTTTGGTCACTGATATACTCTATTACACTCTTCTAGTCCTAGACTACATATGATTGCATTCATATCCTTAGAATTCATGCCATAATCATCTTCTGCTGATGCACTTATTGTTTCTAGTTTCTCTATTATTTCATATGGAATCAATATTTTTGAGTAGACTCTGTATCTATGGTTTTTCAAAAAGATTATCATTCTTGATTTCCAACATCCATAATTCTCACCATTGAATTATGGAGCTCTGACAATAGACAATCCTTCTCTTATATCATCAATATTGATCCGAGTATAATCCTTAAACATTTAGCTTGTTATAGATTTAACAAAAACTCCACCTATGATATCAATTTTTGGTTCGGGTTATACTGGATATTCTCATGAGGGGGGGGGGGGGTGAATTGTGCCCTTTTCAATTTCCTTAAATGAAAATTATTTGACCTTTTATCTTTATATCAATGATTTTGTAGTGAAAATATAAATTGAATTGGATGCATGATGTATAGTTTATCAGGGAATAGAAGGACCATAGGCCACACCACCAACGCTTTACTCCACGATCATGGTGAATTTCACTATCTGGTCCTCTTATCAAAAGACCACTCCACAAATGAGTACACGATATTTACACCTTTACAAAATTATATCCAAACAGAGCCTTCAGGTTCATACACAAAACCAAATACACATCTTAGAATGAGATGTTTATCACTCGATATAAAAGAGTATTTTTTTTGTTGAAAATACTTTCCCAGTTATTTTTCATAGCTTCAATAGCACACAATTGACAGTAGATGGATCTTCATCTTCAAAAATAATGATCTTCGGGTAATCGTAGTTCTGAGCCAATCCAGTTGCTGTAGATCTTGAAATGTCATTTGTAACATTAATATTTTTTGATTCACAAAAAGTTATATGATGTAGATTAGTAAATTTAAAAAATATTGTGTCCCCCTTTTTAAGACAAAATAATACAAATATATATTGAATAAAGATGAAAATTCTCCTTTTAAATTTATATCCACAAAATTTTCCTTTTAAATCGCGATATTCAAAAGATTGAATAGTAGAGAAGTCATGACTCGCCTTAAAATTAAGCATGAAAATATCCGCTTAAATTGATCCTTTTAATCACAGATAAATAGATTTGAATTAGTGAAGGTCTTTCTTTTAAATTTTGTATTTTAATATGGCTTGAAATCAACATGATAATACGTATAAATACCATTGCTTTAATAAAGTCAAAATTTAAACATCAGGTGTTAAACATAGGGTTAAACGGCATAACAAACATTATCTGAACGTAATGTTCACAACAT
Organism: Viscum album; assembly: GCA_963277665.1. Lineage (NCBI taxonomy): Eukaryota > Viridiplantae > Streptophyta > Magnoliopsida > Santalales > Viscaceae > Viscum > Viscum album. The sequence continues at coordinate 65,824,403 of OY728143.1, forward strand.
AAGGTTGATCTCAAACATAAGGTTGTTCTTTAACATTTATTTTCAACTCTCAAACATATAGAATATAAACCATAATTTTCCGTCAATCATATAGTTGTTCATAAAATCTTGAATGATAAAGCATACTTTAATCTTTAGATTTCAAACATATGGTTATTGACAAATTATGTTTGATGAACTAGACATTTATGAAAAAAATAACCATTCCATACATATGTATATGGCCTTCCTCCATACTTTTCTTCACACCTAAACATAAGGATCCTTCTGAACGTAAGGTTCCTTCGAAACGTAAGGTTCCTTCTAAATGTAAGGTTCCTTCCAAACGTAAGGTTCTTTCCAATAAAAATATTCCTTCCAAATGTAAGGTTCCTTCCTTCATAATTTTTCTCTTATGAATTATGGTTTTACCATACTTTTCTAATATCTCATAGAGTAAACACCTCATTTCATCCTCACGCTATGCTTCTCAATGTTGGGTTTGAACAGTATTTCCAGAAAACGCTGAAAACTATTTCTGATTACATTAGCAGTTAATTATCGCTATTCAAATACATTAAAAATTTCTTCCAGAAATAATAATATGACGAATATTAAATTCATTAAATACACTTAATGTAAAATCATCAGAATAACAAATTAGGGTATTTGTGAGCATCAAAATAATCATAAAGTGATAGAGTATTTTTCTCAACAATCCCCCCTTTAAATAAAAAATGTATTATGGAAAAAACACTTGATCAACACCAACTACCCTCACATTAACCAAGAGACAATTCTTTGATCAGAATTTTACCTATGGAATGTTTTTTTATCAAATTAAATGGAAGAACCCGAAGAAGAGATAGTTATTTCGTCACCTCTTTTTTATGTTCTTTTCATCATACACTTCATCTTTTTTTGTTCTTTCCATACTAAAATAAAATATATATTATCTTCTACATACTGATAAGTTATTATAAATATTGTTATTTCATATTCATTATTCTATCCATCCTATGAATGAAAAAGTTTCCATACATGCTTACGTACGACATACCGTCACCATGTTGTGGTGTAGTTTTTTATTTAATACTTAATTAATTAGATGGGTATAATAATGAGAATAATTTAAGTAAACAATTAAAAAAATATAATGATTCTCTATATACCATCCAATTACATATGATTTCACCACTACTAGAATGATATTGTCACTCATGCATACATAAGGACTATCATCTCCATAAACGTGATGAGATTCAATTTTCTTCATAACAATTCATGAATAATATCATTTGATGATTAAAAATGATTTTTAAGAACTTAATATCATTCTGGATATGAATTAAATACAACCCATCCATAACAAACATTACATACGTAATAAAAAATATAAATCAAAACAAATTAGTTAACACCCGAAACAATGATACAACTGAAATACTATTAACAAAGAAATATTATAAGATCATATAGGGTAACATATTTATGTTTGTGGTTCTTGTAAAATTTAATAACAATTATTTAGCTATTATACAATATTTTAACATACCCTCGATCAAAAAAAAAAGAACAATTAAAGGGTTAATTTTACAATCTATTTATTGTCCGAGGTTGTTTATATAATAGTATCACTATGACCTCAATATCATCCACATTCGTGTTTCCTAAAAATTTATTTTCAAACATTTTGACTATTTACAAGACTCTGGGTTAAATTCTTTATACCCTCATTGGACTATTTATTAAATGTGATGAATGAAATCATTATACTATTTTATAAATAAGGTACTTTATGACCTTTTCAAAATATTATGGTTAGAATGTTTTTTATATAATATGGTGGGTGCTGCTATTTTCGGATGTTATAACACCTTTGATGCTTCCATTTCAAGCTAATAAAAATATTTTCAAAATAATTTTTTTTAATTATGTGACTTTTAAATGATTTCAAAATAGAAAGATATATTCCTCTAAAATAGTTTTGATTTCATCTATGTCAACATCCATTGATGTATTTTACACTCTTCTAATGTTGATTTATTCTGATATAATCTTCCATATTGTATTGAATGTTATGTGATATGATTGAATATGGATGTTTTTTTATACCATTCATGGTTTATATTTATAGTATTAACATTTTGTATGATAGTTTTAATACGAATGTATATGTTATGTATAGCGACCCTACCTTTTCTTACATTACTAATACATCATTTTAAAGATAAAAAAACATAATAGTTTTACACGTAGAAGATCTAATGGTTTAGTGTCTTTGGAAAATAGGACCATACATAATAATTACCACATCAACCATAAAAATATATCTAATTTCTTCTTCTCAAGATTCTTATTGGCACTTTTCCTCTCCTTAGTACATGTGGCCACCTGCGGATATACATAAAAGGGGTGAGCTAAAATCCCAATAATAGGATAGATAAGAAGAATATTGTAGTGGGTGATTATAATCATAACATGGGAAAATATCATGAATATGAGAGGAGAATAAATAAAAGACTTGAAATGAGGCAATGCATAAAAATGAAACATCATGTATTAGTGGTTATCTAGCACAAATATTTGAGAACCAAGTTGGAATCTTGTTCACACATCATTTAAAATTTACTCATGAGATTCATCACTTTACTCAATGCATTGGAGCGCTGTATAATTCCTGGCGCACCCGTCACATTGAAACATTCATATAGCGCTATAAAATTCTGGGTGCACCCGTCACATCATTACATTATAATAATCAAGCTTGACACATAGAACACATATCAAAAATGTAAATAACTAACACATGGAATTTAATGGGTTTCATCTCATAATAACAAAATAATAAGTTTTGGGATCCCAAAAGAAAGGGGGAATAACATATATGTTACAAGAACTGTCCACTTCGAGTGAGAAGTAAAAGGGGTGTTCTTAAAAGAGGAGTTCTTTTGGAAAACATTTTGATTGACATAAAAACTGGTGAGAAATATATATATCCCATAAAATTAAATAAAATTATTAACAAGTGAACTTTAATGAGTAACCATATCAAAAATGGAGTGAATGAGGGAGAACCTGAAGGAAGAAAATTGGGATCGAGATTTCCCCCTTACCTTGTATCTGAATGCTTCCTTCTCTTTAATGTCGTGTATAATGACATTATATTCATTAATTAGAAATTCAGAACCATGTGTACATTAATAGGGTTCATTCTGGTTTCATTATGTCATATTATGTTCCTTTGGATGACTTATAGAGTTTAAAAACATTTTTCTAGGATGTTCGTTTTTATGGTTTTTCTTGGGTCGTTCACTTGTATTCTAAAATTGAAGTTTGGGTAGAACATGAGTAAACATCCAGAAATAATATTACATGCCATTTATAATATTAAATATGTTTTAATGAAATTATAATGAATTATATTATATCCATGCGGATGAATCATTAGATAAGAATTAAATGATGGTTATTTGGGTCAATTTGGGCGATTTTTGGATCATATCGAACTTGTTTTATTTTATCACTTGACAAATGGTCATAAGTTAGTTAAAAAACTTGAAATAGGAGATAATACATATAAAATATTCTGGTTCTACCATAAAAATGGTTTCTTGGCCAGATCTGAAGGTAGAAATGGAAGAAGAAAGCATGTCGTTTTGGATGGTGGAAAATTAACACCTCACGAACAACATTTTCATTAATAAAATAAAAGGAAGAGGGAAATGGGGATGGATGATATAATATCCCACTAGAATCCTAATATTACATTATATGTATAATACTAGAGTTACAATACAATTTTTATGTATATAGGTGGGGATAGATCCTGAAATGAACTTGAACATGAATGGAAATTAAAGGAGAAGAGGGAGAGAAATTACCTCTTGAATCCTTCTCTTGAGGACCTCCTTAAGAGCCTAAGCATGGTCTTTTTAGGAGATCAGATGCTCTTGGACGTGGGGGAGGGTATTGTGAAGGTGTTTGGGCAGATTTTATAGAAGTATTGTAGCTTGAGATGTGTGATGAAATGAGGGTGTGGAGGGTGGCTTTTATAGTGGAGGGGAGAGGGGTTTCCTTAATATAAAATTCATTAGTTTATTAATTTTCCTAAGACAAGGAATAGTGAGTCTTAAATGACCACGAATAGTAATTGTATCATGTGATCTTGAACCATGTCAGATTACATCAGCAGAGCATCATTGATGACTCAATTAATCCATTATTTAGCATTTATTGTAAATTATTGGACTCTACTATTCATCCAAAATTCCTGTATCTCAGAAAAATCCCCAAATTATACCCCTACCATTTTTCGACGTGTTGAAACCAAAAATGAAGTCCATTTTCAAAAATAATTTTCTAAATATATTAATTTAATATTTAATTAAAATCGTAATTTTCTTAAAAAACAGTTTTTAAGATTAAAAATAATTTTATAGTGCTTTCGAAAATTATGTAGGTCTTATAAAATTCTCTAAAAACATTAAGACATTGATTCAATAATTTATGAATAAATTTTATGGAAATAAATTTTCTTTTAAATTAATTAATTGTTATAATTAATTGTTTATAACTTACAAAATACCAAAACGTTTACTAAGGTCAAATTGCCACTTTCTTTGATTTATAAATTTTATTTAATTAATCATGGGTAAGGTTACACTTATGTTAGATTATTTAATACTAATAAGGTTCATGTTACGATTCATAAGGGTATGTAAATATTCACCAAAAATTATTTAGGTTTCATTAGACTCCAAAATTCATCTTGAACACAACCATGTATGTCGGATTTTTGAAAATCCAAACACATAAGTGAAAAAATGTATTTTTAAAGGTAACTTATCACTTAGTAGTTCATTATTTTGTGTTTTCATGTTATCTTATGACATAAATATAAGAAGGTATTTTCCATTGAAAAACTTTGGGTTGTTACATTTTACCCCCTTAAGAAATTTCACCTCGGAAATTTCACTTTACCCAGACATGTGAGGGTACTTATCATTCATTGCCTCTTCTAGTTCACAAGTAGCTTCCTCAAACTTATGGTTCCTCAATAAAACTTTGTTAATATGGGTTGTCTTGTTGCGTATAACCATATCTCTCTGATCCAGAATCATTACTAGTTGTTCCTCATAGGAGAGATCATCTTCTAGCTGCACCCCCTCTGTGTTTTGTACATGTGAGGTGTCTGATATGTACTTCCTCAGTAGTGATACATGAAACACAACATGAACTTGATCCATATTTGGTGGAAGTGCAAGACGATAGGTTACAGCTCCTTTGCGGTCAAGGATATCAAAGGGGCCAACATACCTTTGGCTTAGCTTCCCTTTCTTCTCGAATTGCATGACTCTCTTCCATAGAGATATTCAAAGGAAGACTTTATCTCCAATGTCGAACTCCAAGTATCTTCAATGATTGTCATCATATCTCTTTTGCCGACTTTTATCAGCTTTTATGTGTTTTTGGATGACATGAACCTTCTCTGTAATCTCTTGAACAAGACTGGGTCAAAGTAGCTTTCTTTCTCCAACTGCGTCCCAACTGGTTGGAGTTCTACATCGCTTTCCATATATTGTTTCATATGGAGATATCTGGATACTCGAGTGGAAGCTATTGTTGTATGAGAACTCAACCAATGGGATATTTTGATCCCATCTCCCTTTTAATTCTAAATATCAGACTTTTACCATATCTTCACGCGTCTGAATAGTCCTTTCAGACTGGCCATTAGTTTGGTGGTGATATGTTGTGCTGAAATTTAATTCAGTACTAAAAGCATGTTGAAGGCTCCTACAGAATTTATATGTGAACCTTGGATCATGGTCAAAGACAATTGAGAGTGAAACCACATGAAATATCACCACTTCATTCACATATATATTTTCAAGTTGTTCAAGAGAGAGGTCTTCCTGAATAGTGATAAAATTGCAAGTCTTCGTGAGTCAGTCAACCACAACCCCTGTCTCATTATTTCCCTTTGAAGTCTTCAAGAGACACGTGACAAAGTCCATAGTAACATTTTTCCATTTCCACAAGGGTATAGGTAATGAATACATCATACCTTTTGAATTTTGTCGAATAGCTTTAACTTTCTGACATACCAAGAACCTTGATATATATTCCGCAATATCCTCCTTCATGTTATCCCACCAAAGGTGTCCTCGTAGGTCATGGTACATCATGGTACTCCCACGATGGGTAGAGAATGTTGAGCTATGTGCACTATTCAAAAGATCCTTCTTTATCCCGGGTGATGAAGGAACACAAAGCCGGATTCCAAACCGAATCACATCATCATCGTCGATATGTAACTCTTGTAGCTTCCCTTCCTTTACTACATTCACCCTCTTTTGTATCTACACATCATCCCTTTGTGCTTCCTTAATCTTCTCCTAGATAGATGGTTGCACAATCATTAGGGAATGTTAGGATGTATCTCCTGCCCTTATGATTTCCAAATACATCCTTTTCATATCTAAGAAGATAGGGTCTTTCTCAATCTGTAACATGGATATAGTTGCGGGTTGAGCATCAGCTAACTTGTTCGCCTATCCATGATGAAATTGAATAGAGAAATCGTAATCAATGATTAGTTATAACCATCTCCTTTGATGCATGTTGAGCTCCTTTTGTGTGAATATATACTTTAGGCTCTTGTGGTCGGTGTATATGTCACACTTCTCGCCATAAAGGTAGTGCTGCCAGATTTTCAAGGAAAAAATCATGGCTTCCATGTAACATCCCAAGTAAGTAATGAATAATAGATATTTTTATCTATGTCTATTAACGATTAAGATAGTGTTTTAGAGGCTTAAAATGAAAATAAATACAATCTTATGCATGTAATAAACTAATATTCTTAAAAGATTATTTTACTACCTTTTGATGGAAACCCCTTTTAAAATATATCTTTTGACAATTTTATAAGCTATGTTTGTCAAAATAAACTTATTATTTATGATTGGGACATCAAAATTTACTTTGTGTGAATTTTTGGTATTTTTCCGATAAAGTTCATTTTTTAATGAATAGTGAAAAATGTTGTATTTTAATTCAAAACCACTTTTTAATCTAATTCATTTATATGATTAGATTATCTTTTTAATTGGTTTTGAAGTGATATTAGAATATATTTTTACCATTTTATCCAATGTTGGTCATTGGAATCAATTTCACTTTGAAATTGGACTTAAACTAGTGTCAATCTTTTGATACTTATTGTTTCATAAAAACACCCTATTTTTCATGACAACGGGAAGTAGTTTTTAAATTTATTAATAAAAATTACATGTTTTGAATTTTTTAAAATAGACATCATTTTTGAATTCAGAATATCAAATATAGCTTAGGGTGATGATTTGGTATCTTTCTCAAAAACTTCAATTTTTGATGAATAGTGAAACCACTAAGTGGTAGTTAAAGAAACTGATTTTTCATTTAAATGAAAATTTCCCACTTCTGTGATTTGATTTTCAAAAATCAGACATACATGGTTGACATTAAAAGTAAAATGTGGTTCAATGAGATTAAAATAATTTTTTGGTGAATTATAACTTTTATGTTCTTAATCGCGATTAGTGGTAATTAGTGTAGTTTAAGGTAAAAATAATGTTTTAATAATATGAGATGAGCTTCACACATGTCCTACCCTCATTGGATGTGTCATGGCCGTCCAAAAAAATCCATGGGTCAACTTGGGGACCCCATGGAGCCACTTTGGTTAGGAAATGACATAAATAACTTTTTATTTAATGTTAAAGTAAAAATGACACAAACAAGAGATGTTTTACTAAAACAATTTTTACATGGGGTTATATAAGTCAGAATTTTGATTCTAAATAGTCATTGGAAATATAAAGAGATTTCCTACATCATAGTATTTTTTTTTATAATTTTTAGACTTTAAATAAATTTAATTATTTATGACATCATGATGATGCAGCGATTACCTCATTAATAAAGGATTTAAATAAAATGAAATGATAATGTATAATATATAAACTACACATGTCCAAAACCTATTTGATGGGTGGATTTAGAACCCTTATCACCTTACCCTAAAATTATATCAATTTGGGACCTTTTGAATCCGAAACTCATTTTAAAATAATGTAACATTTCTTTACATTCCAACAGTGCCCCTCCTCTCCTCTTATAAAAGGCCCCCACCTCTACCTCCTTACCCACACTCCCAAAGCCTTTGTCTCGGCCAACCTCTGCCCATTTTGTCTGTCCACATCCCTCTCTTACTCCTTGAAGCCTCACATTTGGCAGAAGTCTTCCCAAGGAAGCCTTTGAGCTCAAACCAAAGGGAGTTACCCGATTTCAAGGTAATGTCTTCACTTGAGTCCTTTTGTTTTATTTTGTTTCTCCAACCCCCTATACTCTTTTTATTCATTTCTTTTGTAACAACTCCAGTATCTTAAATATACTAGTATGTTGTTATAATAATGATTCAAGCTACACTTAGACACACCTACATCTAATTGTTAAAGGACATACTGTTTCCGTGGATGGTGAATTTATGCCTCCCGAAACGATGATTGTTCAACATTATTTTAACACCTTCAAAGGTGGCCATTAAGATGTCACTATATTTATATATGATTTATAATATGTTTATTTTTTCCTTACGCTTCTGTATTTTTCATTTTGGGCAAACCTTTATGGTTTCCTTTATGGGTAAACGCGATATCTTCATTTAAGGAAGTGCGGACTACCGCCCCCTCAAAGTGATTTGATTCGTTAAATTACATATGTGGGACGTATAAAGGATGGAACTATGATATTATATATGATATTATACTATAATTATAATATAACTTTATATCATTATGATTCCATTCTATAAAATACGAAATAGAAATGAATGTAGCGTTCTTGCATACGTACGGCTTACCGTCTCCAAGAATGGTGCATTTCATTTCATACCTCTAAATGATTATGTAATATATTAATTGCATGAATTTACTGGATATATATGAAATATATGATATACACATCATGAATACCATTCTGGATATAATGGATACATGAATAACTTGTAATTATAAAGGACTTATTTTTTACTCAAGTACCAATGATCGTTAAAACGACTGTTATTAACTTAAATAATTACATAGTGTTCATGACATGGAAATAAGTGATATAAAAGGAATAATGAACTTGAAAAAGGTTCTTAAACAAGTAGAAAGTAACTCAAGTTTATTATTCAGGAAATTAAATAACAACCGAGTCGAGTCGGACCCGAGGTATGGGACTTCGTCTCAATCTCCTTTCATTGAGGCATTTATTGTTTTATACACAACCTTCTTTTATACGGTGTATAAACACCTTTGACATTTATGTTTATTAAAAAACAATCTTTTTTATACGAAGCGTTTAATAAACGACTAAAGGGAATGTTTTTGTCATACGTATGCGGTGACAACGTCTTCTACACCGCGATGACCATTATTTGAGTTTCAGCTTCCTCTACAAGCCATACATTTTTTTAAAAGAAAAATAAATACCATTTTTTACATTTCTTTTATTTTGGTATTGAAAATATTTTCCATAATGTTTTTATATCAATGTGTTGTATTGATATCTTGTGATTGAAAGGTGGAAATGTTATGTTCCCTTTATGCATGTTTTATGTGATACAATTATGTTAAGGTTCTAGGGAATTATTATGAAGATGGGTGGTTCCGTGATAATCTAAGGGCGGGTGAGCCCGATATAGCTCTCCATTTCATTGGGTAACGGGAAGGAGTGAAACGTTAAGGTTTCTACGAAGAGATTTAGGGAATATACTTTGATGGGTATTCCAAACGTAACCAAGAGGGATACTCCCTACGTAAGAAAGTTATGAATGCCTCATGTTACCTTTATGTCTTATGATTTCTATGATTTATTCATGATTTGATGAGGTATGTTAAAGTGCTTATGTTTTATGGGTAATGTATGATTTCATTCTTATGTATATATGTACCCATGTTTCCTTTCCATATTTTTATATCCCTTACTGAGCTTTTTATGCTCATCCCATGTTTTTTTGAAATGTTTTTCACAGGTCAAGGGAAAGGTACATGATATGATGATAGTGTCAAGGAAGTGTCAAGAAAGAATCCATGTTTAATATTAAATATATTTCTATTGATGGGAAAGAAAAATACTATCTTTATGTAACCACTTTGTTTATATGTGGAATGTAATGAAATTTTTATGATCTAATTTTCTAAAACTCTAAACCCGAAAAGATCCTCAATGATTAATCTTGTAATAACTCATGATTAAGTAAGGTTTAAGGCTGGGGCCTCATAGTTGGTATCAGAGGTCGATTTAGATAACATTAGGAGTTAGAATTCTATTAAATGATTATCCAAAAATATTTTTTTATGGTCAAATTGAAGTGATATAGTATTTGAAGATTACCATGTCACTTCATCTAAGACATGTTTGTTCATAATGGTTTTCCGTAGAGGAAACAGGGAAGCAGTGCTAGGAAGGCATGCAGAAGGAAATAACCTTCCGAATCAGCATCCTGAGATGGTCAGAATTGGAACTGAACTGTTTGTTGTAGTAATGGCGCAGTTGACTCAAGCGATAAATGGTGGTGGTATCCATGAAAGAAATCATCCATATCAACCGTAGAGGAACATGTCAGTGGTGGAAAAGCAATTCTTGGAATTGAGGCAAGAGGAAGACTCAATGGCTACCTATGAAGAAAGTTTCACTCGATTGGCAAAGTATGCTCAAAATTTTATCCAAGACCTTGATAGTAAAATCAACCGTTTTTACTCAGGATTAAAGACAAAATATCGAAGGGCATTAGCTTCTCGTGATTTTAAAAGTTATGAAAAGCTTGTTCGATGTGCTGAGAAGGTGGAAATGGAGTTTGCCGATGATCAAGTGTTCTATAACAACCAACAGAAGAGGAGACCGAGGTGGCAGGAGAAAGGTAATAATTCTTCAAAGTCTGATGGTAAGAAAACTAAGTTTCCAGTTTGTGATAAATGTGGAAAACGGCATGTTGGGGAATGTCATCTGAATTCTAGAAAGTGCTACCGATGTGGTAATATGGGACATAAGGCTCGTGATTGCACTGAAAAGGATCAAGGTGAAGGTTAGAACAAATTTGATTTATAGTTAGTGAAATGTTATAAGTGAAATTAGATGGGTCACTATGCAAATGAGTGTCTGACAAAGAGCTTGAGTGATGGGAAGCAGTTATACTACAAGCAGAAAGGGGTGGTGAAATCCTTTTCAACTACTTTAGCAGATGTCGGGCCATCAAATGAAGTTGTATCAGGTACTTTGTTTTTTCAGATTATGCTAGTGTGTTGTTTAATTCGGGTTCTACACATTCTTTCATCTCTGAAAACTTTTCTAGTAAAATGGGAATACCATATCAAGAATATGACTCCTGAACTTTTGGTAAAAACACCTGGGGGAAATGTTGAGGCGAAAAGAATTTAATTTTTTTTTCCTATCCTTATATGTGGAAAGAACCTACATGAAACCCTTATTGTTCTACCTCTAGTACAGTTTGATGTTATCCTGTGTATGGATTGGCTCTCTATTTACCATGATAAGATTGACTGTAGAGCTAAAGAAGTTTCTTTTCAGAAAGGCTTTCAGTTTGTGTAAAGAATGAACCCTTAATGTTGATAACATATGAAGAGTCCGAGAAACTTATAAAAGATGGAAATGAATGTTACATTGCACACATCGTTGAAAATAAAGGAACAGTTCAGATTAATGATGTGCCAGTGGTAAATGAGTATCATGATGTTTTTTTTGATGAGTTGCCTAGAATAATACCAAAACGGGAAGTTGATTTTACCGTTGACTTAGTTCCTGATGCTAAGCCAATTTCAAAACCCCCTTATCGAATGGCTCAAATTGAACTTTTAGAGTTGAAGGAGCAATTGCAAGATTTATTAGAGAAAGGTTTCATTCGACCTAGCACATCACCATGGGGTGATCCTATTTTATTTATTAAAAAGAAAGATTGTTCAATGAGACTTTGCATTGATTATAGAGCCTTGAATAACATCACTGATAAGAACAAATATCCTTGGCCTCATATCGATGATTTATTTGATCAGCTCCAGGGAGCTCAATATTTTTCAAAGATTGACTTGAGATCGGGGTACCATCAGGTGAAGGCAAAGGAAGCAGATGTTCCGAAGACTGCGTTCCGTACAAGATATGGCCATTATGAATTTGTAGTAATGCCTTTTGGGATAACCAATGCACATGCTGTATTCATGGACTTAATGAATATAATTTTTCATGAGTTCTTGGATAAGTTTGTGGTGGTTTTCATTGATGATATTTTGGTGTTTTCTAAAAGTAAAGAGGAGCATGAAAGGCATTTAAGGGTTATCTTTCAAACCTTAAAAGAAAAGAAATTGTATGGAAAATTAAGCAAGTGTTATTTTTGGTTGCAACAAATTTCTTTCATTGGTCACATTGTTTCTAAAGATTTGATAACTGTTGATCCTGCAAAAAAAATGTTGTAGACGACTGGACAAGACCCACAAATGTAACTGAGATTCGTTGCTTCCCTGGTTTGGTAGGCTATTACCGAAGGTTTGTTAGAAACTTATCACGGTTATCTAGTCCAATGACTAATCTAACTCGGAAGGGTGTTAAGTTTATATGGAAAAAATAATGTGATGATTGTTTTCAGGAATTTAAAAGAATATTAGTGAAAGCTCCAGTTTTGGCACTACCTTCTAGGAATGGTGAGTTTGTAATCTACAGTGATGCTTCATTGAAAGGACTTGGTTGCGTCCTAATGCAGAATGATCTGGTAATTGCTTATGTTACACGACAGTTGAAAACTCATGAGGTAAATTACCCTACACATGATTTGGAATTAGCTGCTGTTGTTTTTGCTTTAAAAATTTGGAGACATCATTTGTATGGAGTAAAGTGTGAAATATATACTGATCACAAAAGTTTAAAGTATATATTCACCGAGAAAGAGTTAAACACGAGACAGAGGAGATGGTTGGAATTAATCATGGATAATGATTGTACAATTTATTACCATCCAGGAAAAGCAAATAAAGTGGTTGATGCTTTGAGTCGAAAAAGTAATGCTTCATTAACAATGTTACGTTTAGAACGTGATCCTTTAGTTAAGGATTTGATGAACTTTGGCATAGAAGTTTTTGGCGCAGGATGTTCTTCTATTTTGTTTCAGGAATCAGTGAGATCATCTCTATCAGATAGAATCAAATAAGCACAGAAGCAAGATAGTGAGTTGTAGAAAAAGTTTGAGTTGGTTTAGAAAGGTAAGTTGCCTGAATTCAACATTGATAATGATTGTGTTTTGAGATTTGGGAAGAGATTGTGTGTGCCTTGTGATTCACAGTTGAAGAGAGAGTTGTTATGTGAAGCTCATAGTTCTCTGTTTTCAGTTCATCCTGGTAGCACTAAGATGTACAGAGATTTGCGGGAGTATTACTGGTGGGATGGAATGAAAAGAGATATTGCTGATTTTAATGTGAAGTGTTTGACATGTCAACAAGTTAAAGAAGAGAGGCAGTTACCGAAAGGGATGCTTCAGCCTTTACCAGTGCCAGAGTGGAAATGGGAGAATATATCCATGGACTTTGTTGTGGGATTACCGAAGACATCTCGAGGTAATAATGCAATCTAGGTTATTGTTGATCGCTTGACTAAATCTGCTCATTTCCTTGATATACGAGATACATTTTCCCTAGATCAACTTTCCCGTTTGTATCTTAACGAGATAGTCAGGTTACATGGAGTTCCTCTCTCCATTGTATCTGACTGTGATCCCAGGTTCACTTCTGACTTTTGGAAAGGCCTTCAAAAGTCGTTGGGTACTGAATTAAATTTTAGTACAGCTTTTCATCTTCAATCAGATGGGCAGTCAGAACGAATAATTCAGAGCTTGGAGAATATGCTACCAGCTAGTTCGATGGATTATCAGGGAAGTTGGGACCAACATTTTTTTTTCAGTTGAATTTTCATATAATAACAGTTTTCATTCTAGTATACAGATGGCACCATTTCAGGCATTATATGGGAAGCGGTGTCGAACTCCAGCTTTCTGGGATGAATTGGGTGAAAGGAAGTTGATGGGACCAGAATTGGTAGAAGAGTTGGCAGAAAAAGTTCAGCTGATACAGAAACACATGATAACATCTCAGAGTAGGTAGAAGAGTTATGCGGACAACAGGAGGAAGGATCTCTCTTTTGAGGTAGGTGATCATGTTTTTCTCAATGTATCACCATGGAAAAGTGTGATGCGATTTGGTAAGAAAAGAAAGTTGATTCCAAGGTTCATTGGACCATATGAAATTCTGGAGAGAGTTGGATCCTTTGCTTACCGAGTGGCTTTACCTACGAGTTTATCTCAGGTACAGAATGTTTTTCATGTTTCGATGCTGAGAAAGTACATGTCATATCCATATCATGTTTTGAGTCCAGAGGTAGTTCAGCTGGAAGAGAACCTATATTATGAGGAACAATCGGTCCATATTCTTGACCATAGGGAGAATGTGTTACAGAATAAGGTGATTAACCAGGTATAGGTTTTGTGGAAAAACCACATGATAGAAGAGGCAACATGGGAATCTGAAAATGCAATGAGGGATAAGTACCCCCATTTATTCGATAAGTAAATAAATTGCAGGAATGCAATTTTCTAAAGGGGGGAAGGATGTAACATCCCATGTAAGTAATGAATAATAGATATTTTTATCTATGTCTATTAATTATTAAGATAGTGTTTTAGAGTCTTAAAATGAAAATAAATACAATCTTATGCATGGAATGCACTAATATTCTTAAAAGTTTGTTTTACTACCTTTTGATGGAAAACCATTTTTAAATCTATATTTTGAAAATTTTATAAGCTATGTTTTTCAAAATAAACTTATTATTTATGATTGGGACATCAAAATTTACTTTGTGTGAATTTTTGGTATTTTTCCGATAAAGTTCATTTTTTAATGAATAGTGAAAAATGTTGTATTTTAATTCAAAACCTCTTTTTAATCTAATTTATTTATGTGATTAGATTATCTTTTGAATTGATTTTGAAGTGAAATTAGACTATATTTTTACCATTTTATCCAATGGTGGTCATTGGAATCAATTTCACTTTGAAATTGGACTTTAACTAGTGTCAATCTTTGGATACTTATTGTTTCATAAAAACACGGTATTTGTCATGACAACGGGAATTAGTTATTAAATTAATTGATGCAACTTACATGTTTTGAATTTTGTAAAATATACATCATTTTTGAATTCGGAATATCAAATATAGCTTAGGATGAAGTCTTGGTATCTTTATGAAAAACATCAATTTTTGATGAATAGTGAAACCACTAAGTGGTAGTTAAAGAAACTGATTTTTCATTTAAATGAAACTTTGCCATTTCTGTGATTTGATTTTCAAAAATACAACATACATGGTTGTCATTATGATATAAAATTTGGTTTAATGAGATTAAAATAATTTTTTGGTGAATAGTAACTTTAAAGTTCTTAATCGTGATTAGTGGTAATTAGTGTAGTTTAAGGTAAAAATAATGTTTTAATAATATGAGATGAGCTTGACACATGTCCTACACTCATTGGATGTTTCTTGGCCGACCGAGAAAATCCATGGGTCAACTTGGGGACCCCATGGAGCCACTTTGGTTGGGAAATGACATAAATAACTTTTTATTTAATGTTAAAGTAAAAATGGCACAAAAAAGAGATGTTTTACTAAAACAATTTTTACATGGGGTTATACAAGTCAGATTTTTTATTATAAAATCTCATTGGAAAGCTAACGAGATTTCCTATATCATAGTAATTTTTTTAAATTTTTATACTTTAAATAAATTAAATTATTTATGACATCATGAGGATGCAGCGATTACCTCATTAATAAAGGATTTAAATAAAATGAAATGATAATGTACAATCTATGAACTAAACATGTCCAAAACCTATTTTATGGGTGGATTTCGAACCCTTATCACCTTAACCTTGAATTATATCAATTTGGGACCTTTTGAATCCGAAACTCATTTTAAAATAATGTAACATTTCTTTACTTTCCAAGAGGACCCCTCCTCTCCTCTTATAAAAGGCCCTCACCTCTACCTCCTTACCCACACTCCCAAAGCCGTTGTCTCGGCCAACCTCTACCCATTTTGTCTCTACAAATCCCTCTATTACTCCTTGAAGCCTCAATTTTGGCAGAAGTCTTCCCAAGGAAGCCTTTGATCTCAAACCAAAGGGAGTTACCCGATTTTAAGGTAATGTCTTCACTTGAGTCCTTTTGTATTATTTTGCTTCTCCAACCCCCTAAACTCTTTTTATTAATTTCTTTTGTAGTAACTCCAGTATCTTAAATATACTAGGATGTTGTTATAAGAAGGATTCGAGCTACACTTACACACACCTACATCTAATGGTTAAAGGACATACTGTTTCCGTGGATGGTGAATTTAAGCCTCCCGAAACGATGATTGTTCAACCATCTTTTAACACCTTAAAAGGTGGCCATTAAGATGTAACTATAGTTATATATGATATATAATATGTTTATGTTTTCCTTAAGCTTCTTTATTTTTCATTTTGGGCATACCTTTATGGTTTCCATTATGGGTAAACGTGATATCTTTATTTAAGGAAATGCGGACTACCACCCCCTCAAAGTGATTTGATTCGTTAAATACCATATGTGGGACGTATAAAGGATGGAACTATGATATAATATATGATATTATACTGGAATTATAATATACCTTTATATAATTATGATTCCATTCTATAAAATATGAAATAGAAATGAAAGTAGCGTTCATGCGTACATACGGCTTACCGTCTCCATGAACGGTGCATTTTATTTCTTAACTCTAAATGATTATTTAATATATTAAATGCATGCATGTACTGGATATATATGAAATATATGATATCAAAATCATGAATACCATTCTGGATATAACGGATACATGAATAAATTTTAATTATAAATGGCTTATTTTTTACTCAAGTACCAATGATTGTTAAAACGAACGTTATTAACTTAAATAATTACACAGTGTTCATGACATGACAATAAGTGATATAAAAGGAAAAATGAACTTGATATAGGTTCTTAAACAAGTATAAATTAACTCAAGTTTATTATTCAGGAGATTAAAGAACGACCGAGTTGAGTCGGACATGAGGTATGGGACTTCGTCTTAATCTCCTTTTATTGAGGCATTTTTTGTTTTATACACAACCATATTTTATTCGGTGTATAAACCCCTTTGACTTTTATGTTTATTCAAAAGGTATATTTTTTATACGAAGCGTTTACTAAACGACAAAAGGGAATGTTTTTGTCGGACGTATGCATCGACAATGACTTCTCCGCCACCGTGACCATTATTTGAGTTTCAACTTCCTCTACAAGCCATACCTTTTTTAAAAGAAAAATAAATACCATGTTTTACTTTTCATTTATTTTGGTATTGAAAATAGTTTTCATAATGGTTTTATATCAATGTGTTGTATTGATATCTTGTGATTGAAAGGTGGAAATGTTATGTTTCCTTTATACATGTTTTATGTGATAAGATTATGTTAAGGTTGTTTGGAATTATTATGAAGATAGGTGGTTCCGTGATAAACTAAGGTCGGGTGAGCCCGATAAAGCTCTCCAATGCATTGGGTAACGTGAAGGAGTGAAACTTTAAGGTTTCTCCGAAGAGATTTAGGGAATATACTGTGATGGGTATTCCAACCGTAACCAAGAGGGTTACTCCCTACGTAAGAAAGTTATGAATGCCTCAAGTTACCTTTATGTCTTTTGATTTCTATGATTTATTCATGATTTGATGAGGTATGTAATAGTGCTTATGTTTTATGGGTAAAGTATGATATCATTCTTATGTATATATGTACCCATGTTTCCTTTCCATATTTTTATATACCTTACTGAGCTTTTTATGCTCATCCCATGTTTTTTTGAAATGTTTTTCATAGGTCAAGGGAAAGGTACATGATATGATGATAGTGTCAAGGAAGTGTCAAGAAAGAATCTATATTTTATTTTAAATATGTTTCCATTGATGGGAAAGAAGAATACTATCTTTATGTAACCACTTTTTTTATATGTGGAATGTAATGAAATTTTTATGATCTAATTCTCTAAAACTCTAAACCTAAAAAGATCCTCAATGTTTAATCTTGTAATAACTCAAGATTAAGTAAGGTTTAAGGCTGGGGCCTTATATGCCAGCTCTAGATCATGCGTCAGGTAGTTCTGCTCGTGGATCTTCAACTATCGTGAGGCGTTGGCTATCACATTATCATTTTTCATGATTACACAACCAAAACCATTCATTGAATAATCACTGTATATCACAAAACATTCTCCACTTTTCGGTAGTGTGAGTACAGGTGCATTGATCAGCCTTCTCTTTAGATCCTTGAAGCATCCCTCACATTCTTCTATCCAGAAATAGTTTACCCCTTTCCATGTTAACTTAGTTACCATGCATTACGATTGTGAGAAGTTTCTCACAAAAGGTCGGTACTACCCAGCTAATCAAAGGAAACTACGGATTTCTGTGACACTAGAGGTCCTGGGCCATTCCTCAATCACCATTGTCTTTGAAGGATCCACATAAATTCCCTCACTTGTGATCACATGTACCAAAAACGTGACTTGCTTCATACAAAAGTCACACTTTGCTGAACTTGGCATAAAACTTCTCCTTTTTTAATGTCACAAAAACATGTCTTAGATTTTCTTCATGTTCCTCCATGATCTTGGAGTATATGAGAATATCATCGATAAACACTACCACAAATGTGTCGAGGTAATGTCTAAAGACTCTACTCATCAAATCCATGAATTTTGCAGGGGGATTAGTAAGTCCTATGGGCATCACCAAAAACTCAATGTTCCCATACCTTGTTCGGAAGGCAGTCTTCTGAATATCTTCCTTCCTCACCTTTAGGTGATGATATCTAGAACGATGATCCACCTTTAAGAATTATTAATCTCCTCTTAACTGATCAAACATGTCATCAATACAAGGGAGAGGATACTTGTTCTTTATGTTGATCTTGTTGTGTTCCCGATAATCAATATACAACCGCATTGTTCCATCCTTCTTCTTCACAACACCCCATGTTGATGCACTAGGGCATATGAACCCTTTGTCCGGATTCTTTTGCAGGTGGTTCTATAAATCCTCCAGTTCGATAGGAGACATCCTATAGGGACACTTCAAGATAGGAGTAGCTCTAGGTATGAGTTCAATTGAGAACACTAACTCGCGATCTGGGGTAATTCCCGGTATCTGTTCGGGAAATACATCGTTGTATTCCATTATGATGGGCATTTTGTCAAGGTTGGTACTTTCCTTAGACTCAACCATTTGGGAGAGGTTTTCTTCTTCATAGGGAATCAACACCCACACCATTGAAGGATTTTTCAACAGAGATTCATTCTCTTCCTTGATTTGGTTGAGGAGAATGGGATGGTTCGTAATATGAAAAGATATTTCCTTTTCCCGACTGTTGATATGTTCTCTATATAACGAGAGCCAACCCATTACTATTATAGCGTTGAATTCCACCAATGGAAGTATTATGATATTTTCTGGACGAATCTCCCCACTTATGCCAACACGAGAAGAGTCAAACACTTGGGTTGAAATGATTTCACCACTTAGTGTTTTTACAGATATCTCTACTACAAGGTTCTGGGGAATCTATTCGATAGTTCTAGAAAACATGCATGATATAATGGAATGCACAGAACTAGAATCAAATAAGACTTTTTCCATTCTTTAGTGAATAGGAAGTGTACCTTGTACGACTTCATTATCATGCTCCACCTCCGCAGTAGTGATGGAATATTACTTACCTTGTTCCTTCGGCTTTGGTGGTTGCTGACGGTGATTACACTTAAGAAATCGAGGTTTAGTGCACTGGTTTGTATAGTTCCCTAGCACCCTAAAGTTGTAGCATTGATCAGTGGGTGGCTCTCCCCTTTCATCAGCAACATTCCCTTTTCTTTTAATTTCTTTTTGACACTCTTGAGCATGATTTCCTTCTTTCCCACACTTGAATCATTTCCCCGTCCCTTTGACTAAGATCCCATGGTCAACTTCCCACATTTTTTGCATGTGGGTCATTGATTTTTCTTCCCACCTTTTTCATTAGATCCACTGGCTTGAAACTCCATTTTTATTTTCTTGTCACTATATCCATAAGACCATTTTCCAAACTACATATCCAATTTGAGAGTACACCGAAAAACTTCTTCATAATTCCTAAAGTCTCTAATTGAGAGAGCCTTTTAAAGGTGTGGTATTAATCCACTAAAGAATCTATCAATTTTTCTCTCATTGTTGATATCAAAACCTGAAGCGTACCATGAACGCCTTGTGAAATTTTATCCATAGGTTGTGATAGATTCTCCTTATTTTTTCTTGAGATCTATGAATTCTCTCTCCATATTCGTGTGAAGTGTTCATGGGAAGTACTTATTAAGAAACATTATCTTAAAGACTTCACATTCCATCTCTTCAATTTCATCCCTCGGATTGGTGTTCTTAATCATAGATCACCATTGATCTGCTTCTCTGTCTAGATGATAAACGTCTAGGGTCACCTTATCCATCTCAGAACAGTGAAGAACAGAAATGATCTTCTCCATGGAGATGACCCACTATTCTGCAACTAGTGGATCAGAAGATCCACAAAACGTCGGTGGTCGTTGTCGCATAAAACATTCGATAGCAAGTTGCCTCATATTTGGTGATGGAGGACGTTCGCCATTATTATGGTTATTGGTCATAACCTAATAAAATTGTGTAAGAATCTCCATTAAGTGTTGAACTCCACCTCGCAAATCATTTGGATGTCGTTCGGGCAATCATTGCATCGACCCTCGCATGAGTTGTTGTCCTGATTTCTCCTGGTTCGCACGATTTTCTAAAATAGAAATGTTTTGAACTAAACATAAGTAAACATTTCATGAATATCTTATTCATTTAAAAAATTTATTCCAAAAACATAACATTAGGGATCCCTAGGTAAATATTCTTTTGTGCATATTTGTACTTTGTCTCATGCTAGAGGTTTTCTCTAGGGTTCACTAATCCTAATTCCCAAATTAACTAAACCATGCCTCTGATACAAACTATAGAAACCCTAACCTTTCTTACATTACTATTACATCATTTTAAAGATAACCAATGTAATAGTAATACACATAGAGGATCCAAATTTTTAGTGTCTGGGGAAAACTAGCACCATCCCTAATAATTACAACATCAGGCATAATCATTTATTAAATTTCTTCTACTCTAGCTTCTTATTGGCACTTGTCCTCTCCTTAGTATATGTAGCCACCTGAGGATATACATCAAAAGGGGTGAGCTAAAATCCCATTAAGAGTATAGATAAGAAAAATATAGAATGGGATGAGCATAATCATAACATGGGGAAAAGATTATGAACATGAGAGGAGCATAAATAAAAGACTTGAAATGTGGCAATGCATAAAAATGGAACATCATGTCTTAGTGGTTAACTACTACACGTAATTTTGAACCAAGATATAATTTTTTTCACACATCATTTCAAATTTACTCATGAGATTTATCACTTTACCCAATGGATTGGAGCGTTGTATAATTTCGGGCGCACCTGTCACATTGAATCATTCATATTACGCTATATAATTCCGGGCACAACCGTCACATCATAACATTATCATCATCATGCATGAAACATATAACACATATAAAAAACATACAATACTAAAACATGTAATGGATTGGGTTTCATCTCATAATAACACAATCATAAGCTTTGGGTTCCCAAAAGAAAGATGGAATAACATATATGTTACAAGAACCGTCCACTTTGAGTGAGATGTAAAAGCGGTGTTCTTAAAAGAGGAGTTCTTTTGGAAAACATTTTTATTGACATAAAAACTAGAGAAAAACATGTATATCCCATAAAATTAAATAAAATGATCAAAAAATTATCTTAAAGTGTAACCATATCAAAAATTGAGTGAAAGAGGGAGAACCTGATGGAAGAAAATTGGGTTCGAGATTTTCCCCTTACCTTCTATTTGAATGCTTCCATCTTCTTAATGTCCTATATAGTGACATTATATTCATTAATTAGAAATCCAGTACCATTTGTACATGAATAGGGTTCATTCTGGTTTAATTATGTCTTATTATGTTCCTTTGTAAGACTTATAGAGTTTAAAAACATTGTTCAGGGTTGTTCGTTTTTATGGTTTTTCTTGGGTGGTTCACTTGTACTCTTAAATAGAAGTTTGGGTAGAACATGAGTAAACAACCAGAAATGATATTACATGACATTAATGATATTACAGAATTTTGAATAATCTTATAGTGAATTTTATTATATCCATGTAGATGAAACATTATATAAGAATTAAATGATGGTTATTTGGTTCAAATTGGGAGATTTTTCGATCATAACGAACTTGTTTTATTTTATCACTAGAAATATGGTCATCTGATAGTTCCCAAACTTGAAATAAGAGATAATACATATATAATATTCTGGTTCTACGAAAAAATGGTTTCATGACCAGATATGAAGGTAGAAATGGAAGAAGAATTCATGTCGTTCTTGAAGGTGGTAAATTAACACCTCACGAACAACGTTATCTTTAATAAAATAAAAGGAAGAGGGAAAGGGGGTTGGTTGATATAATATCCCATTAAAATAAAAAAAATTTCCATATATGTATAATAATAGAGTTATAATTCAATTAAGATGATGATAGGTGGGGAGAGATCAAGAAATGAAATGAACTTGAAAGGAAATTAAAGGAGAAGAGGGAGAGAAATTACCTCTTGAATCCTTCTCTTGATTACCTTTTTATGGGCCTATGCTTGGGATTTTGATAATACCAGAAGCTCTTGGACGTGGGGGAGGGACTAGGGGAGGTGTTTGGGAATGGTTTAGATAATTCTTGGAGCTTGAGATGTGTGTGTAAATGAGGGTGTAGATGGTGGCTTTTATAGTGTAGGGGAGAGGGGTTTCCTTAATATAATATTCATTAGTTTATTAATTTCCCCTACGACAAGGAATAGTGATTTTTGAATTACCAATAATAGTAATTTTATCATGTGATCCTGAAACAAGTGGGATTAATCAGCAGAGCATCATTGATGACTCAAATAATCCATTATTTAGCATTTATTGTAAATTATTGGATTCTACTATTCATAAAAAATTCCAATATCTCAGAAAAATCCCAAAATTTTTCCCCAACCATTTCTCAACGTTTAGAATCCAAAAATGAAGTCCATATTTCAAAAATAACTTTCTAAATATTATTAATTTAATATTTAATTAAAATCATAATTTACTTAAAAACAATTTTTAAGATTACAACTCATTTTATAGTGCATTGAAACACTATGTAGGGTCTTATAAAATTATCTAAAAACTATAAGAGATTGATTAAATAAATTATGAATACATTTTAGGGAAATTAATTTTCATTTAAACTAATTAATTAATTATAATTAATTATTTATGACTTACAAAATACCAAAACGTTTACTAAGGTCAAATTGTCACTTTTTAAGATGTCTAAATTTTATTTAATTAATCATGGGTATGGTTAATCTTATATTGGATTATTTACTATTCATAAGGGTCATATTGATATTCATAAGGGCATGTCACTATTCACCAAAAATTATTTTGGTTTCATTAGACTCCAAAAATCATCTCGAACACGACCGTGTATGTCGAATTTTTGAAATTCCAAACACAGAAGTGAAAAAATTATGTTTAAAGGTCAATTATCACTTAGTAGTTCATTATGTTGTGTTTTCATGTTATTTTGTGACATAAATATAAAAAGGGAATTTTCATCGAAAAACTTTGCGTCGTTACATTATGTTTCTACCTTTTTGTATGTGGAATGAATTGGACTTAGTAAGTGATAGGTTGAGTCTTATGTATCTCCTTAATGCATCACTCGGTCTCATGAGACAATCTAGGGTCTTGGAACAAGGCCTTGACAGAATCTAATTTTTAGTCTTGGCATGAGGCCTTGACTATGTAGTTATGATGTCCAGAATTATGCATTCTGTCATTATGAAATTAGATATTAATATTACATGTGATTATTCGACTTGTATAATATCCATGTGAATATGTAAATGGAATTATTTGACATATATTTTCCATATTATTGTGATGATTAAGTTGAAAAGGCCTGTGTTTTAGTCTTAAAAATTCCCATAAATTATTATTCTTATTTATGATAGTTTCAGCTATATTTGTATCCTAACTGATCAACTGATCTCATGCCATTCTTGTGTTTTATTTTTCCTGGGATGTGAAAAAATATATTACAATTAACATGGAAGAATAGGCTACGGGTTATAAGAGTGTTCAAAGGGGACACTATGTTGTTGTTTTTATTTCATGATGTAATGTAATGATTATCTACGTATCTAGTACTTCAAGAATACTAAACTAATCTGTATTTAGGGGAAAGATTTCTTGTATCATTACAATGTTATGTAATAAGGAATCGACTTTGGGTAACTAGGGTTAGGGTATTACAATTGGTATCAAATAATATTTATTATATTAATTGCAAACTAGATTTAAAAATCTCTGATTAGTGAAAATTACCCTAAGATATGCATTGAAGATTAATATAGAAGAACATCCAAGTGTTTTGGTAATGTAGAGATTTTCTATATTTTCCAAGAAATAAATCCATCTCTAGGTACAAGAATGTAGAGGCGGCTCTGTCACAGATGTACCTAGTTGTGAAAACACGAACAAAGAGATTCTGTCTTGACCGGGGGTGTCATGGTACACGACAACAATCTTTGCTTCACTCTTGGTTCTGAAACTCTCGGGGGATATGATTTGAATTATTCAATATTTTTGAAAAAACCATTATTATGTATTTATGTTTAAATACCTCCTCAAAGAAAGCATTTTTTTAATGATTATGGGTTATATGCATAAAATGTTCAATTTATGTTAGGTATTTTACTAGATTGGAAATATGTATTGTGATTCATAAAATAATATATTCTATAACATTGTTTAGAAACAGAGCCTAGTGTAAGAAATTGAAACTGTATCAATTCACGTAATCCATATAGCGATTTCACAGCTACTCGATATAATTATAGTCGATCATGTGTTGCAACGAGTGTTGATCAATGTATAAGAAAATTGGGACAACTAACTCATGTTATAAATAATATCCTTACCCGTATAGAGCGCCCTGGCCCACAATGCGGAGAATCAATGTTAGAACACTTCATGAGGAAACAACCACCATAATTCATTGAGACTACCAATCCATTGGTAGCATAGAAATGGTTAAGTTCCTTAGAGAAAATATTTCATTCTTTAGGGAGTAATGAAATGGAAAAGTCTTAATGGATGTTTATAACCTCACAGGAGATGCCAATCATTAGTGGTCATTAATTAATATAACTCAAAAGATTATGAACACGTATAAAATATGGAATGGAGGGAGTTTGAAGAACTTTTCATAGAAAAATAATTTCTTCCTGACCATCGAGAAGATATGAAAAGACAATTTCTGATTTTAAGGTAAAAAGAGGATGTGAATGTTGTAATGTATGAGGATAACTTTACGAGGATTTGAGGGCATGCAGAAGATTATATACGTAAACAAATTATTACGATTGATCAATTTATTCAGGGGTTAATACAATTTTTCATTGACCATTAGACCCACAATCCTTCTCATCATACGAATATATTGTCTCATGTGATATCAAGAGAGAAAATAAATTCTATATGTATTTTTACTTAAATGAAAATAAATAGAAGAATAGATCAGTTGAAAACACCGGAAATGGGAATAAGGGAAAGAATAGAAAAGATGAATTTCTATCCTATGGTAAATGTGGGAAAAAACACCCTGGTACTATCCTGAAGGGAATGTGAGTTTGTTACAAGTGTGGTTAAAAAGGACACCAAGCTCATGATTTCCAAAAAAAGGAAAAGGATATTAATGTTGAATGCTATAATTTTAGAGAAATGGGGAATTACACAAATTAATGTCTTAAATTCTAAGAAAACATACCTCAGATAAGGCCAAAGGAGCATGTCCTAGCTTATGTGATCACTACTACTGTGGTTGAAGCTTTGAATGATGTAGTGGAAGGTAATTTAATGGTTTCTTCAAATTTATCCAATGCTTGATTTGATTCTGGATCATCCCTTTGTATCATATATTCTCAGTTTGCTAAAAAATTAGATATTTCTTAATTGATTTAACAATTAAGTTGTCAGTCAAAACTCTTAAGGGACGTATCATTACAACAAAGTGTTGTGATTCAGTTCAAATTAGGGCATATAAATGTGTATTATCTACTAATCTCATCTTCACACACATGATTTAATTTTATATAATCCCCAGTATGCATTATATTTCAGGTAATAATATGAAAATTTATTGTAAGAAGAATGGGGTTACAATTTTTGATGATGATAAAGAGTACCATATCTCTAGAGTAGAAACAACACCATCTGATTCTTATATATATCCTCCCCCAGTAGCTCTACTAAATTCAATTGGTGGGGGGGGATCGAATGAAATAACTACGAGTGAGGAAACAAATGTTCAAATAGAGGATATACATATTGTGCAAGAATATGTTGATGTGTTTCGAGAGGATTTACCTGGAAACCATCCAGAAAGAGGATTTGAGTCTTCCATTATCTTAATTCCTGGTTCAAGGCCAATATCAAATACCCCTTATAGAATGGCCGCAATGGAATTATTGGAACAAATAAAACAACTAGAGGTATTGAGTAATAAAGAAATCATTGAACCTACTGTTTCATAATGGGGATCCACTGTTATTTTTGTTAAGAAAAATATTGATATATGAGGTTGTGGGTTGACTACATAGATATGAATTCTATAACAATAAAAAACAAGTATCCCCTACCTTGAATTCATAGTTTATATGACCAACGTCATGGAGGTCAATATTTTTCAAATATAGAAATTCGATCTAGATAACATAAGTTGTGTGTGAAGAAGGAATACATTCTGAAGACAAAATTTCTTACCATGTATGGGAAATATGAGTTTACTATAACGCCTTTTGGAATAACTAATACACCCTCTATCTTTATAGATCTAATGAATAGAGTTTTCAAGGAATATATTGTTGACATTGTACTGGTATTTATTGATGATATATTGTTATACTCAAAAATATATGAAGATCAAGAAAATCACTTTCACTCTATTCTAAAAGATCTTAGAAGAAATAAATTATATGGGATGTTTAGAACGTGTGATTATGGATTCAAAAGATTTATATTATTGGCCATAATTTCTCTAAAGATAGAATCTACATTGATCCATCATAGACAAAGGAAATCCAATAATGGCCAACAATGATGAGTATAACAGAGGTATACAGTTTTATGGGTTTATCATGTTATTATTGGCGCTTCGTCGAGAATTTTTCCTAATCGTCTGACCCATTAACCATGCTCATAGGAAAAGAGATTAAATTTATTTAGAAAAAAGAGTGTGCATAAATTTTTTAAGAATTTATGAAAGGATTGGTCAATTCACTTATATTGACTCTACTATAATAGAATGTTGTGTTTGTTATTTATAGTGATAATTAAAACAAAGGATTGGTTTGTGTCCTTATGCATAATGATATGGTTATTGCCTATGCATCATGAAAAATAAATTTCATGAAAAAAATATCCCACTCATGATATATAGTTAGAAGCTATAATATTTCTCTTGAAGATATTAAGACACTATCTCTATGGTGAAAACATTGATATATATACTGATCAAGAGAGTTTGCAGTATACTTTCTCCCAAAAAGAACTCAATATGAGGAAATGAAGATGGCATGAACTACTTGAAGATTGATATTTCACTATACATTACCACCTTGGGAAGGCACATAAGGTTTTAGATGCTTGGAACAGAAAGGATCTGGGAGTGATGAACAAGATGATAGTATAAAGGGATAATATGATCATAGATCTTGTAAATATGGATATGAGAATAATCATGGAATGTGAAACATCAATACCTTTTCAAATGGTTTTGAAACTATATTTACAAGAATGAGTAAAATGATTTCAGACTCATGATTAGGAGATTCAAAAAAATTAAAGATGTGAATGATGGCAGATTGATCGACTTCATATATGAAGATAGAATTTTTAAATTTGGGAAGATACTTTTTGATCCCAATATACCTGATCTAAAAAGTTAATTGTTGCATGATGCTTGTACCTCCAATTTCCCAATACACCTTGGTAGCACTATGATGTATAGTGATTTGAATGAATGTTTAATTGGGACAACTTCAAAAGAGAGGTTGTTGATTATGTATCAAAATATATGGTTTTTCAATAGGTTAAGGCAATAAAACAGCATCCTGGATGAGTTATGCAACCTCTTCCAGTACCAGAGTGGAAATAGGATGATATTATGATGGACTTTTTAATAGAACAACCAATGACTTCTTGAAGGAATGATGCAATATTTGACATAGTTGATCGTCTTACAAATTCATCACATTTTCATAATAAAAGAGAATATTTACAACATGAATGTTTAGAAATGCTATATATTAATTAATTTTTAAGACATCATGGTCTAAATCTATCGATTGTTTGTGATCATGATCCCTATTTCAGATCAATATTCCAGAAAAATATTCCCAATGCCCGAGATACTAAACTTCTTTTGAGAACTTCCTACCACCCTAAAACTGATGGACAATTAGAACTAACTATTCTAACCTTAGAGGACATGTTAATATCTTGGTCACTTTACATTGATGGTATGTGGGATCAGTAATTACATCTGGTAGAATTTTCAAATAATAATAGCTTTCATTCAAGTATTTAGATGGCATCATAAGAAGTGTTATATAGAAAGAGATGTCACACACCATCTTGTTGGGATGATGTTGGTGAAAGAAAACATATAGGCCTTGAACTTTTCTAGGAAACATTTTAAAAGGTTAGGATTATCCGAACCCACATCAATGCAGATCAATATTGGAAAAGGAGCTATGTAGATAACCGAAGAATGGTTTGGAAATTTTTGTTGGAGATCTTGTTTTCTTGAAGGTATAACCATGAAAGGGTGTTTTATGATTTGGTAAGAAGGGTAAATTATGTCCCAGGTACACGATAACTTTATAAATTCTAATATTAATTTGAGTTGTAGCTTATCATTTGGAAACACCTCCATGTATCTCCAAAGTTCATGATGTGTTCCATGTATCACTATTATGAAAATACATTCATGTCCCAAAACATGTATTCCCCAATGAAATAATAGAACTAGAACCTGATATAAAATATTGTGAAGTTCCTGTCCTGATACTTGATACTAGAGAACAAGTGTTGAGAAACCGGACGACTCACCTTGTAAAAATTCTATGGAGGAACATAAAATGGAAGAGGAAATTTGAGAACCCAAGAACATATGATGTAGAAAGACCCGAATATTTTTATGTATTAATATTCTATAAATTTTTAAGATAAAATTATTTGATGTAAGGAAGAATGTAACACACCAATCTTCCACGATAAGCTTCTCTTTGAATAATTAAATAACATGTGTTGTATGTAACTTCGAGTTCTAGCACACCACAACCAATAAAACTAGTCATTATGTATAGTAATGCCCACTTTTTTAAATCTTATATATTTTTTTTTTCAAAATGGACTTCATTTTTGGATTCGGAATATCATAATTTGCAGTGTGATTTTTTAGTATTTTTCAGAAAACTTTCAATTTTTGATGAATAGTGAAAACACTACGTTATTATTTAAAACAGAATTTTATTAAAATAATAATTATTTTTATATAACATTATTTTAAAGGAAATATAGATATATAATACCTATATTATTTCATTGTAATTCATTGGAGTCATTTTATAATAGGATATGATGTATTCAATTTTATGGATTTTGTTAACGTCGTTTACCCACCTTCTATACACATTTGAAAATATGAAAAAAATCATAATTTTACCACTTTTTTGAATTGAATTTAAAAAATATGAGGGACATGGTGGACATCAGTAAGTAAAATGTGGTTTAATAGGTTGAAAATAATTTTTGGTGAATAGTAACTTTTGATTTTTTAATTAACACAATTAAAAGTAAATAGGGTAATTAAAGGAAAAAATGATGTTATAATTCACCTAAAACATTCCCAAATTCTATTGGATGTGTATATTTCGACAAAAAACAACATTAGGAATAAAATATTATCCTTTTGGTCCACTAGGATTAGATTTGGACATTTATTATTATTATTTTATTTAAAGAAGAGTTAAAATTGTTAAATTCAATGTTTATTAACTAAACCATTTTTAATATATGGTTATACATAAGATAATTTGGACTATAAATATTCATTAGAATGGTAAAAATATTTTCTACATGATTGTATTTTATTTATAATTTTTAGGCCTTAAATAATTAAATTTATTTAGGATACAGTGATGACGCAGTAATTACCTTATTATTGAATGATTAAAATTATTGAAATTGTAGATGTTAAAATAAATGTAAAATGTGAATTTTGAGGTATTCCACGAATTTTATATTTTAATATGACATGTTCTGGTTGTTTAAATACGTTTTTTTCGTTGTGAAAAAGTGGTAATGTCTTTCAAAAAAATCAAATACAAAATAGTGTGAAAATAGACATAAATGGGTTTTTATAAAAAATACTATATTATTAATGGATATAATATTCATAAAAATATAATATTTCTCCAAAGGAAATCTATAAGGTCAGAAATATATATAATTAACCAGTTTAGGTTTTCTTCTCTTTTAATAGTATTTTTATTAACCATTTCTTTTAATAATATAATAATACATGGTAAAATTTATACTAATTAACAATGAATTAAATCTAAAAGATAATGTAAATATGGTGCCCTAAATCTATGTAAAAACTATTGGTTGGGAGTTTTTCGTTCCATAACCACTTTTCCTCTAAATAAATATTTTTTGTGTCATTATAAACTAACTTTGAGTGTATAATAAAATAATATTACAAGATTTTCCTAAAGTGACCCTCACCTATCTTATAAAAGGTAACTTCCCCTTCTCTTAATTTCACACCTCCAAATCCATTTGGCTAGACCAAACCTAGTCCATATATCTTACAACTACCATCATGTTAACCTACAGGACTTTCCGTAATCATAAATCATCAAAATGATAACTTTTTATCAAATAAAAAGGAAGAACATGATGAAGAGACAATTACTCCACCAACTCTTTCAAAGTTCTCTACATACTGATATGTTATTATAATCATGGAACAACAATATTCATTATTCTATCCATCCTATGAATAAAAAAGACACCATACATGCATACGTACAGCTTACAGTCTCCATATCGTGGTGTAGTTTGTTATTCAATGTTTCATTATTTGGATGGATATTATAAAGATTATAGTGGATGTAAATAATAAATATAACATGTTAAAGATTCTATATATACCATCCAATTATCTAAAATTTCACCATAAATAGACTTATATTTTAACTCATGCATATGTACGAATTATCGTCTCCACGAATGCGATTAGATTCATTCCCCACCATAACCATTCAAAAATAATTTTCATTTGATGATAAATTTTTTTTAAGAACAT
Source organism: Viscum album (assembly GCA_963277665.1). Classification (NCBI taxonomy): domain Eukaryota; kingdom Viridiplantae; phylum Streptophyta; class Magnoliopsida; order Santalales; family Viscaceae; genus Viscum; species Viscum album. The sequence goes on from OY728143.1 coordinate 65,856,132, forward strand.
AATATCATTCTGTACATGAATAAAATACATTATATCCAAAACAAACATGACTTACATAAAAAAAATAGAATTGAAAATAAATCAATTAACACCTGAAATAATGATAATATTGAAAAATTATTAACAAATATATATTATAAGATCATATATATTATCAAGTTTATGTATGTTGTTCTCGAATAATTTAATAATAATGATTTTACTATTATACAGGAGGTTAAATTCCCCTCGATCAAGGAAACTTACATGGTATGGTTTGATTTTTCATTCTCATTATTATCCGAGGTTTTTTATATGTATGTATTTACTGGGACCTCTTTACCATCCACTTCCATGTTTCATAAAAATGTTTTTTAAAAAATTACAATTTACGAGACTATGGGTTAAAGTCATTTATACACTCATTTTACTTTTTATAAAATATTTTGAAATGAATTTTTCTGTCATTTTCCAAACAAGGTACTTTATTACCATTTCAGAAAATTAAGGTATTAATGTTGTATTAACTTTTATGGCAGGTGCATCTATTTTCTGTCGTTATAACACAATAGAAGCTTCCCTTACAATATTAGCAGAATATTTTCAAAATAATTGTTTTCTTTTATAAATATTTGACATTTAAATGATTTCAATGTAGAAAGAGATATTCCTTTCAAATAGTTTTGATTTCACCTATGTCCACATTCTATGATGTATTTTACACTTGGTTGATGTGGATTTATTATGATACAATCCTCCGTATTGAATTGAAGGTTTTGTGAAAAGTTTGACTGGGAATGTGTTATTTTTATATCAATCATGATTCATGGATAAAGTATTTATATTTTGATTGACAGTTTTAATATGAATTTTTATGTTATGCTTCAACCTTTTCATATGGGGAATGCATTGGACATAGTAAGTGATTGGTGGATCCCGCTATAGCTCCTTGATGCATCAGTAGTTATCATAAGACAATCTAGTGTCTTGGAATTAAGGAATTGACCTAATCTTATTTGAGGTCTTGGAACAAGGCCTTGACTATGTGGTTATGATGTTCGACATTTTGAATCTTATCAGTATGAACATTGATATTGATTTTACATGTGATTATTTGACAAGTATAATATCCATGTGAATATGTTAATGGCATTATTTGATTAATATTTTCCATATTATGATTTATGTTTTAGTTTATAAGAATTGTGAGTTAGTCGTATACATTTCCTTAAATGTTTATTCTTATTTATAAAAGTTTATGATATATTGTAATCCTTGTGGAATATCTCAGCTCACACCATTGTTTTGTTTTATTTTTTCTTGGAATTGAAGAATTATATTACAATTAAGCTAAAAGAATAGGCTAAGGGATATAAGAGTTTTCAACAGAGGCAAATGTTTTTTATTTCATTAGGAAATATAAAACATATATATGTATCTATTACATCCAAGGCTACTAAATTGATTGGTGTTTTGAGACATGAATCCTTATATCATTCAAATAATATATAACTATACAAATACTCTGAGTAACTAGGGTTGATGCGTTAAAAAAACACATCGAAACAAATTCAATATTAAGAAGATTCATTACAAAATGAATCATTAAAAAGGCATAATGTTTTGAAAAATGAATTCTAAAATAAAAGTAAAATTTATCAATTTTAATATAATATTTACTAATTTAAACACGAAATATATATAAATATTAATTTAATATAATTGTTGGTTGTGGATTAAACAAGCTATTTTAATTTGATAGAAAAATTAATTTGAATAGTTTGAAATTATCTTTTTGAAATCCTGCATATCATAAATGATTTAAGAACATCCATATTAAAATGAGGTAAAGAGAAGTGGAACTTTAAATAAAAACTATTTGAGAATAAAAGGATAAATGATTTAAAATAATAATAATACTAATTCCCCATATGGATTATCATATTTGATAGTTATCAATTTTTTTAAGATGTTGAAAATAAATTATTATAGAATGAGTAACATTTATATAAAATATATTAAACCCATATTACTGTGAATTTAACAGGGAATATCATAAATAAACAATTAGGTCATTATATAGAATATCATATAGGTAGTAGAAACACCAATTAAATAAAAAATTTTGTCCATTAAAAAAAGAGTCTCAATGAAGTGAAATTGAGTTGAACTTACATTACCTTATTTTATTGCTTAGTTTAACATGACATCACTTCCTATAAAATATTTTTTCAAAGTTATAAAATATTTATGAAAAAAACTCTTAAATAATACCCTTTTATTTTACATATTTTAATTCTTTATCGTTGTTACAATAATTAGTTATAGAATTACTTGAAAATCAGTAATTAATAGATTTTACTATTTTATATATGGTAATAATTATATTATTATTAACCATAATTTTATACCATATTAATTATTAAAATATAAATTATTATTATATAATATATTATTTATATTTATGTAATTTTTTTATTTTATTCCATGTGTTTTTCGATTATGTTATGGGAAAACCTAATTAATAATAGTTTATTTTTGAAATTTTCATGAATAAAAATGTTACATAAATATAATATAATTAATTATTCTTAAAAATAAAAAAATATACTAATCATTATTTTCATAAAATAAAATAATATATTTATTTTTTATTTACTAATTTTCATCAATTATATAATTTTAAATCACAATTCACATTGTTTGTTAAACCATCCCAAAAATGAACACACTTCATCTTGGATAGAGGGTTTGTTTAAATGAGAGTTTTTTGAAGTAATATTATTTTAAAATAAAAAAAATTATGTTATATTTTTTTTATCGATGACGATTCACCTTATTTTAATATATTAAGATGATTTTTGAAAATATGAATTAAAAATTAAAAACATGTCATTATGTAGTAGACAATCTACATCTACGCATGATTTTTATTCCCATTTCTCTTCATGTCATGTAAGGTGATGGTTGAAATTTATTTGAAATTTTGTAGTCATAACTATTTTATATATATCATATTTAATCATAATTTCAAAAATTTATACCATCCAAGAATGATAGGCTTTAATTAAAATCAAATGACATCTCTTTATTGAAGTAGTAGTCTGCACAACCGACAAATAATGTTAATTTTTATCTAAGTAGATATAAATGAATAAATAGTGGTAATTAAATTAGTATATAAATTATATGTGTCTTATTATGACTTTTAAACCATTAAATTATTGTGGTGACATGATATATTGATGAAAAATGTTAATAATAGAATCTTATGATATAGATAATACATACATTAGAACTTGATTTTCAATTATATGTTTCCCAAATTTTGATGGTCTTATAATAACAATGAATTAAAAGGGAATTGTTTTTTTTTGGAGAGGGTTCTAGTGATAGTAAAATTGAATATTTTTAATGTATAATTATAATATTTAGTGATTTATTTATTGGATGGAATTGATAACCTTTTATAATAAGAAATAAGAGGACATTGGGAATGAATCATCAAATTTTCAGTAATTCTAGGACACTATTCATGGATCAATGGAACAAAATTACATAAAATTTTATATTGAAAAGTTAATGTAAAAATATTATCAAAAAAATTATTTTATTTTATTAAAATGTTGTTTCAATTTTTCCATATAAATTTCATTTTAACATTTTTATGTTTTTTAAGAGTTACTATTTTTTAATATTATTAATTAATTTTGTTAATAAAAAATTAATATTTTTTTTATAATTTTAACATTTCTATTTTAAAAATTAAAATAACATTATCATGTAAAATTTCCAATAAAAGGAAATGTTAACTTTAATTATGCATAATTAACCATGTATATATGATCTTGGTCTTTTCTATAGTCACATCGGGCATATTTCCGGGTACTTTAATTGTTTTTATGTTCCTTTGTTTTGGAGTTGTGTCTTGGGGTGAAATTGGGTGATTTTTTATGGAAAAAATAATGTATATTGGGATGTGAATAGTTAGTGCATGGTTTAAAATATCATGCACCTAAACCATGGTAATCCCGTGAGCCGTCCAAACCTAGAGAACTATGTCTGCATGGTTGTCCTACGATTTACCCTAACCATGAACCCCTTCCCAAGAAAGTGTTTGAGAAGTTTTTTATCGAAAAATTAGTTTTTAAGTCTCTCAAACCCCCGAAACACCTCCATTTTGACCAATGCTCAGGATTGATGAATTTTAGGCGATCTCATAGCATTTGGAGATATGACATGGAAATTCAAACACCGTTCTTCGAGATCTAAAGCATGTATTGAAGATCGTATCTATACATTGAAAGTGGATATAATCCTTTTGCCTTTTCAATTTTTTACTATATCTTTGTTTTATATTTTTCATGGAATATATCTACTCTATAAATAGATCTAAACCAATTAGTTGTGACCAAGATCTATAATAGTAGATATAGATTTTGATTTTCAAAATCATTATTCTATTGTTATTAATTTAGGGATTAAAAATTTAGATCTGGAGATTGATGGACATCATTATGCTGCCCGGATTAAGGGGTCTTCGATTGTGCTATCATCAGTCAAAAAAACATGGTAGGTGGTCTAAAAAGAACTCCAATTGTCATGGATTTGTTATGTGTATGTGAGAATGATGAATTACTAGCATCCCATAGTAATTGATTTTCTAAATTAGGCATGTTTGGAATGTGCTTTGTCTTTTTGATAGTGTTATAGATATAGATCGTTAATTGATGATTTAATAATTGAATAAATGGGCTGACAAAATAAAAAATTGATTCGGGTAATTTGTTTTTGGGTAGAGATATGGTAATTGAGATATTGAATTTGGTTGGGTTTGAGATAATTAACCGCTGGGATATTAATAATGAGATAAGGATTGACTGTGTTTCAGAATGAATGGAGGATTAATTATGTTCCTAAATATTTTATTAAGATAATTAATTATGAAATTAATTCTAACATGTAGATATTTGTATTGAATAATTAATTAAAAAGAATTAATTATGGAATAATATTTTTTTATTGATTCATTAATCAATGAAATGTTCAATGGGTTGTTTACTATGTTAATTATTTGGATAATTAATTGTCTTTGATATGTTTATCTAATCATTGGATTATTAATATATTGATATGGTTAATTCATATAAAATAATTAATGATTTAAATGATTTTGATTGAGGGTGTTAGACATGGGGTTCTATACAGATTAAGAAGTTAGAACATTGACATGACATTCATCCCCAATTGTAAATCCATCTATAATGATATGTGGAGATAGACATGGAGAACTATAGGGAATGTGATGAGGGGTTCTAGTCATGGTTATAATCACTGAATGTGATGTGGGGTGTATGATATGTTGATCAACACCGAATGAGATTTGGGTTATTGAATAGGGCGTTCAATACTAAATGAATGACAATTATGAATTATGATTTCAATAGGAAACATGATTTAAAAAAATTTCTATTGTGCTGATTAATGAATAAATGACATCGTGATATAAATATAACCGTCCATTGTATTTATTGCTTTAAAAAATTTCATACATTGTATTTTGATTATACATGTTTTAAAATTGTTTGTTGTGACCTACTATGTTGTAATCAGACACTAATAAGGGTGCCTGATCAGCCCCCGAGGAGACATGGTTGTTTTATGATAGGATAAGGGAAATTCCCTAGGATAGGTTTCTATTTGGGAATGGAACATTGGTGAGGTAACCGAATGTGGGTCGAGACCTTCTTAGGGGTCATTGTGTCTTTATTTTCAGTAATAGTGTAGACACATGAAACTATCAGGGTCATATAATATTTTCCCTTTTAGTTGATTATTGTATTTCCTATTTTCACTATCATGTGAATTGGTTTTGTTCTGGTTATTTATATACTTCCACACTTGATTATTGATGTTTTATTCCAATAGAACTTTATTATGATTAATGAGTATATAATATCCCCATGACTAACTTACTAGACCCTCTCTCTTAGTCGGAACCCTATAGCATACGAGGAGGTATGAATGAGGGCATATGACTAACTAGCTCGGAGCACCGTTCAGTGGCCCCTAGGTCGAGACAGTATAGTGTAAAAATAGTTTTTAGAGAAAATATATTTTCTTACATTAAATTTATCTATGGGTTAATATTATAATTATAAATTATTTTAATTGTCTAAATTTATTTAGTATAAATTTATTTCTTTTAAAGAATATTTCATGTAAATCTAAAAAATATATATATTAAAAATTTATCATACAAATAGAATATCAAAATCAATTTTTATATACCTCTAATTTTTATTTAGTATTAAATATATTGGAAACGGTACTTATAAGATCATCGAATATAATAAAATTTATTATCTCATGTTTTAAAGAAATATTTTATTATTTAATTGTATTTTAAACTTATAGGATATGCTTATATAGTGATATAACAAAAAAAATAATATTTCCACTAAATAAGAAAAATCAAAAATTCTTAGTAACTAAATCATCATGATATGTGTTCAAAAAAATAATATTATTTTATTGAATTTATCTATTAAATTTTATAAATAATTTTATTAATTTTGTTTTAATATAAATAATAATCTTTTTATTCTAATTGTTTTCAATATTAAATTACAATAATTATTTATCAATTAGTTGTAATATCTATTACTGGTCTATAATATTATTTTTTTCATAGATCTATTGATAATTCTTTCCTAATTATTTGTGTATTTTTAATCGGGTTTAGCATATGGCAGAACTAATATAGCATAATATTTATTAAAAACAATCTAAAAATCATGGGTCCACACATCCCCTATAGAAATAACTTGCATCATAATAATTTGTAATATCAGTTACTAAATAAAGAAGCAAATAGATCCATGAAAACCTCAACATATATCTTCTACTAAAATATCAAACTAATTACCCTCGGTAAAACTAGTTAAGGTTTTATGTCAACCATTCTTATATAGAGTTCATAAGGACAAACATTCATATATTTATTTCATCCCTAGTGACTCAAGAAAATACAAAATGAAATAATTTAATGATGATATCCAAAAATAATTAGTGTATATTATTATTATATCCCAATAATGAGTTTTCTTCTCTAACAAGACCTTTATACTATATTATAATACATATATTTAAAATTCTTTAAACTTGTTTAATATTATAACCATCTTGGTTCTACCTCTGTTACATTAACATGTGTTCCCTAATTCTTCTCATCCTAATATGTTTGTGTAGCTAAGATATAAATACTTTTTAGTTTTTCAAATATAAAATGTGATAATGAAAATCATATCCCTTATAGTGTCAAAATAAGTGTGTATTTAGGCCTCTTATTAATAAAATATGTGATGATTGAAATAATATCCAATACACCCGATTTGTGGTTATTATAATTAGGTAAAAATATGCTAGAACAAGCATCCCCGGTTATTCTATAAATAAGAAGGTGATTCTATAGAGACCTATACAATATCTACTTTAGAAAAGCATCGAGATGTTATCATATACATTGATTTGTTCCATAGAATTTTCTATTTTATTTCAATAATGTTATCGAATTTAATATCAAAAAATAACTAATCAATAATCCAAATAAATTAATCCCACTTCTGATACAAAATATTCTAACACAATCTCGTATAAAAAAATTATACTTTCCCATAAGATTTAGATTATACATCTCACTAGAGTCAGAATATTAATGGACTGCATTTTTTAGTGACGTGGACATTAGCTATATAAACTTATAATTATGAAATTAATTCAATAATCTTTCTCCATTAGATCTTTTCTATCCATACCATATGATATAAACATAATCACACCCTAGTTATTGAAGACATAAGAAATGGGAGCACTAAAAAATAATTATGGGAATGATATATCAAAATTTATTATATCATAAACATCAATGTAAATTTTATGATGGCATAAATATCATAATATGTGATAAAAATTTCATTTTTGATACATATAAATCAAGATACATAAATATAATATTATAAAATTTTTATAATGGAATCATAAAAGTTATGACCATGCTCAAAATATATATCAAGAACTAAAAAAATACAGTAAAGACCAATTTTTTTTTAAAAAAATTAATCATATTTAAAAATCATGAAATAATAAAATAACAAGGAAAAAATCATAAAAATTTGGTATAATAATAAACACATCGAAATTAGATAATTATGAAAAAATCCTCACTACATGTTTTGAATAATGTAATTATCTCCACTGAATATTTTAAAAAAATTACCTGATAGCACGTTGGTAAAAAAATTCCCGCAATTCCTATTTCCATAAATAATAATTACCAAATTTCATTTGTGAAAGGAAAATATTCTTTCTTCATGTAATAACGAGAAAAAATTCCTAGAAAACATACAATAATGAAAAAAATACTAATAATGACTGTTGTCAATGTTTTTTTAACAATTTCATGTTTTTAAAATTCAAAATTATCTCACTTAATTTTTTAATCCAAAAAATAACCCAGTTCATTTTGTGAAAAAAATCATAATCTCTATTTTATTAACAAAATTCCATCCATTCATCTTATGAATGGAAATATATTAATTCTTAATATTCAAAAAAATCTACAGGTTTAATGATGGAAAAAAATTCTGATTTTTCATGTTTCTAACAAAGAAAATTCCACACTTCATTTTCTGAACAAATAATATGCCCACACTTTATATTGAGAACAAAAAAACGTTTACACTAAATATTATGAATAAAAAACTTCATATTCTAAACATCCTATATCACGAGGTGTTAAACCTTAACCATTGAATTTTTAATTTATTTTGGACCCCACACTTCATTATTTATATATTAGAGTTACACAATAAAATAACACATCCATCATATCATAAAAAATATAATGAAATTAGACATATCATAAATTTTTCAAAAACATTAGATACCATTAACACATGAAATCATATAATATCAAAACATAGATTTCTTAATATAAATATTTTCAAAATAACATATAAATGGTGCTCAAAAAATCTCTTAATAAACAAAAAAAACATCAATGGTAAATTAATGAAAAAATAAAAAGAAAAAATTAAAAAATCCAGTCAAAACAATGGTATTAAGATTACATTAAAAGAAACTTTTTTGCGATGCAAAAGATAAATATATTCAATAAATTATTTCAAAATAAAATAAACATTAGAATACATACATGTTTAAAAAATATAATAGAAAATAAATTGAATTAATTTTCTATTAAATATGTCTTAAATAACGATCACATTAAAATGGAATAATGAATAAAAAATTTAAGTGAAAATTATAAGAAAACATTAACATTTAAAATAACCATTATTAAATACATGTAAAAAACTAAAAAATAATTTTATTAATTAAAATGAAAAATAAAATGAAAACATTAAATTTTAAAAGTAATCATTAATAAAGGATATTGATGTGATTTTTTTTAAAAAAAATTATGTCAAAATTCATTAAATATTTTCGTTTAAATATAGTATTTACTAAAGTATTCTGAGAAAAACTAAAATTTTAAAAATAAAATTCATTTTATATAAAAAAATTAATCTTTTATAGAGAGTATTTAATAATATAGTCCTTGTAAATATTTGAACATTTAAAATAGAATGTAAAAATATAAAAATAATATTTAATGATTAAGACATGAAAAAGTCATATTGTTTTCAAATATAAAATTAGAAAATATTTTTAAATAATTTTATTATAAAATGATACATTAATAATATAAACTTGAAATTGATATAAATATAATAATGAATAATTTTGAGGGAATGATAACATTTTTTATTTTAAAAGGGTTGAAAATCAAACATTTAAAAAAAAATATTTTCAAATCATGTACCAAAAATGATTTTAAAGAATCAAAATAAAAATGAGTTAAAGAGAACATTAATATTTTAATGCATATAGGAGGGATAATTAAATGATTGATTATTAAGAATTTTTGAGAATACAAAATCCCCATATGGATTATTGAAATTTAGGGATCTCACTTTTTATTAGGAAGTTGAAAATAAATGCTTAATTTTTTTGTAACATTTAGATCATTTATGTTTAATGAGAATGAGCATTAAATTAAAAATATATTACAAATAATAATGAATTAATTATTCATATAATATATTATATAGAAATTATACACACAATTTAATTTAAATAGGTTTGTAATATAATTATTGTCACAATGATTTGAAATTGAGTAAAAATACATTACCTTATAATCATTATTATATTTATTTTTATTTAGTTTATGAATTAGTTATAACATATTATGAAAGTCATGTTTCGATATCATTAACTATATTATTAATGTTTAATAATTTTGGTAACATATCTAAAAAAATTATCATGATAATTATTGAAATATAATTTATTCTTATTTATAATATATATTATATTGCTTTATGATGTTCTTATTTCATTCCATTTATTTCTTGGTTATGTTATGTGAAAATCGAATTATGAACAACTAATTTTGGTAATTTTATAATAAATAAATATAACATTAAAAATATTTTATATACATAAAAAATTATATTCAGAGAAATATAATAATACTTTTTTATTAATACATAATAATATTATTATTCAAGTTCCCATTGTCCTAAATATTCACAATTTAAGACATTGTTCACCTCAGATGATAAACCAACCTAAACATAAATAAATATTATCTCTGATGGTGGGTATTGGTAAGGAGGTGTTTATATTGACATAATATCTTAACAACATAAGAATAATTACATAATGTTTATTTTTTGGGTGTTTTATAATATTTTATGTAGTTTTTATAATCTATGAAAATCTAAAATTAAAATTTAGCTTCTTCTATGTGGAGGAATTATTAAATGTGTACCCAATATAAGCATTATTTTTTCTAAAAAATGAGAGGAATATAATAAATTAATATTTAGGAATCATAAATATATTTGATATATAATATTTATTTTTTATTATCACTATAAATAGCATCAATTAGATTTTCTAAATAATTAAATGTCATCAGATTCGGGATACAGAAAGATGGGTAACACAAAGACTGAAATTTATATTTGTATTATCAAAAAACCTTTTATGAAAAGTATGAATACATGAAGTCCATCAATTCCCACAAAACAAACTGAAAAAACCCATAATAAATTATAGTATTTGCTTCTCCCTAACAACTTCACTCTAAAAACATTCCTTCATCTAAGAATGACCATTCAAAAAGTTATCCTGTGTATAAATAAACAGGTATAGAAGTGATGGAAAAGCCATTACATATCAACGTATAGATCCACAAGGCTTTCCTCAAAGAAGACTTCATGCTCTGATCCCTATTTGGATTGGATCGAAGTGGAGTTATAAGTTCAAAACTCAATACTTCTAATAGAAACCAAAGAGAGAGTTGAACCAAACACATACACAGATTAGATAGCATTCCAAAAAAACCAACCGAGCATAACTACAAACATAAAACAATTCATAAAAGAGAAACTCGAGATTACAAGAATCAACTCCCCTAAATAACTACCATGATAAAGCTGAAACCTAAATCTTGATACCTATATCATCATCCTTTCAAACTCAATATCTAGCTTTTCCCAATACTATATGTCTCCACCATTATTATCTTCCCTTTATTGAAGCCCCAATACATTAATGATATCATGTTTGTTAATCCATGAGTGTTTATCCACATTGAGAGACACTATGGTGGACCACCCCATCATCTTTCCTAACTCCACTTCAGTTTCATTAAGCACCCATACCATCTCAGTAACATCCTCATCTGAACTCAATAGAAAATAAATGGAATGATCACCAAGGTCCCCTAATATATGATGACCCAAACTCTCAAGGACTATCTTCTTATCGTTAAACATTTTTAAAGAATGAGTCTCCAGTGGAGGATGCAATGTGGGGTAATCATTCCTCCCATTCTTCCTCCTTAATCATCGGTTACTCCTCAGGTTTAAAGCTTTATCTATCGAGTGGTCGTGATTAATCCCATTTGGTTCCATCATGTAGAGCATATTAAAAACACTCTAACATGGGAAAATAGAATCAGATCTTAACTCAACCATTGAAAGGCCTTCAAACCTATTTCTCATGTGAACTGGGGTTCGATTCCCAAAATCTAAACCCCTATTGAAATATTTCCTACCATAGTTTGTAAAATATACATCTGTAGAGGATGCCTACTTCCCCTTACACACATCATCACAACCCAATCTTAATTCCTCATCAAATGAGTATTAATTTATCATTATTTAGTTACTATCTGGTATCTGGGGGTGTAATGTTAGGAAGAAAATCATGAAAATTCTATAATATTTATGTTAAACGCATTATTTTTCCTTGGATATTCTATTCAAATTGATGGTCTTGGGATAGATATGTGTTACTATGGGTTTTGGTTTTTTGATATGTTAATATATTGAGTTTAATAGTATATTTCTATGTAGAATTTCGAAGTTAATTTTTAGAATTTAATAGTACGATATGACAATTTTATAAGATGCATATGTGTTCTTTTAAAAGTAGTCACAATTTTCCCTAATTCAATTACCCTATTAATATATCAATAGCTCAAAATTTAAAAAAACCTGTAGTTCAAGAAAGGATTTAGTAAAAAATTATCACATGAACTTAGTCTAACACATGTTTTTGTATATTTTTTAAATTCCCAAAAGGTGGTCTATTTTTTGCATATTTATATTAGAGTAAATATGTTTTAAATATATAATTTAATTTTAATACATGAAATTAAAATTTAATTTTACATTAAATATACCTTTTGTTTATAAATTTGAATTAATTTTATTATATAAAATTTCAAAATGTGTGAAAATTATTTTCTAAAATAATCACAATTGTTGGCGCAAAATTAGTTTTCAAAAGAATGAATATTTACCAAATTAAATTTATATGTTATATAATATTTTCATTATTTATAATTTTAAATACATATATATATTTTACATAAATTTAATTATTTTTAGAAGGATCTAACAAAAATCCAAAACTAAATCTCACCATTATAATACATCATTCAAGAGTAGATAAAACTCCACTTTTATTAATATAATATTTTTATTAAGTTATAAAAATGTTGTAAATGGCTATTATAATGGAAATTAATATATTAGAAGGAATAATTTTATTCATTTAATATGTTTTCTTATTAAATTTCAATAACAGACATGAAATTTTTAACATGTGATAAAATTAAAAAAATTGTATTTCTACCTAAAAATCATTCATTTTAGGAAAAAATCAATATTTTATACTAAATAAATATTCATAGGAGGAGTTTAGAAATAAATTTTTATTTTAGAAACATTACATTATAAAACTATTAATTCTATTTTTTAAAGATTGTGTGATATAAAGAAAACAAATTTCATTATTACCATTTCCTATGTTACCTCATATAAATTTTATATTTTCTAATATTAATATTAATTAATTTTCTAAAATTCTTGTGTTTATTGTATAATTATAAATAATATTTTTTTAGAAGAAGTTATATATTATTTATATTTGGAGATGTATGTGAAAAAAATTATAGAACATAGTATTTATTTCAAATGATATTAAATATTGAGTTGTTAAAGTGGTAATCAGTTCAAATGTAGTATGTCGTAGGATGTGCATAAGATTTTTTTTCTATGGTATTATATGGGTTGTTGATTTTTGATTTTTGATCTATTTTTATGGATTTAAAATGTTATGTTTTATCGTTAAAAATGGTTTTTGGTTATTTTTATTATGGTATTGGGTTATAGTTTCACATATTCATAAGAATAAGATTATTTTTTGTTAGAATGTGAATGGAATGGGTGGGAAATTAATAAATTTATCATATAATTGAAATATAATAATTGAATAATTAATTAAAAGTAGATAAAAGTGTTGGAATGGGTTGGCACTGATGTAGGGGTTGCGGAGGTGTAGAGGGGTCAAGACCCGAACAAAGGTTTATGCTTTCTTTCCCATGAAAACAATATATATATATATATAAGTTTGGGAATAAAATGGATCGTGTTGGAAATTAAATTTAAGGTTTGGTTGAGAATGGATTTACATTAAATATATATTTGAGAAATTATTTTAAAATTATTAATCAATATATTTGAAAATATGTTTTGTAATTCAATATATGAATAAAAATATAAATTTTTGGTGGTTAGTGGTTTTTTTCTATCGTGAGTTTCACTTAGTATTTGACATTGTAGGTGAAAGATGTCATGGGGTGATAAGCTGGTAATACAAGATCTTTTAAAATTGTTTCATGTCAACCATTAGAATTAGTATGGTTTGAGACTCACTTTTACATTACATTTCATGAAATTTTTTAATAGATTCAAAAAAAAGATATAAGTACCTTCCAATTCCAAAATGAATGTTGGTTCTATTTTCCACCAATATCAATTTTAGTGAGGTTGGATAGTATACCATGCCCTCTAATACACTCCCATACATAGTTTTCATTCTAAGAGATTATGCATTAATTATTGGTACTTTCAATTGATAATTTATTAATTAATTTCGATTCAAAAAGCTAATGTATCAATTTTTTGAGATTCATAGTGATGTTAGATTAGTAATTTTGGGTACCTAAGATTATAGATTAATAGTTAGTGGAATCACATGATCTATGATGTGGCCTAAAATTTATACATTCTTACCCCATACACTTGATTATAATTGGTATTTATTGATTAAATTATAATTATATGAAAATAATTTCATTTTTAAGGTATTTTATTGTAAATATATTTCCCAGTATTTTTCTTATGAATATAATGATTTTTGACAAAATGGAATTTTAATTAATTAGTGTTAATTTTCATATAATTTAATGTTTTTTTCCTTTTCTTAATTTAATATCAATTAGATGTTAATATTTATATTTTTTATGTGTTTAATTTTTTTAATCAAAATATAAAAATATATTTTTTAATTTACAATTTTATTTTGGTAAAAACATTTGGTTTTTATCATTTTACTCTTGAAATTTTATGAATACATTCTAACAAGATTCAATTTTAGTTCTTATCATGTTTTTAATTATTTTTTAAATTTAAATTTTCAGTTTTTAATATATAACAATAGATCTTATGAGACCATTTTCTAGAATACTAATAAGATAATGATCAGAGTTTCCTTTAAGAGTATTCAACTTTTGTGAAATGAAAACTTCAGAAAATTTGTATTTATAGAATTATCCAAAAGATAATTTCAATCGATTAATATTTGGAATCAATTAAAAGTTAATTAAAGGATATTTTTTGTAAGATAATTATATGAATAAGATAATTTATCCACCCCATTTAATGATAAAATTAGTGAACTATGGATATTATTTGATCCGGGTTTACAAAAGATAATTCCTGTATATGATATTTTATCTTATTTACATTAATCAATAAGCTATTTATCATTAAAAATATACAAAATATCATATATCTAAATATAAAGCTACAATAATTAAGGATTTATAAGATTTAAGGAATACATGAAGGAGATACACAACAAGACACTACCATAGCTTGGAAGTAAGGGATTTACCATTTCTGAGCATGTTATTTAAATGAAATATCATATATGTTCACTAGTGGGTATATGTGGTTGAAGGAATATCACAATGATGAATGGTGACCATGATGATGAAGTAAATTTTCATAAAACTAAATTAGGTGTCAATTCATTCAGGTATAAATATTTTTGTTAATTTTTGATCAAGAGATAACATGAAGGGAGCTGTATGGGTATATAAAATGGTTTACTATAACTAAATACAAATGAATATAAGGTGTGGAATGATATTTAGTTATTTAATGTTTATAGGAGAATTAAATCATGGAATTATGTGACTGTGGAGATTTAATATAATACAATAATTAATCATAGATATCCTTATTAATTTTTAAGAGAATTATGAGAATGAGGATGCTGAAAACATTCAATGATCATCTGGAGTTTTATTGTCTGATAACGATGAGTTGATTTTGGAAAGATTATTTAATTTTATTGATCTATTAAATGAAAATGGTTTTAATACATTCTTAATGATTTATTAAATTTTAGAGATGCTAGAATGAATCTTAGAGATGGAGGATTCATTTTTTTGTTCACTTTAATATTATTTGAAGATATTTTTGTCATGATAGAAGGGTATTAACATCGAATTTTGATATATATTAATCATAAAATCCTCTTGAACTCCTATTTATTATAAAATATTACAATTATTTTATGGTTATTTATTATGGGGATGGAGACTAGGACTTTCTTAGTTTGGATTGATTGAAATTCTAAATGGAGGATCATCCTTGGTAATAGATATGTAGAGGTCAATGATTGTTCATTTGGAAAAGTGAGTGAATCATGATTCATCATTAATTTATCCTGATCAAGGGTATAAATATTATATAAAATATTGATACAAGTAGTTAATCTTTAAAATATGAGTTTAAAATTTTTTATACAAGAAGTGGGATTAATTTTTCCAGTAGTTTAGTGAAATAATGATCAAAATTATACCCCTTTTCTCTTTTACCTATATATTTATTTATTATTTCTCATAAACCAATGATCTTGAAATTTATAAATTATTTTATTTCATGTCAACATAGGTGACTCATAGGTGCATATTCACACAAAGCTTCATAGATGAACAATTCATTTTTTTTCATGAGTATAGTCATCAATCAGAGTATCTAATATATGTGAATAATAAATATAATCATGGATAATTATAGAATATTTTTTTATTTAATAGAACAAAAATAATAAATTTTTGGGGAAATTTATTTTATTATTGATTTGATAATGTTTCATTAATAGTGACTCAAGTTTTGAAGATTGGATCTCTCATTTTACAATCAGATAATGAATATAGTTTTTGGAAGTTTTAATATAGTGAAAATAGAAATATTTTTGAATGTAAAATATTAATATACATTAAAGTGAATTTAATGGGGAGAATGATAATAGTACAGAGAAGATAATATAGTATGAGTTAGTTACACAATATAATAATGAACCAATAGATTTTGAAATTGGGATCAGAAGTGATCACTTCATAGAATTTTCTTTATTCTCTCAAGTCTATCAAAGAACATAAATTGATATGATGAAACTAAATAATTGTTTTATTGTTTTATGAGTTCATCAGTACTTCATGGAAAATAGGATTGTAATTCCATGAAGTTTTATAATTTCTCTCATCTTGTTGCAAAAATTATAACATTTTATTCTTTATACATTAAATTTCGATATTTTCAATGAGATCCAATAACACTATATTGTACACACCAAAGGTTAATGGGAGTGGAATCTTAAAATATTTCCATAAATCAATATTATTTAATTTGGAAATGGATGATAACACACTTCTTTATTAAACAAATAATAATTTACTTTGTTCTTATCGACATGTTATTACAATGTGGAGTTCACAACATTACTAGAATCACATTAAGAAAGTTTCATGATTCAATAAAACTTCTTCAGAACATTATATGTGTTGTGATATCTTTTATCAAATGTTGATAAAATATTTAATAAATTAGTTCCATCTGATTCTTAAATATCATCAGCATCATTTCCTCTCCTCTTCTGTTATTTAACTCGCCATCACTGCATCACTTTCATGATTTTCTATTTTTTAATGTTTTTTATTATATTTGAATAATTTTTTATTGACCTTTAATATGGATATGAAAAACTAATTGTAATATTTTTTTTAATATAATCATTTTATGTAGATTTTTAATTTTACTATGTAAACCGCCATGGAATATAAAACATTTATCACTATTTCTACAAATTCATGACCTACCAATTCAAAATTAGTATAATAAAATATAATTTAAAAATAATTAATAAAACCTATAAAATATTCAATAAAAATAAAAAATATAAATTTAGAATGTTAATCACCGTGTGTTATTTATTTTATTGTTACCACTTGATGATGTGTCCACACCTAATCTTATAATACATTAATTTAATTTAAAATAATAGAAATGGAAAACATTGATGTTTTTTGGAAAATAATATTAAATTAAAATAAAAAATATGTAGTTATTGGAAGTATAAATTTGAAACAAAACATGAATTTATGACTGTAATGACCTAAAAAACTAAGGACTACCAAGATGGAAAAAATATGGGACTCCAAAAAGTGAAACCTAACACTTTATTCAAGGGGAAGACGACTAGTTTTGATAATTCATAACATAGAAGAGAGTCCTTCTCCTAGTGTACATATATGTACACACCCCATCATCTCCATGAAATATTAAACATTAATAATAAAAAATGTTGTAACATCTTGATTAAATCCATTAAGTCTATAACCAATGGGTAATTTAATTATAGTATGATAGAAAAATGAATGATTTTAATGGTTCTAAATACACTACTAACCAGAAATGATGTGCATGCCAGAAAACAATTAGAATACAAAATTCCTATGATTAAATGCCACATAAACAAAATAATAAACTACTGTAAACAATCTATAAACACTACTATCCCTACTCTCCATTGAAATCATCATTGATCTATCTTATATATTCATAAGATAATACACTTTCCTGAAAATTCCAATCATGGATTAGTATATACATACCCATTAGGATTTCCTAAGAACTAAGGGAGATTAATATAATGATATGGTAGAAGTGGTAAAATCAACCCAAAATAAGGTATGGATCTAAATAAAACAATATGTTATATATTCTTAAAAAAATCACCCATTTGAGAGAGAAAATTCATATACATATAAAAATCTATCCATGGTTTATGATTCAACCAACATCTTCACAACTGTATTGTGGATACTTAAAAAAATGTAACCTAAAAAAATGAGTTCAGGGTCTTGCTTCTAACCATTGTTCTCCACAAATAAGAGATCCACACTCGGTGGAAAACATGTTCACTATCAATGATTGAGGGTGGGAGAGTACCCCTTAGTAGTTATAGGACAAATTCTCTTAATATAGGGGTATCATATCAACCTAATTAAAGAGTATAGGAACCAGTGTCTTAGTGTGATAACTTATTATCATCCCCAAATATATAAGACACATTCCATTAATAGGGGACTGTTGTCTCTATCATACTATAGAGTTTCGGGTATAGCCAATAAGGTGGGATAAGGGAGTAATATCCCCATAGATAGGGGACCCACACCATTAATTGGGGAGTACTATCTCTACCAAGAGTAACTATGATAATCCTTTCTACTAGTTTCTATCATCAATCATGCCTTACAAAAAAATAATACCAAAAATGTCATGCATCATTCCTATAAATCAACAATGGATTCCACCATAACATTGTTTGAGAGAAAATTTTAGGATATTCTACACATAATCTAAATACCATGATTAGAGGATGGATATATGATAGGATTATGATTGAAACTGGGTAATCATCATTTATGGGGTCCACATGAAATTTTGTCCCCTTGAAAACTTTTACATGTTCATCCTAAAAACATCTTCAGAAGTTACTACACTTAGAAAAAAAATTCCCTCTAGGAAAAATGGTGTGTTTTCCCCCCTGGGATATTGGTCGTGCATCACATTCTATTCTTTTTTATTCCATTACACTACCATGTACCATGGTATATGTCATGTATGTCCATGTAGTTATTTGATCATGTCTAGCAGGCACATGACATTGTGACCTACACACGGTCACATGACATGATGGACGACCTACATGGACAGTGAAATTTAACATCACCAAAAACCATAGAACAAAAATTAGTGGAAAACACAACATTTTTTCTTTTAGACTAAATGTTATAATTTTAGGGTTTCCACTTGGAAAAAATCTATGTTTTCAAGCATAACTAAATCCTCTACAATCTCTGAAATTTTCATTTTTTTATTTTAAGTAATCGGTGAAAAAAACAACGATCATTGATTTCATTCCTCATATGGTTGGGAAATTTTTTTATTCTATCAATGTCTACATCGCCATGAATTTATAATAGTTGCCTTCATTATCATCTATCACCACTCAGTGTACAATATTCATTAATAATTACCCATAAAAATATATGGATATATCCTCAAATCAAGGATTTTGTAATCTCTAACATATCTACCATACATTTGGTGGTCTCATCACACTCTGAGTCTCCAAAGAAATGATGATTGAAAAACATATAGGTCATTAGAGAAAAATGAGAAGATCCAATGTGGGAAAGGCACATGAATAGGATGAAACCATTATTTCCCTAGATATCATAGACAAAAGATCACATGAAATTGTATATTTAAGGACAATTCATGCCATAACCAAAATAAATAGAATAAATAATTTAATTCAGGAAACAGGATAATGTGAAGGATATAAAAATATAGATCATAACAATATGAAACAAAACCATGTATAACCATTCAATTAAAGAGGTAAAAACAACAATGGAATATCCATTAATCATTTATGGATAAATATTTTTTGAAAAATATATTCTATTAAAATTTACAAGACATACATATTTCACTACCTCGTGATCAACCATAACCTACTCTACATTCATCATCCATTTCAGAATCGCTATTTAGGAATGCTCGAAATCTCTTCATTGATCATGCATGGGTTATGTGTCAAACCCATGTAAAATCACAATAAAAATATATTATTATATTATTATAATTACACCATTTACAATGTCAAACATTAATTTTTTTAATTTATATTAATTAAACACACCCACAAATAACTTCCTTAATGAGATGTTTGATGCTGACCAACCACAGGTAACCCTTAGGGTAAAACCTACATCATGGAGCCGAATATGGTCTTATATTTATAAGATAAGGCCACATTCATGATTTATTCCATTATCACTAAAAAGTATCATGGATCATATTAATATTTTTAATATTTTTATATTGCAATGTCGAGATTATAATGCCTTTGAATATCATACTATCTCAACACCTCACTACAAAATTAGTCTTTATTATATTACATGATTTCAGAAGAAAAAAATTGTTTCACAAAATTATTCCACCATTAGATGATTTTAATCAATTAAAATAAAAATCTATATAATATATTGTTATTAAAAATACAACATGTTGCTCTCCCACTCGTAATGGATTTCTTCCATGCTCTCTTACTTCCATAACATCTGATCCATGGAAATGGCTTATCCTCATATGATCTTTTCATGATGATACTCGATCACCACTAGGTACCAAGTGTAGGTGTACTCATCCTTGATTTTAAGCTCATTCAATGATGTGTGTTTAATCATGCATTTACATATTCATCTTTGTCAAATGGAATAAATCTTTCACCCACTCCAACTGTAGGGGTATGTCTCTACTATAATATGTTTAGCCATCCCTTTATTAGAACTTAATCTGCCTAATAGAGCTTAGGGATATATTTCCCCAATAGGAAAACCTACAAAATTCTCATTCATAAATGAATATTATTAAATAATTATCTCTCTAATATACCACCAAAGGACAGTTTTATCTATCTATATACAATTTAGGATGGCTATTGGGTGTGATGATCCTCTCATGAATCACCTAGATGGAGACGATCATCAATGGTACCCAATGGATATAAATGATATCTCAAAGACATAAATGTATCATACATTCCATCGAGTTCCCCTCCCTAATAGAAGACAAGGGCGATGACTTTTTAAAACAATAAACTATTACCCAGTTGGAATAATCTCTTCTTGTGGTTTGCGGAAGACCGAACATAATATTCATGGATATGTAATCAAATTTCAACTCTAGGATATTAAGATATTGTATTAAACCTAGATAATCATTATGTTCATCCATCACTCACTAAGAAATGATCCACTATGAGATCAACTTTGGGAAAATTTTCATTATATCATCCCACAAAAGCTACCAATAAAATTCTATGTTGTTCTTTCTTAAACATGTACATAAAAAATGTAATGTGTAAATCACTCTCCTCGCATCCTCTAACATATTGAATGAAACCACCATCCTCCTTTGAATTTTATCAAATTCTCACCTTCAATAAAAATATTTTTAGTGAATCTCATTAAGATATATTATCCAAAAAACCTCATAGTGTTTTTCTACCAAATTATCCTTTCCAAAACATAGGACAAGTGAAGGATTCAACACATTTGATTGATGGTGTGTGGAACCCCTCTCATCCACTAGGTTCTACTGAAAGAATTCAACTACTCAAAATCCTCCAAAAATTGAGAATAGGATATCTTGATAAGGTAATATTCAACCATAATCCACATTCCATGTGTTTAGACTATAGTAATGTCATTATCCTATAGAAACTCTATTATACGACTACTTCTCATGTTCATACCACTCTACATGAAGATATATATGAGACACTGATTGTTTGAGCAAACATAAATTTCCTCTCTTAGAAGATGTTGTATCATGATCTTTAGAGCATAGAATACTACTTATTACTTAAGAAATATTTTTAATAGTTATTATCATGGGTTTTTAAGTACCCTAACCAATATGTGATCACTTCATACATATGAATAAATATTTAGTCAATCCCATCTCTTTAAGAATCATAAAACATTACACTCCACTCCCTCCTATATTAGTATCAACATCGGTGAAATGGAAATCCCCAACCTCAACTACATGACAGATCCCTGAAAATTATCAGTCTTTGTAAATGGTCTCTATTTACGTATCAAGGTGGATAAAAGGGATGAATTAAAGGGGAAGTATTATAATAACCTCCATGGTGTTCCATACCATTGTATGAAAACTCCTCATCTAGAACATAATACTGGGTAGATCCCATGGTTGAACCGCACCAATATTAATTGAGTCATATATAATCCATGATCATAAATGACATGCACCATGACATTAACCTTATGGGGCCATTAATTTTAACATCTAGAGATTACAAAAATCATGGTTCTCTAATATTAGGTCAATGTCTTTCAAAATGTTCTCTAAATGCTCCATTTTTTACATAGAGTAGATGAGTATTATAGTGATAAAGAAATCTACATATAATTCACCACTTGTTTAAAAGTCAATGTTTATCCAATCCATAAACATAGAAGGTGAGTAAATCACACTAAATTATATCACTATGAACACATAGAATCCAAAATAACATCAAAATACATGTGTGGAAATAATTGACTAATGAACTCACAAATAATGGTAGTTCGAAAAAAATCCTTCTTTGATAAACGAATCACACCTCAAATAGATCAAAGTGTTCATCAATACTTGGAAAGTGTTACATGTTCTTTATTGTATTCTTATTATAGGGATGATAATATATAATAATACATTATATCCTATCATTATTTTCTTGTACAAAATTATAGTTTACTAGGGGAACACACTATGTCTAATGAAACCCTTCTCTCGATGTTCCTACAACTTCACTCTTATATCACGGATCATGGTAGGTTACAAATGATACACTTAAAATGTTTCCTCCATTGTACTAGTGTGAAACTAAATGAAGACATGAAACTATCATTTCAGAGATAGACCTGAAATGTCCTAGTGGAATACATCCATATATTAATCCACCTCATAAAGAATCTACCTTTCTGATGATATTCTTCTAGCCTCTAATGTCACTCGATATGGGATCAATAGAGGACAACCAGTCCATATGCACTAAGAAATCAAATTTTGTAATAAAGATTAAAACAGGATCCCACATAAAACTCTATCCACCCAAAATATCTCACAAAGATAGAGCATAATGGATATCGAATAATCTAACCCAGTCAAATCCTTAGTAAAATAATGTAATGGTATGTTCCTGATAGATAAATGTCTGTCTTTCATAGGGATAAAAAATTGATGATGTGTCTCAAACCATTTTCTATAAATACTCGGTATTATGTTCGGTAATCCTTGATCATACCTCATAACATCTGGTGATCTACCATTTCATAAGCCTCCATCACCTAAAGCTTTCCATGACCCTATCCACCAGTTCCATGAGGCTGGCATGGAATGGTAGATGGTGGTAGCATAAGAAACTCATTAGATTGACATCCACATATAAATTCTCCCATGGATCCCCACTTAATACTATTCTATCCACAACTCCATAGTGAAAACCCAATCTATGCATGAGATAACCCTAATCATAGTGATGTATCTTCCATGATAGTCCATCCATTACCTTTATACTATCCTCTTCTCAATGGGTTTGGTAGTCAAATGACATGTGACTATTCCAATCACATGCTTAACATATCCCCTCTATGGGATTCTCTAGACCTGATCATTATCCCAATGCTTCTTTAACATTATCTTGAATCTATGAATGGGTATTCATCATGTGTTGGGACTTTAAAAACTAATAACTATATCCGACTGCATATGACTCAGCCAAATGCTACCAACTATCTGAACCAAAATTTTGTAATCCCTATGCCTAAAAGCTCACTGTCACTATATCCCTATATAGGGCTCCATCATTAGTTTTAAGACATAAGCATACAATACTATACTAAACGTTCCTAAGGATAACCTATATGAATTTATTATCCTTGAAGTATTATTCTCATACCATGTCAAGTTAGTACCATGTAAATTATGTTAAACTCATGGAATAATCAAAAAAATCATTCTACCCTACTGTAAAACCAAAATCTCCTCAATATGAACTATATACAAGAACGAGGTGTAGTTCTCCTCATGAAATAACGGGTTTAAGTCTGACCATTTAAAAATTTTCACATCAGGGGTATACATTACCAAAATTCACCATCACAAAGAAACTCCTTTGAAATGACTAGTTTATAGAGAAACTAGAATTTCATTCAATGTATAACACTTCTTGAATACTCAAACCACAAACTCATGAAAATCCTTCTCTAATTGGGGAACTATCTCATCAAGGATCCACAATGGACGTGTTCATTGGAACTCACATAGTGTGATAAGACTTCATATATCCTTTCTCGTCCCTACTGGTATAATCTTATTCTCTATATGTAGATGTGCTAATACCTCCACCCATGGATGAAATATCTTGTTTTATGTCCCCAAAAATGAGTCAAAATCACTCATTATATTACCATCATGATCTATATTCATTATCATGGATGCATATCATATATTATGAATTCTAAAAGTGGTCAGAGTGTACTATGTTAAGATGAGAATATATATATATATATAAGGGTAGATGAGTCCATATGTCTAGTGAAAAGACTCAATCATACATGATTAATGTATCAAATATCCTACAACAAATGTATTTGTATATTTTTTAAATTAGTAAGTAGTGAGATTCTTTGTGTATAAATACATTGGCTTCCACACAAACATTAGGTTCCTGATCCTAAAATCCAATCTTTGGAGTCTAATTTTTTTTCAATATTTTTCCAACAAATCCAAACAACTAGTTTTTCATTATACTGTCCCATATATGAGGAAACCATTAATTCCACTCTATAATTTCCCAGATCACTAGGGCTCATGTAAAAAATTGATTGAAGAGTCTCCATAACCCCAATACCACCTCTATAGGCTAGGGTTTGGAGGTTGGAGTTGTGATGGAATAACACAAATGGTAGGCCTTTAAATAGTGTATATATACAAATCCACAAAACCATATCCATGAAATAGGGAAGAGGAATAACAAAAAGGGTTGTCACGTATATAGAAAATAAATGCATGCGATAACCACTAGGAAGTAAAATCATATAATGAACAAAAAAACAACCATTAACGGTTTCAAATATACACGCCACCAGAAATGAATTCCCAAATTGAAAATAATTCACTACTGGAAAAATGACCTATACCCACGGTTCAAAACCGTGGGGATAGCCCCCAAAACCGTGGGTATAGGCTATACCCACGGTTTTGGGAACCGTGGGCTGGAACGGCGTCGGTATAGGGGTCACAACCTATACCCACGGTTTTGGAGAACCGTGGGTATAGGGGGGTCAATGTTTGCAACAATATTGTGCCCGCGTGGCACACACAGACCCCACGGTTTCAAACCGTTGGGTATTTGAATTCAAAAAAATTCTGGGAAGGGAATCGAACCTGCAACCTTGAGCAGCCTCAAGCCCGCGGCGCACCAAGCAACCAACCAGTCTATCATCGTTATTGGTATATATTGATAATTTTATTTTAATATATTAATATAATAGTTAAAATGAAAAGAAAAGCCTTCCAGATTTTGAACCCGCGCTTCACATTCCCCGCACAGTAACCGCGACCAACCGAGCTGGCGACCCAATTGATATATAGATATAATTTTGTTTTCTTATAATAATATATCTGCTATAATCGAAAAATAACAACACGCGGGATTTCGAACCCGCGACCTGCGCTGAGGAATTGGAGGGAGTGACCAACTGACCTAAATATTTTATAAGATTTAATATTTGATATCCGTATATTTATATTATTTCATATCGTCTTTTCACCCAAGAAAAAATTCAGTCCCGCGTAATTTTTCATTCCCGCCATAACATGGGAAAGATATACCCACGGTTTTGACAAACCGTGGGTATAGGTCTTTGAAAAATATACCACCTATACCCGCGGTTTTCACAAACCGTGGGTATAAGTCTGTCGAACAACACCTATACCCACGGTTTGTCAAAACCGTGGGTATAGGTCTTCAAAAAAAAACATATACCCACGGTTTTGCCAAGAACCGTGGGTAAAGGGGACCTATACCCACGGTTTTGGATAACCGTGGGTATAGGTCCCAATACTATCCCTATACCAACGGTTCCCAAAACCGTAGGTATAGGGGGGGCCTATACCCACGGTTTTATGTAGAACCGTGGGTATAGACCCATTTTCCAGTAGTGATTGGGATATAAAATGAAAGTCATATTCTTGTCCATAATCTCAATGTTTGTCCCCTATAAAATTTATATGAGCAGTGGTATTTGTAGGCTCGACAAAAATTTTTTTTGATCTATCTGTTTTATTTATAAGGCAGCACATGTGTCCTAAAATCGCATTATATGGTGAGTATATATATACTCAGTAGGATATGTAAAAACATAAGGGTTTAAATGGAGAGATATAATTGATGTATTCATTTCAACCAATGAAAATATGGAATCAAACTTGAACAGTGTGATATATAACATATAAAATAATCCTACAAAAAATAGAAATGGCATCTCCATCTCATATCATTGCCAAGGTGGATGAGTAATACAATAGCTCTAGAATTTAATCACAGATCCCAAAAATCAAATATAAAATCATTTTAATATATGGGGGTGCATTCTATTATTTTTACATCTCTCAAAGGGCGAGGGATCCATTATCAATAGAGGAACATTACCCCATCCAACTATAATGTTAGTGGATTACACATCTATAGGTTAAAAACATATTACTTGAATAGTAGAATAAAATCCCTACAAATCTAATGATTATGTGGACCCATGACGCCATGTGATATGGGCGAACCATCCCCATAGTTAGAAGACACATTCCATTGATAGGGGATTATTGTATCTGCCAGAATAATTAGTATGGTGAAAACCTTCCCTGATGTGACAGTGAATTATCTTCCCCATTGATAGAGGATTTGTAAACTGAATATGGTAGTTCTTTCTCTACCCAGAATCTCAATAATGACCATGTATGAACATTCCATCATTAAGAATTCCCTATGGATACATCCAAAAAAAATTATACATCATACCTTGGATTCCACTCTGAAGGCCACCATTGTATTCTATATATAAAAATAATATGAAAATTATACTAACAAGTAAAAAAACTATTCTAAGGATTCAATTATGAGAGGTAGGGGATTCCTATAGGAGTAAATGATGTCTACAGGGTTCACACAGTGTGCATCCTTACTCCTACTCCTAGTTGTCTTCTCACCAGACATAACATAGGATGTTAATTGTATATAAAATAAATATGATTGAGATACAATGTTATTATGTCCAACAATAGTTATGGACATGAATCATAACCCCTTCTTGTGTATTTCTATCCTATTTCTCTTTACTCTAATGCATGGTGTTTATGTCCATATAGGGCATAAGGGGAGGGTAGATGAGAAAATTTTTGGCCACCTAGTAAGAGTCAAATGATATGCATGCCAACCTAAATTGTGTGTGATATTTTAATTAAAATGATACTCTACAACTACCACAAATGGACTACTCATTGTGTGTTCTTATATACTACACAATGTGTTCGTGGGTTTTTTATAATCCAAACATCCTGGTTTTTATGAATCTATATATCATCCCTTATAACAATGATTTCTATTTGTTTTTCACTAGGGATCAATGGAAGACACCTCCATTCATTGATTATTGACATCCTAGGAATGGAAAGCATATTCTGATGATTCACTCACTGCCTATATCTCCACGTTTCACCCATATAACCACATGTATTCCTCCATCACCACTTCATGTCCAATATCCACGAATATTTATATGAAAGCAATCATAATATATATGAAAATATTTAATAATATCATTTTTCACACATCAACCATGAATATGGGGGTCTGATCATTCTTGGATTGACCTCAAAAAAAGTTAAATAGTGACCCAATTCATTAAGGGAGAATTCCATAAATAAACAATTATGAAATAAAAAATCAAAAAGTGCTAGATCATCATTTTTCAAGGGTTAATGTCCAAAAATCACAAAATATATATTTTCATAGTGAATGAATGGAATAAAAAAATTATTCAAATAAACAATTTAGTTTGTTTAATGACCTCATGTGAAGGGTTTAAAATGATGATCAATAATTGAAGATAATAATACATGTTTTTACATTTAATCAAGATGTATAAAACTCAAATATAAAATCCCATCCATTATTATGAATTTATCACTGCTGAAAAATTCCTTTTCCCCTTAAAAAAATACATGCTTCACACTAAAAATCTAGATACTCCACCATCTAATCATTGTTCATTATCTACTTTTTTATTTAAATTTTTGGAATGGTCTTATACTACTCATTGATCTTACATTGGTTATGTGAAATACCATCAAAACATCTTCATTACAATATTTTTTTAGATTAATCTATTTTGATAATTTAATAAAAAAAAGAATAATTTAATTATTTATTTCTATTAAATCACACACCAATGACAACCTAAACTATATGTATATTCTCGGGAAACCCGAGGATGATCCTATATTAAACTACATTCCCCAATACTTTCAAATTTCAAAATTGAAGCTCAATTTTTTATTTTATTCATTATTAAAAAACCCACATGGGTGTTATATATATAATTTAATATCAATTTCATGATCAAAATACTCTATAATCTATGACCATCTCTACACCAAGATACAAAAATATTTCTTAATATATTTAAAACTCTTTAAAGGGAAACATAGGTTCATTAAAACACAACATGTTAATTAGTTCCTAGAGGGACCTAGGCATTGGGAGTTCTATACACCAATATTTTCTATAAATCCTTCTTGTATAAGGAATAATATAATTCCAAGAACTATAAAATCTATTAATCACATCTATTTAATAATTTATTATTTTATGGACTACATATAAAATACTCTTTATATTTTCTTAGATACCATTATGTATCTATTAAATGATTATCAGTGTGTGGGTTGAGTTAAGAGGTGTTGATATTTTGTTTGTTTTAATTCTACATAACAACTATGAATATGAATTGGTTTTACAATCAATAATAATATATCATTAATTCCCATGATGAGTAATTCAATAATTTTTTTTATAAACTAT
Source organism: Viscum album (assembly GCA_963277665.1). Taxonomy (NCBI): domain Eukaryota; kingdom Viridiplantae; phylum Streptophyta; class Magnoliopsida; order Santalales; family Viscaceae; genus Viscum; species Viscum album. Next base: position 65,885,898 of record OY728143.1, read on the forward strand.
TTCCTTAGAATAACATAATTAATTTCACCTATATGATTAATATATTTGTTCTAGAATATTGAGATATTTTTTTAATGTGAGATTGTATAGGTTTACATATTTTATTATATAGTTCGACAAAAACCAAATGGATCCCCATATTTTTTGAAAATATTTATTATAGTCATTTACAACACAATAAAAATATGATAAATTAATCATGTTTTATGATTTCTATTATTTTACAACTGATGAACATAAACAAAATTATTATAGTACAGAAAAAAAATCTAATCAAACGCTCTAAAAGAATGGATTAAATTTTATAGATATGGAACCACTCAATATGATTTATTTAATGATATAGCTCAAAGGGGATAATTAATTCATTGTGGGATGAATAGTCAGACTAATGTTATCGTCCATGTTTTGATCTACCAATTCAATAGGATGAGAGTGCATTGTTTTTATACTATAAATATCGATATCATGTAAATAATGATGAATTTTAAAAACAATGCAATGATGGAAATAAAAATCCACAAAACCTATCATGAAAATATTAATTACTAAATAAAATATATATTTACACAACATTGTCACATCGTACAAAAAAAACTGTTCAAAATAAAAATACACATGTGTCTTATAATTATCAAGGGGTTTGAATAAGTTGATGTTGTATATGTTGGATGAGATTAAACTATTTAATTGAGATAAATAATGTATGATCCATATTTTTAAAAAATCAATTGACTAATTATTGTTACCCCTAGATTAGTCATTAAATTCAAAAACCTATTCGAGAAAAAACAAGGTAAGTCAAAACTGATGAAAATGTGAAATATGAAAATGGAAATCTAGAAAATTATAAATTGTGATGTATAAATAAAAATATTTGACGTAAAGAGATAGATGAATCTTCGTATGAAAAAAATAAAAATATAAAACTGAACTAAGAACTCATCAAAGAATGTAAGAAGAATGTGAGACTTGTTCATGATGAGAATAATCCTCAAAATCTTAGTAATTATGAACCTCAAACCCTCTTTGAATTATAAATGTAAAACATTTGACGTATCAAATTATTTGATCTTCCATTTAACATTAAAAAGAATTATTAGAAAAATTCCTTTTGTGGAACATTTAAAAAAATAAAATAAAATTATAAATCCATAAAATATTATTGGAAAAAAATATATTAGGGATAATATAATACCATTGATCTAGTTGACTATTTACTTATGCTTTTAAAAGAATAATTTCAATGAAAATTGAAAATCCGTGGAATATTTTTAATTTCATATAGAATAAATAAATGTGCGGAATAAATATTCATTATGACTTTGGGGATACTAATGTTTTTATTCCTATCTCATTTATTTGAAGTTTAGTATTATGGAATTGATTCCAACTTCTATTTCACTATATTTGTATAATAGGTCACATTTTTATCCTTATGGAACATTAGATGATCTATTTGGTACTATAAGAAATATCACACATCAAAATTATTTTCATATCATTGAAAAATATATAATATGATTTTTTATCACTCTAGAGAGACCATACATTATCAGTACGTTTATTTTCATATATATTTTAAAGGGTAATCTAACTATGAAACTATTATTCAATCAAAAAGTGTTCCATTAATTTAAAGAGTCTCCACATTAGGGGACTTGAAAATTTATAGATGATTTATAAGAAATATTTACATATGAGATTCTAAAAAAACATCATCTTATTTATCAATAGATTAATCAATGAATCCATTGATGAACATTTTCAAATGAGTTTTATTTAATATGAATACATTAATCCAATTTATATTATAGGGAGGATAAGGATAATTTTTAAGAAAAAAAATTCCATGAATCATGATGTAATTTAACATTACAAAAATATTAACATGAGCTCATCTCTAAATATCTTGAAAAAAATCATGGATATCTATTTGTGAGATAAATATTTCCCATTACCATAATTTTGATTCAATGAAATAAATAAACCATCCTTTCTTTTTTTAAATTTTTATATGTTATTATAATCAAGATTTCATTGGGAATTTCTCAAATTTCATATTTCAAAACAATATTTTCAATAGTTCATAGTTGTAGTGGGAATGATGAAACATGTATGCATCTAATTTTGAGTGTTTAGAATCCCTATGTGATTGGAAAACATTGGAAAAATTTCGTATTATATTAGAGTAATTCCTATAGTTCTACCTTTAATATTTTTGTTGAGATTTTAAAAAATGGGTATGGGAACAAATGTTTTTGACAAACATATTAATTTGACTTTAATTAAGCTTAAAATTTTATTTTATGATGTTTGTGTTCTAAAGGTGTAGAAAGAATATAAAAAATTATTCATAAAAAAATAATTTTCCACTCATTATAATTTTTTTAGAATTATTATGTTGAGAAATTTTACAGAGGATATAAGGATAAAAAAAATAAAATTTATAAATTCATTTGAAGAATCACATTATTTCGAAATTATATTTGGTTTTTATTTACTATATAAATGTGTATAAATTTGATCCATTTTAGATTTGATGCTAAAATGACTCACATTGATGTGGAAAATACATGATATTTTACCAAGTTGTCTTAAGACTGTTATTCATAATTATAAGGAGATACAAACCATGGACAAACTACATTGGTCCCCCTGGAAAAGAATCATTTTCTACACTCTTTTTGGAATATAAACTCTGAGATTCTACTATTTTATATTTTTATATTTTAGTGGCTTTATTGTAGTTTCCATATAATTTTTTTGTTAAAAATTAATTATTTATACAAATGAACAAGAATAAATTATATTTCATATTGAGGGATTATAAAATATATTTTATGTATTTTTAATCCATTGGTATGTACTTTTAAATTACGCTACTTTTATGTGTTGAAAATATATAGGTATTAATTTTATAGAGTTCTATATTGTAATATAATTTAATATTAATTCCTTTTGGTGTTTACAACTTTTAAATGTCCAGTGTGTTGCAATAATTTATGTGTATACTATTTTTTATGGTTTTCTGGGAACAATTTTTGTATTGAAAATATCATATCGGTATCAATACAAAATTTAATATTCAATGACTAACTATTTTTCTATAAATATAACATTTATATATATATATATATATTGACACTATAGATTTTATGTTTAAAAGAATATTTATCAAGATTATGTGTATGTACATAAATCATTAACTATTTAATTTCAAATATTTAGGAATAAAACTATATTAAATTTTTTCTCCCCCTCAGGATTCAAAATTGGGTAAAAAAAATTTATATGGGGTATGGTTCTTGAATTTTATGTACACTATTTTATTGTTGAGCTCATAAAAAACCCCTTGATTGGGTAAATATTTTTCACTCCCTCATAGAAAAATATATTTTATATAAACTATTATGAAAATATTATACAATAATATTTGAGATTTAATTTCATAATTTTAATTATAAATATATGATATGAATTAAAATTTACTTTTAAATGATTATCATAATCAATGTCAATATTATCAATCCTTTATTATTTACTTATTTAATTTTGAATGAGATATTAATGATTTCATTAATATTTGTTTAAATCTTCACATCCAATCATGTGTCTAGTTATTACGTTGTTTTAAATTATTTGATAATATTTTTTATGAAGAAAAAATAAGTTTTGAAATTCAATTTGATTCAAATTGACGTTATATTAATTAAATCACAAAAATTAATGTTAAAAATTTATATAAAATAATTACCAATATTATAGTAATAATATTATTTAATTAATGAATTTTTTTAATTGAGATAGTCCATGAAGAAAAATATTTTTCAAATTATTATTTTATGGAAATTCATATTTCCATGCATAAGACATTCTTCATTCAACTAAGTATGATTAACAAATATCTTTGATGTAGAAAAAATATATATGTGGGGAAATTTGGTATGTACATATATTGATACATTTGTTTGTGGAAACATGAATATATTTTTGTAATGTTTATGTTTAAATGATAATTTTATGATAAAAATTTTATATTGGATGATTTTTGTTTATTTTTTCTATGAAAAGTTTTTAGTGAATACAAAAAAAATTTATTTTATTTATTCTCAACCATTGTATTAATTTTCATGTAATTTGGTGGATTTTATATGACCTCAGATGAATATTCATTGAAAGTTTATAATAATTTCATTTGGGTTTCAATTTGGTATTAAAATACACATTTAAAAAAAGTTTAAATTTTAAAATTAATTTTGGCCATAATAATTATAATTCATACATTTTCTTGGGAATTTCATTGAATTTTCAGACATGTTTTATTAAATATTTTATTACATTTTAAATTATTTTATTTTATTTATTGTTGTTACATTTTATGTTAATTAATAATAATTAATAGATATATTTTTTAGAATTCTCATAACATATATTTGGTAACTTCCCATAAGATAATTTCACATACGAGTTTTTCTAACTACCATGTAAGATAAATCATAACACTACACATTTGATATTTTACATTGTTGAATATTTGGCCATAGGTGTCAGAATATTTCATAAATATCTTAATACGATAATCCCGATTTTAATACGATTTATCCACCCTACTATGAGATAATATCATGGATCCAAAATTATTTTTAGATTAGGGCCACGTGTAAGATAATTTCGACATAGAGTAAGTTATCCAACTCAGTTATCTCATGAAGGTATTTTCATCTAAATCTTAAGGAATTTATGATGACTAATGGTGATGGTGCCAAAAATAAATATCCATGGATTAAGATTTTAGCTTAACTGAGATATATATGAAATCATTTTCATAGTTCACAGGCCTTGATGATAATTTTTTAACTTAGTTTTAAAAAAGAAGAATCATGAATGGTCATTAATTGATATCCGCGATCGAATAGATCTCATACAGATGAATGATTAAAATGAATATTAATATTAGCTTCATTATTTTCAATGATGAATAAAATAAATTTGTTTAATATGTTTCTATTAAATCGAGAAAAAATGCTACAAAATTACAGCCAGGTTGGGATACGGGAAGGACCATTTAGACTGAATCCAATTGAAGACTATATGATGATATAACATGCTTTTTCATTGATTTAGGAACCATATCAGAATGTACATACAAGATTAATGATTTATCATTTAATATAACATGTTTTCATCAATATCCACCTAGATTCCATAATAAAATAGGAGGCCAAGAATAATAATGATCAGTCTTATCTTGACAATTGTTTTACGGTCCAACAATATTACAATACATTTGGATGATGATGTAGCCTTATGATTATACTCCAATCCCATGTTTTGAATTCATTATAGTTGTTGGATTTTATATTTTCATATTTGAAAAAGACTTATTATTGGTTTTTATTTGAATAAATATATTATTTTTGAATATAAAATGGGTCCCAACATCATTGATCTCAAGAAAATAGAATAAGATATTAAGACACATATTTTTTTGATAATAGTCCCTAATGAGGTTATTTTCTTGTTTATGTGTTTATGGATCAAGAATTTTGCGGTTTTGATATTTTTTACACGAAAAATGAATGTGTTTTCGAGTATTTTGGGTTGTAGATAGTGATATTTATTTATATGGATGAGTGAGTGTATAAATTTTTTTAAATGTTTCCTCTATATGTTATGTTTGTTTATAATGTATGAAAAATATCATAGGATTTAATATATAAAATATGTGTAGACATTGTTGGAATATTGAATAGGGATAATTTGATTATGTAGTTATAAGAAATTTGTACCAGAGTTATTCCAACTCCAAATTTGATATCTATAATAAATAATGATTTCTCAACAATTGAATCTTATTGAATTTCAAATGTTGATAATCCCGTGTTGATATATATGATTTATGGATTACTGTTGACACATAGGTTGACTGATTATTGAAGCAAGGTCTAATCAAGTGTATAATAATATGTTTATAATGTCGGTATCTGATAATGATAAATTTAATTATAGACAACTATTTTTTTAATTTTTGGAAAAGTACATGTAATTTCAAAGTCCAATGTAAAATTTTAAGATATTTTATAATGCTTTGTGGAATGATTCCAAACGACATTGGATTGATTTCCTAGTTATAATATCATATTGTTATGGTCTATTTCAAATAAAATGAACCAATTGAATAATAAAGAAATCCTTTTTCTCATAAAAGAAAAGAGACATTTCCAATATCCAATGATATATGAATAAAATGTATACAGTGTAGAATAAATTTGGAAGTAGGATCCATCACAATGTATGAACGAATATAGTCAAAACATGACATACGTTTTGATCTCTTAAATAAAGCTTCCTTTTTCTCGTTTATCTTCATAAATTTCTCCATTAATAATCCTAAATGAAATAATTTTATTCTTTTTTGTGCTTCTGTTCATCAATTTTTATCATGAAATTGGTTTGTGATGTATTGAAATTAATCAGTGACACTACACTTACTCTCATTATTATGTTATTTTTACTTTTGCTTTGTGTATTCATAAACATTAATAATGAGATCTAATAGATTCATACAATACATACAGATGGATAATAGTATTGTACACATAAAATTTATTCCTTGACCAAAAGACAAGGTTTCAGAAAATTTAAATGACACCCGTATCTATTAATAAGCCACCCTTTCCATTTGTTTTTATCGACATTTCATAAACCTAGATATTTCACTAATCAATTAAAATCACATAATGAATGCTTTATAAAACTATTTTTCACCACACTAACATAGATTTAATTTTATTTTGTTAAATTTAGAAATAATTTATAATCATTCAAGTGATGTTTGATTATGTAAAATCATCAACTGCTTTGTCTGACTTTTTTTCACACACACCATCACACCACTCCTCCCATTTTTTTCATTTAATGGTGTTTTTATTGATTTTTAACACAATTACTTTCCTTCATCCATATATATATATTATAACATGATTTTAAATTATTCTATAACAATTTTTATTTAAAAATATTAAATTTCATATTGTCTATGACTGTAATTTAACAATGTGATTCATGGAGGAGGTATTTCATGGTATGATTTTTGAATTACAATGATTTTCTTCATGTTAATTATAAATTACATCCATGTATATGGATAGAATGGTTTATAACAATGTGTTTGATATTTGAATTATGGATTTCATATGGGAATGGAGAGAAATGTGTCAGATATTTGGGGGTGAGAGTGGAAACCTAGTGGGTAAGTTGATATTGGTGACCGTGATCTTTATTCTTCAAAATTATCATTCTAATTTTCATACATTACATGGTGAGTGAGACTTAGTGACATTAGGGGTCTAGTTGTGATATTATTTAGGTGCATCTTAGTACTATTGTTAATTAATTTGAGAATTAGTATGCATTTTTCAAATTTTCATGACATATCAATGGTATGATATATCTAAGTATACTTTTTTTACTAAGAATATTTATATATTTAAATTAAATTTAGCTTTCAATAGGGTTTGTTTACCAATATTGACACTAATACTATGGAAATTGGATTTTCTATGGAGTCATTACATTCTATTTTAACATGGTATTATTGTATTTTTTACATTTTATTTATTTTTCTTAATATGAAATATTAGACGATAATCATTTTTATTTATATAAAACGGTGTTTATAAATGGTTCTTAAAATATCACATTTCATTAAATAATTTTATGATGGTAATGCCCCTCATTATATTTCATAAAACCTTAGTTTTAGTTCCCATACTAGGACCAATTAGTTTTTGGATTCTTGAGTCACTCATAATCGTTGTTGATCCAGGTGGGGTACCAATTTAGGGGGGTCATGAATATTATTGTACTTTGTGTTCATTTTCTAAATTCTTACTATTTAGGAATAAATTATAATATATTAAAAACACCCTTGAAACATTATTTAAATTTTTTATGGATAATTCTTGTATTAATATATTTTTTATTCCATTGATATACCGATTAATGATAATATAAGAGGAGGTACTATGGAATATATTATAATATCAATGAATTAAATGGTTCTTGAATAATGGAAGATAATTCATCTCAATAATGACACCTCATGGAATGCCTCTAAAAGTTTCACTATTGAAATAGAATCCCACCGAGAATTATCATACTCCATCACAAAAACCATCATACTCATGTGATGGGTATTGATAAGAAATCATCTCAATAAGGCTAACATACACTCACATACTATTATAACACAACACTCAATATTGAATAATGGTCCCAAGGTTATAGTGAACCAATTAAGATTCATGACATACCACAAAAATGCACTATCTCTCCAATGTAATGCCATGACCTATCATAGTATACATCCACATACCAACATAATCATTATTTTGAAGTTCATTTTTTAGTAAATTCTAAATTCATAGTATTCAAAATGAAAAAATTTACCAAACAATTACCTAGTATATGACAAAATTATTTTTTTCTATAATCAATGATTACTAAAACTCTTCCACGACATGTTATACAACGATCAATTCATTCTCAAACCATAACCATTATTATATTATAATATTTATAAATATTTTCACTCAACTACATGATGATGTTATATAGTTATATCTATTTATCAACCACATCAAATAGATGCATCAAAATTTGATATATTGGAGAAAATTGTCTAAAACTTACCATAATTATCAATATAAAATTAATTCTTTATGGACAACATGTATTACACTTAAGAAACCTCTGTGATCTATATTTTAATTTTCTAACTAATATTGGAAAATAATTATTTATATGGTCATGTAGAAAATATATATGTCAATGTAATATTATATTTGATTCATCTAAAACCTAGCCATTGTTATTACTTAGAGGGGAAGAAGGGTGGGTATATATTATAAATGTAATATATTATCTATATGATTATTTTTATATGAATAATATTGTATTATCATTCCATGGAATAATATAAGATTAAAAATATTGGGATTATTATATTTATTATGTCAAAGTGATTTGTATACATATTCTCACTGTATTCATTGTATTGTAATTAAAATTTCATTATTCTGATCATAAAATTGTTAATATTCTCATTCATTCTCTCTGTAATTATCACAATCATCAATAAAATCCATAATAGGGTTAAACTAACCCCAGTAGAATATATTTGTAGGTTCATATAATTATTTAGGGGCCTTGTACAATCAACATTAATTTTCCAATTACTACTATAATTTAAGTTAGGGTAGAAAATTATAGGGTATATGGTTATTGTTCAACTACATCATATTCTATTTTAAATTATTATTCATTTTCAAATTCTACCACCCCAATAAATATTTTAATATTTACTATTGTAAAGGAAATATTTTTGTGGGATGAAGAGGTCTGATTGTATAATATAGTGGTTGATGGAAGATTTACATTGATAGAGGATATCCATAGTAACATTAGAGAAGTTGGATGTGGATTCTACATGGTGATTGTTATTGTCAATTGACATTAAAAATATCTGTCTTGTGTATGATAGAATCAAATATAATGGATTGTGATCATTAATTTAATATTAGTTAATAAAAGAGTCTATTAACAATTATATAAGGAAATCTATTATGTTGGGTGACATTTCTTTCAAATCCATTCCATTTTAATTTTCATATGTACTAAATATATTTATTATTCAACTCAACAACAACACCATTACTAGTATCCATGATTCATATATATGAAAAATTATAAAATGGAAATAAGAAAATAATGATGTGAGTGATTTACATGAGTATACATATGAGATAACCATGAGTTCAATTATTATTTTTCATTCCCTAGTGTTTGAAAATAAAAAAGTGGCACCAAAATCATAAATATGGTTTTGATGCATCATTTTTTAGATAACATTTTAATGATCCAAAAAACCTTCCCTCTTTATTCATCAGAATTTTTTTATTAAATAATTAATAAATAATAAAATTTTTAAATATAAAATGGTAATATTTTTAGGTAGTGTCAATTATTTTAGTGAAATATTGAAAATACCTTATCAAAAGTTAAAATGGACTATCTTATCCACTATCTAAGAATTGTTAAATGTGGAGTTCAAAGAAGAAATCTATGATTAATTTAAAACATTCTTCATTGATATTTTATTCATGGAAATTATTGAACAAATATAGTACATTCTTGAATTATAATATGTTGTAGAAGAACCAATGACTGTGTTTTAATCTACCATTGTGGAAGAATAGATGAAAGTGGTTAAGGGTGAAATTAAATAATATTGACTACTATCCAATTTGAATACCTAACTAATAAAAGTATATATAAATAAGATATACAAGTTGAACCACGTCATGAAAATGTAAGAACAATATATTTTACTATTTTTACATTCCCTAAAATGTATTTGAGAAATGAAAATCAGTACATTGATTCAAAAAAATTAAAATTCTTGAAATCACTCTAGATGTTAATAGAGATAAATACCTAAATAACGAGTCCAGGAATTAAGAAACATTAGATGACACAATCAATTATTTCACTTGTACACATTAGGGTGATAGTATATATATTAACATCACTAGCAAGTAAATAATTTTTCATAAAATAGAGCATAAATTAAATATATTAATGATTTATTTTATTATGATAGGGAACCCCTCATTTTGATGAACAATAAGGGGAGAACAAACATATCATTTTCCCATATCTATATTTCTATAAGAAAAACAATAACAGAAAATGATACCTCATGTAATCTATATATGGGGGTTTTTATATCCATTTCAATGTGATGTGAGAATGACTTAACGAATTGTGGTGGTTTTTACCTCCAAAGTGAAATCTCCCTTTATAAGGGGGATGATAGATATTAATCACATACTAAAGAATTTGAATTCCCAATAACATCCAATTGGGTTCAAAAATATCATTTAATTCCCATAAAATGTTTATGTTTTATTTTCAATAAATTATCTTATTAGTTTTAATTATTCAAGGTTGTACAATGAATATACTCGTTACAATGAAATATCTTATTTCATAATGGTAATTATATTCCTTTTTATTTTTTAGCTACTTCCTTTATATTATTTTATGCTTCCTATTATAATTGTCACTGAAATTCAATGTTCATTATAAAATGAATCTATATGGTAGAAGCACTAACATGTTATAGTACAAGCATGTTTATTTGTTTTTTATATTTTATGTTGAATTTCTTATGTGTATAGTAAAAATTAATACATTGGTATGTAGAGTTATATTTAAATTTTTTGATAAACTGTATAATTTTTGATTATTTAGTTTTAAATTAATGTTGAGTGTATTTTTCATCATAATTCACATTGATTCAAATAATTGAATTATAATCAGTATTGAAATTTGTATTCCCCATTGTATTCGGATTCTTATGTATCAAACATGAAATGTTTCAAAATATGGTAGTTTTATTAATTAATGTTATTAGAATTGTGTTAATCGATGAAATGAAATTTACAACTTTTTTTGTTTCCATTTCAAAAATTATTAGTAAATATGCGTTTTAAAATTTTTATTTAGGTGCATATTTTTAAAATTATATTTAAAATACTAACCACTTTTTAGAATCCCAATACTTATAAATCGTTTATAAGACCATGAATAAGTATAAACATCCAATCGTTAGACATATTATAATCGTATGATCTCATTATACACTCTTCTTGTGTATTATTCATAATTTTTACAAAAGAAAGTGTTGGTAGTATATTTATATAATATTCAAAAGAGAATGATTTTATTCAGGGAATATTATTTGGGTATAAAAATATAATATTAATGATAGAGTTAAAAACATTCACCAAAATCATAGTTCCTTCAATCACTAAATAAAATATTTATAAAATAAAAAAACATTTAATAATAATCACTCATTTTTACTTTTAATATGTGTATTCCCATTAAATTAATGTGATATGATGGATAAATCATTATAACTTGATTGGGTGAGGAATATTACATTGGTAACATAACTTTCATATAACACATAGTACCAACCATGCTTTTCCCAATATAAAAAACCCCACATAATAAATAAAATAACCCATATTTTTCACTAAATATATACACACTCATTTGAATATGATAATTGGATTCAAAAGAATACTAAATTTCCTATCAAAATCCTTCATATACATGAGAATGTAAAAATAATATAAAAAAACATTTCATCAATTGAGATGCATTTTTTCACGGATAAGAAAAAAATTATAATTTACAAAAAAAGATATTAAATTAATTATTGAAAACATAATGAAATTGATGATAAGAGATTCATGTAAAAATCTTTAAATAATACGCGTTTTCATAGTTGAAATGTGCTCCAACATTATTCCAAAAAAACTTGTATTAAACATTTGTGTAAGGAATTTTACTATGACATTTAAATTACCTATTTGGGGAGTGATTCAACGTGAAATTTTAAAATTATTATGTTATTTATGAATAATATTCACAAAATTATGATAACATATTGGAATTCAATTTATTATTAGTAATTATGAATAAATATAAATTTATTATGAAAATGGTCTTAAATAAATATATATTTTTTTGATTTTATTTAATTCAGTGATAATACTGTTGTATAGGTGTTTTTAATGAATCAATATGAATCTATATGATGTAATACATGAGAAGATAAATTAATCAAATTTGATGTCTTTTAAGAATTTAAATGTCATCATGCCAATGAAGCATAATAGAGTCCCTCTCTGAGTAATCCCAATTCCCTTAACATCTCATAATGTATCCTTAAATGCAGTCATGATGAAATCATACTAATTTTATGGCCCTTTAATTGTCAATATATATCTATTACTATTTCAAACTAAAATATCATTATACAGTAGATTCCATGACAACCATATAGAGTATCACCCATGTGGTGACAAAAAACCTATGTAGTATCATATAATACAAAGAAAATAATATAATTAATCAAGGTTATCATTTTTCCTAAGAAATCATATGTATTCATAGTGATTAAATCAACACCGTGGATCTCATTTTTTAGAGAAATTTATATTAGTGATTTTACCCATATCTATTTTTTAATCAAACATGTTATAAAGACAAAATTAAAGAATCTATTCTCCACAAAATCCTAGAAATCATTATTCCATGGAATGACACACACCAATTTCATGTACAAAATTATTTTTCATACATAATGAATCCTCACACACCAATGGTATCTCTCCAATACTCAATTATAAATATTCCACATTTCATCTAATGTGTATGAGATATATAACCTCACTGATTTCCTCAACAAAAATTAAATTCCACACCGGTAATATAACAGTCTCAAGGGATTCATCTAGGTGTTTCATATTATCTACAGAACAAAATTATGCAAATAAGAAATTGGAATTTCATGTGTATGTAACATAATGTAGGGGAATTTTTTGATAAAGGTAGATCAAACTCATTGTTCGTTTGAGATTGTGAAAGGATGTATTGGGTGTTGGGTATAAAATTACAATGGAGTCTACTATGTAAATGATTAATAATATGCATATTAATATCGTATTCTCGTTCATGTGATTAGTATAGGGGTACACTTTTGGGGAAATTATAAAGGTTTTCAGCCTTTTCTATTTTATATTTATAATAATTTCATTTTTTTATACCCTTTATGTTTATGGCCACAAAATTTCCCCCATCAATTATAATAGTGATATACAATTTCCATGATATTATAGAGCTATCCTAAGGAATACATAGGGGAAGATCTTGTAATTATTTGGTTTATTTGATCAATATGATTTAATGGTTTAATTACTAATCTAATATCAACCAATGGTATCTATTAGTTGGAAGACTGAAACAAACTAATATTTCAAAATATATATCTTTACAACTAAAATACATGATTTTGGTGTCATGATTTACATGTAACCCAAAGCACATATGAACTGTGATATAGTAATACCGTATGAAATTTGCATCAAATTAACTCTTATGAATTATAATGAAAATCATAATAATTTTTTTAAACAATGAAAATATATTTATTAATTCAAAATAAATACGTACCATTTTTTCAATAAAAACATTTTTTGCTTGAAAAATGGGTTTTCATGCACAATAATTTTTATTTAATTTTATAAACATAAATATTATAATTAATTTAAACCATTATCTATAAATTTTATTTTATTAAATAAATTGAAATTATTTAATAAAATTTTCAATATTATATTATATTGTTTTTTTATTTTAATAAAAATATCTAGTTTTTAGAAAATAATGAATAATACACATATTTTAAAAATTGGTAATTATTTTAAAATAAAATACCCATTCATTCATTAATATTATCTTAATGGAACTGAACTAAAAATTAATTAAAAAAATTTATTTAATTACAAAATAATATTTATTATACAAAATTTTGGAAAAGTTTTATTTTTCATCTTAAAAAAACTTTTTATGAAAAACAAAACTATTTTTATCTCTCTAATGTGATTTTATCTTAATAAATTATTTTATTAGTTAATGATTATTATTTTCATGATTTTTTAGATTACTTATTCATTAATATATTTTAACAATAATTATATGGTTTTAAATGGAATGAAATGTAGGTAAATTATTATTTGTGAATAAAATTCGACTTTCAAAAACATGAATTCATTACAGGTTTTTCAATTATTTAATGTTTAGTTCTTATAGATATAGAAACTAAATATTTTCAAATAGATTCATTGTTTTTAATAACGTTAAAAAATAAAACAAAATAGTTGGGACATATTTGTTGGTTATATTTTGTAATAAAACAATTAAATCATGTAACCATGTTTAAGGTTAAAATTATATTACCATGAGTATTAATCCAAGAAGTATGGGTATTAATTCAACAAAAACCTATATAATAATTTTTTATTTAGTATATTTCAACCATATAATATCCTAATATATATTATATTGGCCATTTGGAGACACATTTACATAATATTTACCATTTATCATTAAGATATTTTAAGAAATTCCATGTGCGTCCCTCCACTCATTTATACAAGAAAACCGTGCCTCTAAACTTATTCATACCATTTTACCTTTTTAGAGAAGAGTAAACATAATTTAATTAATTAATTTTATCCTTAGCTTCATCCAATAATTTTTTTTCTTATGACCAATCATTAAAGGCATATGGTTTATATTAAAGGGGGGCTCACTAAGAAGAAGTTTAAATTGCAACTATGACCATTTAAATATATTTATCCCTGCAAAATTTAAAAAATTGAGTTTTATAGAAAATCATAATCAATATTTTATAAAAAAAATATTGTGATGTTATTACTATGATATAACAACCTTGTTCATCACCAACTCTACCATATGATAAATACAACTATCAATCGTGTGTATATGCTGACTACATTCTATATATAGTAATATGATTCATATTACATCACAATCATTATTAGTTACTTATAACGATGGATTTAGTGATCATATATTTTATTGACAACATAACTATGATTATGTATTAAAATATACCATCTATAACTTCTTCCATGTGATCTATTGGTTAACAATTTTGCTGTTCGTGAATATATTTGGACTACCACCTCTACAATATGATGTGATTTAATTGTCCATTACAATTCAAAAAGGGTTTCATAATGTTATATCTAATGAAATATCTGAAAATTATTTATATATATTTTCTTGGATATTTCAGATATCATTTACCATTCTTTCATTCCATCCATCAAAATGTGGAAACATCTCCCATCTGTATATAATGACTATAATCTCTATGATGTGATATAATACAGTTTTTGTCACAATAAACTTTAATGGTGAAAAATATGTATATAATTAATATATATTATATGTATATCATTATTAAAATTGTATATATTGAAGAAACAATATCAAATGGAATGTATCATAACATCTAAACTACAGAATACTTGAAAAAGTGGATCTAATACCCAAAATGATGAATTTAATAGAAAAGTTTTAATAAATAAGTGTTGATATGATATAAGTGGATCATATATGAGATAATATATATTAACATGATCTTATTATTTAATTATAATAAAACTAAATTTATTATATAGTATTATAGTGTGCTATTGAATCAAGATAGATATAAATTATTGGCCTCGTCTCAATTTCCCCACATTGAGACAAATTTAAAATGATATGCACCATTTACATATTTATATGGGTTATATAAATCCAAAAAAAATATTATGGAATAATAAATTAATTAATTGTTGGGACATATTTCAAAATAATATTTTTTGTCTATGAATTTATTTAAATTCAAATGTCACTAATGTTTTAAGGGTAATTAATCAAAATTTTACATTATTGAGACATGTTTGATGTTATACACCTATCATATTTCTTTAGGTGTATATAATGAAACATTGAAATTTTCTTCGATAATATTCATAATTTAATTTTATTTAGTGTTTGTTTTGATTTATATTATTTTATGTGGGTTGTGATTCAAAATTTACAATATTGGTAGTTGTTTTATGGTTCAATTTTATTTTCACTAAGATTGTTTATTCATAAATTTTCTAATAATAAAAATAAATTATATATCTCTACCAGACAAAATATAACATAAATTATCCATTTTTTATATATATTACATGTTTTAATTTCATTTTCTTAAAATTAATTAATAAAGAGATAGAAATAATGTTTTTATGAAAACCAAAATAATGGGGATATTTTGTGATTGATTTTTTCTTCTATGACCATATTTATTTATATATTTTCCAGACTGTAATTAATAAAATATAATTTTTTATTAATTTAATTTTAAATCCTATTTTAGTAATTTTAAATAATTTATTCCTAATCTTCTTATCACTTTCTATAAATTGAAATTTTTTATTGTACAATAAATATGAAAGGAATTCATATATTAACATAAACCTCATGATTGTATTTATATATCACCATGGATGTTATTTTTTAAAAAACATTATGTTATACTTTTCTTTATTTATTTTAAAATAAAATAGGTTCCTTAATTTTATTTATATAATTTCAATATTAATTTTTTTATTTTAAAATGAAAAAGAATTTTAATCATTAAATGATCTACTGATATTTATATGTTTTTATCATATATGAAATTTTCATTTTATGAATATTATGATTTATGGGGAATATGATAAAATTTTACGGACATTATTATTTCTCAATATGGTTTATGATTATTAGTTTTGTAATGTTTGTGGAAACAAATCAAATTCCAAGGGTAATTTTTTGATTATATAATGAATGTTTTATGATTTTTTGTACACATATGTATAGTTATAAGTATGTTTTGGGGTGGACATATAATTTCATAAAATTCAAAATAATTTAGTAATGACTGATATCTCATGAGATAATAATGACCAGATTTAGGGGTAAACCCAGTTAAATATGGAAATTTTTCTAACATGATTGTATCGAGAGTGAACCTAATCTAAATAAATTATGGCATTATTATTGATCTCAATCCACCATGATGGTATTTTTGTGATACATGTCTAATAAAATGATTTTATTTACTAATTTTAATATAAAAATGTTTTTTCTTATACTTCTAATATGTTCTAATGTCCCATGATTTATTATTGATAATTATTCACATTTATGTCTTATTTTATTTTATTGATAAATAATTATGTCCTCATATAATATTAAAATCATTAAATTTATGGGTATGAAATTTTATTTTTAAGATCATATTCATATACCCATATTATTGTCTTATTCCCACTTATGAATGTTGATTTATTTATATTATTCTTACCTTTTCAAATCATATGATCTCGTTATTTCATATGATTCCATTACATATGATAGGAAGAAAGGTTTTATGAATGATAGGTATAGTAAGGGTGATAGTCTTGGAGACCTTAATGGGAAATTATGCAGATCGTTTAAGTACCCATTTTTATACATCAGTATTTGAAAAGAAAAAACATATTTATGGGTATGTCATGGATCATGTTGATTTTAATGAATATTTCACAAATATAATGTACTATTTATGTATGAAATGTTTTGGGACAATATAGATTGTAAGAAAAATAGTATTAAGGATTTCTTAAAATAATAATTGGAATTATTTATTAAGAACTCCTATTATAAGCCTTCGTATAGGGGAATATTTAATGTTACGATAACAAATGGAGAGTTGGTTAGCCTAAAAATCATTTATAACAAGATATAAGAGAGGATATGGTTTTTTCATAGATTAATGTATGAGTAACATCCCAAAAATTATTTTATCGAGTACATATCAACCATCATTTTGGTGAATGGGGAATGAATACATATTATGCACTGAGTTTCACAATTTTAGTGGACATTCATTGGTTACCTCATATATTCATTATAAACTATTATAACGGGTTCTGATAAATGATGTCCTTGGAAAACCTAGGTTAGTTTTAAGTTGTATTATATTGAAAAAAGTGTCTTGATTCAGATATATTATATTATATTTTCATTATTATATGATTTACCATATGATTATTATGTATCATTATATGTTTTTTTATTAAATTGATAGAACCAAAAGTAAACACATTAAGACTATGCATGAATGACTATGTAATTATTTTACTTATTATAAACTAAATGATATGAAAATGGAATGTGAATGATTTCAGTTTTTCCTAAACAAATAACTCATTATATAATAATAAACTTGACCATCGAAAATTTTCTAATTGACAAAAATATGGGGAAAATTGTGTCTTATGGATATTATTGAAGAAAAAATATTTTTCAACCTACATGAGGAGAATATGGGATGGAGAACCTTTGGAAATGACATAAATAATTGGGATCATGTTTTGGGTGTTGAAATGTATTTATATAATTTAATTAACAAAAATAAAATTAAAATTTTGGATGACATAATAGATTATAATAATATTTTCAATAACTAATCAACTGAGGTTATATTTTTTCATTATTTAATCTGTGCGAGTAAAGAATGTTGATTTATTATAAACAATGTTAAAGAATATGATCAAAAATAATATATGAGCAATGGTTTTCCATTTGTTGGTCATGAAAATTTAAATGAAATACGAATGGTGTGACTTATTTTCACAGTATAAGGTATGTAAAATTTAATAAGTATGATTAAATTGTGGTTTATAAATCTGATGAGATGATGGGTATTTAAAATTATAGGAAGGAAGTATTAAGTGATAAGTTAAGGGATGAAATTTTATGGTTTATGAAGGAAGTGACACAATTAAATTTTTTATGTAATCATATTCAAGATTTATATTATTGATGTGTTTTATGAATGATATTTTGTTTATAAGAATCATGAAACATCATTGAAACTCATTTTAGTAGTTATACTTTATATATTTCCGTGAATATGTTGAATGGTATTGAAAACCAATAAAACCGTTTTAATAGTGATGTGATATTTTTGGAAAAAATTATTTAGGGAGAGATGATCCTAGATTTGTTCCTGAGTCTATGTTGAAAAAATATTTTTGAGGTAATAACACGAGGGATACTAATAATGTTAATTGAATAGTAATATTTTACTTGAAATTTATTGGTGATTTTATGAAAAAGTGAATTGTGTGTTATTTGATGAATTTATTAAACATTTCTATTTTTTTTAATAAATTATATAGTCTTGGATATGACGTGATTCAATAGTATATATATATATTGGATAGTCTCCTTTTTATGTAATGTTTAAATCCTACATGAAATGTATTCCTCTAAGGCCTTTGGGCCATGTAATACATATGCCTACGGGCCTTGTAGGTGTTCCACCTCACCACCTGATGTGTGGATTATCAAAAATCAATAAAAAATGAAGGCCTCCAGGCTATTGGAGGAGAACAATGATTTAGGTAACTAAAATAATTTAGAGAATATATGATCAATATATTTTACATGTATAATATTTGATATTGATTTCTATATTATGGTCTTTAGGGATTATAGCTAACATGATTTTAGAAAATTTTTATATTTTTATTTTAATGCTTTGGGTTTGGAATTTGGTATGACATTTTTTTTGAGGAATTATATGGTTAACTATTTATGGAATTATTTATATTGAACTTTTGGTATTATTTTTGTGGTTTTATAGATTAATGTATTATTTCAACATATGAATATTAACAATATTGGATTACATAAGGTTACCATTTCTTGTTTTGATAAATATATAGATATAAAAGGAAGTAATTTAACTATATTAGTGAAGTTATAAAATATAAAAATATAATTTAAGTAATTTAGACATAAAAATTAATATTATTCAATAATCATTGGAATATGTAAAAATTGATATGGAAGCCAATTGGAATAAAAGACCAATGGATTAAATTAAACTATGGAATAAATGAAATTAGGTATTTATATTTTCTCATAATATATGTTAAATTTACTCTTCTGCTCTAGTGAAACCGATATTGAAAATTTACAAGTGTTTGTTTCAATTTTTTCTCACGAGTCAATGGTTATTTTCACACGACATTTATTTATGGGTTTTAGTCATTTTATTTCTCATAACAATGTACTCTATCACTCGTTTTCAATATTCTGACTTTTTTTCACTTCCCTCGATTTTACAAATTCCATCTTCAATTGAGATTTAATTATTCCATTACTTGATTTTGATTTTCATCATTGGTAATTTAAAATATCAATGAATGTATTATCATGTAAAAAATTTAAGGGTGAAACTTATTTACGGGGGTAGAATGCAACACCTTTATATTTTAAAATATATTTTTCTTTAAAATAAATATAGTTTATAGTAGTTTGATTTACATGAAACCTAGACCTTATGAAATATGATATTGAAAAAAAATTATAGGTATTCTACTAAATTAAAAATTATTAATATTAATAACCATTACATGAAAAATATCTAGTGGTTTTAAATTATGAAAATTTATTTATTAAGGCATAATAAATTATTACAGAAGTTTCAATACAACATTTTTATGTATCAAAAATGGGGTTTAGTACATTTTACACACATATAAATTATAATTAATTACAAATTTTTTTAATAAATTTTAATTGAGGAAATTAATATCAAATTTTCGATTACCATGTCAGCACTATAATAGGGTGAATTTTTAATATTTTTTAGAAGATTTGTTTTTTTCTGAATATTGAGAAAACACGATTTGTGAAAAATAAATAATTTAATTAGCTATATATTAATGTAAAATACAACTACATTATTTATAAATAAATAAAATAATTATTTAATAATTATTATTATAATTGATCTTTATATAAGTTAATTCTGTGATTCAAATCATATTTTTTTAATTTATTTTTTAACGCGCACATTGTGTTTTTGTATTAATAAAAAAAATTGATAATTTTTTATTTATTTTTAAATGAAATATATTTATTATATATTATTTATTATATTTTATAATTAAATTTATGGGTTTCATAAGAAACTAATATATGTATGTTATTTTTTATAATTAATGATTCGTTTTTCTAATTGGGTTTTCAATATGGGTGGTATGCTTATTAAAATTAAATTTATCCACTTGTAGAAGTGTAATCAAATAAAATAGATTAAATATTTCTTATAATAGTAATTAATATAGTATAATTGGGACAAATTATGTATTCTATATTGATTAGTTAAAATTATAAAACAATGAAATCATGGATATGATTAAAATGAGTTTACATAGACTATAAATCCAAGATATATGGGTATCATTACCAACCCCTCCTATCCAGTTATTTTTATATAATGATATTTTGAACATATCACAGCCTACATTTTAAAATTTTCCAATTTTTATCCCCCTTACCAATTGGTTTTTCTTATATCATTGAAATTGTTTATAAAATTCCATTTGTGTATGTCCCCTCACATAAAAAGGTATTCCATCCTACTCCCTTATTCAAAAATTTAGATACTTATAA
Organism: Viscum album; assembly: GCA_963277665.1. Taxonomy (NCBI): domain Eukaryota; kingdom Viridiplantae; phylum Streptophyta; class Magnoliopsida; order Santalales; family Viscaceae; genus Viscum; species Viscum album. The sequence goes on from OY728143.1 coordinate 65,907,885, forward strand.
CTTTGGAATACCTTGAAAAAAATCAATCCAATAATCATTGATTTTATACTATATTCTTTGGTCATATATTAGGAACAATCATTCTAATATTAAGGTCTAAGACAAATGAGGTCTCTCGAAAAAGAAATATAAATATTATCCAGGATAATTCAATTTCATATCTTTATAAAAATTATCATATCTTATTTTATAAATATAAAATTTATCAACCCATTTTAATTAATATATATTGATGTTATTTTTCGGATTTAAAAACCATTTCCCACACATTCTCTATCAACTGGGAAATAAAAGTATTGCTCATTCATATGTGTGGACTACTAATTTCGCCAAGCAATACAATTTATTTTCCATCACCATTTTCCCGGGGAGTTGTAAATATGTATTTGATTTTATATATGATATTTATAACATAATCAATATTTCTAATTATAATATCTTATCTAAATTCAAACTTTCAAATCCATTAAGAAACGATAACGTTGCTGGTGCGTACCTGATTACTACAACATCAAAGAAGCGATCTGATTTATTTAAAATTTTAGATTCACATAGCTATTAATAAAGATATAATTAATAAAAATAAATAATATTTGGTATATAAAAATTATTTTATAGTGGTTTTTTTTCATTTTACATTCGTTAATTCCATTAATTGAAAATTTAAATCATCACTTAGGTCAAGATTATCATCCCAATGATGTGATGTGGAAAATCATTCATAACCAAATAATATGATGGGTAATATATATTTATAAAATGAAATTATATGATATTTTTACAGTTATTTACATTATGGAGGTATATGAACCATTATCTATAAGAAATGACTATATCATCTGAAATAATACTTTTATGAAAAACAGAACAGTTAACACCTGTAATGATGACTCTAATGGTTAAATGATAAAAAAAAATATTGAAATAAAATTAGTGGAAGATATATGATATTATATATATTAATATTTCTATTTTATGTAATTCTAATGAATATTTTTTTTATTAGAATTTAGGGATCATAAAGATGAATTCAAATATAAGGTAATGGCTTTGTCTCAATATATAATCATTGAGACATGTTTTATTGTAACACACTAACTATTTATTTTTATAGTGTACATATTTCAAAAGAATTTATTTTAGAATAATAAATTTATTAATTCAAAGGATTTATAGAACCATATGCGTTTTAGTAATCTAATTTCATTTTATTTAATAATTAATAATGTCGTAAAGGTTCTTTCATATCGATTTCATTTCACTATGACATGTTTGATGGTACACAGTGCTATTATTTTATGTGGTGTATCTATTTTAGGGTTAATATTTTTTTGTGGGGTATATAAATATTTCATAATATTTATTATTTGATTTGAATTTATTTCCTTCACCGGTGACTGAATTCAAAATTTACCATAATGGTAAGGGTTTTATGTTTCAATCTCATTATAACTATGGTAATTTATTAAATGATATTATGGTGATATAATTAAATTTAATATTAATAAAAAGTATTATTTATTTTATTCTCATATATTTATTTATAGATACTAAAATTTTAATTTTCATTCTATTCATTATATGTACTCAATAGACCAAAATATTCTTTTTTAGGAAAAATAAAATAGTTGCTCTCTTTAGTCATAAATAATTTTGTTCATGGTCGTATGTTTTTTTAAATCATGATTATTTTTTCATATCTCTATGTAATTATTTATTTCATTATATCTTGTTTGAATGTTTATAATTATATGTAGATGTAATATTGTTATCATATTCCTATTATGGTACTTTCTACTTTAACAGAAAATATTAAATGAATTTTTGTTTTAATAAATAGTATAATAATGGAATAGCCACCCACCATAAATACCTTTATTTTTTATTAAATTATAAAAAAACATATTTATTTTAATTTAAAATGGCTTTCATAATATTTAATTGAATTTTTGAATTGAAATATTTTATTTAAAATTGAGATGGGTACTTTCATCAAGAAGTGGTATAGTGATAATTTAAAGGAAAGATCTCATATAATAACTTATATTGAAAATTGTTTTGACTTAATATAGATGTGATCTAATTTCAGATTAATATTATTTTCTTTTAAAAGATACATATGTTAGATATCATGTACAATAGGCCACACATATCCAAAATGAACCACAAAATATTATTACTAAAATATGAATGATAAAACAAAAATAGTGAATAGGTAGGTAAAAATAAAAATTTGTAATATTGTTTTTATTTATTTTGGGAATATTAAATAAATTATAATTATAAATAATGATGAAATAAACACTAAATTATTAATAGAGTCATTCTATTGGTCACGACCCATCCTCCATGGACCATGTCGTGACCTCCCCAAAGCTGACTCCCGATGGACAGCGGCTGGCTACTAGCACTGATGGCATTAACCAGCAAGTTGGAGGCATTCTCCTCAGTACATTTACTCTCACACTCAAACACAGAAAACCCCATACCATGATTTTGAAAAGTAAATAAAAATTTCACTAAGACAGCCACTAAGTATAACATTACAAAAACCAAATGTAAAGTGGGGCAGAATACATGCCCACAAAATGAGAAGTACAACTCTTGATGTCCATCTATGATAAACCATACCTGATGTGGAGGTGACGATGTTGCCTCTTGAAGTCATTGAAGTATTCCTTGTCTGTTGGATCTCACTCTTCATCAATTGATTCTGGACCACCGAGGTCTCTATAGATGTATCTATCATCTATAGAAGACACGACATGTGCAGGCAAAGCCTGTGTATAGATGAGTAACAAAATACTATGTAAGGTCCCTAAAACACAAAGTTAATAACACAATGCATTGTACACACATGTACACTCAGCTTACAAAGGTATAATATAAATTATAGAATGCTAGACTAATAGTCGCAATGCTTCACAACTTGTATTGCTAAATCACTCATACTGGATGAGTGATCAGGGATGGTGGATCATCTAGACCCACTATTCACATGTGCCTGAAATATCACAATCACCCACTCATCTCTTGGGCCAGCTCGATCTCTAAGACCCACTCATCTCTGGGGATTTTTGGATCACTTATACCTAGTCATCTATTGGGCCATATGGATCACATAGACCTTCCCATCTCTTGGCCCAGCAATATAACTTAGACCCACTCATCATCGTCTTCTTGATATAGCCAGTCAAATGATTCCTGCTCGAAGTGTGGTTGATTTTGGGAGATTTCAATCCTCAATCCATCGGTCAAATCTCAAGAACCACAAATTTCCTCTTAGTGTATAAAAAAAGGATTGCGTCATTGTGAGGGTTCCAATACCACAAATGGATCATCATTCAGATGTACGGTTTTGATGTTATATCTATTTTTGTAAAAAGTTGTCAGTCGGGTCCGGGTCAAGTCCAAAACAGTTAGACTGACCTGAACTGACCCGACTCCGGGTTAACCGGCCTGACCTAGGACCACCGACCAATCCCGAGTCTGACACGACCTGGATCAGACCTGGAACCTCTAGGGCCCATACCGGATAGGGCTCGGTTAGGCCCATTGGGGCTGCCCACCCACCCTACTTGGCCTCCTAGCTACTGGTTAATCTGATCTGCCTAAGACATGGATAGAACTACGTCACACACTAAGTCATGTGGCCAGCTCAACTGGACACCATTCCATATTATCTAATGTCCCAATACATGGTTCCAAACCTCTACACCACAAAGGTTGGTGTCGTCGTCGCAGCGCGCAGCCTCCGCCCTCCAGCACACGACGACCGCCAGTACTGTTGCACCAGATGGTCTTCCACAGACCACCAAACATGATCTAATGGTCTTTTCTTGAAACAGAAAAAGGTTCTAGGAACTGCGATTAATGACCTTCATCACCTGGGGTCCAAATCCATATTGAGAACCTTTTTGTCGAAAAATGCTTGAATGGGGGAATCTCGTGCACCTCTTTGATCCGTTCTTCACCATCATTGTCACAAATCTGATATGTAATCTCCATCCTAGAAATGTGATACTAGATCATTATGCTAATGATCGATTTAACAATGATTGGCCGATCACAAATAGTTGGGTCATGGGGAAAAAAAGAAATGTCTGTGAGGAACATTGAACTAATTGAGGAAGGGAATGATTAAACATAATCGGGATGTGCCTCATTCGATGTTAGTGTCCATCAGGGGTCATCATCATTAGATCTCTAGTAATTAACCAAAATAAAATAAAATTTTTTTCTCCCATAATAACCTCGCAAGAGTAATCCTAGCTCGCAACACCATCGACCCACTGGCCAATTTGTTTGATATTTGGTCTGTGTACATTATTTATAATGGAATAACGTGGAAAGGATAATCACATAGAAAATAATACCATACCTTGAAACCAAGATCGATCAGATATGGATAATGGAGTTGCACTCTTTTTTTCATTGTACTTGATCCAACATTTACCGATATCATTGGAAATCCTTCGAATGAAGAGGGAGGTAGGAAGATTGCATGTCTTTGATAGTAATTCATTATTTGTTGTGGTTCATTTGTTTCCTATGAATGTATTTTAGAGGTTCTAAGAAAATACATAATTGTCCAATGATCCTATATCCTTGTTATGTTATTAAGAGAAAAAAGAATTTCATCCTTTTTTATTACACCGATTCTTTTCATCATTCCACTTTTTATTTAGAAAATGAAATAGTGTTAGTATTACACTTCTGTTTCATAGTCATCAGACTGTTTTATTTATTAGTTGAAATAGTTTCTCTATTTTTATGTTGTAGTGAATTTTTTTGAATAAAATAAACTATCATGTTTATTTTATTGTATTTCATTTTTTAAACGCCAAAAATTAACTTTTTCCCTCGACCTGCACCGGTTGAGGTTAGGTCCATTAATATGTAATTTTATCATTCTAGAAGCAATAGTTCCCTCATATATTAAATTTTAGAACCCATTTAGAACAATGATAAATTTACATGGTTTTTATTTTAATGAACTTAATATAAATCAATCTACTATTCCAATCTCATTGGGCCTCAGAATCATGTGTTCTTTTAGTGTCGAGCTTCGAAATAATCCCAATAGATTTTTAAAAAATTAGCATGGAAATTTCTAGGACAATACATTATCCATACCTTATGGCTCAATGTCCTTATAAAAAACTCACTACAAAATATATTACCGTTTCCAACAGGGATATATCTCTCGGTAAAAGAGTATTTTCTGTTGGAAAAATGTTTTACCAACTCATGTCATTACAACAAAAATATTTGTAAAAACATTGTCGCTTAATGTTATTTCTAAAGACAAAATGATTCTGTTGAAATTATAATAATACTAATAGATAATATACTTATTGGTTTTAATATTTTTCAATAGATTAATACGACTGATATATTTGTGTGTAATATTATTAGCATTTGTAAACAACAACAACTATTAATATTTGTCTGTAAATTATATTCTAAATATTTACATTCCAATTTTTATTGGTAAAACTTTATATTTCATTTATTAATATATTTATATATAATATATTATTATATTAATTGTATTTATTATATAATAATTACAAAAATAAGTTTATATAAAACTCTAAAAAAACAACTTTAATTGAAAAAACATGTTCAAATATAATTTAAATATATGTTAAAAAATAATAAATATACTAGAATCTCAAAAAACTTTTTATAAACATTTAAAACTTATTCAAACACTAAAAGTCATTACATAGAACTCAATAAACCATTGTTGGCAATCAATTTCAAGAAAACGTCGAATGACGCCATCATGGAATCCCGATCACATCACATGAGCTATCATCAACTATTGTGGATTGAGACTTGAAAAACATCACCATCGTACATTTGATTATAGTAGACCACACTTATATGATATTACCAAAACATATCCACATTCCCTCCGTATTATATATGCATCACCACAAGCATCATTCTGATCAGATAAACACACCAATTATAAAATTGTTTTCATTGAAATGCAAGATATAAAAATAATAACACATAATATAAAAATATCACTTTGTGACCAAAATATGAGGATAAACTATTTAGTGGAAACCGAAACAATAATTAATCTTATTATTGACCACAACAACCATAAAATTATCCCGCTAGAAAACAACAAGAATATATAACCAATGACCAAAACAATTTTCAAAATGCATGATAAAAAAATAACCAGTGAGCCCAATAATAAAAAAATGACTAGAAGAACAAGTAACTACAAAAAAATTATAAGTGGACAGATTAAGATAGGATATTTAGTGACCACAAAATTGAAAATGACCACGAAAAATATAGAACTAACTAGAAGATTATCTAACATGTGACCACAAACCCTTGAGAATGAAAATAACTAGGTTGGATGTTGAAGGATATAATAAGGTATGTAACTTCAATTTCATTAATCAGAACAGAGTAGCCCCAAAATTAGGAAAGTGGCATGTATCTGAGAAAGGAGGGAACCGTGGTTCTGGAGAAATTTATCTATTTCATGATCATTATTTCACTAATCAACTATGTAACACAAATTTTACATTGTCATCAAAGTATTTATTAACATTATATACATTATTTTAATAGTTTAATTATAAGTCTATGATTTTTTATATAAGAAACCATGGTTTTAGGTACCTCAAAAAGGTATCCCATCCCATAATGCATACTAACCACATCTACACTATTAATGTTCATTTTCTTATTTTGATCCAATGGGGTTAAAAAGGATATATAAATAAAAAATAAATCAAATTGAATATAATTATCTATTTTAATGATCCTTGCACCATTGAATAATGTCAAAGAAATGATTAAACCAAGAAATATATGATTTGATGAAGAAAAATTAGGGTGGAACCAGAAAGGACTAGACATGAGTTGTGAGCTCTTTTACATGAATCTTCATGTACTCTAGATTGCATAATTTGTCAACCAAACCCCTACTTTTATGTCCTACTTACTATGATTGATGATACACAATCTCCTAACACAATTTTAATCCTTGAAAAAAATTACATAAAAAATATGAAATCATTTTCTAAAATAAAAATCAATAAACACCTATGAAAACAACCTTTAATAGTTATTTAGTAAAATATGCACCTATAATATCATTTCCAACCACCTTCCATAATTGAAAGAGTCGATATATTTTTTCAAGATCTTCTTTTTCTTCCAACTTCAATCCACCATCACCTTAATGCATACCAACAACCTTCATGCTAGGACTATTCATACTAGGTTTTTCAAGACTCACCCTATAGTCTTTTCAAGTACCACAACATATCGTGTAATTCATATAGATCCTACATCCTTGAATCATAATATACAAGTGTTAACTTTTGATTTTTGACTACATTTCATAGAGATTTATCTTTTTCATCATCCCCAAGTGGTGGTGGAATCAATACCTGCACAGATGTTAGATCAAGATTCCAATTAATCATGTGTAGATCCAATCTGAAAAAGCACATATACATAAATTTCATCATAAAATCACTTAATAAACCATGTTTCAAATCATAATCAGTTCATACAGAATAATTTTTCTAGGTCAATTTTTTATCAAAATCCAGTTACAACAATTGCAACACAAAATAATATCATAAAGATACATAATGTTTTATTTCCTAGGAACTCCAAATATTAAAATCAATGGTTATGTGATTCTACATCATCAGTGGAGACCATGCATAGTCACCGATTATTATAATCGTCGTATTGATGATGCTAACTACTTATGATATTTCAACTCCATTACCAAATGTAGTGAGATTATCGCCCAGTGCCACGAGTGAAATATTAGGCTATACTTAGCTACTCAAAAAACATGAAGTTATTAGTAAATAATCACAAAATTAAATACCATCATTCAAATAATGCATTCAACATCATATAGGAATGTTAAATTGACCATATCTATGGTTCAACCATCTTTGGACCATTCATTCTTGTACAAAGGTCTTGATACATAAAACTGTGGTGTGCATAATAAAATCAATTAGTGAATAATAAACTCATAGATTATTACACATATGAAGGTATAATATTTTAGATGATAAAACATACTCAAAACGGGATCATGAACACTCACAGCCTCAAAATGTGCTATTATTCACAAAAGATTCAAAAACATTTTCATTGGATGCCAGAACACTTTCACCATGTTTTGTCTTTGTAGAAGAGTAGTCCCAATCAAACAATTCATCAACTGAATCTACACAAAACACCACAATAATACTAATAAACAGAAAATCCAAAAAATAAAAATGTAAATAATTTTAAAAAATAAAATATACAACAAATATGTTGTAACTGAATGATGATAACTATATTCTTGTCTAGTTATCTAGATCGGCTTTAATAATCAGGGTTCCTGCTTCAGCATCTACTGTTTCTCCCCTTGAATTTATTTTTCATATGATCTAGTCATCATGCCCATGTTATGGGGGTGCTCATCACAATGTCCCGTATTTATGTCGAGTCTCCCATTTTGGTCTTGTATGATGAGTACAAACTATGGTGATACTATATCTCCCAAGAGGGGGGTATTGTGCATATGAATCATTCCATGGCCCAAACTGCTTCCATTGACTGGTCCTTTGTGGGCTTCGACTGCCCCTTCATATCACCAATTTCACTTATCTGTGACATAATCATCACTATAATAAAGGATATAGACTACTCCCAGCCTCATTCATCTCATTCATGAATGAGTCTACAATTTTTTATACCGGAATTCTACTTTGGAGATGATCTCCCATAGTCTTCATTGACATTATCTCGTTCAAGGTCACAGATGCTCGCCCATTCCCTAGTGGATGAATATTTGGGATAGGTTGTAGAAGATGATGATGCTGAATGTAGGTTGATGGAATATGCTAATGTATAATTGGGATTAGGGTTTTCAGGACGAAATTTTGAAGACTGAATAAGACTTCTTAATAAAAAAATTATATTTTTATATCGATATTAAATTAATTGATCCGCAAACATATAAATAGTATTAAATTGTTCAATTTAAATTATATATATATATATTATTTGAAAAAACAATGGGTTGATATTAAATTTTAATTAAATACATTAAATTTGTTAAAATAATTTTTGTTGAATAATTTATTGTAATATGTTTTCCCAATGGTAAAATATATAATTCTAATTCAAATTAATATCTATAGATTAATTTTTTGGTAAAAAATCTATTACTATCAGTATGATATTGCAACATATTTTATTGTTAGTCAAAAATTTGTTGGTAAAAAACAGTTAATATCATCATATTAATATACATCTCTATGTGTGTGTGTGTGTATTGGTAAAACAATTGTTGGTACATGAAATGAATACCAAAAAAACCTAATATATGTTTGCAATACTGATTTATTCCAACAAATGTATTATTTGTCTATAAATTTATGATGTTATAAGTCACTTTTATGTAGTGACATGGGATAAAAAATAAATGGGGGGTATTGAACACTAATATGAGCCTCCTTCTTACAAGTGTTCTTCTGAATATTCTCATTTATGCATCGAATACGAACCATATGAATATACCATCCATGAAGGAACCACTCTTTTCAATCCTCAATCTCTATAGGGAACTCCACAAACAACACCCCATCGTCAATTTCCAACTCACCCGAGTAAATGATGTTTGGTGAATCATGTAAATACCTCCTCAAAAGTGATACATGAAAGATATTATGCAACTGGTGTATCTGTGGGAGAAGATATAGGTGGTATGCCACCTCACCGACTCTACTCAGTACCAAAAAGGGGGAGATGAATCATGGAGACAACTTTACACCCCTTTTATTTCTCTATTATCCTCACTGAGATGAAACCTAAAGAAACACATGGACTCCCTCCTCCTACTCCATGGGACTCCGTCTCATATGAACATAAATTTTATTCCTAGTTTCTGTAGTTCTCATCCTCTCCTTAGTGGCCAATACCTTTTTGGTGATAGCCGGACCCATGGGTGCAGACTCCCCTGCATCATTCCATCATAATAGTGATCTACATAGTTTCCCATAAAGTGGATTAATTGGTTCCATACCAATGGTGGAGTGGTAGGTGTTATTGTACGCTAACTCCACCATTGGTAGATGATGGTCCCAAATAGGACAGAAGTTTATGATGCACACATGAAGCTAGTCCTCCTAAACAAGGATAGTAGTCTCAATCTGGACATTTGTCTACGTGTGAAATGTAATGATTAATTGTAGCTGAGTCCCAAACTCCACTTGAAATCCCTCCCACAACCAGTATGTAAATCATCAGTCTTGATCGTAGAATATCATCGATGGGACTTCATGTAATTGGTATATCTTCTGTATATAGATGCGACCCAAGACCTATACTAATCCCAACTCCCAAATGGGTAAGAATCAAGCTCATATGGTGAGTCAGCCAACAATTACACATATGGTATCATGCCCTCTGGATCTGTGGGGTAAATTCATCATGTAGCATAAAGAAATGCCACCCCACTTCAACAATGGTACCCCAAGTGGCTAAGTCAAGCCTACTAAAACCTAATACATTACCTTCACTTGCTAACATTTGAGGCATCGAGTAAAGAACACTGATGTCACATTATTTATACCCAAACCCCAGTACTGATTTCATAGATCTTAGTATATATTTTCGACTCCTAGACCCACCTCCAATGTATAGGTGTGTAACTCCCTCGAAATCTCCTCTTATAATGAAACATGTACAATTGTGTTCCCTCTAAAAGGACTATGTTCTCCACACCTATTAAATATCCATCAGAGAACATTGGGCCTCATAGTCAACGTCTACAAGTTGTGCCTCCCAATCTCATTATAATTATCATGACCCGTCCCCTGGGGCCCGTGTCGTGATTACTCCAATCCCGCCTTCCATAGGCCAGCGGTTGGCGACTAGCACCAAAGGCGTAATTCCCAAAAACTGGGAAGGCATTGCCTTTAAAACGTGTAAACACACGCAACGAGGAATGGGCTAGAAAAAAACAACTATGTAAAACTTTATAACAAAATTGTGATGAATGTAAAAGGGGCCAGAAATATATGCCCAATAGTAATGTACATGAAATTGAATGTACAACAGAAGAAAGGAAAAACTGCCGCTAGAATGTCCTCCGATGTTCCTACCTGACAGGTAAGTACAGATCGCCTCCTCACCACTCCCAGTATTTCTGTCTCCTCTGTGTACTGTCACACCATAATGTCCTCCACAGGTATCGTCTAGTCTTGGTACTCTTAGCCTCAGTCACCGATGTCCGTCATCGGCATCCAACACAATGAGTTTCGGGCTTAGCCCGTGCATGGGTGAGTATAACGATTGTCAGTAGGGACCCTGAGACCCTCATGGTCTCACAAAATCCAACAAGAATAAACCACAAAGTATGAAATGAACAGATAACCCAACTTAGATACATTCACATACATATAACTATTTTATCAAGTAATCCCTCACATTCATGAGGTAACCATAAAAGTTACTGACTCATCTCACACTTGAATACCACTTATTTAGTGAGATATAAATGATTAGATGTAGCCACTGAATCATCTACACTGTCAAAACCACATAGTATCCTGGTACAGTAATTAGAGCTGTCGAACCCACTTAGGATCCTAGAAATGTAGCCAGAGCTATCAAACCCATGTAGGATCCTGGAACAATCATCGGAGATGTCGAACCCATGTAGGATGTTGGAATAGTTGTCAGACTTGTCGATCCAACGTAGGATCCATTTATCACATTGCAGTCAGCAACATGGATCCGCACACTATACACTTGATTTAGGGAGGGTCCTCTCCTCAATCCATGTGTCTATACATCATCTTCCACGAATACCAAAGTTGATGTATTCAAAAGATCAGTCTTTTCATAAGAAGCCCAAGGCAACAGATGACCCGTCAATCAGACGCCCGGTCTGACAGTTATGGGCATATCTGTACCAAGGTCTCGGTTGGATTTATGCTCGATCCAACCCAACCATACACCAACTATGTCCAAACCTCATGTGGGCTATACCAAAATAACTTTCTCTCTCCAAGGTTTCTGTCACTGTAGACATTTTATCAATCAGATGTCCATAGCTCATGTTATGGGAAATAGAGGGAATATAGGTCAAAGTGGGACTCGGTCTAGTCCGGCCCAGTCGGACCCACCCGGTCCAACGTAGCCTAACCCAGGACTGGACTGGGGTCTAACCTGGTCTACGAGTCCGACCCAACCCCCAAGGATGGCTCGACCCACAGGGGCGGCCCGACCCGTGCTGAGCTCCGACTGTGCACGACCCATTGTTGGCGGTCCCCGCGGGGTCTGCCCTAGTCACGTCCAGGGGGGAGGATGCACCGCATTGTGTCCCGAATGGATAAGCCATTCTTTCAGGTCAGATGCAGCCCCACATGGTGCCGGTCTGTGTCACGCGGGACCCATAAGACCAGTCCCTCTCCTCCTTGCTAGTCGAGCGGACAACCGCCTCCTGTATGGTGCAGTTGCGTCGCACCTCCTTCGTTGGTCGCCGGCCGCCCATCCTCTATAACTACGGCCCTCCCTTCGCTCCACTTTGCGGCGCACACTGCGTCGCGCCTTTCCTGGAAACTGGGCGGCCCGAGCCACCGGTCTACTCCGCGTTCGGCCTTGCATATTCCACCGCTGCACCGCTGTGGCCCATCGACCGCGACCTACTGCTTCGGCGGTACAGTCTCACTGCCACCATCCACGCAGCTGGAAAAGTGTCGATTTCCCTTCCCTATGTCGTCAGTGACGTTCTCCGATTCCAACCACCGAAGATCCTTCCGCGGGTCACCGGATGAGTTCCGGTGGTCTGATTCTCATTCCAGAGGTATCTGTGCACTACATGGGACGTCATATTTGATCTGCATCCATTGATGATGAAAATCACTCTACCCGGACTCGTATGGTGATTAGCATCAAAATTCACAAAGTAAGGCGGAGGGGATGGGTAATGTTTTTTCGGCTCGCACTCTCCATGTTTGAGTGATAGCATGTGACTTTGAATCTTAATTGATGAAGGGAAACAAAGAATGGGAAACAAATAGAAAGATCGAACCCCAACTTGATTGTAGTTCATCATCAGAGTTGCAGGGAAGAAAATCAAGTTGTCTTCGTTTTTCATGTTCGCCACACCCTTCCAATCTGGAGCTCATGCGTCAGTTCATTGACGAAGAATTCAGAGTGAAGGTTGGTTGATGACGTTCCATGTTGGTAGGAGTCTATGTATGGAGGTCGAAGGATAATGTTCTTCGTAGTCGAAGGTTTTCTTCTTAGGGGGCATTCTTCATTATTCATTGGAGAGATCTTATCTCTCAAAAGCTATAATCCTCTTTTTGTAACCATTTCCCAAAAAAATGTAAGCCAAGGTAATAGATTATAAAATCAATCTTTTTCATAAGAATTCAAAAAGGTTGAATTAATTATGTTGGCTCCACATAATTAATTCACGAGTTTGGAAAAATAATTTAAAGAGAAGGATTTGGCACATTAAAGGAGGGGGTGTCGAGACTCTCCCTCGTTAATGAGGGGAGTTGAGAGGTTTTACACTCCCACCATTATTAGGGGGGTTTAGTTATGGGTGGTCCCCATATCATAACCTCTTGCGGGAGGTTACGTTTGGGTGGGAACCACCACCGTAACCTCTCATCAGAGGTTATGGTTGGTTGGTCCCCACACTTCCAACTTTCAACATCCATATGGAGGTTATAACCAAAAAATAAAAATAAATCTACATAACATTATTTTTATTTAATTTATTCATTAAAAACACACAAAAAATGACTATTATTCTTGACCAACTACTGTCGAGTAAAAAATTTCCCTATGCAAATATCGGCATTTTGAGTTCAACGGTGCCCTCATATTTCAATTCTGAGCACCGATTCAAAAGATATAAATAACTGCTCATATGTTTATCGAACGTACCTGAACAAAACATCGGGAATTGATTCTGGGGACACTGGCCTCAGAACCATGCGCCATCAAATTTTGCGGACTTATAAAATTTTGATGTATTTAAAAAAATCCACTGAAATTCTGGCTCATTACATTCTCCCCACCTCAAGACTTTAAGTCCCCATAAGCTATAACTTGAACTACAGGAACAAGTTGGGGTACTGAGCGTGCAATTGAGCCTCCCGCTCCCATGTACTCTTTTATAGGTTCTCATGTTGTCAGCGAACACGCACCTGATGTATCGACCATCCACAAAGGACTTGCTTCTATCGATCCTCAATCTCTATTGGATCCTCCTAGTAAGTCTCCCCATCATCGGCGTCTATCTCTCTGTGGTCGATGATGTGAGAAGGGTCATGCACATATCTCTTCAGTGAAGATATGTGGAAGATTTCACGAACCTGGTTCAACTGAGGTGTAAGATATAAGTAATAAGCCACCTCTCCAACTCTGCTAAGGACCTGGAAAGGTCTAATGAACCTCAGAGATAACATGACACCCTGGCCAAATCACCATAGACCTCATCAAGGTGAGACCCATAGAAAGACATGGTCGTCATCCTCGAACTCAAGAGGCCTCCATCTCATGTCATCATATGACTTCTGAATGCTCTGTGCAGTATTCAATAGCTCATGGATGATCTGTACCTTCTATATGATATTTTGTACCATCTATGTTCCCACTAATGCTCACTCTCCAGGGTCTGTCCAGCACAAGGGTGATCTGCAATGGTGCCCATATAATTCCTAAAAATGTGTCATCCAAATGGTGGATTGATAGTTGTTTTTGTATGAAAACCCCACCAACGGTAATTGATCCTCCCCACAGTGACTGAAGTAGAAGACATAAGAACAGATCATGTCCTCAGGGGTCCTAATGGTCTGCTTAGTCTGACCATCTGTCTGAGGATGGAAGTCTGTGCTCAAATGGAGATGCATCCTGAAAGCCTCCTACAATCCCTTCCAATGCTGGGAAGAAAAACATGCATCATGATCAGAGACAATCATCTATGGTAATCCATATAGTCTCACAATCCCCAACACGTAGAGACATCCCAAGCAATCTACTGATCCTTTCTCTCGGATCGGTAGGAAGTGGCCCGACTTGGTGAGTTGGTCGACGATCAGCCAAATCGAGTAATTTCCTTTGGATGTATGTGGATGTCCCGTCATGAATTCCATGGATATCTCATCCAAATTCCACTGTGGGACCTCTAAATGTTGAAAAAAGCCTACTGATACCTAGTGCTCTTCCTTCACATGATATCAAGAGAGGCACTTAGAGATAAGTTCTGCAACAACCTTCTTCATTCCCGGCCACCAGTGCTGTCTCTGGAGGTACTGGTACATCTGCGCCACTTCTGGATGTACCTCTAGATGGGATATATGAAACTCCCTCAAAAATTCATCCTGAAATGACACTGGAACCATATAATGTCCTCTGAGGAGGATGACGTGCTCTCCACCTTCATAAAATCAATCAGGTGCCTACCCTATGTATATCTGAGCACGTCGTGTCTCGCTGTCAGTGTCCCCATGTTGTGCCTCACTAACTCGCTAAAGAATTTGGGGAGTAACTATAAGAGACTGAAGGATGAATGATCTATCTCTATCCCCATAGTATATCTCTAATGTTTCCAACTGTTATGTCACCTCGCCTAGCAGTTGTATACCCAAACTCCTACTATGTGAATCTACAACAACGTTCCCCTTCCCAGGAGTATAGACTATCACAAAATCATAGTCCTGGAGGAACTCAAGCCAATGTCGATGTCTCAGGTTCAAGTACTTCTATGAGAAGATATACTTGAGACTCTTTTGATCAGAGTACATAGTAAAATGTTCGCCCATCAGATAGGGTTTCCAAATACTCAAGGCAAAGACCACTACTTCTGACTCCAGGTCATGGGTAGCGTATTTCTGCTGGTTCTATCTCAGCTGCTGAGAACCATATGAGATCACTGATCACTCTTTCATCAGGATAGACCTGAGTCCAGTCCCTGATGCGTCTCAGTAATCTACATACCCCACACCTTCCTCTGGTAGAATCATGATTGGGGTACTAGTCATTCTCTGCCTCATCTCTTGAAAGCTCTACTGGAATCTCTTCAACCATACAATGGGTTGCCCCTTCTTCGTCAAGACTAATATTGGTGCTACAACTCTGGATAAATCAAACACAAATCTATGGTAGTATCCAGCTAAACCCATGAAACTCTGTAATTCTGTCACACACCTGGGTGGCTCCCAAGAATGCACCACTTCAATATTTGATGGATATACTGCAACTCTCGCCTCGATGATGACGTGTCCCTGAAACTGTACCTCTCAGATCCATAACTGGGACTTCGAGAGCATACCATAAAGCTGGTGCCCTCAGAGTGTGTCCAATACTACCTGCAAAAGATAGGCATGCTCCTCCTCAATAGTCGAGTAGATCAGAATTTCGTCGATGAAGACTACAAAAAATTGGTCGAGGTATGTCTTGGAAATCTTGTTCATGAATCCAATGAAGAATTTTGGAGTGTTGGTTATTCCGAAAGTCATAACCAAAAACTCTTAGTGGACATGCCTCCATATGAATGTTGTCTTCTTGAACATCCTTATATCAAACTCTGAGCTGGTGGTATCCTGATCTGAGTTCTATCTTTGAGAACCACCTCCCTCACTTCAGCTGACCAAAGAGGTTGTCAATCCTCAGGAGTGGGTACTTGTTCTTCACAGTCACCAGGTTATGGAGACGGTATTCAACACAAAGCCTCAAGCTCCCAATCACCTTCTTGTAAAACAGAATCGGGGCTTCCCAAGGAGAAACACTGGGCCGGATGAATCCATTCCTTTGTATGTCCTCCAGTTTCACCCGCAGCTCATGAATTTCTGTGGGAGCCATCCGATATGCTAGTGTAGATATTGGTGTTGTCCAGGGGTACATGTCAATGTAAATGTCACGACCCGTCCTCGGGGCCCGTGTCATGACTACCCCAAGCCAGCCTTCCATAGGCCAGGGGCCTGCGACTAGCACCAAGGCGTAAATCCCGATAAACAGGGAAGGCATTTCCTTTGTAAAGTAAACAACCATCACATAGTAGGCAAGAAGAAAGAGTAAACACTACGTAAAAACTGTAACAAGCTGTGCTGAAAGTAAAAGAGGCCGAAAATACAAGCCCAACTGTAAAGTAAAACTGAAAGGGGAAAACATCAACTGAAAAGAAAAGCCGCAGCATCGAGCCGTCCTCTGGAAGTCCCACCTGAAGGGCGAGCACAGATAGCCTCTACAGCTCCTCGGTCCAGCCGTCCGCTCCGAGTACGTCCCGCCCAGTGGTCCACCTCCAGGTACCGTCCTGATCCACAAGTCTCCACCACGATCAGTGATGTCCGTCGTCTGCAACCAACACAACGAAGTGCGGCCATAGCCCGTGCAGGGGTGAGTATAAGCTACTCAGTAGGGACCCCAAGACCCCCGATAGTCTCCCGAAATCCACAAAGGAAAACCACAATGGAAAGATACAATCAAGAAGTAACAACCGACACTGCTTAGGTATATGCCCATGCATATACCTAAGTCATCAATTCCATTTCACGTCCAACATCTGAGCCCAAGAACAACCCATCCCACACAGGAAAGAAAAACGTATACTCACACAGAATAGCACAACACAATCCACGATGGAGAGAAAAAGTAATCCACAAAGGATAGATCAACACAATCCACAAAGGAAAGTAAACAGTAAATACACACAGGATAGTTCAACACAATCCACAAAGGAGAGTAACACAGGATTCAGTTCACACAGGTATACTTCGTCGAAAAGGTGAAAGGGATGATCAGATATAGATACTGAATCATCTAAGCTGGGACCCACTGAGGATACAAGACCAGTTGTCTTCATTTAGCCATCTATGATGGGACCCGCATAGGATACAAGACCAACACTGAATCTTCTAAGCTGGGACCCACATAGGATACAAGACCAGCACAGCTGGGACCCACATAGGATACAAGACTAGCACTCTTCATTGATTCATCTATGCTGAGACCCACATAGGATACAAGACTACCACTAAATCATATAAGTTGGGACCAACATAAGATACAAGACCAGCACGGCTGGGACCCACGTAGGATACAAGACCAGCACTCTTCATTGATTCATCTATACTGGGACCCACATAGGATACAATACCAACACTGAATCATCTAAGCTGGGAGCCACAAAGGATACAAGACTAGCACAGCTGGGACCCACATAGGATACAAGACCAACACTATTCATCGTCGTAGTCTACTGAGGATCTCTGCATAGTCGTCATCATCGAAGTCGCAGCCAACACTAGGGTTCCCGCACACAGCAAGCTCGTTCGGGAGGGTCCGCTCCACGAGCCGAGAGGCTGATAAATCAACTGACACATAGTCCATAGTTGATGTATCCAAAAGTTCTGTATCGTCAAGAGGAACTCAACGTCGCAGCTGGCGCGTCAATCGGACGCCCGGTCTGAGAGTTATTGGCTTTTTCGTCCAAGGGGGCCGGTTGATTTTTAAGGAAAAACCAACCCGACCGTACTCCACCTGCATCCAAACCTCGGGCGGAGTACGCCAAAAGATCCGTCTCACTAATAGGAAACCAAAAAAGTCGACGGAACATCAATCAGACGTCCGTAGCTCAAGATATGAGCGTTTCCGCTCCGAGGGCCCGGTTGGTTTCGTGTACGAACCAAACCGGACGAACACAAAATATTCTGAAACCTTGAGTGCGATAATCCAAAACGACCGTCTCGTTATAAGGATCGTGTCGCCGCTGTCGGAGCATCGATCGGAGGTCCGCAGCCCAAGTTATGGGCAATTGAACCCAAAAGGTCCAAAACGGCGGTTTCGGGCCCGGACCAACCCGGCCCGGGACCCCCGGGTTGGCCCGAACCGGATCGACCCGGACCGGCACGGCCCGGCCCGGCTAGGCGCGGCGCAGCCCGGAAAACTGGCCAGGCGGCCGGTCCAGCTGGGCACAGCGTGCTGCCCAGCTCGGCCGAAGGGCGAGCCATTTTGAAAAGGGGGGGGGGGGGGCGCCTGCCCCTGTTTATTTTACTAACGGCGCGGCATTATGTCGCGCCTTTCATGAAAAATGGCCCCCCACGTGGGGGCCTGCCGATATTGACACCACCAGGGGTTTCAACACCCGGTTCTTCCGGAACTCAACCGGCGTTACTTCACACGCATGACCCTCAGGGTCCCTCCTCCAGATCACCCGCGGCCGGCAAAACTGGCCGCTTGCTGAACCGCCGCGGCATAGCCATGGCGGGCTCCTCCGGAGGCGCGCTGCCGCCGCCGGTTGCCGACGCCACCGCGCCGAGGTGGCACGCAGCCGCCGCTTTATGCGGACCACTAGACGCGCTCTGGTGGTCCGATTCGCTTGCGGTCTTCACCGGCAGTCTTCTCGGATCAAGATCTTCAGAATGGATGCTCAAAACTCCAATATGGGTCCGCTTTATCGTCGTCGCCAAAACCGTGCATAAAAAACAAACTGCGGAGGGTTGTTGGGCCGTGTTCGTTCAGCCCGCGCCCTCCGCGTTAAGTGATATCAATTCGCAAATCAAACATTTGTTCCCAAAAAATTATTGAGCACATATTAACCATAAAATTAGACGACACCCAATAAATGTAACCCCGCATGGACGAACGGTCCGTAGATCAACCATGTAATGGTTGGTCTGCGCTCGTCGTTCTTTTGTCAAGTTTAAGAGGAAACAAATAAAATTCCCCTACCTCGGATTCAAGAACAGTGCACGTCAACAAGTCGTGGAAGACGAGCGTCGCGGAGGTCGGGCGTCGCGGAAAGCGAATGTCGATTACGTTGTCGTCAAGGTGCATTTGAATAGGAAACGTTGTTGGAAGAAGACGTCGCGTTCTTCGGCGGAGATGTTCCTCGTTGAAGAACGATGTACTTCATCGGAGTCCGAGATGTTCTTCACGTTCTTCGTCAAGGTTGAAGAAGAAGAAGACTTCACGCTTCCCAATCCTCTCAAGGTGGAAAAAACTCTAACCATAATAAAATAAGACCAAGTCTTAATATATTAACACAACCTAACCATTTGAATTTCAAGAGTTTGAAATTAAGTAACTCACCTTATTAATTATAACATGTTGTCAAAAATTAATGAAAGTGAGTTAATGGGGAGTTAGGAAAGTGAAGGGTTAAGATGAGTTAGGGAGTTAAGGTATTTTAAAAGGTGGGGGGGAGCTCGTGTGGGCCCCACCCTTTCAATTGACCACAAATGGGAAGTTGGGTGGATGTGGGCCCCACCACCAACTTCCCATGGGAGAAAATAACCACCTTGATATGAAATGAAATTGATTCAACAATTTTATTTACTTTTTAAATAATCCCTATTAACTAACTTCTTCACCCGCACAAACGCAACTACGGTAAAGGTTCCCTTAAGCGATTACCGGCGTTGCGAGTTCATCAGTGCCCTCAGAATTCGATTCCGAGCACCGGTTCAAAAGCTAGAAATTCCCACTCGTTCGTTCACTGAACGTACCCGAGCCAAACTTTGGAAATTGATTCTGGGCACACCGGGCCTCGGAATCAGGTGCCGTCAGAAACTGCGTTCTTGTAAAATTCCAAAGAAAATTAAAAAAAAAATTCCTCTGAATTTTACGGGTCTTTAAATTACTCCCACCTCAGGGATTTACATCCCCGTAAAGATACATCATAACTAGGGAAACAAAAATGGGTACTGAGCACGCATCTGAGCCTCCCGCTCCCAAGTGCTCTCCAGGAGGTTCTCATGCTGCCATCTGATGCGCACTAGAGGAATCAATCGTCCACGAAGGACCCGCTTCTGTCGATCCTCGATCTCCACCGGGACCTCCGCAAATGTTGCCCCATCATCAACGTCCAGTTACCCATGTTCAATGATGTGTGTCGGGTCGTGCACGTATCTTTTCAGCTGAGATACATGGAAGACGTCGTGCACCCAGTGCAAATGAGGTGGTAGAGCCAGGCAATAAGCCACCTCGCCAAACATGCTGAGGACCTGGAATGGTCCGATGAACCATGGAGACAACTTTCCAAGTCGGCCAAATCTCCGTAATTCACATCGAGGTGAGACACGGAAGAAGACGTGGTCGCCATCCTCGAACTCTAGTGGCCTCCGCCTCCTGTCAGCGTATGACTTATGCCGGCTCTGAGTTGTCCTCATCCGCTCCTGGATGACCTGGACCTTCTCTGATCCCACATGAACTGCTAAGATTTCTTCTTTGCCGATAAGTGAAATATGGTCTCATCCCCGGGATGAACCACTTCCTTTGCCTAATACAGTCAATCCCGACATGGATGTTACTAATCCATACCAAATATGACGTCGTAAGGCCTCGACGCTACTACAAAGAGATCCAACCGTTACTCTCGTCTTCAAGGGTTGAGTCACACTGTCGGCATCAGTGAGTGGTAACTGGGTCTCCTCCAATAGATGTCTCACAAGTGAGTGTCAAGTCAAAAGTCTAAACTAGAACCTCTTAGTAACAACACAAAAGAGGACAGGAATGAAAACATCACAGAGGTAATCATCTTTTACTATTGAATCTCATAATACAAATACACTACACAACAACAACACAGAACTAGAAGTACAAAAGACGTATACACTAGTTCATCTCCTGTCCATCTGCTCCCAGAGCTCCTTGATCGAAGGCCTCAGCTGCCTGAAGCTGAGCTCTCGCATGTCCACCAACTCCCTGTGGTCGGGGTGGACCTCCTGGTGGTGGTGGTGCAAACACCTCGAAGTGTCGCCCACCTTCTGCTACTCGGCCAGCTCCTCTGCCTCGTCCGCCTGCACCCTGCGGACCACCATGGCCGAGCCTCTGTCTGGGAGGTCCCTCTACCACCTACTGCTCATCTGTAAGACGAGTCGGGCAGTCTCGATCCATGTGACCTCGCCCGCTGCATGCGTAGAAATGCTTGCCCCTCGTGTAGCTGGCTCTCCATCGGGTGCCCCGCACAACCGAATCTTCATCCTGAGACTTCCCATCTGATGGTCTGGCCCGTTTGGTCCTCTGCGTCACATGTATAGTGCCAGCTGCAGAAGACCCTACTACGGGCCGTCCTGCGGAGGGCCCTGTCACTGGACCATGCTCGGAGAGAAAACACTCCACTAGAAGGGCTCTCTCCAACACCTCTACCTGTGATGGAATGTTAAGGGAGATCATCGAAGCCCTGATCTTGTGCCTCAGTCCCTGCTCGAAGGTCCGGGCCCAGAAGAACGGGTCCCATACCATATCTGTAGAGTAGCGCGAGAGATCAGTAAATCTTTCCGAGTACTGGGCCACTGTCATGCTGCCCTGCCATAGCTGTAGCAGCTCTTGGATGCGCACCGCACGGAGGGTGGCTGGGACAAACTCTGAGCGGAAGAGGCTCTCGAAGTCTGTCCAGAGTAGAGATGCCTCATCATGCACCTGGAGCATCAAGCTCCACCATCGGCCCGCTGCCGCGTGCAGTAGGCTCGCTGCGAGGATCACCATGAGGACTGCTGGTGTCCTCACTAATCGAAAAACTCTCACTACTGCCTCCAGCCAGTCCTCGACTTCCTGGGGGTCCATCTCCCCACGGAACCTGGGCGGTCGGTGGCGCTGGAACTCATGCAGTGCACTACGGCGACGTGCATCGTCAGCGGCCGGGGCTGGTAGCATCGATGGCTCGGCGGGTATAGGTGCCGCCGGTTCCTCAGCTGTCAAAGGGCCATGTACCAAGTCCTCGTCGCTCGGTGGGCTCTCGCCATGCACAACGCTCGGAACCCTAGCTGGCTGCCTTCGTGGGGCCATCCTAAAAAGAAACAGGTGCGCCACGATCAGAATAGAATACCTAGTGAGCTGATATAAGTAATCACAAAGAAAACTTGAAACACAAACACAATTAATGTTTCCGTGCATTATGTCGGAAATCAGAAGTCAGGGTCCTGGTGTACGGATACGTCGGCTGCTGCACTAACACTGGGCTCCCTGGACTGATAACCACACTCAATACGCTAAAAACTATTGCATCACATAGAATAATGATCAGCGTCTAATGTTATGCGGCAGAACTGAACTCCTCTTATACCAATTTGTCACGACCCGTCCTCGGGGCCCGTGTCGTGACTACCCCAAGCCCGCCTTCCATAGGCCAGGGGCTGGTGACTAGTACTAAGGCGTAAATCCCGATAAACAGGGAAGGCATTTCATTTGTAAAGTAAACAACCATCATAGAGTAGGCAAGCGGAAAGAGTAAACACTACGTAAAACCTCGAACAAGATGTGCAGAAAGGAAAAGGGGCTGGAAATACATGCCCAACTGTAAAGTACAACTGAAAGGGAAAACAACAACTGAAAAGAAAAACCGCAGCGTCGAGCCATCCTCTGGAAATCCCACCTGAAGGGCGAGCACAGATAGCCTCCACAGCTCCTTGGTCCAGCCGTCCACTCCGAGTACGTACCGCCCAGTGGTCCACCTCCAGGTACCGTCCTACTCCGCAAGCCTCCACCACGATCAGCGATGTCTGTCATCTGCAACCAACACAACGATGTGCGGGCATAGCCCGTGCAGGGGTGAGTATAAGCTACTTAGTAGGGACCCAGAGACCCTCGAAGGTCTCCCAAAATCCACAAAGGATAAACCAAAAAGGAAAGATACAATCGCGATGTAACTACCGACACTGCATATGTATATGACCATACATATACCTGTGTCATCAATTCCCGTTCAGCTCCAACATTCGAGCCCAAGCACAACCCAGTCCACACAAAAAAGAAAAACATATACTCACACAGAATTGCACAACACAATCCACGAAGGAGAGAAAAATTAATCCACAAAGGATAGCTCAACACAATCCAAAAAGTAAAGTAAACAGTAAATCGACACATGATAGTTCAACACAATCCACAAAGGAGAGTATCATGGGATTCATCTCACACAGGTATACTTCGTCGAAAAGGTGAAAAGGATGATCAGATATAGATACTGAATCATCTAAGCTGGGACCCACTGAGGATACAAGACAAGCTGTCTTCATTGATTCATCTATGTTGGGACCCACATAGGATACCAGACCAGCACTGAATCATCTAAGCTGGGACCCACATAGGATACAAGACTAGCACAGCTGGGACCCACATAGGATACAAGACCAGTACTCTTCATTGATTCAACTATGCTGGGACCCACATAGGATACAAGACCAGCACTGAATCATCTAAGCTGGGACCCACATAGGATACAAGACCAGCACGGCTGGGACCCACATAGGATACAAGACCAGCACGGCTGGGACCCACATAGGATACAAGACCATCACTATTCATTGATTCATCTATGCTCGGACCCACATAGGATACAAGACCAGCACTGAATCATCTAAGATGGGACCCACATAGGATACAAGACCAGCACAGCTGGGACCCACATAGGATACAAGACCAGCACTCTTCATCGTCGCAGTCCACTGAGGATCTCTGCACAGTCGTCGTCGTCGAAGTCGCAGCCAGCACTAGGGTTCCTGCACACAGCAAGCTCGTTCGGGAGGGTCCGCTCCACGAGCCAAGAGGCAGATACATTAACTGACACATAGTCCAGAGTTGATGTATCCAAAAGTTCCGTATCGTCAACAGGAACTCAACGTCGCAGACGGCACGTCAATTAGATGCCCGGTCTGAGAGTTATTGGCTTTTTTGTCCCAGGGGCCCGGTTGATTTTTAAGGAAAAACCAATCCGACCGTACTCCACTTGCGTCCAAACCTCAGGTAGAGTTTGCCAAAAGATCCATCTCACTAAGAGGAAACCAGCAATGTCAATGACATGTCAATCGGACGTCCGTAGCTCAAGATATGAGCGTTTCCACTCCGAGGGCCCGGTTGGTTTCGTGTACGAACCAACCCGGCCAAACTCAAAATATTCTGAAAACATGAGTGCGATATACCGAAACGACCATCTCGTTACAAGGATCATGTCGCCATTGAAGGCGCATCGATCAGATGTCTTCAGCCCGTGTTATGGGCAATTGAACCCAAATGGTCCAAAAACGGGGGTTTCGGGCCCGGACCGACCCGGCCTGAGACCCCCCGGTCTGCCAGAACCGGGTCGACCCGCCCCGGGTCTGGGTCGGCCCGACCCAGAAGACCGGCCAAGCGTCCGGTCCGGCGGGGCACAGCGTGCCCAGCGCGCTGCCCGACTCAGTTGAAGGCCGAGCCATTTTGAAAAAAGGAGGGGGGGGGGGCGCCTGCCCCCCTTTATTTTACTAACAGCGCGGCATTATGCCGCGCCTTTGATGAAAAGCGGCCCCCCACGTGGGGGCCCACCAAAATTGACACCACCGGGGGTTTCAACCCCCGGTTCTTCCAGAACTCGGCCGGCCTAAGGCCGGCCGTTACTTCACACGCGGGACCCTCAGGGTCCCGCCTCCAGATCACCCGCGGCCGGAAAAACCGACCGCTTGCTGAACCGCCGCGGCACAGCCGCAACGGGATCCTCCGACGGTACGCCGCCGCCGCCTTCTACGGACCAACAGACGTGCTCCAGTGGTCCAATTCTCTTGCGGTCTTCGCCGGCAGTCTTCTCGGATCAAGATCTTCAGAATGGATGCCTCAAAACTCCAATACGGGTCCGCTTTCTTGTCGTCGCCAAAACCGCGCATCAAAAACAAACTGCAGAGGGTTGTCGGGCCGTGTTCGTTCGGCCTATGCCCTCCGCGTTAAGTGATATCAATTGGAAAATCAAAATTTTGTTCCCAATAAATTATTGAGCACATATTAACCATGAAATTAGACGACACCCAACAAAAGTAACCCCGCATGGACGAACGGTCCGCGGATCAACCGGGTAATGGTTGGTCTGCGCTCGTCGTTCTTTTCTCAAGGTTAATAGGAAACAAATAAAATTCCCCTACCTCGGATTCAAGAATGGTTCACGTCAATGAGTCACGGAAGACCAGCGTCGTGGAGGTCGGGTGTCGCGGAAAATGAACGTCGATTCTTTTGTCGTCGAGGTTCCTTCGAAGAGGAAACGTCATTGGAAGAAGACGTCGTGTTATTCGGGGGAGATGTTCCTCATTGAATAACGATGTTCTTCGTCGGAGTCCAAGATGTTCTTCACGTTCTTTGTCGAGGTTGAAGAAGAAGAAGACTTAATGCTTCCCAATCCTCTCAAGGTGGAAAAAACTCTAACCATAATAAAATAAGACCAAGTCTTAATTTATTAACACAACCTAACCATTTGAATTTCAATAGTTTGAAATTTAGTAACTCACCTTATTAATTATAACATGTTGTCAAAAATTAATGAATGTGAGGTAATGGGGAGTTAGGAAAGTGAAGGGTTAAGAGGAGTTAGGGAGTTAAGGGATTTGAAAAGGTGGGGGGGATTGTGTGGGTCCCACCCTTTCAATTAACCACACATGGGATGTTGGGTGGATGTGGGCCCCACCACCAACTTCCCATGGGAGAAAATAACCACCTTGATATGAAATAATATTGATTCAACAATTTTATTTACTTTTTAAATAAACCCCATTAACTAACTTCTTCACCCGCACAAACGCAACTACGGTAAAGGTTCCCTTAAGTGATTACTGGCGTTGCGAGTTCATTGGTACCCTCAAAATTCGATTCCGAGCACCGGTTAAAAAGTTAGAAATTCCCGCTCATTCGTTCACTGAACGTACCCAAGCCAAACTTCGGATATTGATTTCGGGCACACCGGGCCTCGGAATCATGTGCCGTCAGAAACAGCGTTCTTGTAAAATTCAATGAAAATTAAGAAAAAAATTTCCGTGAATTTTATGGGTCTTTACAGTAAAAGTCCACCTCCCTATGAGAAGGTATACCTGGGAAATCATAAGAGAAAACATCTGTGTACTGGTCCACCACTATAGGATATCTCTGACTCTCCACCTCAACTGCTCTGATGGTAATTCAGTCCAACTCATTAGTGATCAGTTGCACCCTCCTATGAGTAAGAATGTCCTATGCTGCATAGTCTCCCTTATCGTCAGTGAAGGTAATCATGTTCCCATCCGTGGGGACATACCGTAGATTGTGCCAAATGATGTCAATATTATCATGGACTATAGATAATCATTCCATTCCCAAGATGATTTCATAACGCCTTGACGCCGCTACATGGAGATCAAAGCTGAAACTCTCACCTCAAACAGTAATCTCACACTACCGGCAATAGTTCTTAATTCTCGAGTCTACTCCCATAGGAGTCTCTAGCCATAAGCATCGAGCCAACTGCTCTGTAGGAATCTCCGAGCTCTGAATGAGGGTCGTGGAAATCAAATAGTTACTGGTACCAGTGTCTATAAGAATTGCATCTATGATGGAATAGAAATAGATGGTACCTCATATCATCTCCAGAGCACCATGATTGTAAGTATATGCTACCTGGTGCTGAGCTCTCTCCTGTCCACCTACTCCCTATGGTTGGGGTGGACCTCCTGGTGGTGGTGGTGGTAGGACCTCAAAACGTCATCCACCACCTACTGCTAGGCTAGCTCCTCTTCCACGTCCGACTGCTCGCTGCGGACCACCACAGTCAAATATCTGCCTCGGCCTGTGAGGTCCCTCAACTGTCTTCTGATCATCTGCACGAAGGGTCAGAAAGTGTCGGGCCATGTGACCCATCCCGTTGCATGCGTAACTCTGCGTGCTCCTCATATGATTGGCTCTGTCATGTGTGCAGCGCACAACCAAACCTATGTCCTGAGGTCATCCACTAGATGGTCTAGTCCGCTTGGATCTCTGTGACATTTGTCTGCTAATATCTGTAGAAGACTCCGCAACGTGATGCCCGATAGTGGTTCTCGCTACTAGTGACTAGTCTTCATGGAAAATCTTCACTAAGTGGTCTTGATCCAACAAATCCTCCAGTGTCGGGATGTTGAGAGATATCATTGAAGCCCTGAGCACTCGCATGAGCCCCTGCTTGAAGGTTGAGGCCTTGAAGAATGGGTCCCGCACCATATCTTTGTAGTAGCTTAAGAGGTCAGTGAACCTCGCTGAGTACTATCCCACCATCATGATTCCCTCCTTCAGATGAAGTAGCTCCTATATTCGCACATCAGGGAGGGTGGATGGGACCAACTCCACCAGAAACAGACTCTGGATGTCTGCCTAGACAAGTGTCACCTCTTCATGCACATGGAGCATCAGGCTCCACCATCTGTCGACTACTACCTGAAGGTGACTTGTGGAAAGGATCAACATAAGGTCAGATGGTGTCCCCACTAGTCTGAAGACTCTCACTTTAGCCTACAACCAATCCTCAGCTGCCTGCTGGTCCTTCTCACCCCTAAACCTTGGAGGCCTCTAGCGCTGGAACTCTTGAAAAATGCTCCAGAGGTGTGCACAATTTTCTGCTGGGTCTGGTGGCATCGGTGTCCCATTAGGTAGTGGTACGACTAGTGCCTCCATTATGATAGGGCGTTGCACTGAGGCCTCATCGCTCGGTAAGCTTCCATCTGGTACAAAACCTGGAACCCTGGATTGTTGTCTATGTTGGGACATCTTGAAAAGAAATAGGTGCGCCGATGTCAAAAGATTATACCTGGAGAGCTGAATCAAAGAAAACTTTAAAAAATACACAAGCAATATGTGTTTTCGTGCCCTGAGTCAGAAATCAAAAGTCTAGTCCTTGTGTATGGATATGTCGATCGCCGCACCAATACTGGACTCCCTGAACTGAGAACCACACTCACTACACATAGAACTATTACTTCACAAAAAAGACAGATCAGAGCCCGATGTTCTATGGTAGAACTGACACCTCTGATACCAATTTGTCATGATCCGTCCCCCTGGGCCCATGCAGTTAGATCCCCTAGGCCGTCTTCCATAGGCCAGTGGCCGGAGACTAGAATCAAAGAAGTAAATCCCTAAAACTAGGAAGACATTGCCTTTATAATCTATAAACACATGCAACATGGCATGAGAAGTCAACAAAACACTAACTAAAACTATATAAAAAAGTTTTCCGATCTAAAAGGGTCCAGAAGTACAAGCCCAACAGTAAATTATAGGAAACTGAAAGTATAAAAGAAGAAAGGAAAAACTGAACATAGAATGTTCTCTGAGGTTCTTACCTGAAGTGTAGGAACATATCGCCTTCTTATCACTCCAGGTCCGTATGTCACCTACGTGTAACGTCACACCATAAAGTACTCCCCGGGTACAATCCAGTCCTGGTACTCTCAGCCTCGGTCAGTGCTGTCTGTCGACTGTATCCAACACAACGAGGTGCGAACATAGCCAATGCTGGGGTGAGTATAAAGATACTCAGTAGGGACCTAGAGACCCTCAAGTTATCACAAAATCCATCAAGGATAAACCACAATGTATGAAATCATCATATAACCCCACTTAGGTATATGCCCATACATATACCTATGTTATCAAGTAATCCATATCATTCATGAGGTAATCACCTAAGTTATAGACTCATCACACGCAAGAATAAAACTTATGTAGAGAGATAAAGATGATTAGATGTATCAAATGAATCATCTACTCTGTCAAACCCATGTATGATCCTGGTACAGTAATCAGAGTTGTCGAACCAACGTATGATCCTGGAATAGTAGTAAGACCTATCGAACCCACATAGGATACTGGTAAAGTATTTGGAGATGTTGAACCCATGTTGGATCCTGGAATAGTAATCAGAGCTTTCAAACACATGTAGGGTCCTGGAATAGTAGTTAGTCCTATCGAACCCACATAAGATCCCTTTATCACATTGCAGCTATCCACAGGGTTCCGCACAAAGCATGATTGATTCTAGGAGTGTCTGCTCCAAAATCCATGTGTCTATACATAAACATCCACAAATTCCCTTTTTGATTTATCCAAAAGATTTGTGGTTCCATTATATGCCCAAAATGACAGACAACGCGTCAATCAGATGCCCGGTCTGAGAGTTATTGCCATTTTTGTTCTATGGGCCCTGTTGTAATTACATTCGATACAAACCATCCATAACCCAACTATGTCCAAACCTCAAGTGGGTTAGACCAAAAGACTCTCCTCACTCCAAGGATTCTCTCACCATAGACGGTTTGGAAATCAGACGCCCGTAGCTCATGTTATGATAAAAATAGTGGAAAATAGGTCAATGCGGGTCCGGGTCCGGTCCAGACTAGTCGTACTGACCCAAGCTAACCCAGCCTGACCCAGGTCTGGACAGGGGTCCGAACTAGTCTGCGGGTCCAACCCAACCCACTAGTATGTCCGGGCCCACGGTGGCGGCCCAGCCTGTGCAGGGTTCGGCCCGCCCTTGGTCGGCCCGCATTGGGCTCAGCCTGCACGAGGCCCATGGATAGCGGTGCCTGTAGGGTCCACCCTATCCGCATCCAGGGGATGGCCGCGTCTCATGGTTTCCTGAATGACTAAGTTGTTCGATTAGTTCAGATCCAATGCCATGTGGCGCTGGTCTGTGTCACGCAGGATCCACGTGACAGGTCCCTCTCTTCCGGGGTGGGTGGGAGGCTAGCTGCCTCTTGTGCAGTGTGGTTGCGCCACATCTCCTCCAGTGGTTGGCAGATCCAGCCTCTTTTACTATGTTTTTACGGCCAAGGCCACACCCCCTACCCTCCCCTTTCTCCACCGCGTGTCGCGCGCTACGACGTGCTTTTCCCGGCAAACCGGAAGCCCAAGCCTCCAGTCTTCTTCGCGGCTGGCATTGCTTCGGCCACCGCTGTACCGTTGCTTCCCGTCATCCACGGAAAACTCCTTCGGGGGCGCGGTTGCGCCGCCGCCATACATGCATCCGGATTGTGTGTCGGCCCTCTTCCCTTCATCGCCAGGGACGTTCGTCGATTCTGACCGCCGGCGAACCTTCTGCGGGTCACCATATGGGTTCTGGTGGGGTGATTCTCATTCAGGAAGTAGTTGCATACTACTCAAGACGTCATCTTTGATCTTTATCCATTGTTGATGAACAATGCTTAACCCAGACTTGTGCTGCAATTAGCGTCAAAAAAAAATGTATGGTGGAGGGGTCGGATCGTGTTAGGGGTCGGGTCATATTCGTTCGACCCACACACTCCATGTTAGATTGATAGCATGCAGCTTCAAATCTTAATTCGTGAAGGGAAACAAAGAACATGTAAAAAAATACAAAGCTTGAAACCCTACATGATTGTTGTTCATCGATGAAGTCGCGTGGAAGAAGATGGAGTTTTCATTTATTCATCGCGTCTGCCTCCGACTTCTAATCCCGAACTCGTGTGTCAGTTTTTTGATGAAGATGAGGGGGGAAGGTGGGTCGAAGATGTTCCATGTCGGTAGGATTATGTGGATGGAGATCGAACGAGATCATTCTTCATAGTCGAAGGTGTTCTTCATAGGGATCATTCTTCATTCATCGTTGGGAGATCATTTCTCTCAAATGCACTAATCTTCCTTTTCGAAAATTTTACCAACCAAAAAAAGGAAGCCAAGGAAATATATGATAAAATCAATTTTTGGAATAAGAATTCAAAAAGGGTGAATTAATTAAGTTATGCCCACTTAATTTATTCTTGAGGTAGGTAGAATAAATTAAAGGGAATGATTTGGCACATTAAACGAGGGGGTGGAAAGAATCTCCCTCATTAATGAGGGGAATTGAGAGGTTTTCCAGTCCCTCAAATATTAAGGGGGTTTAGTCCCAGATAGTACCCACATCGTAACCTCTTGTGGGAGGTTAGGTTCAGGGGGCCACCACCATAACCTCTCATGTGAGGTTATGGTCAGGTGGTCCACACACTTCCAACTTCCAACATCCAAGTAGAGGTTTTAACCAATATATAAAAATAAATCTAGACAACTTTATTTTTATTTAATTCATTCACTAAAAACCCAAAAACTAACTTTTATACTCAACCAAATGTCGTCGAGGTGAATGTCTTCTTAAGCGAATATTGGAGCTGCGAGTTCAACAGTGTCCTCATATTTCGATTCTAAGCAGTAGTTCAAATGTTATAAAAACATGATTGTATGTTTTCTGAACTTTCCCGAATAAAACATCGGAAATTGATTTCGAGCACACCAGGCCTCGGAATCATCCACAGTAAAATTTCACAGACTAGTAAAATTTCCATGTATTTAATAATAAAAATTTCCACAGAAATTCCGGGTATTTACAATAATATTAGGGGAGTGAGAGCCATCCACTATAGATAAGTTGCTCTATTACCCTCCATGATGTATATTGGCTTCGCAACTAACTATATAGACATGTCAATGACAAACTACAATTTGGATCTCCTGCTGAGCAAGTCTGCCACTACATTCCCCTTCCCAAAAGTATATACTATCTTGAAGACACAGATCAAGAGGAACTCTAGACACTATAGATGCCTCATGTCCAGTTCCATCATGGTGAAGATATACCTGAGACTATTGTTGATGGTTTAAATGGTAAACTACTCACCCATCTTGTAATATCACCATATCA
The DNA here is from genome assembly GCA_963277665.1 of Viscum album. Lineage (NCBI taxonomy): Eukaryota > Viridiplantae > Streptophyta > Magnoliopsida > Santalales > Viscaceae > Viscum > Viscum album. The sequence goes on from OY728143.1 coordinate 65,940,346, forward strand.
TCAATGAAAATACAACTTCTAATAGCTCTATCTCATAGTTCATGTATTCTTTCTCATGCAGCGTCAAGTATTGGGAACCAAAGGTGATCACTTCCTACTCTAGGATTAAGAAAATACCCAATCTGGTCCCTGATGCAATGAAGAATATTACATACCCAATTTCCCCCTATGGTAGTCTCATTTTTGGGGCACCTATTAGTCTATTCCTCATCAACTGAAAACTCGTCTAGAACATCCCTTTCTGAATGAACTGGATTCCATTCTATGAAAAAGATGATAAGGATGATGTTACTCTAGAAACATAAAGAATGAATATCTAATATTATCCACCGAAACATAAGAAACCCCGCACCTAAGTTACACACCTAGGTGGATCCTAAAGAAGTACCAACATTATCATTTCCAGATCCACTGCAACCCCAGCCTCCCAAATGGCATGTATGATTATGTGGACCTCTCGAATCCAGAACTGACGCCTTCAGACCATCTCAAAATGTATACTTCTCTTAGAGTGTATCCAAGACTATTTGTAGGTTTTTCACGTGATCCTCCTTGGATTTTGAGTACACCAAAATATCATCAAGTAATTCCCCAAAATAAAGTCAAGGTATGGCTGTATGATTTTGTTCCTGAGTCCTATGAATACTCCTAGAGAATTAGTCACGCCAAATGGGATCATGAAGAAATCATAGTAGATTTACCAACACCAAAATGTTGTATTTAGTACATCTTTATCTTGTACATGAAGTGGATGATAGCCAGAGCTAATGACTATTGTTAAGAAATATCTTGTTCCCTTCATGTAGTCGAAGATGTCATCAATCATTGTAAATGTATACTTATTCTTCACATAGACCTGATTTAGGTTCCATATGTCAACACAAAAACTCAAACTCACATCTTCCATATTGAGAAACAATATTGGGGATTTCCAAATGAAACACTAGGCCCCACGGAGCCCTTCCACTATAGGTTCCGAATTGTACCCTCAACTAACATAGTTCCATGGAATCCGTCTGATATGATGGTTAGGATATATGATTCATGCCAGGGTACATGTCAATGTCGAAGTCAACGTTTCTTTGAGAAGATAATCCCAAAATATCCTAATGGAATATTTTCTCGAACTCATCCACCAATTTAGAAAACTAGGGACTCACCTTGTCAACTACACCGAGCATATGGACAGAAAACTAGTGAATGATCAGCAGCACCCTCCTCTGTGATATCCTTCCCTACGCTGCAAAAATTCGATTTTTTCAGTAAAGGATAAACTAGTCTAATATCGATATGCACAATGCATTATTCACTTAAAAGAAACAATATGGGCATGGAATGTGGATAATCAGTCCATACCCAGACTGATGTCGTAATCCCTCAACGACACTACTAGGAGATCCTAGAATAAGCTCTCGCCTACAATAGTATGCTCACACTATCAGCATCAGTGTGTGATCATGGAATCCCCTCCCGTATGAGTCTCTGATGATAATAATCAAGGGAACAACTCCACCAGAATCACTGAGCCCTGAAAAATGTTAGTGGAAATGAAAGAGTGACTGCCTTTGCCTATGATTAATGCATCTATATTGGAGAAGACACATATTGTACCCTTAATCATCTCTATTGCACTGGGGTCGTAAGTCTCCTTCGCCTGAAGACAGCCTTGCCCCTGTCCACTAGATCCTTGAGCCCATAGTGGACATCCTGGGGGACATGGTGGCAGTACCTCAAACCTCAGACCAGTGCATGTCACTCTGCCTACTCCTCTTCCATGCCCACATTCCTATGGACCACCCTGCTCAACCCTCAGCCACTTCCTTGGAAATCCCTCAATTGTCTATTGATCATCTGCAAAACTACTTGGGAAATAATGAGAAATTTTTCCCTTCTTACCATATGAGTGGCACAACCATCTCCTCTGCTGACTACCACTACCTTGGGGCCTCATAAAACCAGACTAGTGTCTTGGGGTCATCCCCTAAAAGGTATTGCACATATGTGACATTTTTTAGCTAGTGTGACCCACTGCTAAAGACTCTACCGCCTGTTGTCTACTGGTATCTCTTGTTGTTGGTTCTGTCTCGATCAGGAAGCTCTCTACAAGTAAATCTTGTTCTAGCATCCCATCCTATGATGAGATTCTAAGAGATAACATGGAGTCCCTGATATCTCAACGTATTACCTTCTTATAATACATGTCCCAAATGAATGGGATTCACATCATGTATGTAGAGTATAGAGAAAAAATGGTGAATCTTGCTCTGTACTCTTCTACCATAATGCTACATAACTGTTGGTATAGTAGCTCATATATATACAGTGAGTGTTACATCACTTGAAAGAACTCCTACATGAAGAGTTGTACAATGAATTTCTAGGTGAGGTTCATCTTCTCATGCATCTGAATCATCATGTTCCACTGTCTCCCTGTCGATCCCTTAAAAAGGCTCACAACTATGATTTCTATCTAGTCAATAGGTATACCCAATAGATAGAAGACTTGCATAATTGCCCTAATCCAATCATCGTCCACCCGAGGGCCAGTATAATCCATTAACGTGGCAGGCCTCTAGGTCTAGAAAATATGTAAGGCCTTTAGCCTATGGGCATCCTCTACCGGTAACGATGGTAGAAACTGATGATCGATAGGTGGTGGTAACATTGTTTCACCACTTCGTGGGTCCATCTCTAGTATTGGTCCCTAAACTGACAACACATCACTAGGTTCACCATCCTCATGGTCACATACCATAATATTGGTTTGTTGTATACGTAGTGGAATCCTGAAATAGATCATGATGAACCACAAAAAATATATTTTACATAGTGAGATAACATTGAATCAATATGAACAAGATAAAAAAATCAATTCATATATGATTCATTCATCAAATGATTTCAAGTACCGAGTAGAATAGAATAATTTAGGGTCAGGTTGTGTGGATTCATCGTCCACCACTCCAACATTGGACTCCCCATGTCTGATGGGAAAACTCAAAAAATTCAACTCTATTTCTCTAGAACAAAACCACATACTCCTTGTACTTATGGTAGAACCGACCACCCTTAATACCACTTTTTGTGACCCATCCCCTGATGCCCATGTTGTGACCCACCCAAGCCCACCCCTTGATGTCCTAGGGCTAGTGACTATCTCCAAAGGAATTAACCCAAAAGTGGTAGGCATTTTCCTACATACATGTACAGACACACACACACACACACACCCAACCCCAACCCTCAAGGCAGAAAAGTAGTCCATCTTGACACTAAGACAACCACTGAGTGTAACAGTAAATAAAAATAAATAAATGGGTGACAAAATACACACCCAACAAAAGACATGTACAACTCCAAATGACTGTCTGTAGTAAACCCTACATGGAGGTTGGGTGATGGGGCTTTCGTCGGAAGGTGTAGAAGTACCCCTCGTCTGTCAGATCTCACTGAGAACCTCCGGGTTTAAGACCACCAAGGTCTGTGTTGAAGCGACATTCATCTTTAGAGGACCTAACACATGTGACTGATCCCATTTAGGTGTAAGTAACACAAGATTCAGGTAGGACCCCAAAACACAAAGGTAATGCCACAAAGGAAAGTACACACAAGTATAGTCATCTCATGCATGCATTTTCAAATGTAAGGAAATCATGACTAACATTAGTAATGATTATCACCTTTTGCTCAGGAATCAGTCAACCTAGATGAGTGATTAGGGCTGATAGATAATATATAACCACTCATCAAATGGTTCCAGGTGGATCACTTAGACCCGAAAATCTATTGGGTGAGACGGATCACTTAGACCTGCTTGTCTCCTCAGTTAGATGGATAACTTATACTTGATCATCTCTTAAGAGAGCAGATTAACATAGAACTGGTCCTCTGTTGGGCCCATTAGATGACATATAAATACCCATATCGTGGGCCATATTGAACACTCAATATCTCTCATAATAGTCTTCTCTATATTTGAAGCCTCCAGATTCTCGCTCAAATCATGATTGATTTCAGGAGAGTCTACGGATGACGCCATCTGTTGTATCTCAACTTCAAAATAAGTCAACTTAGTTTATTTAAAAAGTATCACATCGTAGTGAGGGTCACAAATCTTCAAACGACACATAAATATGATATAATGATTATATTTTATGCACATTTTAGTAAAAAGGGGATAGTATGGTCCATGTCCGGTCTGACCATTTCAGACCGACCCGACCTGAGTCCAACCCAGCATGGATAGGCGGGGCACAGTCTGGCCTACTAGGCTGCGAGTCAAACCCACTAAGGTTGTGAGTACTACCCGTAGGGGTAGCTCACCTACACAACCCATCCCACTCACTCTGGGTCGGTCCGATATGCCAGGGTTACGCCTGGCATCATGTCCCACCATGAGTCACACGACCAGCTTAGCCGACTACCATTCCACAAGAGCCCATGAGTTGAGTCGTCGGTCCCTGTCACCCTGCCTCTATATGATACAACGACCCTTAAACGATGTGTCAACTAATTCTGCCGCTTCCAGAGCATGATGTCCCGCCGTCTGGAATGTGGTTGCCGTATGCCGCTACCAGCGCCGGTGTATCGGTAGGTCCTTCTGCAGACCACCAGATGCGCTCTGATAGTCAGTTATTCAAACCAAAAGTGGTTTTGGGATCCTCATGTCCCACTCTTCATCTCCCAGTGTTCAATCCATGTTGTAGCCCCTATCTCCAAAAAACAATCAACTTGTGGTATTTTCCGCAGCGCCTCAATGTGCTCTCCACCGCCGTCGTCGCACCTCCCTCATGCAGTGTCTGTCCCAGATCTACAATATCGGATAGTTGCACCAATTAATGATTGCATAATGATTAGTCGATTACTAAAAATAAATTCACAGGCTGAAGGAAAATATTCCATTATCAAACGTAGAAAGAAGGGAGTAAAGTCATGATTCATCAAAATATGGATGAGCCTTGTTCAATTTAGTTTTGACCGTGGTTCAACACTGTTGGATTTGTAGTCATGATCCAATATAATACATGTAGTTTTTTTCCCATAGTAACCACGTAAGAGTAATCCTATCCCACAACATGACAGATATGTGGGCTAATTGGTTTGTTAATAGGTCCGCATTCCTTGAAAAAATGGGAAAAGTATAATCCCATAAAAAAAAACCCCTTATATGGAATACATGATCAATCTGAGATGGTGAATGGAGTTTCATGTAATCGTTCGTCAATCCTTGATCTGTAGTTCATCACAATAATTGGTGATCCTTCAATGGTGGATGAGGGAAGGAGGATCCATCAACATAAAAGCTGATCTGTCATTCTTTATCATTCATGGCATTCCAATGCAAGCCCTTTAGTGGTTCCAAGTTAATCATGAACCTTCCAATGATCATGTATCCCTATTATGTTTTTAAGTGATGAACAAATTTCTGTGTTTCAGTTTCACTAAGTGACTAAGACATTGCGATGTTTCATTTATGAAATGAATCAATGTAACTATTATGCTTCTATTTCAAATTTTTCTGGCTATTTTATTTATTAAATGAAATAGATGACCTTTCAGTGCGTTACGGGGATCATTTTTGAATAAAATAAACATTCATATTTATTTTATTTTATTTTAAAACAACAAAAAATTAAATTTTTTACACATCCCATTCATGTCAAAGTTAGGTCCATTATTTGGTAATGTTGTCATTCCAGATGCATTGGTTCCCTATTATTTTTATTCCGAGAACCAATTTTGAATCAACGAAAACTGAGTATGCGTGCTATTTTAAATAGCTTTAAAATTCAAAAAACTATTTCTAGCCCTCCAGATCTCAGAATTATATTTAATCTCATCACATGGCCATGAAAAAATACCATATATTATTTAGTAACTTTACCTGTAAATTTTTAAGAGAATACACTATTCTTCAAAATTCATATATAATGCTTTTTATTAGAAATATAAATAATTTTTTTTGCAAAACTGTATATTTTTTTGACAAAATTTATTTTAATTTTGAATTCATCGGATTAAAATTATCGTAGCATTAAATTTTGGGAGATTTTTGTATGGTCAAATTTTCCAATGTATACTGAAAACAATTATATTTATTAAAAACTATATTTTTTTAATGAATTGAAAAATTGTAAATCCATATTGATATTATGTAAAAGTAAAATTATATCACTTAATTATAATAATAATACACATAAGATCATTATAATTTAATTTATGTTCAAATTTGTTTTAGAAAATAATAATAAATGGAATTTTTTATAAAAAATGAATTTCGTTATAAATTTTATATAAATGAAAAGTTAATTTATTCCAATTTTTGATATTGAATCTTGAAAAGTGGATTTAATATTTGAAATCAAATGGTATACATTTTTTTAAATACTTATTTTCATTTTTGGTGGTTATGAATAATAAACCTATAAAATATTTATCCCCACAATAGTAGTAAATTTTGTTGTTATGAAAAAAAAATGTGATGTTGAATTAAAAGTTTACACAACAATAAAAAAATATTTTATTCAATGAGTATAATTCATATAAAATAATTATAAATATTAAAATATCTCATGTTTGTTTTATGTTTTTATTTTTTTTAAATTTTTTAAGATATACAATTTGAAAAATGCCAATATTCTATTTTCCATATCTATTTATTGTATGATATGTATAAATACAACAAATGAAAATTTTAAATATTCATTTAAATGATAATTTATTATTTTCAAATGTAATTTTACTTATAATTTTTGTAAATATATTATTTCCTTACATGATTTAGCAACGTCGACAAAATATTTTATTATTTAATGGAAAAATAATATAAAAGATAGTAAAAATAAAAAACTGTATATAATTTGAAATAATTATAGCCTTCCATTAGTTTCATAGATATATATAACATTCTAGTTGAGTTTTATTGTCTTATATTTTGATACCCTCTTTGTCGTGATTTATTTAATTTAAAATTAATATAATAGTTTTAAAAATGTAATTAATGATATTATATAATATATATTATTTTTTATATGATATAAAATTCATTGAAAACTTATTTTTAGAGAAATAAATTGTGAATGGTTTAAAACATCAGAATTTTTCACATAATAATTCTTCTTTAAATTTATTAAAAAGTTAATGTTCCGTAGGTGGAATAAAACATTAAGACTATCATGATTCTCAAAAAGGCTAACAATAGTATAAAACTAGAATATTCAGATAGAAAAATAATGAAATAATTTCCAAATTTTTATAAATTATAGTATTTTGATCCATAAAATATGTAATTATATCCATTTTCATGTAACAATTTTTTTTTTAAATTTAATACTTTAGAAAAATTACAGAAGTGCCACTTACCTGTCTTATATAATAGAACCTACTATCAAATATCTATCACTCATTAAACACATTTTATTACCCCTACAATATAAATTATTTATAATTCCTAGTGTAATTTATTTATATTTATTAAAATTATTTTAGAAATATTATTTTAAAAATAATGAAATAATTACCTCGTTGAACATACTCATCCGAGTGAACACTTTTTGGACAATTGAGTTGAATATCATTAAAACATATGATATGATTTTAAATGAGTAAATAATTAAAAATATTATTATAACAAATAAAATAAATAGAATAATAAAATTAATTTTTTTATGAATGTAAATAATTATTATAATTTTGTTATTTAGGAATATAAAGAACGTATATGAATTTTCGGACCAAATGTAAGGCATTTTCATCCAAAGATTCTCTGTATTTGGAATTATTTGTTATCATTCCCCAATTTATATTTTTAGTATTATAAACTACATTTCTAAGGTATTTAAAAGGAGTTTATATTAATTCATAAATAATATTGATTTAATAATGTTATTTATTCCATAGGAATGTTTAAAATTAAATATAATCGTATTTCCCATTTTGATTGGGTGTATATTTTTATTGTAATAATATTTTGATTCAATACACTTTAAAAAACATTTCATCACTATAATTTCTTAATAACTAAATTATATATTATCCTTGTCTTTATTACTTGTATTGGAATGAATCTTGCAAATATTTTTTTACAATGTCCCATTTCAACTTTCATTATAAAAATTCAAAAATATATTTTTTTACAAATAGAAATATTGTTGGCATTCCTATCACAAAAATTATATTACTCCCTTTATTATCTTTTACCAGTTTTCAATAGTTTCAAAAACAAAAATCTATAATGAATTTAGATTTTAAATTATTCATATCAATTTTCATTTATTCATTAAATGAATCCATTTAACATCAAAATCTATAATTATGGTCATATCTAAACACTTGGTTAAACTCCTTGAGGTAATCTTTTTTTTGACCCATTCCCTTTATTGTGATCAATGGTATTTAAATATCCATTAAATAACCATATTCTTTTTATCATATATATTTTTAATCATAAACTATATATCATTTATAAATTATATTTTTGACCATGAAATTTATTTTAATGGCTATGCAATTAATGTTAATCGATATTCTTTACTCAAAATTGTAATTTGTTAAAATCAGATATTATTAATGAATTTATGTTTTTTGTTATACTCATGTGAAATGAATTATATATGTAGAGATGATTTGGGCTCTGAATTATATAGCACCATGATGCATTGACAGGTCTCAAGTGACAAATCATTTATCTATAAATAAATGTATTTTTCTTGTAAATGATACCAATTATTATACAATTATAGAACAAGGCTTTGCTATTATAGATATCAGAATGTATGAAATCATGAAAACCAATATTAATCTTTTCTTTTGTTGATAATTTCATAATTATTAGCCATGATATTTTAGCATTGATTTTTTCAGTGGATAAATTACATAATCATGTTATTAAACAAATAGAATGTGTTTTGAGAAAATTACCTTTTTATGATGATTATGACTTATTTTTTCTTGATTTATTATAAAATATTTAACTCGTAATAAGAATATGAGTTCATCCTTTATTTGTTTTCATTTTCCCAGTACACTAATAATGTTATTGTGAATAATATCATTGATACAATAATTTTTTATGCTAGGTATTCTACATTTCCAATCTTATATAGATTATATATATTTATATATATAGTTTTCTATGACTACAAAACATATTGACCATCTCTGATTGGATTCATTATATTAATTTATAATGTAAAAATGTAACATTTGGATTCATGCTAGTGTTATAATGGTTGTTATATATATTATATTGATTAACTAAATAGATATATTATTAATGTGATGACTAAATGTTTTTGAATCCCACATACTTTTCATTGTGTTGAATTTATGAAATGCTGGATGTTTTATGATGTTATATGAAACTTATATTTGATATTAATAATTTTATTGGTTGGATTAGAATTATATGTCTCTATAATGTACTATGTAATGATGGATATCTCATGAGAAAATATGGACTAGTCTTCATATTGATCATACTTATCTATTGGAACTTTTCAAATAATATAGTCTTGGGATTGAAGCATGACTAAGGAAATAATGGAATGGAGAGTGAACCCATTCCATAATGAATTTCTTGAATGAAATCCTTGATGATGGAAATGAATTGCAAACATTGTTTTTATAATAAATTTTTTTGACTTATGTGTAGGATATATTTTCATTTCTCAACATTGACTACTTATGATTCCACACTATTTTTTATTTTATATTTTGAATAAGAAATACTTATTTCATGATTCATGATTATAATCTGTGAATTTATGGGAATAATTTTATACTGTTATGATCATATTATCTTATTTTTACCCTTATCATATTATCATTTAAAAATAATTAATGATATATGTTATGATTAGACTTACCATGCATCTAAAATCACTATTTCTTATGTTTCCATTCCCAATGTCATGAGGAGGGATCTTATGTTTTCTATTTATAATAAGGGTTCATGTTATAATCAATTTAATTGAAAATGGTGTTTTTATATTTTATAAAAATATTTTATAAATCCATGTTTTCAAAATAAAATAAACCATTATGTTTCTAGTGTGTATCATATTATTATGTAATGATCATTCCACTTGTAAGATATAATTTTTATGTATGAAAAATTTTGCATCCCCCTAGAGCTGGTATAAATCCCCACACTAAAACTCCACATGGTAATTATTCTACCCATTTAAATGTTTCTCACCCATCACTAATTTATTATATAATACTATAGTATCATTGTAATTATGGGATTAATGGATGTGACTGAATACCATTGATGTGAGAAAAGAAATTATCTTAATTGAATAGATTATTAAATTACCAAAATAAGATGTATATAACGAATAGTGTACTTCAAAATTGTTAACTGAACTATGTATTATGAAAATGGGTAGAAGTGGATGGTTTCCAATATGATAATGTTTGAATATTGAGTTGATGTGAAAAAAAATAGAAAATGAAGGTTCAATGAAGGTGTTTATTTAGATTTTTTTGTTTCTTACTAATCCATCATGTTTTAATTTTCAAATAATTTTTTTATTTATAAATAAAACTCCTATAAAACATTAGACAACATTTTCTTCATTTAATGAAATTTAATAATTCAAAAAATAATAACATGTGAAGGATTTAGTTAATTATTAGCACAAGGTTTTTTATGAGACAACCATCTAAAACACACAATTGATATATTCAAATGAGTATTAAAGTTATTGAGTACTAGAAATCCGTTTAACAAGATTATGGTATATTAAAATTTTCTATATTATTTCATAAAATGTATCATGCAATGTCCTAGATTTTCAACCAGTCTGTTCATTACAAATATTATATTATATAGACTATTTTTTTTAATAAAACAAATTAATTGGGAGCCCAACTAGAATTAGGATCTCATTCTCTATTATTATTTCAGGTAAAAAATAGTTGGTAAATAACTCAATCCATAATAAGTCATTAATTTCTCCAAAAAATTCCAAAAAAAATATATTTTGTAGTATTATAATTGATAAAACATTTCACCATATCCATGGTAAATTTAATTCTATTAAGGGGAAAGATCGAACACTATGTTAGGGAAAGCATACAACCATGGAAATTATATAATAAACATGGAATAATTTTCATAAGAATAAGTATTCATTATAATTTCAATAAACAAGTGAAAATAAGAGCATTATATATCAATGAATGATAATTAAAATAAATAGATCACATGGATTACAAATATTGAATTCATGAAGATAGAGTATATAATTTCATATATCTTGATCATACCATTAATGTCGCAAAATTAAAATATTCTTACTACCATGCCCATTGAAAATATAATATCCTGGTCATCAAGACATTAGTATGAATATCATTCAAAAATGTGAATTTATACAAAAAATAAACAAAAAAGTTTTCCTCATGTGACCTATCAAGGATGAAAGGTCAAATTCAATGTCAGGAATAATCTGTCAGTTTTTTAGTCCAATGAAGTCATCATATGACATATTGTGTAAAAACATAATTAAATTTTCTTATAGTCATTATCATTTTTATAAAAACATATGAAATTCCAAAAAAAATTTGATATTAATTATTAGGATAACATTATCATCACCCATCATGGGAATGATATTTTTTTTTTGATAAAAATAGATAAAATTCTTGAATTCTGAATAATAATCCATATCAATGTAATAAATACACATTTTTTCAATAGTATAATATTAATAAATTCAATTTATTTATAGATATGAAACCATTAAACCAAAACCATATTGATTAAGCGGTATATAGTTATGTAAATAATTTTCTTAATCAATCATCGAATGAAATCTGGGTGAACATTATTTAATTAATTAAATGGAAAACAACGTATTGACATTGTAAATGAATTTGAATAAAAATAATGCATATTCACAAAGGTAGTGATATATCATATCCTTGAAATAGATTAATGTTACTTAATATATTTAGGTAATGAATATGGATGGATAAAAATGATAATATCAATTGTGTTTTTTATGGAAATATATAATGATGTTATTGTGGATGAACAATGACTTTATTTAGGAATTATTCAAACACTATCAAACATGAACTAATCAAGAATCAAATTGTGGAACCATATAAGTTCAATCCATAAAATTATAAATTTAAATAAATAAATATATATATATATATTATACTATAAATTATGATCATGATTCCCATGACTATAAATCATTTGGGATATTAAAATTAAAATGGAATGGAAATCCTAATATTGATTTTAGACAAACATCTTTATCATTAATGTAAAATATAAACATTAAGGTCACTTAAAAAATCAAATTTTGAAAATATAAATTGGATAATTATGAAATATTTTTATTTTACAAAATCTTTAATAAAGAATCATTGAAAATTAAAAAAACTCTACACAGAAATATAAGTCAATGATATGAATATTTATTATGATGTGATCAGTTTTAATTTTATGAAAATACTATTATTTAAAATCATCATTATAAAAATAGTAACGAATTGATCTTGGTATTAAAACATAATTTTCTATTATAAGATAAAAAATTCTAGAAAATAAAAAAAAATTCATTGGATGACCCAATAAAGGATGAATTATGTTTAACAAGATTAATTTTATCTCAAATAAATGATATTTCAGCAATAAACTTCCTTTATAGAAACTATACGCTATATGGTAAGTAATACTCTACAATGATTTAAATTCTAAAAATTTAAATAAATATAGTCCAATGAAATAACACCACATAATAAAACCAGAGGTAATATGTATTGTACATATTTGGAACAATTTCAAGAGATCAATTGTAACTCAATAAATGAATCTTGAGTAACCAAAGATCTATATTACAAGAGTAATAATTGAATTAGTAACCCTTTACATTAGGGAATAGTATTTATAATAGTATATCAGAAGAAAAGAAAAGGAAATTTCTATTATAAAATAATCTAGAAGAATTAAATAATTAATTAAAATGAAATATAAAGAATATAATTTATTATGTCTCAATATATTATAATTGAGTGGAGAAAACCATTACATGATTATTAATATTTTAAGGAGTCATTTTATAGTGTTTTTATTAGTATGAATTATAAAATCCAAAAAATGAATTTTTAAATGAAAATTGATGTGCTATGTAGGTTTAATAAATAAATCATTTATGAATTCATTTCAATAGGAATGTTTATAACTCAATGGAATAAAATTTGGTCTGCTCAAACAGAGTCATTGTTCAAGATTAGTTATTCACATGAACAAAATTCCAAAATAATGTAATTAATTTTATGTGATTCCATTTTTATAAATATATTTTTATATAATTAATTTCATATGTTCCATTTATTATAATAAGTTTTTTATTTAATATATAATTGTTTATTATGTTTTCTTGGAAATTGAATTAGCATCAACATATTTTAGTAATTATAGATAATGGTAATGATATTTTATCAATATATAAAATAAATAAATAAATCATTCTTAAAAAATTAATAAATAACGATTTACCCAATATATTATAATAAAATTTTAATTTAATTTATTATTTTCATCCATGATTGAGATGTACAATATTTCTCTAGTAGGTTGTTAAACAAACCCAAACATGAAAATTTGAAATCTTAATTGGAATGTATGGTTTAGAAACTCTATAATAATATTAAAAAATATGAATGATTATATAATTTATATTTCTTTATCTTAATAAATCATATTTTAAGTATTTTGTATGTGGAAAATAAAACCAACATGAAGAAAAAAATGTTTTCCATCTTAGTGATGGTGATCTGAATAATTCTTATCTAAGAGTCCTTTATTATTATATGTGGATGTAATTTAATATAGTACTAATTTTCTACTAATATAATATCACTATGGTACGATAATTAATCTATAGTTATAATTTTTCTATCTTATATATTGTTTTGGATAATAAATATTGGGATGAAAATTACTATGATAATGTGATAACCTTGATGGGACATTTCATTTTCTATTAAAAGACTGTTTCAAAATATAGTTCATGGGAAAATTAATTGATTAAATAGTGATAATAAATTTATAATATTTTGTTGGAGGTGTAAATTATAATATTTTCACTAATTAATTCAATGGAATCGTTGTGTCTTAATGTTGCAGAACAATAATATTTCATAAGTGAATAAAAGTACACGTTTTTTGGATACCATTAATTATAAATGATATCTTCACAATATAAATGTTTTAATTACTCCAAAAGATCAAAATAGTGGAGTTTTCATTCATACTGGGTTGATTAATTATAAATAATTAATTCCCAAAATATATTTAAACTTATTTTTGGTGATTAATTATTAATTATTAAAATAATGAAATTTTATCCTTGATAACATCTTTTTAACTATTAAATATATATATAATTTAATATATAAAGTAACCCATATTATAAAATATTTGTTATATATTCATAAATTTATTCAGTTATTATAATAATTGATTTTCATTATTTCATATATTTATCTATAATAATAATAATGTTTTTATAAAAAAGTAGAGTTTTTTATAGAAATTCCGTGTTTTAGGAATGATATGTTCTGAGGAATTTTTACTATTGGATACCAATTCGATTTATGATAACATAATTAAATAGTTTATTAAAAATTATATTATAGTGATCAAATAAAATAGATTAATTTAATATATTGGATAAATGTTTCCTAATATTAATAAAATAATTCATTAAAAATAGTTTCATCAATATCATTATCACTATCAATAAATTTATTAATCAAAAGTTTAGATTAAAAATTCATATTTATTATATAAATAAATATTATTATGTCTATCTAAAATATGAAATCCATTTTTTTAATTAATATATATTACTAAATAAAACTAATATTTTCATTTCGGTGAATAAATTATTTTTTATTGTATAATATTACTTATGTTTATAAAATTAAATACAATTGTCTTATAAAAAACCAAAAAAATTTAAAATATTTATTCTACTTGAATATATTTATTAATTTTGAAAATATTTCTAAAACATTTTTTCTATTATTGAATTCTTATATTTTCATAAATCAAATTTTAAGAAATATCTATATTTTTCATTATTTTCCAAAAAATATAAATAAGAAAAGAATATCAAAAATTTATACTATGAAAATATTGATTTTTTAACATTATAATTTACTTAAATATGTTAAAATTATGATTTTAATAGTTGAAATATTAACCTAAAAATATATGTGTGTGTGTGTGTGTGATTTAGAAAAATACAATTTTCGAATATTAACTATAATTATTATAATTTTCTAGCACATATTAATAATATTGGGGTGGATATATTATTTTTAAAACTATATGGTTGGGTTTAATTTCAGTATTATTATATATTTTTATGTTATATAATATGGGGTTTTGTTTCGGAAACTTCTTGATTGTATGGAATGGTTTTCAAGGGTTGTTATGGATTTATGGTTTCATCATGGTTAATATAGACAATGCACTATCTCTAGAAAAATAGACAAGGAAATGCTCAATGTTTCTAGGTAGGTACATTGATATTTGATGTTTTGCCCAAACTATGTGGGTCCCTAGGAGAAACTAGTTATATTAGAGGTTTTGGATAGTGGCATGGGCTTGAATGGTGATGGGTTTTCTGAACATTGTGGCACAATCATGAGGATATTATATTGATGTCTTTTACAATCTGTATGGTTATCACAATTTTTTTACCAATCCATGTTGCAAAAAAAATCCATATCACTATTTTATATAAAGTATTCTTCTTGTGGTTAGTGCATGGTTTTAAAAGTTATGAAGACTAACCATGTGATGGGCATTATGTTCGGTAAACATATTATTTAACTCCAATTATGGAAATAAAACCATAATTTTTTCATATGATTCTAGGCTATATAAATCCTCTTCTTAAATATGTTTACATTGGAAAAACATATCCAAATGAATGTTTTGAAGAGTCAAGGTATGTTGGATATCTAAAATTAATTGTAAAACCTCATTCATCATATATTAATCTAAAAATACTCATCATATCCATCACATAGACATCAATATAATCTTCTGAAGATATATATACATATATTATATGATGTTTTTTTCTCTTGTTGGGACCTAATAATGGATGATCTTTCGATGCCAGATAATGAATTTCATTGTGTTTTTCTTCATTATTGTCATCTGTTAAAAGGTAGTTGACCTTTCATTCGCATTAATTATAATATAAATTAGTGGATTGGTTTTAGTTAAATGTTTTCATTGTTTAATATAAGTATTATTTTATGAATATTATAATTTCGATAGATTTTTCAAAAACTATCTCTCTTTAAAATTTTAATATTATGTATTCAAATTTATGTTTATTCATTAACTCTATAAATTTCTTCAATAAATTGTATTTGAAGGAAGAATTTATATTTAAATAATGGATGGATATTAAAATTTGGGGTCCATTTTGTTATGTGTCATAGTGAATTTGGGATGGGGCATGGTCATAATGTACCACCTCCAACCACAAAGAGAGTTTGGTCAGGATGTACCACCTTTAATGTGGGTCACAAAGTGATGGGATAGAACGAGGATGAATTACCACTCACTAGTATATGGAGGTCCATGGAATAAATTTTCATGTGTTTATGTGTATAAATATGGTATAGTTATGAAAAATAGTTGTAATTGGTAAAATTCAATGATTACATTACATTGATATTATATATGGATTTATTTAAAACAATATATATTCATCTAATATTTATTATAATAAATGAAATTATATGTTCAAGTTATAGTGTATTTTATTAGGAGGTCTCTAGGTATTTCAAATTGAGTGTTATATTAACGTCGTTATTATGATATTATTTTCTTTTTCTGATATTTTTTTCTAGAACAAAGATTAAATAATGAGCACATATTTTCCTTGTTGGGAATCACGATTATAAATATTTATTTGGTTTTTAGATCCTGGTACCTCTATTAGTTACAAGGGAGTGATTCCCGAATTGGGTTTCTATATTATTTTGTATTCCAGTTATAGTTGAATTTCATGTTAAATTAATGA
Organism: Viscum album; assembly: GCA_963277665.1. Classification (NCBI taxonomy): domain Eukaryota; kingdom Viridiplantae; phylum Streptophyta; class Magnoliopsida; order Santalales; family Viscaceae; genus Viscum; species Viscum album. The sequence continues at coordinate 65,957,424 of OY728143.1, forward strand.
TCGTTACTTTGATGTTCTGTTGTATTTTTAAAATGAGTTATATTGATTATATTCATGTATTATTATTTAGATTCTTTGTTTTTTAATGTATAATGACATAATGGTTTTTATAAAGGGAAAAATCCTTTAATTTTTTACTAAACATGAAGAATATATATTCAGCCTTTGGTGTCCTGATGATACCACCAATGGTAAGGGGAACCATCGAACCAACATAAGAAAATGGGTTGGCCAAGTATAGTATAAATAGTATCAATATTGACTATCCCATCATCATTGGATGTTAATAAATAGACTTAAATTTCAAAAAATGATATTTACAGCATAATAATATAATACAAACCTCTTTTTGTTAGGCTTCATTTTACTAATTTCATCCACAGGTAAATGCATTGTACGAGACATATATTTTTGTTATCATCAAATCATCATATGATTAGATGATGATGGTATCATATCAGGAATTATAATTTTGACTTCCCATAAAGACATCATTTTTCATATTATGTTTTCTTATTTCTATAAAATTAATAAATTATTTATTATTACAATTATTTTTTATATATTGTTTATATTCAATACTGCTTTAATGATTTGGAATATTCTATGATTTTATTTTCCAATGTGTATGGACTATTTGAAATTATGTTATATTTTTAGGGAAATATAATAAGTTACACACTATATAAAATAATGATAATGATTCTACAGAAAATCTAATTTAATCCAAGATGCAGGTGAACCAACATATTGTTCAAATCATTGTACAATAATTATAAACATTTAAAAAGTGAAATAAAAATAAAAAACAAAAAATAAGGGTTTTTCAATTATGTTTCAAATATAGGATCCACGAATATTTCTATTCCATTAAAAAAATATGTATGATGTATGTATCATTATAATGAGTTCGAATTTATATGTTCTTGGTACCATAGATGATCAATTTTTTAATAAGTTGACATAAATGCTGGTTGACCTTATAATGAAATGATGGGATTGAACTGTTAAAAAAAGGATAAACAATACCTTATGGTGGAGGAAATTGACAAATTTTTAAAATAATTTTATATCCATAAACATTTATGATATCATGAGATATTCTTTTCTTTTTCGTAATGATAAATAATATATAATTGGTGGAGTATGAAGCTATGCTTATGATCAATGATCAATTTTTTCAACAAGTATATGTTGGTTCATCCTTTAATGGAAACATATTTGAATTGGGAATATAACCAAAAATTCATTTCAAGATATACTTACAATGTATAACCTTTTATAGGATGATATTAAATTGTGTTACAGTGGTGGAAAGGGATATTTAATAAAATAAAATTGTATGATATAATTTTGTATCTGAATGAAAAAGACAAAACTCTAACACTTGAACCATGGGATGCAGATTTAACTACATCCAATGTGTGAGGGTATATCATATTTTGAAAATGAAATCAGTAAAGTTTCTAGAACCCCTAAATACAAATATCATATGCTTCCAATTTGGTTCACTCAAGAAAAGAAATAGATATTATATAACCCCACCAAGATCGTTCCATTATATTAATAATATGGGAATCCATTATTGTTATGTTTATATATCTACAAAGTAAAATATTTGGAATATATCTCATGTCACTAATAAAAATAATACATATGGAGGATGATATCATCCAAACTATTCATTTCCTATAAACCATTTGACCCTAGTAGATTCTATGAACAGAATGAGTCATATATAAATTCATTTAAGAAAAGAATAAGAGGTGTGAGTAAAAAGTTTTATAATGAAGAGAAGAGAAGAATGGATGAAATTTCATCCATTTGACAATGATAGTTATTATTCTCATGAAATTTAATAATTTTAATGTCCAACTTGATTCTATTACTTCCCAATCTTTTATGTAATCATATAGGGTTTCATATTTGGATTATTTCATATGTGATTAGTATCTGAACACCTATTGAGAGGTAAGAGTGTAAGGGAATAAAATATGAACCACGTTCTATAAAATATGTTGGATTCTTGTTTTATTTGGATTTCTTTTTTCTTGAGATGATATCGTTGACCTGATTTGGTTATTATATTGGTTGAAACAAATTAAGGGCCACTTTTAATATAATTTCTTTAATGTAATATTCTTATCTTCTAAAGGTGTTAAAGTTATCATTAATGGATACTGGGATTTGAATACAAGATGATAAATACCCTTGGTTCTTGTGGTTTAGATTTTCTTTTTGATGTAGGTAGCAGTTAATTTGGAAACTATTTATGTAATCAAAAATAAATATTTTCTAACCATCATAGCCCAATTTATATATTCCATTTCGAAAAAATTCATACGCTTACCACCCAAATAATATGATAAACTAATGATAGATATCTTACAAGTGAAAATAATTATTCCACTTCCACCCTATAATGGAACCAAATGAATTAAATTAATTGATGTTTTAACTTTAATAATTGAAAATTAAATCGAACATTTGACATATTACATCTATTTATTTATCATTATAGTATATTATCCAGAAGACATATAGAACACATCATATCAGTATAGAATATAATATCCTAAACAAGGTTCTATTTAGGAATTAATATCCTCATAAAAACATTAAATAAATTATTTTTTGTTTATGGTATCCAAATGGTCCTCTAATTATGATAATGATTAGGTTATCACCAATAACTTGTTTGCAATGAGGGTATTCTGAAGAAAACAATTTTGATGTATTTATTTTAAATATAAATATGTTTTTTCTATTTGGCCTTATAAATTCACAATTACTATGTATATAATTAATGAATATGTTTTTTCATAGGTATCCTGACTCATTTTTTATGGTATTCATCAATGAAATTTTTGTGTATTCTTAGACTAACCAAGATCTAAAAAACATCATCATAGTTTTGTGTATCCTTATAGAAAACTAGAATAATGTTATGTTTCTATACATAATTTATAGTTATGAAAGGTCTAATTACTTTTCCTTGTCATTTATGAATGAGGAATAACGATTGACACTAAAAATGTGGTGTCTATAATATCTTTGAAACAACATACTAAAATATTTGTGACACACAATTTCAACGTATTATAATGGTATTATTGATGATTTGGTTTTGAATATACATAACATAAATATCCAATTAAATAAAAGATATGAAAATGTTTTCCATTCCAATAGAATACTTACTTCTATAAATATGTTTAATTAATAAATTTTTTTCTTCCATCAACCCTCATATTAATGTTACTAGAGTAAAGAAGAAGATATGTTTTTATTATGATGTTTTGGGTTCATGTTTTAAAGGTGTCATCACATATAGAGTAAATGTTAGAGAATATGGATCAAAACATATATTGGTGGATTTGAATAATTACCCCAATGATTATTTTTTGTATGATAAAATTCTTCAGGAATATAAAACATTTCGTTATTATCTCTTTGGTGAGAATATCAAGCTATTTTAAAATCATAATTACATGAAGAAAATTTTATCATAATGCAATTTTTATATATGTGAAAGTATTTTATGGAATATATTTATATTTTTTAATGTAAATTAATTTTAAAAAGGTTTTATGCAACTTTAGGGATGATACAATGAGTATGAAGTAATATATTCATTTCCCAAAACATCATTTGGGTGAGTGGTAGGGGATGGATGTATTTGATGATGTGAATTTATATTATTCTATGGAAGTGAATATTGTATTTTTATTTCATGTTTTTCATATTTCTAATATGTCTATGCTGCCTAATGATTCCAAAATTGCAGATCCGGAATGTCTCAATATAATGTCTAAACTTAGACGTGGAAATATTATTTTGTGATGGATGATAGATGGCAGAGTTTAATTTCATTTTTTTATCAGATTATGGTAAATATTAATTTTCAAGATTATAATCTTACTACATACTACGAATCATGATGTTCATTACATTAGGTATATCAAAATATGTATATGTTCGTTTTAAATTTTTTATAGGAATGTATTGGAAAAGAGTAAAGAAGGGTACATCTCAAGATTCTGAAAATGTCATCAGGATGATGTTGAGGACCAAAATTCAGCTTGTATGTTAAAATATTTAAATACATCCACTTGTAAATAGGATAAAATTGATATGGGTTTCACTGCAACACTATAAATAATAGTTTGTAATAATGGTCACATATGCTTTAATGTAGATTAGATCATCAATTTTTCACACTTCATCCAAATTGGTGAATCCAATATGATGTAAAGCATATCAGAACTCTAAATTTCATATGTTGTAATGTTTCATGGAATACCAGTTTTAATTTTATAGAAAATAAACTTGGTATAAATCATGATTTAAAGAATCCTTATATCGATCTCTTAGAAGATATATGACTACGAGTATAAATTGTCATCATCAAACTAATGGTCGATCCAAAGAAATAAATACAATAGAATATATTGATAGAATTTTTTATATGAATTATGGAGGCTTATTAGAGTAGGATATAAATTTTTTGGATTTCTCATACAATAACTATATTTTTTACTTGATATATATGGATCCTTTCGAATATTTTTATGTCTTCTCATCATATTTGCAACTCTTTTGGGGGAAAACGAATTAAACTTCACTAATTAGAACTTTCCTTCTAAATGAGACAACATAGATTATTTATATGATTTGGAAATTAATGGTGAAATAATAGTTTCATAATAAATAATATTTGGATCATAATAGTCTATTTTTATCATTTCATGTGTGCGATTGGGTTATTTATAGACCCTCAAAGGATAGTTTATTTTCATTTTCTTTAACAATGTATATTTTTTCCTTTGTAAATATTACCTCTAGATATATTAGAATATATTAGTTATATGGATTATTGTTTTTATATACCGCCAATGTTCACCTTTGTTAAAAATGTATTTCTTTTGTTTAAGTATAATGTTTTGTAGCCCAATCATAACCATGTCATTTAATCAAGAAACAATTATCATTTTCAAAATTCTATTCTAATTAATGTGACGTTATCGATCGTAGATCAATAAGGAATGTTTTTCATAGAATGAGTATAATTTTGGCATGTTTTTTGTCGTATCATGGTTATATTCAATATGATACCATGGAATGTGGTTTGAAAATACTGATGAAATGGGCCAAACTCATACATTGGTTTTGAAGGGTCCATCATTTTAATTATATAATGTCTAATTTTGAGAAGAAAATTAACTAAAGTATACAAATATTGTTCCTACTTACTATGTGTTTTTTAATATTATATATTATCTGGGTTTATTTTATTGAACTATTGGATTATAAATGTATTTTGGAAGGGTTTTTAAGAGTGTATGTTTTGATAATATTTGTGGTAAACCATGCACTATCTCTGGTAAATCATTAAATTAAATTATTTCAACCGCTATAAAGGAAAATGGTTTTTCCAAACCATATGTGTTACCAAGAAAAAAATCACAAATAAATCATTTTGTACCATGTAATGTGGATATTTGGTGCATATTTTTTCAAATCATACAACATACTCATGAAATACTCTTATTAATTATTAATAGAATGCCCATGTTTTGTGTATAGTTTTATAAACCATACAATACAACCATTTTGGTAACAAGTTTTGGGAAAGTATAATATGCATGGATCCCATAGGAATTGAAAAACATGTATCCTAACATGGAAATGTGAATTAAATACACTATAAATTATATTCAAACTTGTACTAAAGCCAAAAAACCCTCATATTTTCTCCATTTCACCCTTGATCTCAACCACCACTCTATCTTTTATAAATCATTGGTATTTCATTAGATCTATATGGTCATTTTAGAAAATTAAATTAATGTGGATCATTAAAATTAATAGTAAGTCCTCATTATTACTTATTATATCATGTGCCACCCATCTTCTCTCTTAATAAATAATAGATCTAATATTTTAAAGATTGATTTCTGTTATATGATGTTTTTATGAGATAATTATTTGATATATTAATGGAAGATGTTTCAAGGATGGATCATAAAGTTTCCTTATGTTATTATTTTTTCATTATATATTAAGGGATTTGTGTCTTATCCGATAGGGTAAATAATCATTAACATGGAAACACTATTTTATTTAAATGGTTTGATTGGATTTATAAATGAATTTGCGATGAATATTGGAATTTGAATTTCTTTAATAAAACCCACCATTCTTTATAATTTTGAAATTATGTTTTTAAAATTATTATTTTTGTTTAATAGTAGAAAGGTGTTTAATGTAATGACATATATGGAAGAAATAAATGTAATGGAATTATTGTTTATAGTAACATGGTATCCATTTTCATGTTGGTTCATGTTAATTTGAAATGGAGCTTGATTTTGAAGTACATACATCAATTTTTCCAACCATGTAATGTCTTGGGGACTAGGAGAATCAACAATTGAAAGTATTTGGATATCTAGGGCATGAATGTGTGTGTGTGTGTCTATGTGTTCAATTGGGATGGTTATTCCAAATAATATGAAATGTTTATAAGATTTGAGTAATTTTTATTACATAAATATTGGATATATACTTGTTAATGTAATTATTCCATTCACATTTTTTATCTAAAATGGGATAACATGTTCTTCTCCTAGTCGAATGTGATGTGATGCCTTTTAGGATTTCTTGCTGCGTGTTTTAAAAAATCACTTTCAAGAAAATTGTTGTGGAAACAAATGTTGATTATAGAGACATAAGAAATGAAATTTTCTCATATTTATCAAGTTTTTTAGAATGATGATACATAATTGATTGGTGTTTGGAGCTTGGTGTTTATACCGGTGTTTTGAGATTAATTCCACATCAGGGTCTCTAAATTTTTTTATCTTCGAGTATTATTTGGTTATCATGTTTACTCCATTGCCACTACTCTGGTCTTATTGATGTATTTTCTTATTTCATTATTATTATTATTTATAACCATGCATCATATAATGAACTTTTTTTAATTTATTTCCCTCTATGTAATTTTTAATAATTTGAGAATCATCCTCGATAAATTACTAATACATTGACATTATTTCAGCCTTTGGTGTCATGGAGATTTACCTAAATGTAGGTGGAATATTCAACCCAACCCAAGCAAATGTGTTCTGTGGTAATTTTATATTATTCATAAAAAATATATTATACCCATAATATATTTAGTTTCTTAATATAAAACAATTAATGATAATAAATTTAAACATGGAAAATATTAATGATTATATATGTATAATAGTTTTTTTATATTTATTATTTGAACGTCCATAAAGAGATTAGTATTTAAAATATCATTTATTTTTCTATCAATATATATTTCATAATTTGGTTGCATCATTTTTTTTTCATTTATAGGGATTCATTCTAATTGATATAAAATGTTCTGTGTGGTTTTATGGATCCGTGTTATGTGTGAAAAATTTTATTAAGCTCATTAGGTTTCTAATGGAATAATATATAATTAAAAATCTCTCACTATTACATCCAATGATATTAAGACCCATGGAGCCACACATTGTGATTATATGAATAAGTATTGGGTATATAAATCATGGAAAGACCTCAGAAATTGTTTTGGTGATTTTTGGATGAATTTTTGGAATGATTTTCAGAAGTTTTAACATATCTCAACTTACCCAATATTTTAAATTTTAAATTAAAACACATTATATGTTTAGTGTGAATAATCATATTCTTTTAGGTAGACATAAATTAAAAAAATAAAAAAATTAAAAACATCCAAAACACGAGGAAATAACAAGATAACATAAAATCTTATATATTGAGATAAACTAGAGGAAAACACACCACCAAAAGTATAACATCCAATCCAATACAAACATTGATATTACAAAATTATTGAAGAATACTCTTTAAAAAATATAACAACACCACTAAAGGACCATATAGGTATAGAGTCTTTTGAAACTGGAAACCATAAACTTCAGGTTCATAAGACATATTCATTGTCTCCCACTTAATAAATCATAACTAGAACCATTTTGACACATCATACCTAATACCCTTTTTCAAGAAATGGGGAAGAGAAACATTTGACAGGGTGATATTAGATTCTCAGTAATGTAAAATAAGGGATATATCAATCATATCATAATCATATGACATATGAACAAAGTATTTGAAAATATTATTTTTCATATGACATATCCTGATATCATGTCTTGGGATAATTCATAAACGTTCATAAAGGAACAATAAACTTGTTCTAAAAGTACATAACATAAGACATGCAAATTTTTTTGGCATACACATAATCATAGAAAATAACTTCTATATTATCCAAGGCATATTTCTAAGACCATCATAGCGGAAAAATTCCTTTACTGAACCATTTTCACTCCTCATTGCAGCCATGCATTACTGAACCAGATTTACATGTTGTTCTAGTAATATATATCCCCTGATATAAAAATAATTACCCAATTAATTTGAGAGATATATAGGAACCACCCATATTATAATTAAACTATTCATAAGTGTTCCACAAAACCATAAATCATTCATCCTATCATAACACAATGAATAAAATCGGATTCTTAAAACTCATCCCATCATGATCCTATAAAAACAAATGGATGTAAAAAATTGAAATCCATTATAAAAATAATAAAATCATAGTAATGATATATGTAGAAACATAACCTTATATAAATAATTTCATATTAACTGGAAAAGAAATTTGATTAAACACATGAAATTAAATTTTTTGGGGAAAAATATTTTCTTCATTATAAATGTTCTCTTTTATAAATATGCCATGAAATCATAAAAGAAAATAACTTACAAGAAAATAAAATTGAATTATTTTAATGAAGATTTATATAAATGACGAGTTATGAATGTGTAAAATTGAGTTAATTCCGTATAAGTTATGAAAACATTATCATCATAAGTTTGACGACAAAGTCAAAAAACAATCTCATATCATAAACGACAAAATATTCCTTTCACACTATTTAATACAAATTAACCAAGAAATAAAATTTAATTTAATCAATTTTATATGGTTAAAAATAATATTTTGGAATATTTATTTAGGAAACATGGATGTGGATGATAATTATACCACATTAAATAATTACGAATAAATAATCTCAAATACTAATGAGATTGAAAAATTGTCCATTACCTCATATATTATATACTTTTTATGTATATAAACATTATATAAAATTATTTACAAATTTTAATTTACTTATTAATGAATCATAGTCATTTTTTTGATATCATATATTATCATATTGTCATCCGTTTATTAGTAACATTTCATTGTTACTTGTTATATGGATATTGAATGCTTTAGGTTCTTATACATGTTTTTTCGAATAAGTTCTTATTCTATTTATTATGTGATATTTATATCAATAAAAAATATATTAACATAATATATATATTATTTAATCATTTTTTAAATTTACATAATCATTATTTAATTAATATAATATATAATTAATTACATCGCATCAAGGAGACTGTAGGTCGTACGTACACACGAGTGATTATATCATTCACATAATAGATGAATGATATTGAAGAGTATATTCTATAACATTTAATAATTAATATCATGTTATAATAGTCAAATATAGTTATTATTTTCATCATTATACATATCCAATTAAGGTGGTGGTGAGAAACAAATTTCACGATGACATGGATATGGTAATTCGTATGTACCCATGTGTGGTGATTTCGTTTTTTGTTGGATGGATAGAAAGTGGAATATAGTTTTTTAATAATTATAATATTATATAAGTATATAATTGGTAATTTAATTATTAATGTATAACTAAACAACTCATGATGAAAACGTACAATAAGAAAGATCATTTGAATGGATATGTAGAGGAGATTACATATTCATCGGCGTGCTTCCTCTAAATAACTTTTTAGAAAATTATTGTTGGTCTTTGAAGAAGACCAGAACCACTTCAATGTAACTATTAATGTTTAGAAGGGAAATTTTTAGGGATGTATGAGATTTGAGGATCAACATGAATGAGATAGGTGAAGAAGAAGGTTCCCTTTTTATAATTGAGGTGAGGGGAACTTCTGGGATCTTGAAAATTATTAATTTATATATATAAAAATCCATACCAAAAACCATCCAAAAATTCCATATTTTGAAGTTGAGATGAGATAGGGTTGTAATCTCATAAACCAATAAATTTTATACAAGTTTTTATGTCAATATAAAAATTATCATTTTATCTAACACTTAGTTATTCTATTTAAATTTAATTAAGATAACAAATATTTCAATACAAAAAGAGAGAAATATTTACTTGTTTTATTTAAAATAGATGCTAAATAAGTAAATTTGAACTTTTTTTAAAATAGAACAATTATTCAATATTTACAAAAATTGATTTCAAATATTTCAAAAAAACTTTATTTTGATAATAAATTAATAGTGTCAATTTGGACAGTATTCTATAAAATTATTTTTAAAATTTTTACAATAATATGATAACTATAAATCAACTATATTATTATATTAATAAGAATTCATGGAAATTTATATATTTAATTGGACAGAATAATAATCCAAAAGTATATTTATTTTTATATTTTTAATAACATTTATTTGATGTTTCTCTTACTAAAATAATTATTTAAATAGTTTAGTGTAATTATTTAATATGCTTATTTGTTGAATAAAATGTATAAATAAAATAAAATAATGAATTTAAATCAACTATATTTGAGTGGAATACATTTTGAATAATTTATCTTCTGTAATGTCCAATATTTATAATGTTATAATTATTAAATTAAGAAGGTAACAACTTTATCATCACATTAAATAAAGTGATATAAGTGTCATGATCTCTTCAATAAGGAACCAAATGGTCAATAACCAAACATTGGGATGATTATTGGTGAGATATACTCGACCTATAAAATTTTATCATGTTTTGGTGTTTTTAATGGGTATTATTATTTTAATAAAAACAATATTATTGATTTATCATCACTTAAATATTTACTTCAACATTAATTTATAAGCCATTAAGGTAATTATGTATTACTTAAAATTAAATATAAATTATAATGAAAAAAATATATGTATAATAATTATTTAAATTCTAATATTACTATTTTATAATTTTATATTTAAAATGGATTAGTTTTTAAAATTTGAGAAACACATATTTAACATTTCTTTAAATCTAATAAATTAAATGTCCTAATCTCATCCAAGTGGCTTCCCAAGGACATCATTTCGACCAATGGATGAATTAGGTCCAAACTAACTCATCCTATGATATTAAGACCAGTGTTAAGGTTATTTTATAATGGAATTATTACAATTAATAACTCAATTTACCCTTTTAACATATTAATAAAAATTACCAGAGTTACTATTCATAATGACCAAAATTAAATAAATCTATTTAAATAATTTGTACCTACTAATTCCAAATATGGATTAAATTTTTATTATTAAAAAAAATTATTAATTCATTAATTTATAATCAATCCCAATGTCGAAATAAGAGAACATGTATTTAAAAGTCAAAACATTGCACTATGTTAAAATGTTTTTACAAATATATTCAATTTAAAAATACTGCTAATGATATAAATTATATTTAATGATAAAAATAAATTATATTTATAATTTGAATGAATTAAATATTAAAATTTATTCATGAAAATAATCTTGATGAAAAAATATTTCTGCTATTAAATTTTTTTGAATTTGTACTATTTATCAAAACATGAAAGTATTCAGAAAAATATCAGAAATTAATCCGAAGTAAATTATTATATCCCACTTCAAAATAAAATATTTTCGCTATCATATAAATAATTATTAATGTTTCAAAATAAAAATTACAAATTGTTTCTCCATTAAATGGATGAAAATTACCTTATTTAGAAATATATTTTCTAAAAACAACAAATAGCGATTATTCATAACCTATGAAAAAATTATACATTGAATTAATATAAAAAAATATTTTATTATGTTTATAAAATTTTCATTTCATTAATTTTAATTACAAATTTTAATTTACATGAAAAATATAAGAATAAATTATTAATATTTTTTATAAAATTTCTTATGATAATTATATTTATTCCTGATAACGTAACAACTATGTTATAATGGTATTTTTATACATAGGGTGTCATAATGTTTGTTTAAACTCATGATTTGGCACAATGAATGACACTAAATAATTCCAATTGTGTAGAGAAACTATATCATAAAAAGATATGTGTGTTACATTCAACCCCCCTAGAAACCCCTATATATATTTTAGCCCTCAGAATTCATCACATTTAAACGAATAGATGATGACACCTCTCCCTCATTATAACCTCAAGTTACCACATAGCTTTTTCAAATTAATGGTTCTACCATATAACAATAACAATGCGAGTTGTCTTGGTTTGTAGAACTTTTTCTCTACGATGTGTAATCTCTATTGTTTTTTCTTCATAAGAAAGATCTTGCTTCAATAGTACGACATCTATGTTTAGTACATGAGAAGGATCAAATATGTAATTTCTCAATAGATATAAATAAAACATATCATGAAATTGATAGAGATTCTTTGGAACCAATAGTCGGTAATAAACCTTCCCAACACGAACTAGTTTTTCAAAAGGACTGAAATACCTAGGTCTCACCTTGCCCTTCTTTCCAAATCACATTACTCTTTTCTAAGGATATATTTTGTAGAAACACTATATCACCCAATTCAATATGTTGGCCTTTTCATTGGTTTTCATCATAACATTTTTGTGGAATCTGAGCTAATTATATGTATAGTTGAAGAATTATGATCTTGCCTTCCATTTCAACAACATAATAAGGTTTTAATAGCTTCTATTCCCTAACTTTATCCCTGAAAGTTGGAGTTCTACACTTCATTACATTGATGGCTTCAAAAGGAGGCATCTAAATACAGGAGTAGAAGTTTTCAATGCAAAAAATTTAAACCAAATATAGGTGTTGATCCCAACCAACCTTGAAATCCATAAAGAATTATCTAATCATGTCTTATAGAGTATGCATTATCCTCTCAGATAGATAAAGAGTCAAAGGATGATTAAGAGTGTTGAAATATTATTATATATCCAGATCATATTGAACACTTTCCTAGATCCTCAAGGTAAAACTCATATCCTGATATGATATAATAGAAATTGGTACACCTTTAAATCATACCACTTCCTTTACATATATCCTAATAAGCTGATCATGAGAGAAATCATCATTAATAAAAATGAAGTGTGAAACCTTTGTAAGAAGGTCATCTATAACCCTTATTGAATCATTTCGTTTGGATGTTTTGGGAAGTCCGATGAAAAATTCCCTAGTGATTTATTCTCATTTCCATTCTGGTATGGGTAATGGTTGTAACATCCCATTCAAATTGAGTCTCTCATCCTTAATTTGATTCCAATGAAAGCAATGAGAAACATATTAGGAAACATCTTTATTCATTCCATTCAACCAGAATTACTCATTATGGTCTTTGTACATCTATTTTCATCTAGGATTAATAGAGAATGGTGAACTATGAGTTTCATCCAATAGCACATTCATTCATTATAGAATTGAAGGAATACAAACATGGTTCATGAACCCTATTAGTCCATAAAAATCAAGGTTGACTTTGAGAACATTTATTATCTTCTTATGTAGCTCAACATCTTCTTTATGCACCTCTATAATCTTCACTTGTATATATGGTTGAATATTCATTTCATTAAGACAATATTTCTCTACAAACATTAAAATCTCATGATCCATTAATTGAAAATCCAAATTATTTGATCTTTTTTTATCCTCATCATGGATAGTATGGCATAGTCCTTTCGACTCATATCATATGATTCCTTTCTCTCATTCCAATGGTGATTATGTATTATGTAGTCATAATATTTAATCAACTATAACCATCTTATTTGATTCATATTTTTCTCCTCTTGAGGGAAAATATATGTTAAACTTTTATTATCAGTATAAACATCACACCTTTGACCATAATGATAATGAATACATATCCTAAATGCAATGATTAATATATATAAATCCAAATCATGAGTTAGGTAATTTTTCTCCTGGACTTTGAACTTCCATGTGGAATAATCTATAGCCATATCATATTTCAATATGACACATCCCATCCAATTCTGGGAAGAATCACTATAGATCAAAAATCCTTCTCCACTACCGTGAATTTTGAGCACATGAGATGTGGCTAACCTTGTTTTAGCTCATTGATATTATATTAACATTTTTCCATCCACATAAACATAAATTAATTCCGAGTCAACATAATGGGAGGATTATATAATCAACAAAAATCATTCACATAACATTGATAATATCTAGCCAAACCAATAAAACATGAGTTCTTAATTATAGTTGTTGGTATAAACCATCATTTAATAACATCAATTTTACCCATCTCTTGAGATTATGTGACCCAAAAATAAATCTTTATGAAGAAAAAATTCACACATGGTAATTTTTTTTCATAAAGAAGATACGTTTCTAGGGAATAAGTACAATTATCAATTGATCATCATGTTATTCCTTAATATTTTAGAAGATAAGAATATAATCTATATAGACTACCCCAAACTACTCAAGATAGTCTATAAAGTCTCAATTAATTAGATCCATGAAAATAGTGGTTGGTTCGATATGACCAAATGGAATCACTATAAATTCACAGTTTCTATACCTAGTAACAAATGTATTCCTTAGTACATCCTTCTTAATGAACCCAGTTTGATGATATCCTTAATTAAGATCAATAATTGGAAGGTATATATCTCTGTGTAGTTAGTCGAATATGTAATCAAAGCGGGAAATATGAGATTTTTTCTTGATAGTTATCATGTTATGTTATCAATAATCAATGTAGAGTCTCGTTGATCCATATTTATTATTAATTAATAAAAAAGGTTCACCCCAAGGTGACACACTAGGACATATTAATCCCTTTTCAAATAGTATATTGTATATTCTTCTTCAATTCTTATACCCCAAAGGGATCCATATTATATGGTGTCTTAAAAATAGTTATATCTCTCGGTATGAGTTCTATTGAAAACATAACATCTCGATTTGGTGGAAGACCTAGAAATTCTTCCTAAAAGACATCATCAAACTCTCATACAATGGGTGTATTATTAATCATGAGTTTCTACCCAACAATTTGATATAAATAACATTCATTTATAAGTATCAATTCCCATAATGTGGAATAATTATCCACTCGAAGATCATATTCATCATTACATCAATAGATGATCATAGATTGATCTGGAATATGATATTTAACTTCCCTTCCTTAGAAATTAATATGAGCTCTATATAGATACATTTAATACATGCTATGAAAATTTTAAATTACAGTATAGGAAGGATCAAAAAATTTCAGGAAGTAATTTAGAAAAAATTTCAACCAAAGAAGAATTATAATAGTTTTATGTGATATTTTTTCTATTAAGAGGTTTTACATCTAACTTAACATTTAATTGTTGTGGAAATATAGAAATACCATTAGAAAACTCATCAGAAATATCTGAGTGGGTGGATCTATAATCAAATAGAAAATTTCTGCTTTTGATGGATGGTAAGTATACCTTTCCCCACTTCATTTTCATAATCCAAATCACTTATAGGGATCAAAATGACTTTCCATTTTCATTGGTGTTAAGAGTTTTCTAATGACTATTATCATTAATAATCCTTGGCTTGGCGCCTTGACTAGAATAATTCAATTTTTCTAGGAACCTGTATCATTGACGTGTAGAAGATTCATTCTAGGTATCCTTTTCTCTATTTTCATAATTAGACATCAATTTTCAACCACTTCGGAATCCAACTTCCCAATGAAATTCGTTTCAACATTTAAATCATTTAATATTACATTTATCATAGTTAACTCTATGTTCATTTCCACACATTGAGCATAAGGGAAAACTCATCTTCTTTTTAGTGCGGTCATTATGTTTTCCCATAAATTCCATTATTATATTCTTATAAAACCATTAGAATGGATGGGTTACACCAATATTCAGTCCAACCTTAATAGCACATCAAATAGTTTCCTCGTATCTATTAAGTTCAATTATGTATAATTCCATTTGGAGACTTATTTATAAGACACTATATAATCAATCAATATTACTCTCAGGTTGAATAATATTTCCAAAACAATACCTTAAAAGTCTTCTAATTTTTTTATATGTACCAACTGATACATCATACATTTCTCTTAAGTTCATTGAACTACTTCTCCATCGTTGTTTGAAAAATACGAGGAATATACTCATTGAAAATTATTTCCCTGAACTTGTCTCATTCCAGGGATTCAATTTCATCTCTTTCCCTAGTATTCTTCATAAGGATCCACCAATTGTCACCTTCAACTTCCAAATTATAATCTATTATGGGGACTTTATAATGTTCTAAACATTGTATAATTGAAAATATATTTTCAAGGGTAATTATCTTTTATTGAAATAACCAATGGATCAGGAATCCTCCTTAATGAAGCTGGTTGCTTCATCATTAAGGACACAACTGAATTTTGTTACACATTTGGCTCACTTGGATGCCCTGCACGACTCATAGCTTGATAATGTTGTCATGTCTAGAAGATATTCCCTTCCTTCTCCTATAACATTTAGTTGTATAAGAGGACAATCATTACATCACTCATCTCATGTATCATTAACGTTGATCCAATGGGATCTATATATTGTGTATAACTAAGAAGCATAGTGTGAGAGACAATAATCAAAATTTATAAACAACATAATCAAGAATAAAATTTCAATATTGGAAATAGTATGTTTTAAATAATGTTATTCATGATCATCTCCAAAGTACATGGATTGTAACCTATAATTTTACATATCCTTTGGGTACTTTCTATATCGTTCACTTCTGAGTTTCCCATGATTTACTATACCTTTCATTTGATAGAAAATATAATAGTCCATACAATACATTCATTAATGTTACATAAACATTTATGAATATTCATTACAAAATATAACAACACCATGAAGGTACCATATATGTATAGTGTCTTTGTAAACTTTAAACCATAAACAACTGATTCAAAATACATCTTCATTGTCTCAAACATATAAATAGACCCCTTTATGATATACCTTACTTAATACCCTTCTTCATAACCATGGGAAAAGAATCATATGAAAGGGAGAGCTTATATTATCAATAATGGAATGCAAGAGATATATCAATCATATCATAATAATAATACATAAAAACAAAACATTTTAAAATCTTATCTTATATATGAAGGATCATGATTTCATGTCATGGGATAAATCATAAAAGATAATGAAAGATCAATGAATATATTCCCAAAATTCATAACAAAAGATATGAAATTTTGGTGTCATACACATAATCATATAAAATGACTTCAATATTATGCAAGGGTAATTTCCAAGACCAACATAGTAGGGAAAATTCCATTACAGAACAGAGTTCACTCCTCGTTCCAGCCATCTATTAATGTACCCAGTTTTCTTATCATTCCAGTCATGTATATCTCATGAGATATAAATCATTACCCAATGAAATAAAAGAGTGATATAGACCACACCCATATCATAATTAAAAAATTCTCAGATATTCCACAAACACATAAATCAATCATCATAGAATAACCTAAGGAATAAAATGGGTTTATTTAACATCATCAGATCATTATACATTTGTAAAAATAGATAAAATAAATAGTATTCCATCATAAACTACATAAATTAATAATAATTATATTTATAAAAAAATAAACCTATTTATATAATGTAATATTATATGTAAAATAATTTTAAAAAAAGAATTAAATTTAATTATTGACTAAAATATCTTTTCTTTATCAAAAAAACTTCTTTTCTCAAAGTTCCATGAAATATTAAATGAAAAGAATATCCTTGAAAATAAAATTGAAATATATTAATTTAATATTAATTTCTATTATTAGTTATGAAAACATAAAAATCCATTCATTTTTTATAGGTTAGAAAAATATTCTACTCATAGTTTTGTTGGGAATGTCAAAAAACTACGTTGTATCGAAATTGACAAAAAATTTCTTCCACAGCGTTTAATAAAAATTCCTCAATGGAATAACTGAATTTTAATAATTATATAATTATAGAAATAATATCTTTTAATACATATATAGGAATCAAGTATTTTAATGATAAATATACACATGTAAATACTTATATATAAACAATATTGAATAATAATGAAATTGAAAAATTATCCCATAACATAGGAATAATGTAAGAACCCGGTTCTTATTGTTGAGGTATGAGTTTTTTCCTTTCCATTTTCCATAATTGTTTTTGAGAAGATAAGGAAAATGGGGAAAAGTCCCAAATTTTGAAAATACACTCTGTGTTCTTTTCTACACGCCTTGTATTTTGGCTTTGTGGGATGATTACAGAGGGCGTGTAGGCATGTCGAAAAATAAGGGTGTAAAAACTAACTACAAGCCTTGTAATTGGTATTTATACGCCATGTAATTAGTTGGAAGGTGAACAGTAATGCCGTGGGAGTATCCACTAGATGAGCAATAGTACACGCCATGTAGTCATAAATACAGGCTGTGTACACATGTCGACTGATGAACAATGTGGCGGTGAAAAGTAGCCACCAGAGGAATAGTTAAATGATGAAAAGTACAAGATGTTTACTTGAGAGTACACGCTGTGTAGTTTTTTTCCAATAAAATGGGAAATAGCCTCCTCATTTGGTAGAGCAGGCAGTTGATGCGTTTGGAGATCGGGTGGAGAGGCTAGAGCATGGAAGAGCTCCCGATCGCATACCAAGAATCATTTTCCTCCGCTGTCGATCTTGTTCGAACCGTGCGGGTAGGACCTTCCACTTCCTTGAGCCTTTCTTACAAATTTATTCCCCAGGGGATGTCATTTGGGATTGAGTGGGTTATCATTTTTTCCAGATCTAGGTTGTTCTCAAATGTTTGAAAAGGCGTCATTCGCGTATATCGATTAGAGAAGATCGAGGATGGTGGTCTGATGTTTAATTCCAACTGTCATGTTGTTTTTGTGTACCATTATGCTACGCGCACATGTTTGGGGTGTCGTATGGATGATGCCTTTATTAATTAAGATATATAAAATTGCATAGATAATCTAAGGATAATTTATAACTACTGTTTGGGATCATTACATGGATCAAGGGCCACCCTGTGGGTGCATTTCCTTTGTTTAGCCATTTGGCCAGGATATCTGAGGGTATGACGTGATTATGGCATGCTTTGAGTTTTTTTGAAAGAAATTTATATGTTATTTCTTGCTTATATATTGGGCTCAGCCCGTTTACATGCTTAGCATAAGGGCAGTGTTTTGTTTAGCCTGAGGGAAAGTGTTTTTTTTTTGACTGAGAGCAAGTAGTTGTTTAGCCTGAGAGAAATGTTTCATACACTTGAGGGTAGTTTCATCCATTCCTGAGGGGATTATATTGTACGGATGAGGGAAATATTCGTTATGCCTGAGGGAAATCTCCTAATGAAGTGATTATGATAAGCCTGAGGGCGTGGTTCTATTTATCATAAGGGTAAGATTATGATTACCTGAGGGTATGGATTGCATATCTGAGGACATAGTTCATTTCATATATTCATTTCAGTGATTATACATGTTATACATGCCAATCTAAATTACTTTCTTGTTATTGTTTTGTGTTTTACTTGTTAGATATATTGTTGTAGTTTTTCTATGGCATTGTTTAAGATATTGTCAGTTGAGGATGAGTCTCAAAAACTTATAATTCAATTAGCTTGAATTGTTAAATTATAATTAAATGGAACTAGAACTCGTAGGAGTAGTTGTTTTTGAGTACTTCCTAGTTTACTACTCTTCCATTACTTCACGCTATTGTTGCACAAATTCACGTACAATTGGGTACGAGCCTTCAGTGGTTTCCTACTAGGATTTATTTCTCACACCATGTTTGGGAAATGTCTTGGGACCAAACATATTATATTGATGAAGGTGTGGATAAGTGCAAAGTTCCCTATACATGTACTTGATTATTGCAGTAGAGTAAGAGAGAATGAGACCAATCTTAGGCTTGCAATGCTGTTGAGTTCCTAATGCGCTATTTTTTTTGGCTTGGAGTATTTATCCCTTATACAATATTATTTCAGTCTATCCTTTTTTTGATGCTTTCTTAGACTTAGGGACATATTTCATCATTATATATGACTGTGAGTCTTTTTTTTTACTTCAGTACTGTGTCCTTTTCGGCATTGGTATTGTTTAATGCTTCCATTATTGCATGCTGTATCTTTTTCTGCTACATTACACTATGATAAATCATGGAATAGTTCCCTATTATCATACGTAGGCCCTCGCTGCTAGTCGACAGCCTCTGGCATTTGGGGGAATGTGCTTTAGGTCATGTGACAAACTGGATTTGGGGCACCCGTTGAGTGGAACCCGGATGAAGGACGTTACAAAGTGGTATCAGAGGAGTTATTATTTTCTTCTTGACTTACTGTTTGGATCCTATATTTTAGGATATGACTGAATAGGTACGTTGTAATAGGCTTTTCATGTGAGTAGCTAACTCGTGTACAGTGAATAGACAATTTACCTTCTGTTGCAACTTTTCTGATTATTCCATTTTATAATTGATTTGATTATCATCGTTGGGTGAAGCACTTGTTGTGCGATGCTTATATTTTATACATGGGTTCTATTAAGTTGCAACCCGATGAGATAAGGGTATTCTATCTCATGCATCATTTAGGCACATGTTAGAATCACATGCCTTGCATGGTTTCCATGCAATATAGGTGCACTAGAAATTGCATGTTGTTGTGATAGATGTCGTGATAAAAAATGCATGTTGTTGTGTTAGATGCCTTGATAAATACCTGCTATTTTATAGGTTATTATTATGTATGGTTTCGTGAATGAACGCAAAACCTTGGTTTCTGAGGAGTATAGTCCCTCGTCATCCCAAATTTGATGGATCATCGACTTGTTTGCCTTTTTTTAACATGAAAAAAATGATAAGATTTGTTTCACGGGGAGTATAGGCCCTCATGGATTAGAATTTGTCACAATGGTGTCGGTTTAAGTGTCTTTCAGTGCTCTGGAGTAGTTTTTGAGGCTTACTGTCTGGGAAAACCCAGAAGACATGCCGTGTAATTTGGACTACACACCATTTAATCTTCTTTTCGGGAAGAAAAGAACAAATTTAAGTACACATCGTGTACATTATGTACACTCCGGGTAGTTTCTACTTGTGTCATAGGTTATGTAGGCGGAAACATGGGATAGTGAAACTTTTAAGGAACATGTCGTGTTGTGTTGAACATGTGTTCACGATGTATCTAACAACACGAAATGGGAAATCAGACCATATAAATGCCATGTCAATGACAAAAAAAACTATGTAGTTTGACCTGGGGATTCGACAATGTAACATACAAACATGGGTCAGCGTTACCTCTTCTTATACATACCATGTACCTGAGAGACATGGCATATAGTCTTGATAGGTGAGAGGTTGTGTAGACTTGGTCGTGTGGCTAGGAATAACATAGTGGTGTACATGCTGTGTGCGGGCGTAACACGCCAGGTAGATTCATCCGAGCAGTCAGCCGTGTCACTAACAACGCGGGCAGTTGTAATATAAGCCATACACATCGTGTCTATATGGAACCCGCCGTGTAGTATGAGCTGCATACTCAGTCGTGTAAAGGACAACACGGGTCGGTGAAGCTCGTCTAGTACACTCTGTGATGTTATTATAAACATTGTGTGTTATCCATTAAAGAAGAGTCATGTGTCTAGGTTATGTAGAGGGACTCAGGTAGGAGAGAAAAATCAAGTAGACATCATGTTTGTGGACAACATGACATGTGTTTTGGGGGGTTACATGACCAGTGTTAGTAGAGTACACGCCCATGTGAAGGACATAAGGGAACACGCCATGTACTTATTATACCCACCATGTATTCTTGTATTGTAAAACATGAATATTTTCTTTCTCCTCTTCCCTTCGTACACTTCATGTTTTCATTCCTTTATGATCTTGATATAAGGTGTGTGTTTGAACTTGTAGAGTGATGCCACCGAGAGGACCACGAGTTGTTCTCCAGGAGAGTTGCAACGATTATACTCTTGAGATGGTATCCCAAGGGCTACCAATGGAACCTCTAGAAGAGCCAGATGTTGCGCCAGCCGTTATACCAGAAAGAGGCACGAAGGCGCAGTTCCGTGAAGGCTTCATGAGGTTCATGCAGACCTTCCTTGGAGCACTGTCGGATTCCACATCTACTGTAAAGAAGACTCGTATATTCCAGCAACAAAATTTTCCGACATTTTAATGTGATGGCGGACCATAGTCTGTAGAGTATTGGCTGGGTTTAATACAGACTATCATTGAGCTTCTAGAGATGCCTCTAGGGAAGAGGGTCAAGCTCTCTACATACATACTACGTGATTCAACAAAGAGGTGATGTGATGTTACCACCCAGACAGAGCATCACAGGGACATGGAATGTGATGATTTTCCTGAAGTCTTCTATGACTTTTTCTTTCTGGAGACACTGAGGACAGATCGAGCTCGAGAGTTCATGAATCTGTAGCAGGGCACCATGTCAGTGATGGATTATTCTGACCGTTTCACTGAGCTACAATGCTATGCACCTATTCGGGTGGGAGATGAAACGTTGAGGGCACAACTCTTTGAGGATGTTCTTCGATATGACATCTTTGTGCTGGTGAACGTTTTCAGGTTGCCAACAGTACATGCTATTGTGAACCAGGAACTGATTACTGAGCGGAACCTGTGGGAGGCTAGTGGTGCATGCCCGGGAAGTTCAACACCAGTTTGTAGTAATATTTTTACTGTTAAGAGGATAACGCTGATGGACTTCTCCCATGGTGGCAGTAATATCCAGAATATTTCTTCAAGTGGCCCATTGATTTGCTAACAGTGCGGTAAAGAGGGGCACATGAGGCTTCAATGTCCACGTGCCCCAGTGGAGTGCCGAGCATGTGGCAAGATGGGTCATCTACAATGCTTTTGCAGGGTGTTTCCACTAGTGTGAAGTGAGATGGGTACTGTACAGACTCTTCATGCGGGAGCAGGGCCAACAGCTTCATACCTGTCAATGAATTGGGATATGTCGGGATGTACAGGCCGAAGAGGTGGTCATGGTCGTGGTAGAAAGATACCAAGATCTCAGAGATATCAGGGCGGGTCAGCTCTGGGTAGCTAGACTATGTCGTAGGTTCGTGATAGTGGGAAGGCATATGCAGTCAAACATATCCAACAAGAGAAAGATCTCACGCCTTCTACTTCAGAGGTACTATTCTAGTAGCTTTTATTTTGTCATCATAACTTCCTGATAATTGTGCTACACATATCTTTATATCTGTTCCCATTATAGAGAGCCTTGGGATCCTTGTTTCTTCTTCTTTTAGTGTTATGATGTTGGACACTCCATTGAGAATTATAATGGCAGGTGTGCATCAGTGTAGAGTGTTCCCCCTAGTGATTGGCGGGTGTCACATTCTATGGGACCTCTATGTCTTGGAGGTGGTGAGCTATGCCGTAATTCTTGGGATGCACATTTTTGTACCTTTTTGAGCCTTTGTAGATTTCTTTTGTCGAAGGGTGGGTTTTAGGTCACCAGATGGTGGAGAGTTTCTATACCAGGTCGAATGGGATTTCCAGGAGAGCTGAGCTGGACACGAGCATCGTGGTTGAGGTGATGTGACATCCCAGATTGCGAGTTTATATCTGGATGACCAGGGAACTTTTTAGATGGATTTACCTCTATTGGTTGATCATTTCAAGGATGTATTCTTGGATGACATTTTAGGTCTCCATCCAGAGCAGGTGGTGGATTTTTCTATTGAGTTTGTGCCAGGAGCAACACATGTGTACATTCCTCCTTATTGAATGGCTACACCAGATTTGCAGGAGCTCAAGAGGTAGTTGAAGGAGTTGCTGGAAAAGGCTTACATCTGACCTGGTACTTCTCTTTGGGGTTCGCCTATCAGGTTTGCTAAGAAGGCGGATGGGACCCTTATAAATTTCATGGAATATCGGAAGCTGAACCAGTTGATAGTCAAAAACCAGTATCCCATGCCACTTATTGATGATATTTTTTATCAAATTCTAGGATCACAAGTGTTATCCAAGATTAACCTGAGATCTGGATACCCTGAGTTATGCATTAGACCATTGAATATACCGCTTACAGATTTTCAGAGCAGATATGGTCTATACGAGTACATGGTCATGCTCTTTGGACTCACGAACATGCCACCAGTTTTAATGGATCTGATGAATCATGTGTTCCACCCTTATCTATATTATTTTGTGTTAGTCTTCATGGAAGATATATTGGTGTACTCTCACACTTGACAGGATCATGCTACCCATCTTGAGATCATACTTAGTACACTGAGAGAGCATCAACCATATACTAAGATCTCAATGTGCTACTTTTAGATAGACGACATTCACTTCATGGTTCATATCATCTCAGAGGCTGGAGTTGCGGTAGACCCAGAGAAAGTGAGAGAAGTAGTTTCCTAGGAGCAAGCTATGAACATGTTTGAGATACATAGTTTCATGGGGATGTCTGGTTACTACAGGTGATTTATAATGGACATCTACAACATAGCAGCGCCGTTGATGGGTTTGACTAAGAAGGGTGTGATTTTCGTTTGGTCAGAAGATTGCGAGACATACATTCAAGTGCTGAATGGAAGGTTGACATCAGCACTAGTTATGATACTTCCAGAGCAAGAGAAGAGCTATACAGTTTATTGTGATGCATCAGGTTTTGGGCTTGGAGGAGTGTTGATGTAGATCAGTAGAATAGCTGAATATGAGTATCGTCAGTTGAGGCCACATGTGAGGAATTACCCAAAACATTATCTCAAGTTGCCATCAATTGTTCATGTATTACCCTCTTGGAGTCATTATCTCTTGGGAGAACATTTTGTGGTGTCCAAGGACCACAAGAGTAACAAATATATCTTTAACCAACATGACCTAAATTTGAGACATCAAAGGTGGGTTGAATTACTTCAGTCCGTCGTCATTGAGCTTTCCTATATACATGGTAAAGGAAACATAGTGGCTAATGTACTAAGTAAGAGGACTCAGATACATGCAGTGAAGGAGGACAGTGGTGAGTGGAAGCTTATGGATTTGTTCTCTGAGATTCATTTTGAGGTGCACGATAGTCAGGGTCGAGCCTATATTTCTTTCTTAGTTGTGACTTCTACCCTCCTGGATAGAGTGAGTATTAGATAGCTATCAGATTCAGAAAGCCAATTTCTGCGGGAGTCAGGGACAAGTGAGGACCCTCATCCCGGTTGGATGATAGGCGATGATGGGGTACTATGTATCCATGGATGAGTGTGGGTTCCTAGGGATATATGTGAGGAACTGATGTGGTAGTTTCATGCATCATCTTGGGCAGTGCATCCTGGAGTTACCATGATGTAACGTGACACAAGACATTAGTATTGGGGGCCGGGTATGAAACAAGAAGTAGCTGGTTTTGTTGAGAGATGTTCCACCAGTCAACAGGTGAAGGCGGAGCATCAGAGGACAGTCAGACTGTTACAACAGTTAACCATTCCGGAGTAGAAATGGTATGATGTTGCGATGGATTTTGTGATCGTGTTATAGAGGTCACCTCGAGGCAGTGATGCGATGTGGGTTGTTGTGGACAGACATAAAATGGTAGCTCACTTTTTTTCGATCAAGGATACCTTCAGGGTTGAAGAGCTCATAAATTTTTATATCTAATAGGTGGTATGTCTTTATCGGGTTCATCATTCTATCATATCAGATAGGGAAACCCTCTTTACATCTCTTTTCTGGAAGAGTTTTCACATTGCACTGGGTACACAGGAGATTCTCAGCACAACATACCACTCTTTGGCCGATGGCTTGTAGGAGCGTATGATACAAGTGCTAGAGGAAATGTTGTGTGCATTCATCCGAGACATTAGGGGCTCTTGGTATAAGCATATAACTTTGGTCGAGTTTTCCTACAATAACAGTTTTCAGGAAACTGTTTAGATGGAACCTTACGAGGATTTATATGGTAGGCCATGGTGATCACATTTTTACTGTTTGGAGGCTGGTGAGGAACCTTTACTGGGACCACGTCTCATGTAGGACATGTCAGAGCGGGTCCAGTTGATTCAGAAGTGGATAGCGTTTACACAGTCTCATCTGAAATCTTATGCTAATCACCGTAGACTATCCTTGGAGTTACTGGTCGGGGATCAGGTTTTCATGCATGTTTCGACGAGATTGGGACACAAGCAGATCAAGAGATAGTGTAAAATTTCACTGAGGTATGTGGGGCCGTTTGAGATTTTGGATAGAGTTTAGCCGGTTTCCTATTGGTTGCAGTTACCACATAGGTATTAGGCCATGAGCGACGTCTTCCATGTATCTCAGCTACGCCATTATCACGCAGACCCATCTTATGTTTTTTAGCCCAAGGATGTTGAAGTTCATGTTGATGCGTCATTTGAGGTGCACCTGATTTGTATTGTTGATTAGAGCACGAATGTTCTCCGAGGCCGATCAGTTCATCTTATACGGGTGCTACGACAGCATGGCCGAGTGCAGGATGAAACCTAGGGGTGGGAGACAGATGTACATGCATAGTGGCCAGAGTTGTTCTAATCTTTATCTTCAATAGCCTTGGGGGGGAGGTCAATTCGAGGAAGAATTTCTTTAAGGTGGGGTGTTTGTAAGAACCCAGTTCTTATTCTTGAGGTATGAGTTTCTTCTTTTCCTTTTTCCTAAAGTTTTTTTGAGAAGAAAATGAAAATGGGAAAATCCCAAATTTTGTGGATACATGCCGTGAACATTTCCACATGTCGTGTATTTTGGCCATGTGGGATGAGTACATAGGGCGTGTAGGCCTGTCGATGGAGAAGGGTGTAAAAACAAACTACACACCATGTACTTGGTATTTTCAGGCCATGTAATCAGTCAGCAGGTGAATTGTAAGGTGGTTAGAGTTGCCTCCAACTGAGCGATAGTACATGCCATGTAGTCATAAATACATGTTGTGTACACATGTCGACAAATGACCAGTGTGGTGGTGAACTGTAGCCTCCAGAAAAAAAGTGAAATTATGAAAAGTACACGTCATGTACTTGAGAGTACACACCATGTAGTTTGTTTTTATCACTTAAAATGGGAAGTAGCATCCTCATTCAGCAGATGAGGCATTGGATGCATTTTGAGCTTAGGAGGAGAGGCCAGAGTTGGAGGAGCTCCTGATCGCACGCCGATAATCTGTTTCATCCGTCGTCAATCTTGTTTGAACCGTGCGGGTAAGGCCTTACTTCTCATTGATCCATTCGTACCAATTCTTTCCCAAGGGGATGTTATTTTTGTTTGAATGGGTTATCATTTTTCCCAGATTTAAGATGTTCTCAGATGTTTCAGAAGTCATCGTTCGCGTATATCGATCAGAGGAGATCGACATAGGTGGTCTGATATTTAATTCCAACTGTTAGGGTGTTGTTGTGTTCCATTGTGATACGCACCCATATCTGGGGTGTCATATGGATGAGGCCATGATTAATCGAGATGTCTATAATTTCATAGATAATCTAATGATAATGTATAATAGCTGTTTGGGATCATTTCATGGATCCAGGGTCACCTTGTGGGTGTTTTTACCTTATTTATCCATTTTTTCAGGGTACTCGAAGGTATGTCGTGATTATAGTGTGCTTTGAGTTATCTTGAGAGAAAATGTATATGTGATGGCTTACTTAAATGTTAGGCTCATCCAATTTACATGCTTTTCGTGAGGGAAGTGTTTTTTTTAGCCTAGGTCAAGTGTTTGTTTAGCCAAAGGGAAAGTAGTTGTTTAGCCTGAGGGCAATGTTTCATATGCCTAAGAGGAGTTGATTCCGTGCCTGAGGGC
Source organism: Viscum album (assembly GCA_963277665.1). Classification (NCBI taxonomy): domain Eukaryota; kingdom Viridiplantae; phylum Streptophyta; class Magnoliopsida; order Santalales; family Viscaceae; genus Viscum; species Viscum album. The sequence continues at coordinate 65,985,461 of OY728143.1, forward strand.
ATTATCTCGTATGCATGAGGCAAATAATTGTTATGCCATAGGGAAATCGCCTGAGGGAGTGATTTTGATTATCTTGAGCGCATTGTTCAGTTTAGCCTGAGGGCAAGATTCTGATTACCCGAGGGTAAGGATTGCATGGCTGAGGACACTGTTTATTTCGTATACTCACTATTGTAATTTTACATGTTAGACCTTCCAATATAAAGCACATGACTGGTATTGTTTGACTTGGTACTTGTTAGATAGCTTGTTGTAGTTTTGTTGCGTCACTGTTTAGGAGATTTTCGGTTGAGGCTGATTTTGAGAAACATGTAATTCAATTGCCTTGAATTATTAAATGATAATTAAATGGATATGGGACTGGTAGGAGTAGCTGTTTTTGAGTACTTCCTAGTTTAATCCTCTTCCATTAGTGCACACTTTTGTTTCACAAATTCACTAACTGTTGGACACAAGCCTTTGGTAGTTGCCTACTGGGATTTATTTCTAACACCATGTTTGGGTCATGTCTTGGGCCCAAACAGATTATATTTCTACATGTGAGGATAAGGTAAAGGGTCCCTATAATGGTACTTAATTATTTTAGAGGAGTAGGGGAGCATGTGACTAAATTTAGGCTTGCGATGCTGCTGAGTTCCTGCTGTGCTGTTTTATTTTGGCTTGATGTATTTTTTCCCTTATACTGTATTATTGCAGTGAATCCTATTTTGGCTGCTTTCTTAGCCTTAGAGACATATAGCATCATTATATATGACTATCAGTCATTTCATTACTTCAGCTGTGTGTCCTTTTCAGCATTAGTATTGTTTACTACTTCTGATTTTTCATGTTGTATCTTGTTCTACTTCATTACACTTTGAAAAATGAGGGCATAGTTTCCCCACTATTAGACCTAGGCCCTCACAGCTAGTCGACAGCCTCTACCGCTGGGGGAAATGTTCTTGAGGACATGTGACCAACCAGGATTGGGGCACCCATTGAGTGGCACCCGGATCTGAGACGTTACATATGATATCCTTACTATGTATCTGAACCTCCTATATAAGGATTTAAATAATATATTTGACTTATATCAAAATCATAGTAATATTTAGGTTATCATATATGATCATATTATCATCTATTTGTTAGTAACATTTCATTGTTACTTGTTATTTGGATATTAACCGCTTTATGTTCTTATGCATGTATTGTGGAATATGTTCTTGTTATCCTACATATGAAATACTTATATAATTAAAAATCATATTAAAATAATACATATAATATTAATTCATTCTATACATTTATTTAATAAATATTTAATTAAGACCATGTAGAATGAATCGCATCGCATTGTTGAGATGGTATGTTGTATGTATGCACGAGCAGTGATATCCTTCCCATAATTGTTGAATGGTATTAATGTTGATGATGTATAATATTAAATAATTTATATTATTATATTATAATAATATATATTTATTATTTACATCATTTTACCCAACCATGTATGGTGGTGCTGAAAAATAGATTACACTATGACGTGTAGACGATAAATCGTGCGTACGCACATGTGGTGATTTCATTTTTCATAGGATGGATTGACATAGGAATATTGTTGTTTCATAATTATAATTGAATAAAATTATATTATTGATATTGGATTTATTAATTTATAAGTAATTAACCCATTATGAGTATGTATAATAAGAATGATGTTTGAAATAATTGGTAGAGGAGATTATATCTTCTCTAATGTGCATCTTATAAACCTCCTCTTAGATCACTAGAGTCATTCTATGAAGAATTATAGAACCTATGGGATGTACCATGGGATGTTTATAAGGGAAAATGATAGGTTATTTCTTATCATGAAGGATCAATGTGATGAGAATAAGTCAGAGAGGAGTTCCCCTTTTATAACTTATGTGGGGTCCACTTTTAGGATCTAAAAAAATTTAAATTTATAATAGAATCAAAACCTACCCAAAAAACTCCTAAATGTCACAATTTTGAAATGGAGGTGAGATATTGTTATAATAACCTCAACCAATAAATTTTAGGAATGCTTTTATTTCAATTTAAAATTTATCATTTTAATTAAACCGTTGTTATTCTATTTAATTTTAATTAAAATATCTGCTATTTCTAAATTTAAAGAGTGAGATATTTACTTATTTGATGTCAATTAAACCATAAATAAGTATCTTAAAACATTTTATACTATATAATAAATATTTTAAATTTTTTAAAAATGTTTTATGTTTTTATATAATATAATAAAACAATATTTTGATAGACAATCAATAGTGTCAATTATGACACTATTCAATTCATTGATTTTTTTAAAATATTACTATAACTATATAACATTGAATCATCTAATTTATTATATTCATAAAAGGAACATGTAATCTATAAATTCATTAGGAATATAAATTTTCTAAAAGTATCTTTATTTTAATATTTTTAATTACATTTATTTGTTATTTCACAAAAAAAAAATTACTATAAAAGTTATGTGTTATTATTTTTATATTCTTATTTGTTGAATAAAATTTAAAAATAAAATACTATGATAAATATAAATCTACTATATTTTATAATGATACTTTTAGTATAATTTATCTTCTCAAAAATATAACATTTAAAATGTTGTACTTATTATATTATGAATGTTAAAACCTCAACATCACTATAAATAAAATTATATAAGTTCCTTAACCCCTTCTAAAAGGCTAAAAAGGTATAAAAAACTATTGATTATGGAGATTATGGTCGATATATACTTGACCAATAATATTTGATCATTTTTTTTCTTTTAATTTGTGTTATTATTTTAACATAAACTATATTATTGGTTTTTTATTGATTAAATAATTTCATGCATCATTAATGTACAAGATATTATGGTAATTATTTTTATCCAATAATTAAAAATAAATTTCCATGATAATGAAAAAAGTATAAGATTATAAATAATTATTTATCATTGATTTTTCTTATTTTTTAAATTTATATTAAAAAATCATTAGTTATTAGAATTTTTATAATACATGATTACCTTTTCATTAAATAAAATAAATTACAAGTCTTAATCTCATCCAAGTGGACTCCAATGGACACCATTTAGACCCAATGATTATTAAGGTCAAAAAAACGAATCCAATGATATTAATAAAATTATTAGTGTATTTTTATAACAATATTCATATCCTTAATTACTCAGTTTACCCTTTTATAGTATTAATAAAAATTACCGATGTTACTATTCATACTGACAAAAAATCAATTTAAATAATTATGAAATAATGATTCCAAATATTGAGTCTCTTTTTTAAAAATAAAAAAAATTAATTGTAGTAATTAATTTAATATCAATTTGGTTGTCAAAATGTGAGTATGAGTTTTTAAAAGATAAAACATTGTAAAGGACTGAAATGTATTTACACATGAATTAAATTTAAAATTAATTCTAAAGATATAAATTATATTGAATGAAAAAGATGTATTCTATTTATAGTTTCAAAAAATTCAATATTATAATTTAATCATATAAATTATTTCCTTGATGAAATTTGTTTTCAATTTAAATTTTTTGCCTTTAATATTCATGAAAACATGAATGCCAATAGAGGAAAATCATAAATTAATCCAATGTTAATTTTTATATCCCACATCAAAAAAATAGGTTTATTTTTTCATAAAAAATAATTTTTGTATCAAAATGTTAATTTAAAAGGTGTTCACCATTAAAAGGTTGAAAATTCCCGTTTTGAAAAATATATGGTTTTATACATCAAATAGGGTTTATTCACAACCTAAGAAAAAATATCCATGGGATGAATATTAAAAATAATTTATTAAATGTATAATATATATATTTCATTAATTTACATTATAATAGTAATTCAAATAAAAATATACAAACAGTTGATTTATATTTTTTACACATTTTTTTATGTTAGTTATTTTTATTCTCGCTAACCTACCGGTTAGGTTATGCTGGTCTTTTTATACCGAGGGAATATAATAGTTACTTAAAACTCATGATTGTGTGATATACAAGCTAATGAATAATTAAAATTATTTAGAAAAATATTTTATAAAAAATATTGGTGTTACAAAAAAGAACCCAACTAACATAATCGATATCCACAAACAAAATCACATAATATACATAAAAAATGCACACCATGAATTGGAATACATATCCATATATTATCATAACTAATAATATCATTTTGAATTCAATCGTTTTATCTTGATATGCCATTCCATAGATGGAGGATAAGTGGAATTCAAAAAAATTGAGTTATGTAATTGGATATGTGGTTTTTGAATCCACATAAACCCCAACATAAAGAAATAATGGGTTTCATTATTCATAGTAACCCCCTAATAATGAATGATAAATAGAATCATCCTATGAAAAAAACAAACATTTCACACACTATGAGGTACATAATATATTTTTTTTATATTATAATTTTGATATTGAACTAATATATTTGGATTAGCTTTTTATATAATCTCAAATAGACAAAAATCCATGATAAATGGATCTCCAAATCCTAATAAAAAATTAAAAAATTTAAAAAAAATTAAAAATATGAACCATTTCATACATCCTTACCATATAACATTGAATAAAATATTTTCCCATGTAAAATATAGACTTAATCGATGTATAGAGATTAAAAAATCACATTCTATGTTATGTTATTCCCTTTTTCTCTGTGGAGGGAGAAATAAAATATAACTACATTGAATTTTAAGTGCCTCCATTATGGGATAAATTGAATTAAATTTCTATTAGATTAAAATATCTATGATTTAATTTTTTTATTCCCCCATATGACACAACCCCACAAACCATCAATGTGATTAATGGATGTAGTTCATCCTGATTAAGTAAATTAAATGATGCAACATCATATTCTATAACATGGAAATTAATGAGAATGTGTAGGATATGGTATATTAAACTCCCACCAAAGCCAGAGGTGTGTCTTCCATTGTAACTTATATCACATTCGAGCCCAGCATAGTAGTGGTTATGAGAAAAGATAAAAGAGTAACCAAGATCATGATAAACCATGTGTTCCTAATCCATATAAACTAGAAATTAACTATCTATAAGATTTTAAAACATGTTTTTATACCCCAATTTATTTATTATCAAAATAATATATCCTATTATGTAATCAGATATAAATGTAAATTGATATTAATGATTGAAATTGTTATATAAACCAATTATAAACTCATAAAGAATCAGTTTTCACAATCCAGCATTCTTTCTTCCAAAAATCTATTCTAGGGGATCACTTGAAAAAACTATTCTAATCTAGAATTGAGAATATCAAGGGCGTAAAATTATATTTTTATACTTATCATCATGTAAGACAGAATGGATTTTATAACTTATACCATCATGAATTAATGGGTTTTGATATAGACATGGAATACATGGTTGTTACTTCAACAAGAAAAATCATTTGATACCTCATCCCCTTTTTAAATCCTCAGTTCATAAAAATATAATGAATTTACCACAACATAATCTTTACTAATTTCGTAGTCATTATAATGGAAAATCCTCACCTAATTAAATGAGAATACTAAAATTAAAATATTATGGGATCTTAGACACTGATACTCTCATCAATACTTATTATGAATTCAAATACTTTTCAAATATTCCCTCCAGTGGATGATCTCAACAAAATTTATCCAGCAATTTTTTTTAGATTGGGATAAACACATGAATGATTGAACGATAAAGGGATAACTATGGGGTTATTATTAGATACACACAAACCATTGAAGAAATTAAAATGGGGGATGACTTATATGAGGATTAAAGGGATGGGGAAGGAATATAAAATTATTGTAAACAATAGTAGATATGGGAAATGATGAAATATCTACCCCCAAAATGGATAAAATTCCATCCAAAATATTTATATGGGGTCATGAAACCACCTTATTTGATACAGATGTTTGGATTCCACTATAATGGATCTCAGTCTCATTTATCCTTTCAAATGCACATATAATTTCATAATAAGATACATTTAATATGAATGGTATTATAGATTTATCAGAATAAGTTGGTAAATATGTATAGAGGGAGTCTTAGATATGATGTCATACATCGTTAAATATATTGTTAAATATGGTTAAACAATTCTTAGTTTTTGAGAGTTTACTATAAGTGGTATATTTTATGAAATATTAACTAATGGAACCATTTTGAGTGGTGATTTAAAAACATTCACGTTTTAATATAGGATTTCCCTTACATTTTACAGTTTCATTATGTCATCGATTCATATATAGTACAATATTTGTTGTTTAATAATTATCAACATCATGATATTCATCCAGCCAACTATTATACATCATCTATTCAATATAATATGGTAAATTTTTATAGTTTTGACACCAACCATATACATTTAAATGTAGAATAAATCAATGATTAATTATTTTATTCATTTCATTTATATAAAAAGATAGAGAAAATATTTAAGGAAAATCCCATAAATATGTGTTGAAACATTTTGTCATTTATTTTATATAAAATTTGTTTTGATTTACATGAAAACTATTGTGGCTGAAGATCCATATAGATATTATAAATCAAACACAATATAAATCTCCATATTTTGGTGGTAAAAAAAGAACTGAACCAACTTCATCGGTATCCACATACCAAATCACATAATATACATAATAAATGCACACCATGAATTAGAACACCTAACCATATATTATAACAAACCATAAAATCCTTGTGATTTTACTTGTTTGATCTTGCTATTCTATTCCCTATAAGAAGGGGAAGTGAAATATAAAAAAAATGATTCAGTAATGTACATTGAGATAAGAATTTTGAATCCACATAAACCCCACCATGATGAAATAATGGGATTCATTATTCCTTTAATACATCTTATAATAAATGATGAATAGAATCCTCTTATAAAAAACCTATATTTCACCTACTATGATGTACAAAAAAAATTTAGATAAAATAATTTTAATATTGACCGTGAATATTGGGAGAAACTGTTGATATATTCTTAAGTAGAATAGAATCAATGATCAAATGATCTCTAGATCCTAAGGAAAAAAATAAAAACCTAAAAAAACTATTTAAAAATATTATCCATTTCATATATGGTTACCATATAACACAGAATGAAACATAATCCCATGTAAAATATCAACATACTCCCTATACATAGAGTAAACCAATCACCTTCTAATTATGTTTTCCCTTATTCTATATGGAGGCCAAAATAAAAAATATATCATTTGAATTGTTAATACCTGCATTATGTAATCAGTAATGAAATTTCTATTTGATAAAAATATATATGGTTTACTTTTTTCTTCTCGCATAACACGCCACACCACAAGCCATCAATTTGATTCATAGTAGTGGTGTATCCCGATTATAACATTTATGCTACATGAAGTCCTCTTCTATAAGATGAAATGTGATGAGAATTGGTATGTTAGGTTTCATTTGACTCCCCCATATCCATTGTTTATACTTCCATTGTAACATATATCACATCAGATCTATATAGAGTATTGGCTAATTGAAAATATAGAAGTGCATCCTAGTTAACGATAAACCATGCATTCATAATCCATATAAACTATAAAATAATTATCATTGTGATTTAAAAAAAGTTTTTTTCCCCCATGTTAATTTTTATCGAACATAATATATCCTAGTAACTAATCATATATAAATGTAAAATGACTAAAATAATGAAAATAGATACATAATGCTATTATATTCTCATGAATAACCAGTTTGTGTAATCCATCATCTCTTCAACCAAAAAAATTATTCTAGATGATCCCATGAAAAAACTAATCTAATCAATTATTGGGAACTTCTACTATATAAAATATTAATTATATACTTATCATCACTAAATAGAAACCAGATTTAGTAAATTACCATCGCTAATTAATAGGTTCTTAATTATATATGGAATACATAGTTGTTATGTACACATGGAAAAACACTTTATAACTCATAATTTTTCTGAATCAATATTCTATTAAAATATAACGAAATGACAACTATATCACCTATAAAAATCACATAGAAATTATATGGAAACATCCTCACATGATTAAATGAGAATTCTAAAATTGAAATATAATTGGATCTCAGTCACTAAATCTCTCATCATTACCTAGTATGACATCAACTAATTTTCAAATATTACCTCCACTGGTTGATCTCAACCAAATTTATCCACTAAATAATTCATTGGATAATTCTAATGTCATGAATCATAGTATGATAATGGGATAACTTTGGATAACTCATTAGATAATCATACACAATTGAAGAAATTATAATGGGGATGACTTGGATGAGGATGAAAGAGATTGGAAACGAATATATAATTATTATAAAGAATAAGAGATATGGGAAAAGATGTTATATCTAACCCAACATGGATTAAATTTAATCTATAATCTATATATGTCATCATGAACCAACCTTATGTGATACATAGGTTTCAATTCCACTAAAATGGATCTCAATCTTATTCATCCTTCAAAATTAACATATTAACATAGAAGAAGATACATTTTGTGGGAATGGTAAAAAAGATTTAACAAAAAATGTTTTCAAATATGTATAAATGGATATGTAAATTTTCTTTAAATCATAGATAATTATATTGTGAAATATTGATAAACTATTCTTTGTTTATGAGGGTTTAGTGTAAGTGGTATACTTTTATAATTTTTTACTAAATGAACCACTATGGGAGGTGATTTAAATCTTTTTAGTGTTAATTTTTGGAATTCCCAAATATTTTAGTGTTCACTATGTCATGGATTGGTATATGGTAATATATGTGTTATTTAATAATAGAAAACATCAAGATCTTCATCCAGTAAGATATCATACATCAGTTATTCATCAATAAAAAGAAATAATTATATTTTTATCACCAAAAATATATGTTGAAATGTAAAATAAATCAATGATTGTTTATATTAAACATTTCATTTATATGAAAATTTGGAGAAAATATAAAATAAAAATCTCAAAAATATGTAGTGAATCATTTTTTAATTATATATATAACTTTGTTTAATCTGGATAAAAATGGTTGTGGGTGAAGATTCATATTGATATAACAAATTAAAAAATATTTAACCCTCATTAAATCTTATATTAAATAATTCCTTGAAAGAAGATGATAATGATATTGATCATTTTCATGTGTTTGGTGGTTATTGAATCCTATGGATACATTAGAAGGAATGAAACTATGGTTTTTATCATAGTGGTAATTATTAAAAATATATGGATGATGTAAATCAATAGGGGAAAGAGTTCCATAATCATTATTCATTTTTTATTAAATCCAAATCTGTATATATATCATTTTTGTTATCATTTAACTAGAGTTATATTTCATTTATGTTATAGACAATTTTTATCCCTGTGAAACCCAGAATGAGAACTATATGGACTTTATTTTAAATAATTTGAAAAAAACCATGATGTGGTAAATAATTTGAAATAATTATTTTTATATGTATATATAAAAATTGGTAAATTGAAAACATTTGGAACATCCATCAGAAGTCATTATCTATGGATGGGAGCTCATGTAAATAAATAGGTAAATATAAAAGAAAAGAAATCAATACGTACATGGTTTATTTGTGAGAATTTATTCTTGTAGCTTTCACATTTACCATTGATATATATATATATATACCCCTCTATGATGTTCATATTCACATAGTGGAACATTATATTTTAAATTTCATAGAATATCGAGTAAAATTTATAATGAAAAAATATGATGCAATCTTTGGCCGTTTCATGTCAATTTTATATTTACAGTCTTACATAATAAAATAAAAATGATAAACCTAATTTTTATAATGTTTTAAAGGGAAATAAAAATTTATGTATATTTATTCATAATTATTATATATTTTATAAATTTTTTTATTCAGTACCTTAAAACCATTAATTCTTTTTATAAGTTTATTAATGACATAATTTTTTGTAGATAAAATATTTTGAAAATAATTAATATAATAATTTATTTGGGTGATAGAATATATATAAAAATTACTCATTATATTATTTAATGCGAGATTGTAAAAAATTATATAGAATAATTTTTAGAGAATAAAATTTAAAATAAAAATATAATTTTTTTTATTTTAATATTTATTTATTTTATATAATATTTTTTAAAAATTTAATTCTATTAATAATTTTTAAAAACCATAAAATCATGAAAATTAAGTGGATATCTTCATAGGAATCTTTTATAGATATCTTAGTCATTATGAAAGTTATAATAATGAAAAAATCAATTAATATATATGAAATTTTATTAAAAAACAAGTAGAAACAATTCTTGAGAAGAAGAAAATAGATGACCACTACTTTATAATACAAACCTAATATAATTAATTAATCTATACTATCATTGTATAACATGTTATTTAATTTTTGATCCTTAATTAATAATTAATAATATATTTCATAACAATTATTTGTTCGTATTTCTATATACATGGTATAGATAATGATATATTTTATGGATCAAGTAGAGGGATATATAAAAAACAACATATAACATGAGTTATCAATATTTAATATGTTAGATTCAATGTTTTATATAAAATATTCCAATATTTGTTTTAAAAATTATTATAGTGTGATTTATAATTATCATCAAAAGCATGATATGATGAAATGTTTTCCAGAAATAAAGCATATGCATATCTAAAACATGACATTTATTAAGGTATGTATAAATATTTTTTACTATCAATAATATTATAATAAATACTAATTTTATTTCCCACTATTTTTATAACACCCAAAATAATTAATTACCATCATTATTATTATAATATGTTTATAAAAATAAAAGGTGTAATATTCCATCAATAAATAGGAATCACTGAAGTGGATTTTATGAAACTAAAAAATATTTTATTATAAATTTATTTAACATTAAAAAATAGTTATTTTTTTAATACTATGTGGAATTTATAATGAAACATATTTATTTTACTAAATATATTTGTTTATGATAAATTGGTAGATTACACAGTGGAATATTGGTTATTGATAAAAATTAGTGGTGGTATCTAATCCCACATGTAATTATTTAAATAAATCATTGCATGTTTTTATTTGTGTAAATATTCGCATTTTATTAAATTATTTTTATTTTTTTTCATACACCCATCCACAACACTTTTCTTATATTATTTTTAATGAATTATGCATACAGAAAAACATAATATAACAACACAACTAGTTATTAAAAGTTCATTTACCTTAGTTAATTAATAATAAAACATAAGGGTATTTATTACTCAAAGACATTCATACACATAAAATATTAATAATAATATTGATAAAATCATCAGTTAGACAAAATATAATTGTTCTTTTTGATATACATCGAACCTGAAATCACTAGAATAATTTTATTCATAAGTTTATAGAATTATATTATAATAACATAATTAAAAAGGGGATTATTATGAATATTGAATAATATTGACAAGTAGTGTTTCTAGGTTGGATTTGTATATAATCGAATAGAAACCTATCATATTTCATTCTAATTAAAAACACATGTGTTATAAATTAAATGTGATTAAAAATCTATAATATTCATGAACTATTAATAAAAAATATTTGATTCATTTATAATGTTTCATAAATAATTTCACATATATATGATGTTCAATGTGATGAGGAAAATTATGACCACATTATTCATGCTTATAAAAAGTCATCCGATGATTAAAATTGACTGAAACATATTAAAATGTTAGGAAAATATTGGACAATGATTAATGATTTACTTTTGATCAATTGAAATGAAACATCATGCTATAATGAAATATGATTTTTTTTGAAATTACATAAAGGGGTATTTTAATAATATAATTCATTTTATTTATATATTTGTGTGTTGATTATTAAAAATTATTTAATAAAATAATATTATTTTCATACTACCTTAAAATGTACTTTGAGTCATTTATGACAAGTATGTAAAACTAGTATATAAATCAAATGTGTGAGGTGATCCGAATGATGAAAAGTTAATTTTTATATTATATAAACATTCATAAAATAGGATAATATAGTTGAATGATACATTAATATCATAAAAACTTATTAAAATTGTAATTGATTCATTTTTAACAATTGGAATAAAATATATCAAGATGATGTCTAATTAATTAAAAATTATATATAATTTGATTTAAATAATAAAAATATTCTTAGTTCTACAAATATAAATTTAAAATTAATAAAATAATAATTAATAATTGATTAACAGAAAATGGCAGGTCAATGATCTTTTATTCATTCATATAATAAATAAAACATAGGAAAACAAGTGATGTTACACTTGACTGGATTTGTTGAATTAAGTATTTTTTTCAATAAAGGTTCCTAATATAATAACAGTTTCATTGAAGATATGTAAATGTTATAAAAATTTAATAAAATGACCACTAATTATATTATACATATCAGGGAAAAAAATCAATACATTAAAACAACTATTTATTGTTCTATAATAATAAAAAATTGTTCCATATTATTAAAAATATATCTAGTTATATAAAAATGAATCCCACATTAATGACTCATAAAAAATACTTAAATTATCATGAATCATTAGTAAAGTAATAATTTATCAATTTATGACCTATATGAAAAACCATCATATCAATCTTATATGTGATGTGACTAAAATGATTAAAAATTTTGTATGTTCAACAAATTTTATTCATATGATAAAAAATAATTCAATGACATCCCAATGCCATAAAAATATAGAAAGCGTTTTTTCGATTAATTTTTTTAACAATAGTAAAAACATCACATAAAACTAACCTGTTCTTTTTTTACAATGATAATATGCATTTTATTAATATAGAAATTCATTAAAATTCATTAAATATTATTCTAATCACAATATTCAAAGATAATTATTATATTATTATAAATAACTATTATATTGATAATTTATTCATTATAAACCATTTAAATTTTTTTACCATCAATATGTTTTTTATTTGATAGGAATGATTAATTTTTTTTAACGAATGACACAAAAGTTTCCAAAAAATAATAATATAATGGTTTGTGATTTTAGTAAATCTAATAGTATGTTAAATTGATGTATTATTCATCTAGAATGATTTAATAAGAGCTAACACAAGGTGCGGTATTTATGTTCCATTAAATATGAGAGTAATGATGAAAAATCAAGAAACATAGAATTTCACAAAACATGATTTAAATGGACATCAAATAATTAGTCGCATATAGGAAAAACTACGCACCAATTAAATATATGATATGAAAAACAATCAATGTAATTTTGAAAATTAAATATAATTATTTTTCTATTTTAGGACACATAATAAATACTACACCTAATTTTTTATATGGTAATGAAAATTTACTATAAGAATTTATAATATATTTGATACTTATTTAAATAAAATTCATGACAATTAAATTTTTGATCGGTTTATAGTGAAATAAAATTAATTTTTTTCAAATTTAAATAAAATTTCTCATTATGAAAATGTATTATATTTTTATATTATTTTATATATATTATATTATATATTTTTTAGAGATATACAGAATCTATCATTATAACATATGTAGTGAATTCCTAACATTTAACTAACAAGTCCTACATTTTTTTGAATTGTTTATCTATGTAATTTTTTGTTTTGATATATCTAAACATATATGAAAAAAACAATAGACACCAATACATATTAAAAATTCAAAAAAACCTACTATGGAGGTAACAAAAAAGATGTTCCAGTGGAATAGATTTTATTTTTTTCTCTAATGCAGATCTAATAGATCATATCCATTTTTTACTAAGATCAAATATATTTCAAATGAGGTATTTCAGTAGAATATAATTTAATATTATTATTAATCCACCCATACATTAAAATATTAAAAACGAGAATAAACTCATAAAACCAATAGCAATGAAGAATAAAAAAATATGTCCATCGAGACATCTGTTGATTCGCCAATGAAAAAATATCACAATAATTAATCAACAACAAGGTGAGGTTAAGACCATAAAAATCCATCATTCATTGATGGTGTGTCACCATTACAATAAACATAAAATATATGTCATTGTTAATTTATAAAATTTACACCATGTACCATTTTTTAACATTTATTGAGATTAACACTTCATAAACACATCCACAACCAATATATAAGAGGATAACAAATGAACAAGACTCTAGAAGAACTAATATTGGTGAATGAGGGGAATGAGGATAAAACACTCATACCAACTCTAACCACATTCCTAACAACAATCCCTAAACACCAATGACCTCATAATATATATCCATGATATGGATAATCATTATGAATTTTTTGGTAATATAATCGCTTATTGATGAAAAGGACATTGAGAAAAAACAATAAGAACCCACTAACACTAACCATGATGAAACCACCAAGACTTCTGACTGGACTTCCAAAATATTAAACTCTCATCACAATACCAAAATAAGAAATATTTATCATGATATGATGACAATGTTTGTAAACACTGATCTTTTTTAAAAAACAATGAATATTTTCAATGGTGTATTCAACCCACAACCCTAGGATTAAAAAACCATGGTATTCTATTACAATATGATCAATAAGAAATAAAAAAAAATTATTGTTATTAATAGTACTAAACACCTTTTTAAATTATAGATTAAATAATTTAGATGAATAATATACAATGGTAAATAAGGACTTAGTTTTTATTGAATTCCTTATATGATTCAACAATATATTTTCAACAAACATGAATTTATTAATTATGTGAGAAAAACAATATAAATAATTTGTTCCAATTTTATGAATTTTATTATAAATAAAAAACATAATATTCCAAATAATTATTTCAAAAAATAACTTTGGCTGAAATTTTTGAATATTTTTGAAACGAGTTATTTTTCAGTGAATAATGAAAATTATAACATTTTTAAAAACTATCATTTATTATTCGTAAAATAAATAATTAAAAATTATTATTAAAAATTTAATTTTGTATAAAAGTAACATAATTATATATCACATTATATGGAATAAAATTAATTATAATTTAATTATCTTTATAAAAAAATTTGGTACTAGATTATTTTTTGGGTTAAAAGACATTTTTCTATTCCATTTTATTTTAATAAAATAAAATTAATAATGAATAATTTATTCTAAATATTTATAATTAACATCTGCATATATAAATTTAAATACATATAATCATTATTTGTAGTTATATAATAAAAATAAGATCATGTTAAGCTTGAAAATTGTATGTCTTGAAAAAAATATGTGCTTTTAGGATTTTTTTTAATTTATATTATTCAAAATATGTCAATTGAATGTGACAATATTATTTCAATATTTTTAATAATCATAATAAATATTAGGTTATATTTTCAAATTAACATTTTTTCATAATTAAATGATAAAAAATTCAAATATATTTACTAGGATTATGGTTAATATATGGATTTATGCTTTTCTTGCTATTGGGATAAAATATATTTTACACACACATAGAATATTGATATTATATGTTGCATTTAATATTTTTAATTATTAAATTTGAATTATTTAATATGGATCATTTTATTTTAGTTTTGAGAATAAATTACCTAATTTCAGAAAATTGTTCATGTAAAAAAATGTAAAAGTAAGTAAGATTAGATGTAAATGAAAAACATGGTCATAATTTGTTTATTTTCTTCTATTAGATTTTTGGATCAATAATAACTTCGTTATATAGAATTATTTAACCAATTTAGATAAATTATCCTGAGAGTTAAATCCCTTTATAAAATAGTTTAGGTTAATTACAAAAATGTCACACCTTATAAATTAAAAAAAGGTACCCTCTCTCTCTAATTATATTCATTCATAAGGTAATTTATATTTTAGAAATTGAAAAAATGTCTCTTAAAAATACATAGACACCTTATAGATCTAATATTCAGTAAATGACACCCTACCTAGGGTCCTTAATAAGAGATCCAAAGGATGTTATCTTAATTAAGGATAATCATTATAACAAATGAACTTATTTTCATTTCATCGTTTCCTACCTTAATTATGTCATAAAAACTACAATATAATAATATCACAATCTAAAATATCGTGAGATTTTATTATATTGATGGAATGATATTTTCAATATCACCCTTCATCATATGGGAAACAAATCCATCACTGGTGTGTAATATAGACTACCTCCATGCAAACTGGTGTACATTGTTTTCAATCATTGACTCACATGGAAAGAACTACTGATGAAAATGATGAATATACTTGATAAAAATGACAGAAAATAAATTATGAAAAATTAAGACTTCATTATATTCCATACTCGTTCCCCTATTAAGAGAATTAATACATCAGTCGTCTATACATACTACTTACCTTCTCCATGAAGGGATGATATTAAATTTATATATAAATTATCAAATTATGGTTATAAAAAGGTATCAATTTAGTAAATGGTATAATTATAAAAGATATATAATTATGGAAATTATGGATCTATCTTCTAGGCATAATCACATGAACATCCATTCTTAAACATGCATGAGAAAATAATGTCTTTAACACCTGAACCAAAGTTAATAATGAAATATTATTGAAAAACAGGTGATGTTATGTTATAAAAATAAAATATGAATATTATAAATATGAATATTGTTCTCATATAAATTAATATCATGTTGAAACCCCTATTAAACAATTTTAAATCATCTTCTACTATAGGGAAATTTGAGGAATGCATTTTTGTCTGAAACCAACCTTTTTTTGAAACATTTTCTTTTATATGCATAATTTATTTTATATGGTGTGTGTGAAAATATTTTATATGTAATATAACGTATAATTCACAATTAATGGTCATTTATTTGTCAATCTTACTTATTTTATCCAATGCATTTGGATATGAATGTTTCTAAGTTGTTGTGAATTTTATGACAAAGTTAATTTTTCAATGTGGTATATTACTTCTTCATTGTATTTCATATTCTATGATTATGCATGTAACTTATTTTAATTATTTTATGTTTTATTTACCCTTATATTATATTGATTTAAATATAAAACAATTAAACAATTCATTGGTTAATCCATACATCAATGATATTATCTTTGAAATATATTTATACCAATTAACGCTTTATTGAAATATATTTAGTATTATGAACCTGTTTATTTTTTTTAAGGTGTATATATTTCCACATTGATATGAAATATCTCGAATCTCAATATATTCGTGGTATGTAATGTTTCATTTGGAGATATTTCATTCATAGAGATTATGATTCAAATATTAACAAATCAGTAAGGGTTTAAGAATCAATCAAATCATAATTAGGGTCGTTTACAAATGAATTTACAATGAAAAAAATTATTTGATCAGTGAATAATAAACCCCTTTAATTTTATTTTGATTTGGTTGTTTACGGAACCTTTATGTGATAGTACCAACTTGATGTCTTTGGTATTGATAATTATTAAGAAAAAAATCATAAAATGTTTTAAAAATGTTATTAGTATTTAACAATGTTATATTAAAAAAATTTACGTTGTTTGACATGATTAAAAAACTATTTAAAAGAAATATACTAATAATTTTCTAAGCATAATAATTTCTGAATTTTTATTAAAACATTGCGAGGAATCTTTTTATTTAAGTACTCATCCAGAATAATTTTTTTTTACTATCATAAAAACTCATTTAAATGAAGAATTATATTCATTTTTAGAATGTAATTTTCAATGAAATAGTATTTCCAATTATTTTGGGATTTTATTTTCTTTTAAAATTAATTTTTTATTTTAAAAAATAATTGACTTAAAAAAAATAGACAAAATATTTAGTGTATTTCTAAACAACAATATTGAAAAATATTTTTAACATAATCTCTTTTGGGGGCTATGATCTAATGATAAATTAATAATTCATTCTTTGGATGGTTTATGATTAGTTATCTCACATAAATATTAGCATAAAAACTGATTATCAAATTTATTTTTAATAAACAATCACTTTTATTTTATGATTTGAGATTAAGATTCCTTAAAATATCAATATTCTTTATATCCTGGTTATTGTTATATCCTAATCTATATACCATCATTAAATATGTTGTTTAATTTAAATATTATAATATTAAATTGTTAAATAATTATAATTATTATTCACTATTCGATATGAACATTTGTTTACATGTAATATATTTCATGAAATTAAAATAAAAGTTGACATATATGGAAAACAATGGAAATTTAGTGGATGGTGTGGTTCAAAATTAAATTACATTTTGATGAATTGAGAGGGATCAAAATAAAAATAAGTATTCTTTCTGTAAATTGGTTTTTGGTGGATACCAAAATATTAAATAAACTATATTAGAAGTTTTTTTGATTATATAGATAACATGTTTTAGGGATGATAACTTACAATTTGATGCATTTAATTCGATGATAATTTAGTTATTATTGTTATCCATGAGATTAAGAAATTGATGTTATCTAAGGATGTATTTTGTGATTAATTTATTGATAAAATAGATTTTTTTTCATTTTTTATTATTTCATATTTTATATACATTATTGATTGATGATAAATTCTCATATACATATCCCTTAGTGAGAATTTTAGTTAATCATAATACTATTTTCATTCTATAGGACATGAATAAGGAATATTTAATTGAGTTCAAGGTTATATATTATTTACTTACACTTCCATGAAGGCTATGTTTCTAAATGTAATGTGAGACTAAAAAATTTATATGTTATACCAATTATAGTAAATTATTAAATCTATTGGAATGTGATCATTTATGTATTATTTAGTGTAATAAATTAACCACCATTTCTAAGATACTTATGTAATGTCCCGACTAGGATTACCATCGAATCTGTAGTCAGACCGGTCTCCAAATGACATCAAGAGCGCCTCCCCATATGTCAATGGATGCCGACTAATATTGAGGGTGTATGGATAGTTAGTGGGGGGAGAATAGACCCTCATATCAGGGTTTTAACAGTAGTATAACAATATATATATATATATAAATGATAGTATTATAGAGAAATAACTAATGAAGTGGAAGTCAATTTTAATATCAACTCAATAATGAAAATGGCCAATTCTTGTTTATACAATTTATGCATTTCATGGGTGTTCATATTAGAAATCATTAAATAAATCATCAATATTTATATCGTTGTATAGAAAAAAATGAAAAGACCCAAATCCCCATGTGAGATCTCCATGAGCTTCCAAAGCTCCCACTCGGTATTTTGATCCTAACTTCCATGTACAAGAAAAAAACAAAAAGTAATTTTCAGGGTTCTGTAAAAATGTGTGGCAGAGCCACTCTAACCATTGAGAGGAGAAAATCCCAAGTCAGACTTGGGTGGGAGGAAGTATGGAGAGAAATGATGTGAGTCCGAGTGAGCCCATGTTTTAAAAACCTATTTAATGTGGTCTCCCAGTTAGCCCGCGCGGTTTGGAAAACCATGCGCTAACTGTGTGCACGCTACTGCCTCAAGAGGAGGGGTCTGCACGGTTGCCTTGCACAGTTTAAAAAACCATGTGCAGGACATGCGAAGTCTACTGCTTCCCCCTGCACATTTTCCTAGAGAACCCGCACGGTTTGCCTTAACCATGCTAAAACAATGGTCCCTTTGAAAAGCCTTCAAACTTATTAAAATCTATTCTAAACTCTCCCAACCACTTCTCAACTCATCTCATCCAATTTAAACACATAAAGAAGCATAAAAAATACTACATACTTCAATCCGGGGGTGCGACATTCTCCCCACCATTGGAATTTCCTTCCTCCGAATGTAGTGAACCCACCCTTTGCCAAAAGAGCTCGGGGAATTGCTCAGACATCTTTTTCTCCCGCTCCCAAGTCTCCACTTGGATCTGGCCATGCTGCCACAAAACCCAAACCAGACTGATTCTTTTACCCCATAATACTTTCTCTTTCCTATCCACAACCCTCACTAGCATGTGCACCAACAAAACATCCAACTCTATCTCAACATAATCTCATCAAATAACATGGCTCAGATTTGGTTGATTATTTTTCAACTGCGACACAAGAAACACATTTTGTGCCACACTGAACC
This sequence comes from Viscum album, assembly GCA_963277665.1. Lineage (NCBI taxonomy): Eukaryota > Viridiplantae > Streptophyta > Magnoliopsida > Santalales > Viscaceae > Viscum > Viscum album. Next base: position 66,005,733 of record OY728143.1, read on the forward strand.
TAGGTGGAAAAGACAAATGATAAGCCACCTCACCAACCTGCCAAAGAATCTTAAAACGTCCAATATACGTCGGATATAATTTTCCCTTCTTCCGAAACCGATGATGTCCCATCCTAAGAGAGATCCTTAAGAAAACATGATCACTCACCTCGAATGACAATAGCCATCGATGATAATCTGAATACGATTTCTAATGACTCTGATCTATCTCCATTCTCATCCGGATCAACATGATCTTCTCCGTAGTTTCTTGAAAAATGCTCAGTCAAACCATTGAGGACTCTCCCATTCCCATCCAGCATATTGGAGAATGACACGGCCTCCCATACAACACTTCAAACGGAGCCATATGTTTTGATGACTGATAATGGATATTGTACGAGAACTCAAGAAATGACCTGTGCTCCTCTGACAAGCCACCAAAATCCATGACACGATTCCAAAAAATATCCTCCAATGATTGTATCGTCCTCTCGGATTGACCATCTGTCTGAGGGTGATACGCTATGCTCATAGTCAATTGTGTCCCATGATCTTGCTGTAAGGATTTCAATAAATGAGATGTAAACCTCATATCTCTATCTAATACAATTGACACTAGAACACCATCTCTCTTTAGCACATCATGAATATAGGTTTTGGATAGATCCTCCACCGTATGAGATTCCTGAATCGGGATGAAATGGGCTGACTTCGTTAGTCGATCCACTATCACCCAAATGGAAGCATGATTCCTTACTATTCTTGGGAGACCATTGACAAAATACATCACTATTTTCACCCACTTCCAAATATAGATTGGAAAAGAATGCAACATTCATGCTGGTCACTAATGCTCTCCAGTGACCTGTTGACAAGTCAAGAATCTCGAAACAAACTCAAACACAATACATTTCATAAAATCCAACCAAAATCGTGCTTTCAACACTTTATAAATTCTCTGATTTCTAGGATGAACAATCCATATTGAATTATGATACACCCTAATACGATCCTCTGGACATGCAACTGGTACAACCATCTGATTCCGAAAACATGAATCTGAATCTCATTTATGTTTCTGACCTTGAATGGTCTCCTGATCATTGAGGTTCTACATAATGGTCACACACTCAGAATTAGATATATGTTACTTCTTAACCAATGTAACCAAGTCAGGAATCAACAAGACCGGAAAGCAGACCACACTATCTCCCTGGTCCTCACATTCCATCTGCATGTCAGCTATAACCAACATCAACTGCCACTGGTCTGAAGCATGTTTTACCACATGGGATTATGATTTTCTACTTAATCAATTAGCCACCAAATTTCCTTTACCTGGTGTGTATATCAATTCAAAATAAAAAATATGGATATATTCCATCTATCTCCTTTTCCTGAAGTTGAAATCCCTTTGTAAGAAACTTTTCTTCAAGATCTAATGATCTATATATACTATGAATTTCTCACTAAAGGGATAATGATGCCACACTATCAAATCATGGACCACTGCTACCAATTCCAAATCATGCATTGGGTAGTTCTTTTCAAGAACCCTCAACTTTCATGAGACATATACAACCACATGATTTCCATGCCTGAGAACACATCCCAACCCTGATCCTGATGCATGGAAATACACCACTGATCCACTTTCTGGTTTGGGAAAAACCAAGATTGGTGTTGATGTAAGGTGACCCTTTATCTCTTCGAAACACTGTTGAAACTGTTCATTACACAGAAATGGAGCATTCTTTCTTGTCAAAGCTATCATCGGTGATGCCAAACGTGAAAAATCATGAAAAAAACACCGATAATACCAAGATAGACCGCGGAAAATCCATACCTCAAACACATTATTTGGAGGTTTCCATGATATAACAACCTCTATCTTTTCTAGATCCACTAAATTTACCCTTTCAGAAATCACATGGCCAATAAAATGGAGAACCGGTATCCAAAAGTAACACTTTGACAATTTGGAATCCAACCGATGATCCCTCAAGATCCCCAACACTGTTTCCAAGTGTTGCTCGTGCACCACACTTGTCTTTGAATACACCAGAATATCGTCTACAAACACCACCACAAATGAATCTCGATATCTCCGAAATATACAATTAATCAATTCCATGAATACCGCAGGTTCATTTGTTAGACCAAAGGGATTAACCACATATTCATAATGACCATATCTACTTTTGAAAGTTATTTTAGGAGTATCGTCCTTCATCACCCTCAATTGACGATATCCAAACCTCAGGTTGATCTTGGAGAACCATTGGGCTCCCCTCAACTGGTTGATCAATTCTCAAATTCGTGGAAATAGATATATATTCATTAACATAATATGGTTAGGTCAAAGATAATCAACACAAAGCCTCAAAGATCCATCATCCTTTTTCACAAACAACACCGGTGCTGCCCATAGAGACATGCTAGGCTGGATAAACCCTTCAATTTATAACTCCTCCAATTGAACTTTCAATTCCTGCAATTCATTAGGTTCTATATGGTATGACATAAGTGAGATAAGATTGGTCCTTAGAAAGAGATCAATCTTAAACTCCACTTCTCTTATGGGAGTTAACCCAGAGAATTCATCGGAAAAACATCCATGAACTGATCCACCACTACCGGAAGAACACTTTGCTCAATACCATCTACCAATTCCAATGACAACACCACCAACTAATATGATAACTTTCTCACTAATGGTTCCAACAAACCCCTTTCACCATGCCTTTCATGGCTCTCTACTCTAATGATTTTCCTAATGCCATCGTGTGTCGTAAAATCCATTGTCTGCGCATTATAGTCAATGTGGACCATAAATGACAGCAGCCAATCCATTCCCAGGATTACATAACACCCATCCATCTCAAGCCCTAAGAAATTCCAAGTTATGTCAACCTCATCCTCAACGATTCAACATGCTCTATACAATATGGCTCGACACTCTCTTTGAACCAGAGGAGTTTGGTGTTTCAAAACCGAAGGCATCATTTCTACCCTTAATCCCAAAAAATCAACCACACGGGTAGCAATAGAGTTCCCACACTAGGAATAAGTGTCCCTCCTCCACTTGAACCTAGTGTTAGAGTTCCCATTATTTCCCATTGGTACTACCATTCTTCATTTGCCCGGTTCTTGCAACAGATCCTTTTGACCCACCGATGCTCGATTCACCATCATTGTGTACTCACAAATACAATACACTACTATATTTGAATGGATATATTTCCTTAATATTAGTTCAAAGATCCGTTCCTTCAATGACTTTCTACCTGCCACCTAGGGTGAAAACCACACTATGATCATAAACGTATCTTCATACTCCGTTACAGACATATGATCTTGCATCAGAATGAAGAAATCAGTTGTGCACTGAATTTTAAATGAATGTGGGTTGAATTGTTTATTATAAAACTCCTCAATGCCATCCACACATCATACCACAGTCCTTCCCCACTTGGAATACCAACTCCCACCACTATAGAGCATGATCCCCTAGATTATACCTCGCTAGCATTACTTTCAGCTCTACCGGAATCCCCAAGAATTCAAAAATTTTGTTCATTCTGGACAAACAGGCATCTGCCCTTTCCAAGTCTGAATCACCCATATAGGTAGGTGGATTCTTCTTCTGAAACTAAACTGCATGGTCCACATGCCTTGGTTCATATGCTTTATTTCCACATTCCAATGCTTGGAATGATTTAACTATACATTGCACTAACTTCTGGTTCACCTTGGGCTCAGGTGCATCCACATTTTCATTGGCCACTTCTAGTTGGTCTCTATGATGCCTACCCGGTTCCATTTATATAAACAGATAAAAAACAACCATGAGTCTCAGTTCTGTAGACATCAAGAATTTCTATTTTACATCACATTACATAACACTATCACAATGAGGCTTTCCACCGTTCCACCTTTTCCATGTTTCACCATTTTTAAAAATCATACCATTTTGAAAATACCTAATTTATTTACATTGCAATTTCACAAATATGAAAAACCATTTCTCAATTTAGCCCATAAATCATTATGCCCAATGAAATGTACATCCTCGAGGGAAGTCATTTCAACCTTGCATTCCATGCCCATCTCATTGGTTACACCCATGAAAATGAGATATCCAATGCCTATAAGTGTCTCTGATACACTTACATACCCAACTCCCTAGTAACAGAAAGTTCAGAATAAAAGGGTTAGCTGTGCTTTTTTATGCTATACATTCCATGTTCTAACATTCCAATGCCTTGCTTCCATCCTGACTTAGGGAATTTACCACAACGAAAGTCAACTCCAAATCCAAGAATCAACTCCAAAATACTGAATATGCTGATACAACTTGTAACACCTCACCCCTACCTCATTGGCATGAGGATGCAGTGAGGGATACATGGATTTAAGCGACGTTCCCAAGGCACCAAAGGCTAGCAATAAATGTCAAGGGCTTCATGGAGCTGTGGTGAAGGATTTTACCATAAGACAAACCCAACCAACAATGAAAGATGCATGCACTATCAAACCCAACCATATGACACTAACCATGCCATCACATACCCCAAAACTGTTCAACTAGACATATCCACAATACATCAAAGTAAAAATCATGAAATAAATAGAAGAACACCATGATCCATGACACCCCAACAATTCTACACCAAGTTCCAAGCTTCAAGTTCCACCAACACATCTCATGCATCACAGCGAACCACTAGCAATGAGATTCATGAGCTTTATGTGTATCCTGGTACACAACATCTCCAAAGACACCAATGTTCCAAAATAGTGGGTGAGTGTCACGAACCATCCTCGGGGCCCGTGTCGTGACTACCCCAAGCCCGCCTTCCATAGGCTAGGGGCTGGCGACTAGCACCAATGGCGTAAATCCCGATAACTGGGAAGGTATTGCCTTTATAAAAGTAAACAAAACACTACAGAGTACAAGCGGAAGAAAAACACTAAGTACAAAAGAAAGTGTTGAAAAGTAAATGGGCCAGAATACAAACTCAACTGAAAGTGAAGCTACAACTAAATGAAAATACAATAGAAAAAGGAAAAAAACTGGAAGAATGAAGATTCTCTTGGGTCGTCCTCCTCGGATCCCACCTGAAGGGTAGGTACATATAGCACAACTCCTGGATCATCTGCCACGGATCCTACCTAAAGGGTAGGTACAGATAGCCTCCCCAATGCTCTCGCCCATCAACCTCCTCCGTGTGTCGTCTCAACGTGAATTCCTCCTCCAGATACTGACTCGTCATGTAGTCCACCTCCGGGTACTGACTCGTCGTGTAGTCCACCTCCGGGTATTGTCCAGTCCTCAAACACTCAACCTCTGTCAGCATTGCCCGTCGTCTGCAACCAACACAACAAGGTGCGGGCATAGCCCGTGCAGGGGTGAGTATAACGATACTCAGTAGGGACCCCGAGACCCTCAAGGTCTCACTAAAACCAACAAGGATAACCACAAAGAAGATCTCAACAGATAACCTCTACTTAGGTATATGCCCATACATATACCTAAGTTATCAAGTAACCCATCTCAATAATGAGGTAACACAAAGATTAAGAAATCAACGGATAACCACTACCCAGGTATATGTACATACATATACCTAAGTTATCAAGTGACCCATCTCAATCATGAGATAAACACAAAGGTCAAAAGTCTCAGCTCAAACCAGGATGTTCATCAACGAAACCGTAACTGCTTAAGAGCCCCATCTCTGGAGTGTACAGTGGTTCTGTCACGACTCCGAGGTACTGCTCACTATTCCAAGTCTCTGAGGTACTCCTCATGTCGAGTACCGCGGGTCTGCGGCAAAATACTGGGCGCTCCGTCCGCTGTGGGTCTGCCGCCAAATACTCGGCGCTCCCCCTTATAGCCTACAGAGGTACTCCTCTGGTCGAGTACCGCAGGTCTGCTGCCAACTACCAGGCGCTCCGTCTGCTGTGGTTCTTCTGCCAAATATCGGGTGCTCCGTCCACTGGGCTAGTCGACGCACTCCAAGTCGAGTCGGTCATGCAGTCGTCAGGTCTCAGTCGGCTACACAGTCTCCATACTCTGCACGCTCGTCTCCGGGAGGGTCCGCTCCACGAGCTATTGGTCGAAACTCCATGTATCTCAAAGTACCACGAAATGTATCTCAAAGGACCGTCTCGTCATAGGGGTCTCAATGCAACAGATGGCGCGTCAATCGGACGCTCGGTCTGTGAGTTATTAGCCTTTTCGTCCCAAGGGCCCGGTTGGTTTCATGTGCGAACCAATCCGGACGTAACTCAACTATACCCCGAACACTCATAGGGTATACTCATAGGGACCGTTTCTCAACGTGATCACCAACGCCGCTGACGGTTTGTCAAACGGACGTCTGGTCTGAATGATATCAGATTTTCCGTTCCAGGGGCCCAGTTGGATTTCGGGTACAATCCAACCCGGCCACTATCCAACAGCAACCAAAACTCGGGTGAAGTATTCCAAAAGCTCCGTCTCATCAAGAGGAAATCAACGAGAGAGACGGAGCGTCAATCGGACACCCGGTCTGTGAGTTATTGGCCTTTTCGTTCCAGGGGCCTGGTTGGTTTCATGAGCGAACCAACCTGACCGCACTCCAACGGCATCCAAACCTTGAGCAGAGTAAGCCAAAATATCTGTCTCACTAAGAGGAATCCAACAAAGTTGACAACACGTCAATCGGACGTCCGGAGCTCATGTTACGAGCGTTTCCGCTCCGAGGGCCCGGTTGGTTTCGTATCCGAACCAACCCGGCTGAACCCAAAGTATTCCTAAACCTTGAGTGCGATATATCGAAACAACCGCCTCGTTCCAAGGATTGCTATGCAACTGACGGTGCATCGATCGGAGGTCCGTAGCCCATGATATGGGTGTTTGAACCAACTCAGTCCGAAAATTGGGGGTCTGGGCCCGGCCCGGCCCGACCCAGTACCCCCGGGGTTGGCCAAACCGGGGCGACCCGGCCCGGCGACCCGACCCGGCCCGGAAGCCTGGCCCGGCCGGCGGCGCGGCGGCGCGGCCAGCGCGCTGCGCAAGCGCGTCCAGCACGCCGCGCAAGCGCGTCCAAGGGAGGGGCTACGCCCCTCCTTTAATTTAAAACGGTGGCCCCCATTAAGGGGCCCCGCCATGTGCATCCCGGGGGTGTAACCCCCCGGCTTTTCCCCTGTAATGGTCGGACAGTGCAGGGCCGGCCGGTTTCTCACCGTGGGACCCCGCGATCCCGCGCCTTCCGGCGCCGGCGGCCGGAGATCCGGCCGCCTTCTTCGAATTCTCCGGTGGGTGGTTTTTCCGGCCGCTACTTCCAGGATGGCTGCAAATTCGTCCGGCGCGGCGTGACGACGCCGCGTCCTTCTGCCGCGGCCCGACTCCAACCCCGGCCTCATTCTTACCCTCGACGCGGCGCAACTGCATCGCGTTTCTTCGTCGTGGCCCGCATCGTTCACGTCTCCTTTCGCTCAAGCGCGGTGCGAAGATGCATTACTGTCTTCGCTAATCAAAACCGAAGAATAGAAAAGGGGGGAGGGGTATCGGCCGTGTTTGTGCGGACCGCTCCCTTCCTGTTATATCGATAGCAGTTGGCCGAAACGTAAAACGTTTAACCTTCACAATTTTTTTAATTTAAATAATAATTGGAACATGGCCGTCAGATTTATCTTTCATATTCAAAGGAAATAATCACCAACATAAAATAGTCAAACCCCTACCTCGGTTTCAAGAACGGTGCACGTCAACGAGCCGCGGAAGACGAGCGTCGAGGAGGTCGGGCGTCACAGAAAAAGAACTTCGACATCGCGAAGCGCAGATTCGAAGACGTTGATGGATATTTCGTCGCGGAAAACTGTCGTAGAAGAAGAACGTCGTGGATGAAGTTCTCCACGTTCTTCGGCGGAGATGTTCTTCTCTAAGGATGGTGTCCTTCGTCGGTGTCCGAGGTGTTCTTCACGTTCTTCATCGAAGAAGAAGGTGTTCTTCCCAAAAGCTCTCAACGAAAAAACTCTAACAACAACAAAAATAAGCCTCCCACTTATTTTATTAACCCAACATAGGTTTTTGAATTTCAAGAGTTTGAAAATTCAAAACCCACATTTAAATCACTTAAGTTATAACATAAGATGTTATAAAATAAATGAGGACATAAGTTAGAAAAACTTAAATGGGGGGGGGGGGGTTTAGAGGGGTTAGGAAAGTGAGGGGTTGGGCTCGTGTGGGTCCCACCCTACTTTATCCTCTAAAGGTTGCTTATCACAAGTGGGTCCCACCCCCAACATCCTTACTTAGGATAAAACTACCATGTGTGAAAAATAAAAATTTTTAATTTTTTTTTGAACTACCACAAAAATTATTAACTCCCCTCGTGTAAACGGAACACCGAAATAGGAGTTCCTAAGAAATTACTGGCGCTGCGGTTCCATCGGTGCCCTCAGAATTCGATTTCGGGCACCGGTTCAAAAGTTATAAATTCATGCTCGTTCGTTCAGTAAACGTACCCAAGCTAAACTTCGTATAGAAATTCCGGGCAAACCGGGCCTCGGAATCAGGCACCGTCAAAAACTTCCTTCTTATAAAATCCCAAAGAAAATTTACAAAAAATTTCCCTTGAATTTTACGGGTCTTTACTGTGAGTACAACTACTCAGTAAATTTTCTCAAAATTACATCCCTATACACACCACTAGGATAAAACCATTAGCAAATTTATATAAATTAGTTTATATAAAATAATCACAAGTGCATCCATTAACATTATCCAAACACACCCTTACTAAGACATCTCACCCAAACCATGTAAACCCAAAGAAAGCCAAACCATCATGTCATGGGCATACATTATACACATGGATGCCCAAATCAACCATCCCATGAAATTAATCCAATTCAACTATTTCGAATCTCCACAAAAAATTCCATCAATGCAAAGAAACACACAAAAATTAAACCATAACAGTGGGACTTCCCGCTCAACTTGTTCATCCCATCATCAGCTAGGAAGACTTCCCGCCCACTACTTGACAACCCAAAAAGGTGGGACTTCCATCCCATCTCGTTCATCTTTTTGCAAGACCACATACATATCAAAATCATAAACCCAATATGTCAGAGAACCAACACCATTCAATAATTCATGGTGTTACTTTAACGATGATACATTCACATGCAACTCATTTCCTTTATTGTGGGGGACTTCACTCCCATCACTGGTGTGGGAATTCACACCCATCTCCCTCCCATCACTGGTGTGGGACTTCATGCCCATCACCAAAATCGCCACACCATTTCAATCCACAATTACCAACATCATTCAACCCAAAAATTTCCAATACCAATTTAAAAAATCATTTCAAACAACTTTCCAATGATAACATGTCATGTTGCATAAAAAATCACACATTAATTGAATACACCCACAAAACATTTTCCATATCAACTGACACTTCAATGAGACAACTCTTTGTTTGGAAACCATATTTCACAAAACAATTTTTTTATACTAATCCACCAAGGATATCAATATCAACATTTTAAAATCACAGAACAACCCATTTTTGCAACAATAAAATGATTATTTAAAAAAACACCCAAATCATTACTGAATGAGTTTACAACAAGTTTCACACATCAATATCACAATTAATTAGTAGAAAGAAAATTAATTGTAACCAAAACCACATGTTCTATTTTAGTTGACTCGAGAAATAAGCCACCTACCTTAAGGGTTCCAGCAAAATCGACTCGCAAGACATTACTCATCAAAACCGGCAAACGGACAACCAAAACCTCTCTTACTTCCCTTACCTAACAACGACAAGCCTTAAAATTACCATCCAACGAAACCACATCCCAAGATCTACACACAACGGGTGTAGATCTAGGAAACCACGAGAGAGGGAGATCTAGATCTAGAGGAAACCACAAAGAACCATGAGAGCAGACTTACCCGAGATGCACTGACTTCAAATCACCACAAAACCCCTTCGATTTTCTTCCAAAACATGTGGGAGAGCCCCTCCAACCTTTGAGAATAAAAAATCATGGATGAGGCTCAGGTGAGAGGAATATTGTAGAGAAATGTAGAAAGTCTGAGTGAGCCAGATTTTAAGACCCTATTTTAAGTGGACACACGATTAGCCCGCATGGTTTGGAAAATCGTGCACTAACCATGTGCACGCTACTGCCTCGAGGGGATGGGTCTTCACGGTGGCCTTGCACGGTCGGACAAACTGTGTGCAGGACGTGCAAAGCCTACTGCCTTCCCCTACATGGTTTTCAGGAGAACCCGCAAGGTTTCCCTTAACCATGCTCAAAACATTCCCCCATAGAAAAGCCTCCAAACTAATTCAAAATCATTCCAAACTCTCCCAACATATTTCAACTCATCCCATGCACTTCAAACACATTAAAAGGCATAAAAAATGCTACAAAATTAAATCCATGGGTGTTACATATTTAACATGATATAAATTATATAAAGTTCATTCATCATCTATATTATTACTCTTTCACCAATTATGTAAAAGATATTTTCTCTTAATCGTTGGTTTGGTTTACAATCATCACAAAGTGATGTCATTCACTATCCATGTAAAAAATGAAAGCATGGTTATAAATTTTATATAATGAATAATTTTTTGTTAATAAAATTATTATCATTCTTTATATGAAGGATCTATATCATATACACAAGAATATGATCATTCATGATAAAACATACATTATAGAATGAAGTAGTTAACACACGAAACAATTTTTATAATGAAATAGTATTAAATAATAGGTGATAACATGTTTCAAGTTGAATTTTTATGATATTATAAATAAGAACATAATTAAGTAATAAATTGATAACATTTTTAGAACCTTTACTAATGCATTTAATTCATGATCAACTAATTGTAAATGTGATGTAAGGGTTTTTGTCTCAGAACCACATTCATTGAGACACATTATATTTTACAACCCTAATTTATATTAAATTGGGTATATGATACAGTTTTACTTGTAATACAATGATTAATTAATGATTAATGGTTTTTTATAATTCAATGAAAATTATTTCATCCAATGGTATTTTATATGAATTTTACCATGTTGTAAGGAATTTCATACTTGATCTTTTTCATTTTGTTATATTATTTATTTACATTACATAAATTTAAATAAATAAATTTTTAATCATTTTTAATTATATTATATTTTATGTACTATTATTTGAAGTTTATTTAAATTTTATACACAAAAATAATTTATTTATTTATCCTCGCTTCAACAATATGATCTTTTTATGAGATTTCATCTCAATTTACACTCTATTGACACATATTTGGTATTATGAGCCTCTTTTTTATGAGGTGTATCTATTATCCAATTAATATTTGATATCATAAATCTATTATTATTATCGGTAATGAATTTTTATTTTTTTATTTTATTCATGAGGATTGTGCTTCAAAAATATCCAATATGGTATAGGTTTATGCTTCAATAGAATTTTAATTAGAATTTATTATGATTTAATTTCCATTGATAAATATTATTTTATTAATGTCTAATAAACCCATTTATTTTCTAATACAATTTATATAAATTAAAAATTGATGTAATTATTCCTTTTCCCCCTCTTTGGTACTTAAAATGATGGAGAAAAAGTTTTTTAATAATATTCAACATTGATTCTCTTTTTTGGACAAAAAATAATATTTTTAAATATTAATACTTTTGATAAAATATTTTAAATTATATTTTTAATATTAAATAATTATTTATGAAAGGGAAATTAACATTATTTTACATTTTATCAAATAAAATTAAAAGGAAACTTCTTGTACATTTTTCAAAGAAGGTAGTTTTTCTATTTTTTTACAATAATTTGAGAGATATGATTATTTTTGTTGTAAGATATTTGAAAAGAAAGTATACAATCATAAATAAAAATTTATATGAATTGACTTTAAAATATGACAAGGTTCATTTGAAAAAACCCTAATATTCTATTAATTTGATTCTTTTAAAAGTGAATTTGAATGTAAAAATGAAATTCTCCTCATTATGGTTTTTAAAGGCCTTTTTATGTTATTTCTATTAATCCAAGATAGTATCTCATTATTTTAATTATACTTAACATGGTTTATTTTTTAATTATAATATCATTAACATTTTTGTGGATAGTTTATGATTAGTTTTACAAATTAAATTGTTAGCATTCACTTTATTAATTAATATTGTAGTCATTAACTTTCTCTTGAAAGATCAACTTTCTGATGATCATGGAAAATTAAATTCATCATAAATATATATATTAAATGTATCATTAATATAACCCCCTTAATCATAGTCCTTTTTTAAAAATTTTAATTACATTGATTATTATTTAATTTACATGGTAAATATTGATAATAAATATTATTTTTTCAATAAAACATTAGTTGATAATTCATAGTGTTCATCTGTTCAATTTTCATTCAATATAATATAAATAAATTGTTTATTCAGATATTAGTGGGGGAAAAATTATATATCCCTTTGATGCATTAATAAATCTCATGAGATAAATTAGTATTATATCATTAAATTGGTTTTTTGTGTTTACCTACCCAACAATATGACTGTCCTCATTCATGGTCTTTATGGTATAAATATCATGATGGGTTATCACATGAAATATAGTTTTCTTCATATAATTCCATAATTATTTATTTAATATTAATATAAATGATAATAATTCATTTATAATATCCATGTATGCATTTCATTATCTACTTATTTAGTAAAATTTATGTGGTTACCATTATATAACATTTATATTTATTATTCCTCACTAGTTTGTTAGATCTTACACTATATATTACCCTTATTGATAATTTTAGTTAACCATTTTTTTCCAAAGTATATGATGAATGAATAATTAAAATAATTCAAGAATGCATAATATTTAAATTCAATATTTTGTTATTTATGTTTTTAAAATGTAATGGGATACTCAAATATATATCCTTTCTATACTAAGACTATATAATTATTTCTACCATTGGGATGAAATCATTTGTATCTAATTCCAATGTAATAATGTAAACACCAATTCTAGGTTATTGGGGTCAAATACATTTAAAATATTTCTTAATACAATGATTATAGAATAAAATGAATCAATATTGGATGAAAAAACATAATTAACTAACATTTGATTAAAAACACAATGAATAGAATAAGGTCAAATAGAAAGAAAAAAATTATATTAATATTATAACTTCCCCGAAATAACTTACTTAATAAACATAACTTACTAAAAAACTATTAAAATGGAATAAAAAGGATTAGTAATGTCGAGGATGTAATATTGTATAAGATAAACCCTAGTCGACTTTGGTGTAGAACTCCATAGTGTTCAGAAATTATGGTGCAGTTATTCGAAATACTTATATTTATTGTTTATTATATAACATGAAAATTACAATTTTATTTCAATTTCTAATTAACTATAAATAAATAATAATTTTTATTAATTTATCTTACTTCTTTCGTATGATTTAGGTTGATCCATTAGGAAATTGTCATTTGAGTTGATTTTTTTCATACTAGTTGCAGTTTTTTTTCACTGTTTTTATTTTTCATCAGTTAAATTTTTAAATTATCTATATTGAAATATTTTAATGTAAATCCATTTTTATAAATATGATCTTTTGTAAATATATATATTTTTAGGTGATAATATTGAAATGATGTAATATAAATTATACTTTTTTTGATAAAAACTATTACATTTTATTGTCTATACTTCAATAAATTGGTGTAGCCTAAAAGGATCTAAATTATTCTTTGACATATAACTGATAAATGTCTTATTTAATTTTCCTTAAATAGGAAGTCATAAGATATGATATTTGTCAATTATAAATTTATTTTTGTTAAAAAATATACATTTACAGTTAGTCTTAAGCATCGTAGAAATTAATTGTGTTTTATTCGTGCAAGCATTGTTAGCTCTTAAATGGACAAAAAAACATTTTTTTCAAAACCTATGAAGGACTTATCTATTATAATAGTAGTTACACTAAATAAATGAATATAGATTGAAATATTGATTGTTTAAATGATGATTATTTTATAATTTCAATATTTTAAATAATCCCAAACCTATACAATATTCTTATATAATTAAATTTACTAGAAAAAAATTAGTGACAAATATATAAGGTTTATCATTTAATATGTAAGGGATTTTGATTATATCAAATAAATAATAACTCAAAAATAATCCCAACTCATAAAACACCTAAGTGTGATAGATTAGGTATAACACAAATTAATTTCTTAAAAGAATATATCATTTATAATTTCATGTGAAATACACAACATAGTTTAATTTATGATAAAAATAGATTTAATTTTATTTATAAAATCACGACACATTCATAATAACAAAATATATTTTATCCACTCCCTCATTTATCTAATAAAAATATATTTTACATGTATTTCATGATTATATTTCATTAATATATTTAATAATGGATCTTGTATATTGGCCACTGTATTAAACAAATATACTTTTACATCAACCATCTCAAATATCTCATGAAATAGATTTTATTTTAATATTGTTTTTTAATCCTATAGTGATATCAACGCATATCTTCCTATGAAATAGTACCATTTTTATAATATTAAATTCTATTTTTCCAAAATTCAAGGAGCCGCATAATGTTATATAATAATCATTTGGGTCTATGTCGAAGACTTTTCCAAATATATCCTCGAAATGTACGCTACCATGTAGGTTAACTCTAATGTATTATATTTCTTTATGTATTTTAACTGAAAAAAAAATATTTTATGTAATAAATAAAACCATTTTCTAGATATTATAATATTTATTAAAAATTATAATATATATAACTCCTTAAATTGAAATCACAATCATCAAGAAAATGATATTTCTTCAAAATGTATTAAACATATTCTGTACATTAATTTTTTTTACTCAAATGTATTTTATTAGTGTTTAGTTGAAATTCACAAATAGTAATATTAATTTGTTTATGTACACAATATTTTATAAAATATATTTACCAAGTTATCTTTTAAGGAATCATATCAATATTTTATCTTTATACAACATTAGAAGGAAATTTACTCGTTGTAAAATGTGTTTCATATTATAATTGTAAACACACCATAATCAAGGTTTCCATGTTAAGAATATATAATTTTATAGCATGACTTTTTTCTTAAATTAATCCAATAATACATCTTGTAATATCTCATTATATATTCATACCTTGTAATTAGGGTTCTCAATCGACGACTTCTATTTATAAGGATGTTATAAACCATGAAATCATAAAATGTTGGTTAGGGAAATAATTTCTAATGAAAAATATATAATGTTCATAAAACATTGAAAATAATAAAACACACTGACTATCCCACATTAATTTTTAAGAATATCATTTGATATTAATGAAATAAAACACATTAATTTAATCATCATAATATACATTCTAACCCTATGGATATTATATTAATCTATAAATATTTTATTCATTTTTTATTCCTTATTACTATCATTTTGAACATCAATCCTAGTTAGATATACCATTTTTTTCAATACTAATTTCAAATTATAAAGTATCAATACACCAATTTTATATATCCTTTTGTCAAAGAGAGTTATAATTTCATGTAAATCATAATTAGAAATTATCTCTAAAAAATAAATGTTAACATCATAGAAAATATTTGGTATTTTTGTGTAATATTATACACTATAAGAACATGTAATCCATATTGTATAATATTATACCAATTTTAGGTGTCTCCCACATGTTTTCAAAAATTTTATAAGAACATGTAATCCATATTGTATCCCATAGAATTATATCCTTTCATAGAATTATAATCCTTAATAGAAACTTCTTATTTGGTAGTATCATCTTCTATGAATTTTATATCATTATAATTTTCAACATGAAACCAATATTTAACTATCTATTAAAATAATATAAATAAAAATCTAGATTATAACGTAATAAAAGTTGGATTTGTTTCCAAAATATGGTATGTAAGGGGAAACATTTACTTCTTAGGATCACTTATTCATTAAAGGTACTTTAATAATCATTCATCAACATTATACCTATTTTTTTATTTCTTTTCATGTATAGTACTATATTAGTCCACAAACACATTATGTTTTTTTGTAAGGAAAATACTATTAGTTTTTTATAATGACATATTAAATATATAATAATTAATCAAAATTTAGGATAATATCTACTAAATAAAAATAATATGTATATAATCTAAAAACAATATATATGTATAAATGATATAATGGAACACCTCTCAGTTCATATCTCATATGGACTCTTTATAAATACATTATATAGAAGAAAAAAAATTGTTAAAAAGCATTAGTCTCAAGATTCCATAGAAAATAAAATTTATAAATATTACACTAACACAACACAGATCAATTCATGTATAAAAATTATAATTCATACCAATTGTTTAGAAGGTCCCATTTTTATTAGAATTGGAATTTTGGAACAATTTTGAATTTTATCTTTTAGATGATCATGAGGGGTAAAATGAACATTTTCAAAATTTAGAGGATCTTGGATAATTTTTCTATCCAATATGTTGGTTATAGAATATGGTTTTTACCCTAGGAATAGAGTTTTGTGAAACTCTGAGTTGTTTAAATTGTACTGGATTAATTAATATTTAATATTTAATTAATAAATATTAATTTATTTGAGTTGGTTAATTTTTCCATATCATATGAACATGGAATTGTATTTATTTTCTATATCCATGGTTGAGTCCATAATTGGATGTTTTTCTTAGTAATGGACAACATATTTCTAGGATCCATGGATAATCCCATTTGAGTTTAAAATTTCCCAACCCTTTCTTTATTTTTATATTTATTATTTATTGTTCTTTTTTACCCTAGGGTTTCTCATGTATAGCCGATGGTATTCCAATTTATGTGATATATTGATACAAAAGGATGAGGGGTAGATATTGATATATGGTGAGTAAGAGAATCTTCAACATATAACATCGGTAGAGACTAATCATCGTCTAACTACCTTAGGTCGCGGATAGGTTCGAATATTCTGCCTATTCTACCCAAAAGTAGGACATTTGTTTGTTTTTTCTATATAAATACCAATATATTTAACACATTATAGAATTATGGACCTATTATTACTAAATTTAAACCCTTGAGGATAATTATATTGATTTTTTGGATAAAATTTGGGTTTCGAGATGTTCTCAATGGAATCCTATTTTAAAATCTAGATATCATGATGTATAGTTTAGGAACACCCAACATGTGTTCATACTATTATGAGGAGATGATTTTTTTTGGAAATAAATCTCAAATACCTAGATTTCACATCATTTAATAATTTTTTTTCCATATAGCCAATTACATTTCTAGATTGCCAGTGTAGGAACACATGGTCATGTATAGTACACAATCAGACCCTAAGTGGCCCGCACAACATGTATATGTATAAGGCCAATATACGATACATAACCTAGACATATGAGGTATACATGAAGTTAATCCATGTTGTGTACGCACTGTGTATATGTTTTACATTCCATGATCCTTGAAATAGGAATACATGCAATTTTGGAGTACATGATGATATGGGGATTTTAGGGTACAAGACAAGTACTATATTATACACACCGTGTGCTCCTCCCTTATAGTCTGTTTATATGTTTTCAATACCTTACGCATTGGAGATAGAATTAAAAAAATGATTAATTCATTTTAACTATTTTTTCTCTTTGATCATGATCGTGAATCCATTTTTTTTTGTTATAGTACTATTATATAGTGTTTTAGGGTGATTGAGCTATAATGGAGAGGTGTTTCCTCTGGTAAATAATTAATCGATATTCTAAGTGATACAAGGTTCTGATAAGGTACATTAACAATAATTTTTACGGATTCTTATATAGATTTCCCATTTAGGAAATATCTCATATGATATGTGACATTTTATCACTAGAGTTGATGATATTAGTTAATTAGTAAGATCCCATATTATATTCCTCTTCTTGTGTCTAAACATAAGGGATCACATATATAATTACTTATCTTTTCATAATTTTTTCCATAGGAACGATTTAGAATACCTAGTATGGTTTACTAAATTTTTCTAGGATACATTATAGGATGACTTTTAATAAATGTTAATATACATAATCCCTTGTTCGATGTCCCTACATGTGTACTCTTCCTCAAGATATCATGTAGGTTGACAGAAAATAAATGACTGTTATGGAAAGTCCCTTATAGGACACCTCATAGTATGAGTTTACTTATAGGATAAAAATAATGTTAAATTTTGTTATGCGTAGACTTTAAGGATCCCAAGTCGAATATAGTTCTTTTTTTGAATCAAGGGACCCATTGGGTGCCCTTATTTTTCAACGACTTTGAGATAGTGGATTGGGGTCTGGGTTGAGATGTTAGCAGTTATCACCTTATAAAAAATATCATATGTGTATTCCTATGAGGCTATGGTTGTAGTGGTGGTTCTAGGTGTTCGACCACCCACAGTCTTTAATTTATGAATTCACATGGTTACTTTAGTACATAACTGATTTCTAGAGGTGATTATTAGTTCGTATCCAATGGGCCTGATGTTAATTGAAATTAAATGGATTCCCAAACATACTTCGTAGGTTCTATCTTTATATCCATAATTTTTAATAGATATAAAATTTGGAATCTCTGGCATAGTTCATGGTAACTTGTTGCTATGCCTTATAATTATGATACTCAGGCACAATTTCCCTATTTTTTATGATACATTGGTGTGGGAAAACTTATTATTATGAAACATGGGAATGGTATGCATTCTTATTATGATACATTTCCATGGAGTAAATTGTTATTATAATAATTGGGTATCTCATACATTATGATAATTAAAATAGGGCATGGATCCCCTATTGCTTTTGGTATAAGGTTATGAATACCATATTGATTATCATATTCGTGGATGGTGTCTATTAGGGTTATGATACATTGGAATTTTTTCCCTATTTATTATGATACTAGGACATGTAATCACAAATGATTTTCATATTTGGGATTATATACCCTACTGATTATAATATTTTGGAACAGAATCCCTCATCACTCTATTAGAATCTTATAACTATTCATGGATTCTTTAGTTACCCTCATGATCTAGATACAAATAGTATATATATTTTTGGATAAATATGATACAATATATCTAGAACATATGTATATACATACATATCCTTATATATGTGTTGAGTGGTATGATGTCCAACTTAATTCTCTTTGAATAGGATGTCCATGTGATTAGGATTATGAACCCAAAAATCAATCGTTGTTGGTTTTTGATATCATTAAACATACTCATATATAAATACATATATTTACTTCAATGTACATATATATATATATATATTTGTGTGTGTGTGTGTGTGATGGAACCATGTTCAATGACACCCCAGCCTTGTCCAAAGCAGACATAATTGATACTGATCATTGACACATGGATCGACTATAGTTTTTATCACTTCTAGTTGGGTCTCATATAGGATATGAATATTGCCTTTTCTTTCAATTATAATAGCAGATTATAGGTTCATCATTGGGGGTGGAATACTTTGTTTATTTCACGCCCTCTATATGTGGACCTTAATATGCATGAAGACCATTCATCTTCATTCATGTTGAGTACAAGTAATTATTGGATAAGGATGTGTCTAATGATTCTATTTTCAATAGGAGACTATCATGTATATTCTTATAATCAGGCTGGAGAAGCTTTACATTGTCATATAGACTAGGTATGTGGTTCGGATCTGATTCACTAATAGTTCCATATTTTTTCCCATTTTTTACTTTTATATTAGAGGTTGGATCAGGGTGAATTTAGTACTATACACCTCAGTTGTAAATTTATGTATTTACTAAATTAAATAGTTTATTACATCACTTTTTACATTTACTACATTTTTGAGTAATTATATATTTATTCGGATAATTCTTATTTATTTCAAGTATTTCATATTTTGATAGTAGGAAATTGTATATCCAAAAACTATCCTAGGGACCTTACTAATTTTCTGTAAACTCTATCATATGTTGTTGAACACTTGAGGGCTTGTGCCAAATATGATCAAGGAATTGTTTTAGTGGATTCTGGACTGGGATGTTACATAGTGGTATCTGAGATGTTTTTTACCCATTGTGTTACTATTTTTTATATGGCAGATTTACATATTTGGAATGTGGTGGAATCATTGATGTATATCAGACTATTATTTCAAGATTATTTTTTAAGGAGGAATTCCTGGTTACTTAGGATGTGGGATTTTATTTCTTGGTATGAAATATTGTAGTTTTATATGATTTTTTAATTAAGGGATGCACAAGAAGTGTGTAATTTATGAATTTCTACTGATAAATATATCTCATTATATTCATGATATTCCATTTATTGGTTTATGGATCATATCCATTAAGAAGGGATGAGTTATTGATTATGAATATTGTATGGAAATAGAAAGGGGTCTCCCAAACATCATATTTGGCATGTCGGATTCACATTGTAAAGGACCTCCAGATTGTGTTGTTTTAATGTTGTAATAAAATTTTAAATTGTTTCGATAATAATAATTTTTTTTCATATAGGTTCTGGATTTAATTTTACCCATTTTGGAAAACTATTAAAAACATATTTAGCTCTAATAGAAGGTTATGTCGATTCATAGTGAGACATTCTACAATGTGGATGATGACTCGATCCTGATTCATGGGAGTTGTAAGGATAGTATTAGTTTGATAGTGTACATAATGCCTAATTTTCAGCTATTTTTAGGGTTAGGTAACATAGTTTTGGTTAATTAATGTGTTAGTAATAACTAATTCAATTTTTTCTACATTTATTTGAATAGATTTATAATTAACCAAATTGTGACAGTGGTTTATGACACAAATCATTGAGAATATTTTTTGTGAAAACGACTTCCCCTTGTAGGTTATCCATGATGGTTTATATGTTTTCATGTGATCATGTCAGGTCTAATTATACAAATATAATATACACCAAAACTTTTATAGGGAGGAGGACCTTGAGGGGATATTACCCTTTGTGAATACAGATTGACTGAGATGATATAATATTTTCTATGATCATACTCTGACCATTAAAAGGGATGTATATTATGGGAATCTTTGGAGACGATCAGGGCCATAGTAAAAATAGTTATCTTTGTGGCCATTTTAGGATGATGTTTTTTTACCAATTTTATAGTTAGTCGACAGACATGTCAGATGTATTATGATAAGATGGGATTTTTGATGAATCCCCTTGGTAGGTGAACATTTTCCATATTTTTCCTTTGTGATAGGTGGATAAAGATATTTAACATTATAAGATAAATGGTTACTTGGGCTTGGTGGGAGAAAAACTGATCCTTCGTTTGGAATCAAACCATTGAAAGTACATGTTTAGTTTTATCGTACCACCCTTCAAGATAATTTGATATGGGTTTATGGATCCCTTCTCTAGCTATAAATATGGTTGTAGGAATATTCTAATACTGATGAAAAAAAGGTAATCAATTTTTTATTATAGTATGTATGATCCCGTCTATTTATAATAACCCAAATATATTTCATGTGTTTCAAGGCATGATTTGATAGGTTGTATGGTTTAGGTTCCCTTACTAGAAAGACATTTCTTTCAAAATTGATACATATATTTATGATATGTCTCCACATCTGGTGGAAAGTTGTGGAAATAATCATAGAATTGTTGAGGGTCCTTATTTCAAATAGGTATTAAAGTATTATTTTAGTTTAATAATACCATCATTCCCTATATCAGGGTCATATTGGCCTCATTATGGACAAATCACAGAAGCATGGATTGGATGATGATGGTATGATATGGTTACAGAAAATATCATTTTACAAAAATTATGAGTTCCTAGGTGTGACCTATGGACTGATGGTTTTGTGATGTAACGTGGTAATTGTTTCCCCTATATTTTTAGGTGGTGAGAAATAACCCATCATGGTTGAAGAGATATCATGGAAGGATCAATTTTTTTTGAAATATCATAGTAGCTAAATCTTTTTCAGGTATTTATACGGCCGTGATCATAATACGGTGATAATAATACACTATGATTAATGAAATCATTTTGTACTCCTATATTGATATGATCATGTTATTTATCTATATATAATTTTTTATATAATTAGAGATATTTAGTTATGTGATGATTTTTTAAAATACCATTCATAGTTTTATAAAGTAATCTATTGTGTTTAAGCACAATGTTTGATAAAAGGTATATCATTTGGCAAGGAGATAATCTTTGGTCTTTCAGGGTTGTGATGCTCATTCCAAGTTAAAATTATTCATTTTTCATTGAAACATTCTCCTTGAATTATGAATGGTAAAAGATTTTATGATTCATCATTGGTGACCTAGAATGAGCAGTTCTAGCCACTCAATAAATTATTTCTATTTATGGAATTAGATTTTACCACTGTTCATGAGGTTTGTTTTCCTTGTTATGATAAGGATATTCATATGGTGGGGTTTATTAGATTGGTTATTTTTTAAAGTAACTCGTGGTTGGTGTAATTTAAAAACTATGAGATTTTTCATTGGATAGTCAATATAGTGTAATTTTTTAGTTATATTTGATGAATGTGATTATGTTTCACCACCATTGACTTTTGATAAGGATAATGGTCATGGTGGGGAGTTTGAAAGGAAACCTATTTTCCCAAACTAGAATTTGATAATAAATTTGAAATTTTTCTATTTTATATCGTCATGAGAATTGATGTTGTCATTTTACCCTACAATATAATCATGGATAATTTTATAGACCACTCTGTTAGTTTTAAAATATTAGTTTTACCCTGGAAAATGAGTTTGGTGGAAATAAAAGATATTCAAATATTAGATGAATAATAAATAATACTGATTTAATTAATTAAATATATATTAATTCACATAGGGTTTTTGGTAATATCTTATGAAAATTCAGTATTATTGAGAATTATTAACTTCTTTTTAAACCGAAATGAGGATTTATTTTATTGGTGTGTCTTATACTTATTTTGGATGTTGGGGTTGGTTTTGAGACCCCTATTGTTTTTCAAATATTTTTCTTTGCTTATCATTTTATTATTTTGTTTCCATCTCCTACCAAAATATTATCATGTTTTCCCTATGGGTGTCTACTTTTCATGATAGAGAGTGTGAACACTAGAAATTTATATTTATAAAATGGTATAGGATGGGATCTCATACCATGTCACTCAGGAAGAGTCTGGTCATTTTGTGGTAGTTGTGAATCGTGAATACATGTGAAACATTGGTATATTCCACCCAAAGGTAGTTTTTTTTAAATTTAAGTCCCCATGTATTTATTTATTTCCAGTTTTAATATCCTATTATGAAATTTTATGACCAATTGAGGGACAATATATGTTTTGTGCAAAAAATAGGAGTTTGGGCCATTCAAAATTTATTATGGTTATAAAATCCCAACATGATATCTTTTAGTTCAGGAACAGACAGCGTATATTCATCTTGTTTACGGATGTTGGATTTTTTTTATTATTAACACCATGTACACGGAGTGCAGAATATATAGAAATTTTTAGAAATGTTGTCGTGTACCTTTCTAGATAACCTGTTTAGGGACACAAGGATGTGTTGTGAACATGACCGAACCCCTAGTGGGTTTCCGGAAAGGTAAAAGTACGTTGATGTGGAATGATACAAGGCTAGGCCTGGTGAGGTACATGGGAAGGTACCAAATCTAGGGTAATTGTCATGTATTTGTTTTAAAACTATTAAAAATAGATTTAGATTCGACTATTGAATACAGTACACACCTAGATCATGCTTTGGGAGTACACCTCATGTAATAGAGTATGTATTCCTTGTATTGAACCATTCAAAACATTTAATTGGTTTTCAGTTACTTATTCCCAATAGATTGAATTGGACAAAATTTTAGTTTATTTTAATTATTTTTCTAAATAGATCATAATAGTGAAACACTTATGGCAACTTACAAACTCTTATATGGTGTTTTAGGGTGAGCGAGCTATAATGGAGAGGTGTTTCCTAAAATAAATAATTCTATTTATCATCTAAGAGTGAGACAATGATCTATGTTGTCTCTTGATCTATCTCTTATAACTGAATATTATATACATTTTACCATTAGGTCATCTTCCTTGTGTTATATTTCCCTCTATAACAAGATTCTTGGTGAATAGTTGTATTTGAGAATCCCAATTTTGATGCCACCACTTTCCTTTTAACATAGAGTATCCCAAGTAGGATTTATTACCTTACCTACTTAATTTCAATGACCCCATGTATGATGAATCTATTAATTCAATTCTTTTTATGAGGGTCGTTTATGGGATTACATCACTTACATGCTGATATAGGGAATCACATAAACAAAACAACTTGATGTTTACTCATTCTTGACATCCTATATAGGATTTCATTTTCTATGCATACCATTATTCAGGGTCCCTTGTAGGACACCTCTTCCTATGTTCTAGCATATCTGATCCTAGTATGGGGGCCTTTTTTATTTTCAAACATCAATTATCCCATGTAGAATTTCTCTCAAGAGGTTTGACATTAGGGAGAAAATGGATTGTCATGAGTGTGACCATCATTGTATTAGTTTGTTTGGGGTTTGGGTTGATATTTTAGTAGGTGTCACATAAAAACCATACAAAACATTTAATCCTAAGAGGATATGGATTCTTGTGTATGGTTTTGGGTGTTCTTTACTCCTAGTTGGTGTGGATGCCGTCACCGCAAACTATGGGGGTGATGAGGCTATAATGGTGGTATATTTGATTTGGTTGGCTCACGGCCAAGGATGCCAATGAGTTGAGAGGTTTAAGGGACCTACTACTCTAGTCATCGAATTTCAAAATCAGTGTCAGCAGTGATGGTGGTGTTCATATATTGATGATGGATGTGACTTTAACTGACAAGGGTAAGGGTGCTCATTGGAAGGGGTAGGTT
This sequence comes from Viscum album, assembly GCA_963277665.1. NCBI lineage: Eukaryota > Viridiplantae > Streptophyta > Magnoliopsida > Santalales > Viscaceae > Viscum > Viscum album. The sequence continues at coordinate 66,030,845 of OY728143.1, forward strand.
GGAAGCATGATGACATCGTCTTATTTTAAAATTTAAATCAGGAGTGTGATTTTTGGCACGGTGATGATGGGTCAGTTTGAAATTTGTGAAATATTCAACCTGTAATGTGGTGTAGTTTTTTAAAGGGTTCATGTACTTGAAGTTGTGGTTCCTACTTATCCTAATAGTGGTTTATGAATAATTTAAATAATGAATTTTAGGTAATAGGCAATGGATATAGTGGTGTATCAAGGGTTTCTGAAACCCTCACTCTGTTATTTTTACATTGACATGGTTAATTTGGTGTAGCTTAAATTTCTATAGCTTCTTAGTTGTTCATGGACTATGGGCCAGTCACAATATTCTTTTGTTAGGTTCAAAAAATGTACTTATTATGGCTTAACATGGGGTCATTTTTATTTAATTATTATATTATAAGTAATACTAGATATACATATTGTAATACATATTTTGAGACTTATGATTATTATATTTGGGAATAGAGCCCCAAATTATTATGATAACCAGGCATGGAACACAATATGATTATAGTAATTTGTCATGGAAAATATTTTGGCGTTAATACTCTATCATATAAACCCTAATTATAATAATACTCCAATATGATTTTCATTTGGATAATGATACTCTACCATGGAATTCATATATATTATGATACTGAAATATGGAATCCTTATTGATTATAATACCCAGTCATTGGGTCCCATATGTTTATGTTACTTGATCATATAATATTCATTGATTATCATACATAAGCATGGAATCCACATTGATTATGATAATTTGGGATGGTGTCCATATTTATTATGTTATTATAGAATAATGTCCCTCATTACTTTATGATACTCTATAGACCAAGAATGGATTCCTGAGTTTTTCCTCGAGTCATGGAAAATCATAGTATATATATATATTAATATGTCACTATGTATATTATATATATATATATATATATATTCATTTTATAAAGAACAAACCTTAAAGAATACATAATCTATATTTTAAATTCATTAATTCATTCTATTACATCATATGATATTTTTATGTTTATAGATTTATTGAATTAGTTATTAACTAATAGATACCAAATCGATATATTACAAAGTTTATAATTTTGATTAGTATCATTTTTTAATCTAAAATAAACTTTTGTAAATAAATTATGATTGAATTTTATAAAAAATATCCACAATATTAAACCTTAATTATTCTTTTCCCACAACCATCCTTAATCCCAGTGAAACAAATATTTTAAAATTTGGTTCGAGCAAAAGAGAGATCATTAATGGATATAAAAGAAATGAAAACTTTTTGTTTAGTGAAATCACAAAACCACATATAATGCTTTTATTTATATTAAATTTTATTGTAGAATGAGAAATAATATATTTTAATTTGATTAAATGGACAAAATTTCTCAAAGTAACCCTTAAAAAATATTGAAAATAATAAAAAACCATTTTAAAAAACTAAGAGTATCACGTTCATACAACGTTTTATACTTCTTTGAGAAGTAACTATGTACCAATTTAATACATATAAGAAACCATTTTGTACCTACATTATTCGTTATAGTTATGACAATAAACACTACATCATGAATTAGAGTGCTATCAGGGTACACCCATAGTTTAATTTATAATAAGAATATGTTGTGAAATATTGTCGACCATATCTTATAAGTAAAAATAGGATAATCTAGAGAAATCTGGTGAACACATAAATATAAGATACAAAGGGATCACTCGACTCTTTAATGGTATACCCATTCATCCTTTATAATTAAGATTTAAAATATATTGAATAAAAAACATTAATTATTATAAATTTTAATAATAAAAATTTTAAAAAAATATATGGAAACCATAATCAAACAACATTTAAAAAAATATCCTTTTTTTTAAGACCCCATTTTCAATATTGAAACACCTTTTTGTTAAAAACCCATATTCAATACAAAAAAAATTCATTGAAATAAAATTATCAATAAAAATAGAAAAAAAACATAAAAAAATCATTTCAATGAAATGTGAAATAATACAATGGAAAATAGAGAAAGAATATTGAATAGGGAGGGGGAAAATTCATAATTTACTTACAGAACATTTCACTTTTTGATTGTAAAAATTATTTATATAAAACATTATAAAAATATTTCATTTGAAATTTTTTCAAAATAATGTGAAAACGATGAATAAATGAAATTTATATGTATGTTTTTATAAAAAAAATATTTTAAAACCATGTACATGAAAAATAATGAGTTAGAAGGAAAGCATCAAAAGTGAATTCTATTTAAAAAATTCCATTATCTCATTAGATATATTAAAATTATACTCCCCATAAAAAATATAATTAAAAGTTTATAAATACCATAGTAATAGATTAATTTATGATATAAAATTTCAAAGGGGCTGTATATAATCCTCATAAATGATAATAATTTTATATCATCAAAATATACATCAATGAAGTGAAATTGAGACGAAGCCCCTTAAGGTGAGTATGAATTATTACAAGTGTCTTTATATTTATGGATATTAAACATATATCAATTATTAAAAATATTTAGATCCTTTTAAAAGTTATGTATAACTTTTAATTCACTTAATACCATGTTATATAAAATTAAATAATCAATAATTTTTATGTTGGATGTTTTGACTGTATTTGGTATATGTTTCAAAATTGACATTGGGGGGATGACTATGGTTAATGTTATCATTTTATAAAAATATAATAATATTAATCCTGAAATAATTGTAATATTTAGACATAATATAATCTTTTAAAACCAATCATGACTTTTTCATTTGATAAATGAAGAGGGTTACGACCATGGAGTCACTAGGTCATACATACATATATGTAACGTTTTTATTTCTTGAAAATCACTATCTACATAAGGTAAGTAAAATATTATCATAAATTATTGATCATAAAATAATATATAAAATATTTTTATTTATATATACTTATATATATCATCCATGTGGTGTGGTTATGAATATAAAGATTTTTCGCTTCACGAAGGTGGCAGTCCACATGTTCACGAGCAATGTTATCATTTTTTAGTGAGTCAAATGGAATAAAATAAAATAAAATATTATATTATAATAATGATAAATAGATCATAAATATTATAAATAACTCATTTATATCACATATATTTATTTTATTAACCCCTATTTCTTTACATGTAATGCGATATGGAAAAATGAATTACATCACTTCACGAGGCCATAGTCCGATGTACATACGATTGACATCATTTTATCCCCAACATAATGAAATGAAAAAAAATTTATATTATTTAATAACTCTATAAGTGTAATTATGTTATAATCAATATATAAATACTTTATATACATCATCATTTCAAGCCCTCAGTAGTGGTAATGGTAAAATGAGTTACATCGGTTTGTGAGGCAGTAATCTACTATAGACATGAATGATGATGTCACAACCCATTTGACAGTAGTGGATATGGTTTTCAGATTTTGATTTGTTATTAAAATTTAAAAATATTTTTAATATAATTATATTAAAATATCATTATTATTTATTAATAATTTAATGAGGTCTTTAAGAAAATAAAACATGAATGCTTATTGATGAACATTATGTATTCTTTAGGTATCCCCCACATGTTTTCACCAATGTAGTTAAAAGGATGGATTTATATGAAAAATATGAAATCTAGGATAAGGGTAGGGTAGTTGGGAAGTTATTTTTGTTGGTATTTGGTTGACCAAATTGGTTTAAAGTTGTGAAAAATAGTGGAGTGAGTAGCATACTTTTAATTTTTTAAAACCATTCAGTAATACATATGTTTTTATTATAGAAAATTACATAAAATAGTGGATTATATAATCTATAATATATTAGGAAATAAATTTAAATTATATATTATTTTAATGGTTTTTAGGGCATCTTAACTCTTACCTTCTTTGTTTGACACCCATGTAAATCCATTTTTACCTTAACTGCGAAAATAAAATTTTTCTTATTTTCTAATATGAATTTTGGGTAAAAAATATGAAGAAATTAATTTCAGTTGTATATAATGATGATTCAAAATAATAAAAAAAAAATTCATAAAAAATTCATAAAAATTGAAAAATATTAATTTAAAACTAATCTCATAGACGTAATAAGAAAGAGGGTTTTTATAGAGAAAATGTTCAAAATATTACATTGTTTTAATATAAAAATTCAATATGGAGAATATCCCAATGAAATAAATTTTATTCATTGATGGATTATTAAAATAATTTAAATTTATAACTAATTTAAAATATAGTTACTAATTATAAATAATTTAATTGAGAAGTCAATTTTCATTTAATAATAAATCTTTTTCAGTACTCATCAAAAAATGAAGTTGTTCACAAAAATAAATAAAACTCATCCAAAAATTATTTCCATATGATAAACTAAAAAATTATTTCTATATATAAACTCAAAATTCATAAAATTAGTGAAAATTAATTTTAATTTATGTGTGCAATTTGAGACAAAAATGTTTTCTAAAAATAATATATTTTATCGGAAAAAATTTCATTATCATTCATATGGTTTTAATTTTATCTCTACTAAGAATATATAAGTTTTATCTATGTTTGAAACATAAGAGTTTTACTTATTAATTATTACTATTAACACCCTTTATTTTATATAATGTGTTATAATGTGAATATTTAAATAATAATATTTTAATAGAATATCATGTTTTTTTAAAACTCCATTTTATATTTATTTAATATTATTGAATATATTAAATATATTGTAATTTATGAGGGTTAAATTTTCAACTATCCTTATTTATTTGTGTTTTTATAATATTGAAGATAATTTTCTTCTATTAATGTCTTCGGGTGTAAAATCCCTCCCCCCCACCACATTAATAAATTTCAGCCTCACAATTTAATAATTGTATTTGTAATCAAAAGATTCACATTTGAAAATAATTTTTTATTAACCCACAAAGTAAAACGGATTAATAAGACAACTTATTAATAATTGTGATAGGTAATTACAATCTTTATATAGAGTAAAACCAAATTAGGTTTCTATGGAGGATAATAGTGGTGGATGGTTGTGATATGGATATAAATGAAAAGAATAAATAATTATAGATAATGATTGAGGTAATTGATAAAAAGATAGTTAATGATCAGAGTATTGATAAGGGCCTATAAAAAATAAATATAAAATGATTTATAAGACCATATGATTATTCATATCTGCATATAATTGGATATATATTTTTCATGACCCGTTTCTTATTATTGAGGAATTTATTTTCTTGATTAAGAAATAAGGAATTATTCATACATGATATGTTTTTAAATCAAAAACATAATTTCAAAACTTGGTCTTGCTTTTATAAATTTCCAATTCATTCTATATTCATTGAAATTAATATAAAAAAATAAATATTTTCTTCATGATTCACTATAATTCACTTTTAATGGGTTTTATGATTTATAGAAGAGAAACATGTCTTTTCCTCTATCTATAACTATTATTCAAAAAAAATATTTTCTGAAAAATTAATTTTATGTAATAAATTAATAAGCAAACCTAAAAAATAATTCCTCTCGTTCATCATTAATATTTAATTTCCAAATTTTTTGGGAAGAAATATTATATTAACTCAGACATCGACTCAGAAATTTGTAGGTATTTCATCACTGTATACCTACTATTGTGGGTTTTGGCCATGAGGCCTTGCCGGTTGTGATGGGATGTCACCCTACCTAGGATAAGCCACTTTTCATAAACATTTAACCTTATAATGTTCCAAAATATATGATGATCATCCTTTTATGTAATACTAATCATTAAATGTAATATTAACCAAACAAGATTTCAATACCCTAAAACTAATGTCCAAAAAAATAAAGGTAAAGAAATACCTATCATAAAAATAAATCCTAATTTATATATAAACCCAACATAAAATCTCCCAAATTAAAAATGAATCACAATAATACATAATCACAAAAAAAACACAAAAGGAGTTTCCAAATCAATGAGCTTAGGATTATACTTTGAGAAAATACCATTCTCCTTGGAGCTTCCACCACTTCGCAAGATGGAACAATTTTTATTGTAGTAGTAGAAAATGTCTTTAACATAAAATTTTATTTTTGTTCATAATTCATTACATACTATAGAAACTAATTCATAAACATGTTTGTATAATGACATGACACACTATAGCTAAAATCTCACATTATTGTATATATATCTTTTATTACATTCTTTGATTATCCAAGAAACTTTCACTTGAAGTCAAGAACCTTGTGAGCATACATTATACACTAGTTACACTTTCCTAATCAATAAACACATTGCATGAAATGTATATTACCCCACATGGATCATGTATTAATATTTTCTCTAGGATTCTTAGTTGTTTTATTCTCTATTTCTTTTCGCATTTACCATTTCATAATCTTTTTATCTAATGGAATATATGTGTCTGAAAAAGTCCATCTCAAAATTCTCTCCACAATTAGAATATTTATCATACCATTTAATTTCTCATGCATAAAAAGAACTTTTTATTCTTTTTTATTTCCAAATAAAATAAATGAATTTATATTTAAGTATCTTAAATAAAATTCAGAAAAACCTGGCCAATCATGTGATGTTTTAATCATAGGGGGCCATAGATTATTTTTCATTTTTATTCAATTAAAATAGTTTTACCTCCATCCCATGTCAAAAAATCCATAGGTAAATATTTATCAAGGATTATATTAATAAATTCGTCCCATTAATTGAAATATTAACTATATATCACCATATATTGGTTAACTAATTACCACCGTCAATGATAATCACATTCAAAATGAAGAATAAAATAAGTAACATTTTGAATTTTTTTAATATCCCATTAAATAAATTATCTTATACATGTAATTGATCCATACTATGGATACCACTTAATGATTTTGGATGTTTCCTAATGAAATATTCCTCTATAAACATGTTTCTCCCTGGAAGATAGTGTTTTTTTCCTAGATGGAAATAACTAGTATTAATAGAGCTCAAAAACTAAGCCTTCACTTTTTTCTGTTCCAATTTCATCTATCTCATGATAATAATTTCAATGAATAATTTCTTCTTAGTGTCTTCCCACTAGAGAATTCATTTTTTCCATTTCGTAAAACAAATCCTACAAGAATTTTTTTTATGAATCTACATAGTAATATTAAAATTAAATTTCGTGTCAACAAAATCATTATGTAAAATATTCCAAGGGTATTATATTATCATTACCCTAACATATTTTGTTTTATAAATAATCTTCGAATGTTATCTATAAGGACCTCAACATAAACATTATGTAATAATGAGTTTTAAGTGAATGCATTATTACCATCCATTTTTTACTTATTCATGTTTACTTTATTAGAGAATTAACTCATATAACATATATAAAAAATAATATAATACAAATTGTCCACTTTAAACCAACAACCATTTTTTCCATAATATAAAAATTTGAAATAAAATCATGATTTATTTTTATATAAAATATACATGACTTATAGGTTGACATGATCTTTTACTTTATCCATCCATAACCTATGTGATAAAAATTTTAAAATGTGGGATGATCACAAAAAAGCTCAGTAAGTGATATAAAAATAAAAACCCCATTAATAAAATGAAAACATGAATAATCACAAAACGTTTATCATTATGTCTGTTGTTCTTTCAATATAAAATATAAATCATTTTCATTCAAAAAACATACACACATTTTTCTCAAGTGATGCCTTAAAAACAAATCATGAAATTAAAATTCTTTTTAGGTAATATATGGTTTCATATTAAAAACCGGTTTTCAACCATTTTTTTATCTATGTATAGCCTTGTAAAATCCTTAGTGGAACCCCTTTGGTAACTCCCTAAATCTTATCTATTATGATAAATAAGAGTACCCAATGCTATAGACCACCATCTTAATGAAACAGTCATTTAACTTATAATAGGGACCTATGACACTATCCTTTACACCCAATAATATATGATGTATTGGGTTCATAATGCGCAATCTAGGATTCCCCATTAAATAATCTCTAACTGGCTCACTTGATGATATCAGGTCATTTCTATTCCTCTAGTATAGTTCTCAAGTACTATATCATGAATGAAAATAATTCATTAAATTTTTCAATGTAAAATATTAAAAAATTTATTTCAATTTTTTAGAAAATAGATTTTTGATATCATAATACCCTATTATTTTAAAAAGAAAATTTCATTACTAAAAAAAATTTCTTTTAAAATTCATTTCAACATGAAAACATAATTATAATTGAACATCCAATTTCAATACCAAAATACCAAACAAATTGAAGAGGGGGTTTTATTGATGAAAAATTGAAATTATTTACAATATTCTAGAAATAAAATAATAGTCATTGTGGTGGAAATATCATTTTATCTACATAGTCCAACTAATTTTTTATTTGTCAAAACATTGAAAACAAAAAGCTACGTATATTAATAATCAAACCCATATAATGAAAAGTAAAAAGTGGGAATATAATTTAATTTATAAGAAATATGAAGTTTATATAAAAGTTTTCATTAAATCGTTTTAAAAACATGGACAGAGAAAAGAAATATTTTTACGTAAAACATTCAAATAAAATGGTTTTAATGAAATGTACCTTATAAAATTGTAAATTTTTGAATCATAAGACCCAATATTGAATATAATTTAAAAAATATATATATACCATGTGAACAGAGAAATTATTTAGATACTATTTTAATGGTGTTTTTTATACAACTTATAATGTAGTACATGTGTATAATATCAAAAATATATCTCAATTATTGGAAATTGAGACAAAGTCCCTCACCTTCACTCTAGATTGTAATGTGTGTCTTTTTCATCCTATATAAAAAATTTATATAAATTATAAAATTCATCATAACCAATTTCATGTTTATTATTATTTTATTTCATTTATTACTATGTTTTATAAAATTACATTTCCAATTATGTTTTTTTCTGATGATATAATAATATTTGGATTATGGTTTAAAAATGACATTGGTTTGATGACTATGATCAAATATGAAATTCTAAAAAATATAATAATAATCATTATGTAATTATCATATTTATCCCTCAATTTTCATTAACAATCGATCACTAATTTTAATCTTTATAAGTGATTTACATTATGATTGTTGAGACGGTAGGTCATACGTACGCATAAAAAATATTCTAGTTTATAAAATATCATTATCAAAATGTGGTAAGTAGAATATAATCATTTTATAATGATAATAAAAATATATATACTATATTTTTAATTTAAAAATACTTATATATATCACATTTATAGTGTACGAATGAAAAGAAACTCTAATCACTTTGTGAAGGTGTTATTCCACACATTCATGAACAACATAGTCTTTTTTCAGCGAATTATAATGATATATATAAAATGATCTAATATATTTCTATATTGATAAATATGTAGTTAATATCTTATTTATGTACTTTATATCACACATATTCATTATATTGACACCCATGAAACTCCATGTAAAATGTGTGCTAAAAACAAATAACATTACATTGTAAGGCAGTAGTATGTCATACACAAAGGGGATGTTATCATATCCTTTATGAAATGTAATTTAATATATATATATATATATATGGTATAATATTTCTACTGGTATACTGATTTTATAAATTTCACATATATTTTTTAGATCCACTATCGTACCCAACTGTGATAGGTGGCAATGAAAAAATGAATGCCACTGGTTTGGGAGGCTATAGTCCACCATACACATGAATAAGTATATTGTAAACCATTTGGTAGGAATGAAGATGGTTTTAGATCATGAAAATATATAAAAAAAATAACATTATATGGAAGGTACTGAGGTTGTTATATCAGATTGTTTTAATAATAATTTATGGAGGCAATGAAATGAAATTAAAACGCACATTCAAGAATGTTATCTATTCTTCAGGTGTCGCTCTGCTGGCGGACCAAAAATCCTTCATAGGATCTTATTCATAAAGACAAGGAATTATATTATGAGGATATAGAATTTTGGTGCTGATGTGGGTACGTAATGGATGATCCAATTTGTTTTTAATAACATAGTATATGGGGTCGATTTTTATAAATGAGGTGAGTGGAACAATAATGTTTTTTTTGAAATAATTCAATCATACCTACGTTTTTATCATGCCACAAGAATCCAAAATTTTCCGTTATAGAACCTACATGTTTTATGGTAGAAATAGTGAAATAAAATTGGTTTTTTACAAGCTTTTATGTAATTTTTAAACCATATCTTATTATTTTAACCCCTGGTAATTCAATTTTACCCTAACCATAGAAATAACATTATGTTATTTTCAATATTAATTTTTGACAAATATTATGTGGAAATTATTAAAAATTAAAAATTATCCTTATTGAAAATATGTATTTCATTTTTTAAAATTATATTCAAATAATTATAAAATGTTCATTTTTAATATTCACTACATACGTGATGAGAAAATGGGATTTCAATGTGAAAATGTTCAAAGGTCCTAATTTTTTTTACCAAAATTAAATATGAAAATTATTTCAATGACCTAAATTGGGATATTTTATATAAAATTAATCTAATTTAAATATAAATTTTATAAATAATATTACAAAATATTATAATTAATTTTTATTAAAATTTAATTTTAAATTTAAATTCAATATTTTTTACTATTCATCAAAAACTGAACATTTACATAAAAATAAAAAACAAATTACCATAAGCTAATTCTGATATGTTTACTTCAAAAATTTATTTTATGAATTAAAGGTAATTTAAAAAAAAGTTTGAAAATATTTTTAACTTTTCAATGAAAATCATGAATGATCCATCTTTTACAAATAATAGATGTTTTTTTGAAAAACATTTTTTTATCATTCAAATAGTTCGCGTTTTTTTATCTAATCAATATATATCCATTTTACTTGTTTGTAAGCCATATAATTTTTATAATTTAATTAGTAAAATTAAAAGCCACAAATTTAATACCTAGAATATAATGATAATTTTTAAATAAAAAATTTTAATATAGTATAATGTTTCCTTCAACCATATTATTGCATGAATTGAAATCTATCTAAGAGAATAAATAAATCATAAAGTCTTGTGTATTTAAATTTCCTTATAATATAATTGTTTTTTTTCATTTAAAATATAAAAAATAATTTTTTTTATTTTATATTCCATGGTTGTTAAACACATCCTTATATAAAACATGATTTTTATGGTGTCCAGATGAATGGCCTTTAAACATGATGTTTAGATGATTAGAAGTATAAACCTATTGATCGAATACTGTTTGTTAATGATATCTCCCTTATTTAACATATATATAAGGATATATATATATATGGGGGGGATGCCACCTTCTTTAGGAGAACCAAAACCTGAGTCGAAGATGGTACCATTGATCAGGGTCATGGAACCAAGGATGAGCCAACTTTTTTATTTATCACATCCTATTTTTCATGAAATGTATTGGGGATATTTAATTTGAGTTCACTTATGAATTAATATTTTTGTTTAACCATTTGGGATAATCTACGAAGATTATTTCTTACCCCATGTATGACCACCATGGTGTGCACACAGAAATTATGTCTGCATTCAGGTTGAGTGATGATAAATGATAGATAGAGATGAGGCCTAAAATTTGGTCGTTAGGAAGATATATTCATCTGTATTTTTATCATCTGGTTGATTTTTTTTAGTATTTCAATGTAGAACATTTCAGTTGTTCGGTTCAAAGATATTATTATATAAATGTACATTTTATTTTAATTATTTTTCACATACTCCTATATATGAGTTTAGCCTAGTGGGTTATCAGTACTGTATGTATGGCATGGCTGTTTTGAACAACACTACATTCCATTTATTATCGAAACCATGTTTACATTTGATACTTACATACTATTATTATTCAATAACTTGTATAATTCATGGTTCGTTCTTTTGTTTCTTACACTTATATGATGGAATGGTCTCCCCATAGACACACACTAAACCTACACTATTTTTCTAAAACCACTAGAATATGTGGAGGCACTCTGTAGTCCATGTGTCCAACTAAAAAGGGGAAGTATTTTATTGGATATGAGTCTTGGAAGTAACATTGATACATTATTAGTATATAGGTTTTCTTGAAATGTGTGTTGTGAAATAATTCAATTATTTGTTAAATGATCAACAAATTCATGCATCCATTAGTTACCAACCACAACAGATTATATAATATTAATATTTTTTATACCTTTTGTTTGAACACCTTCAATTTGTATTGATTATTTTGAAAAATTCATCTCAAATAGATAAATATACCAATTATAGTATTAAAAAAGTGAATATACCACACAAATTATTATATTTTCATTGGACTACATACATAAATATTAATTATGTTTAATGGTCTACAATAATTCCAACGATTTCCAAAAAAATATTCTTTGTTTACTTAATTATAATTTAAAATCATTATAGTAATAAATAAAATTTTCATCTAAGAATTCCAACAATCAATATATAAGGTGTCATTTTATATGCCTCTAATTTATATTATTGAGGAAACAATGTTAAATAGTATTTGTGTTTAAATCAAGCTCGAACTCCATATCATTAATTTTATTGACCAACTTATTCATACTAATAATAAATAAACTATAAAATATATATAAAATTTTATAAAAAATACATTTTGATTTATCGAAAAAATAATGATAATTATCATTTCTATTTTTCCTTAAATAATCAAACAAATATATAAATATATTATTATTTATAGAAGTTATTGTTGGATAGTTATCCTATTTGGATATCAATGAAAAAATGAATTTCATTCATAAATAATATTTTTATATTGATTTTTAATCATATCAAATGAGAATCACTACAAGAAAATTTATAATGTGGTATCTAGTCAGCCCATACTTATTTAAGAAAATCTATTGATAAAAAATTTAATTATTACTCATAGTTTTACTGTCCACATATATATACTGAATATTGAAAATACTTCAAATTTAAGTAAAATACATTATATTTTAAAAAATTATTATACAATTATTAATGAATTTATAATAGAAATAATAGTATTTGTCTTGGCATAATTACAAATAAATATCATTTTTGTAACTATTATAAAACATTTATATACATGGTAATAAATTAAAATAATTATTTTAACACAACATATTAAATGGAACTAGTAATAACATCATATAAACTATCTATATACATTATTATTTGATAATAATGAAAAGATATTTTTTAAGAATATACAATTGATATACATTTTATAAAAAATTTACTAAGTAAATAAACTATATGAAGATTATAAAAATCATTGATGACTGACATGACCCTAAAAATCACATGGGTCCTTCCAATTTGAAATATATATGTGTAGGTCATTATATTATCATACATAACACCTTTTCATTTTTTATGGACATGTGAATAATTTTAATGCTACATCACTCTCTGAATAACATATTTCATATAATTTTTTCACAATTTATTCTTATTAATTGTTCACTAGTAAGGATCAAATTCCATTAAAGGGATAAATTATCCTTAAATATCCATGAATTCCTCAATGAAAAATAAAATCTATCATAAAAATAATTAAATGGAGGAATTAATAAAATAGAATAAATAAATCTATAATTATAATTATTTCAAAACAAAACCTTATCATAAATTTATTTTTGAGGTTAGTTAATATTAACTATATATGATCAATATGTTCTTTCCTTTACTAATAAATCATTTTTATTGGAATCTTCAAACACAATGATAGTATCTCTTCTCCTCCAATGGTTCAGTGGATCCACATCCTCTAATGTTAAGGAAGAAAATATGATGAGAGAAAGTTTTATGTTTATTTATTATTATAAAATACTAAAATTATTGTCATGGAATGGAATACTTCCTTCTAAATTAAATAATCATTTAATTGTGTTAATCATTGTGTTCTTAAGAGGAAGACAATTTTTTTCCTAAGATATAATAATTATAATGATTTATTTTTTAATTTTTTATTCAATATAAAATTTATGACAATAGTTTTGTCTTATGAGACAAAATTTATAATCAATTATGATATAATTTTAAAATAGATGTCATGAATACCATGAAAGATTATGTGGTGCCTCTAATGAAAAATTATTGTTTTTCACTTTAATAAAAATATTAATCATATTCCGACTATCATTGGTAAAAATATAATTTATTCAAATATGTTTTATTTATGATAATTTAAAAATATGTTAATTGGACTATATTAAATTTTCGGCACATGTATTATTTTGGGAATTTTTTGATAACAAGATTAATGTTAATTTGTTCGATTAGGATTCAAAATGGTGAATTTTTTTAAATCAAATAAAACATATACCCTTTTCCAATTACAATATATTCAGTATAAATAATTTTTTCACTATGTACTATAAAAAAATTGGTTCGTAGTTTTATTTTAAATGTTGAAAATTATATAATCAAATGATAATTCTCTGATGGATGACACATTTATTGGATCAAATATGTCAATTGGGGTTTCCCTAATAGAGATATTATATTATTTATAAGTAGTGGATATAGAGTAGAGGTTAGAATAATTTGTAGAGGGTAACCCACCATCAACCATTTGAAAATTTTAAATAATTGTTACAACAAGGATATTTGATTATTATTTTATTTATATTTATTTTGATTTTTACCTCTATATACTGTGTTTAATACAATGAATATTTAGTTTTATTTTATTAGTTACTATTTATAATGAATTCATTAATTAAAATAATATAAAATCTTTAGCGGTATTATAATACTAATCATGAATGTGATTAATATTTAAAAGGTGGTTAAAAGAAATACGTTTAATAGAATCAACACACAGTACTGTGAGAAAATTAAATTAAAATTATAATTTGAGGTAAAATATATAAGGTTGGAATGAATGAGATTAGTTTAGCTATTGACATAATAAAACATATTTGTCTTAATTCTATTTCTATTATCAAATAAATGACTTACTAATTTATATAGGCTGTGTTCTCAATACTATCTCAATGATGATTAAAAATTATATTTTAATTTTCATTATATATGTTTTTAAATTTTCACATTATGAAATATATGTTTTTAAAATTTCCCCATATAAGTATAATTTTATTTTAATAATACAATGTAAATTGTATATTCATGGTTCCTATAAAAAATGTTGTGATATTCAAACAACTCATTATATTAAATTCAATATAAATGATGAGGGGGGAACCAATCATCTACCAAAAAATATGTATAAAATTAGAATTATCCAAAAAAATAGACTATATTATCAATACCCATCACATGGTGGAGATTATTATTGTAAAACCTGCCTAATTATAATATATTAAACAAGAAATGTCTAAATTATTTTATGTTAATTAACCAACATTCCAAATTAATAATGTTAAACTGATCCACAAAATCCCTACCATAAATCAAAGATTGGGATTGTTACATATGATAGAAGACCATATTATAGATTAAATGTAAATAATGTATTGGGTTTAATATATTAAAATAATTATTTTATGTTTTATGTTTAAAGAAAATTATTCTTTTAATGTATTCCACTTCTTCCATATGATTCATTTTGTGAAGACCCTCATTGATTATGGATAGACAACTCTACCAAAATTTTAATTTTGATTTAATATTAATATGTATTTGTATAATTTAGGTTAGGATTTTATTTTAAAATTTTGGGATATCTCTATGTTTTTCATTTCAATGTGTTAGGGTGTTTTTTAGTTTAAATAGTTTTTTAGGAATGTTTCTAGAGATGTTATTGATGTAAGATATGAACTCTACAAGAAAAAAATGATAACATAACTGCCTAAGACATTGTAAAATAAGATTTCATGAGGTTCAAGGGTCACCACTCTAGGTATGGGTACTAATTAGGTTGATCAATGGGATGTTTCATCTCATGGTATAATGGTTTTGTGTTATGAATAAACTGATTGGGTTTTCAGGGTGTTGACATGGGTAGGTGCATTGTAATGTGAAATATTTGAGAAATTAATTTCATTTCATTTTTAATAGGGTTTTAATCCAGTATATATATAGTATTCCAAACAAACTATACTATTTAGTTTTTTTTGACAATGTAACATCCAAAATGTTAGGATTGTATTCCTTCTATGTTCAATGAGTTATGATCTTTAGAGATTGAATTTGTATAGGAATTTCCAATTTTATTCTCAAAATCTGATCCAATTATTCCTTATTAATTTGGTGTCTATTCAGAAATAATTTCATTAAATTTGATCTGCATGAATACTATATATTGCCCTCTAGAAACCACTTCTTCATCCCACATCCAATTTTTTAATTTTTTTCTATTGGTTGAGGAAGGATTTAAAATAACCCTAGAAAAATATATCATTGATGATAGGGATTCATGGTTCATGAATAGAGGATTTTGAGTTAGTACGTAGGTGATATGGTTTAGAATATTTCACTAATGGTTTGTAACTAAGACAGTTTTCATGGATTTTAGAGATAAAGGTACTAAAATATACATCCTTAGGGTGATTATTATGGAGGCATTTTTCTATGAGGAGTTATAGATGCAAAATTCGAACCTTTTATAGAAATCTTGTAATTATTTGGGTGTCATTGATTAAAATTTTGGTTTATTATGATTATTAGTCAATTATTTAAATATGTTAATATATAATAAATTATTTAATTAAATAATTAAACTTTATCATAATTGGTAGTGGCTCGAATATTGGGTGAGGAATTATTAGACAATGTCTTGCGATTGAGAGCATTAAAACTTATGATATTTGTATAGGTGTACCATATTGTAGAAAACCATATTTCAATTACAATATTTGTATTTTATACGTCTTACTAGGGGCCATGCATAGTGAATTTATATAGTGACTTGTAATTTTTTAGAGTTTGGAACTATGTGGGAAATTATATGAGTTTACCCTTAATATCCTTTATGACAATGTGGGGAGATATAGGATACTATGAAAGGACCTACTAAACCATGGGGGACAATTAATCTTGTGGTTTCATTGTTGATGGATTGTGGTAGATATTAATCCCTCACCTCCAATTTTCATAGAGGTAGTCAAACATACTAAATTTTGGGAATGGGATATAATGAAAATATATATCCCTTACCAATTAGTGTGTAGAAATTTTATTGTATTAACCATAAATATGAATACATTAGATGGTTCTGTACTGCAATAAATTCACATCTTTAATAAATTATTCTTATGTCTTTTTAATAGGGTTTTATCAACAATTTTTATGAAAACATCTTAGAAAGAGGCATTATACTAATGTTTCTTACATTAGTTTTCATAAATAATAATAATCCTAATTAGAAAAATTATTTGTTTCTATAAAAAATATAATCTATAATATATAAAAAATTTAACATGATTTATTTTAAAATTTTAACTTAGGATAAAACCTTCCACATAGTTTATTTGAATAAAAATCATGAAAGTATGTTTTCGATGTCAATTTTTAGAATAAATGACATGAAATATATATGAATATTTTAAAAAATAAATTATAAAACAAACTACCATGATCTATTATTTTAGATAATAAAAATCTAGAAATTAATATTAATAAAAATCATTTCTAGTTTTCTAAAACAAATAATTATTTTATGAAATTCTAATAATATGCAATATTTATTTCAAACCACGACGTAAAAAAAATTAAAATAAAATATATCATTCCATGGACTCTAAATATAGAAAATGAACATTAATGACCATTGTTTATCTCATCACTAATATTATTCCCTCTATTTAAATTTTCAAAATATAAAAATATCATCTGTTGATATCTATTCGTGACTTCAAAATAAAAAATGAATAATCATGTGGTATTATAATATTTGGGAGTAAAATATCAATGGTATGATAAATTAGTAAATAGAATAAATATTGAAATTTTAGGTTTTATTTTAAAAATAATATTTTAATGGGATATTTATTTTTAGTATAAAAATAACAAAAAATTATGAGCATTATTTAGATAAAATAAAATTACATGTGTAGAATGATACATTTATAGGACCAAAAAATATCGTCGTGATAGAAAAATTAATATTTCATTTGTTTTTTGATAAATTTATCTATGGGTATGAATATTTTTGTTGTTATGATGTGAAAAATATATGTTTTGGGATGTTGTTGCAGTTTTCACATATGGTTCTTATAAATAATGATTTTAAAATTTCCTTTTTAAGGAATTTTCCATAAATTATTTCAATAAATGACATTACAAATGTTGATTTTAATTATTATTATAGGAATATATGATATTAATCCAATTCATGACAAAGGTTTTAAGATTTTTTTTGAAATATGTGATGTAAAAACCATATGTAATTGGGGTATCAATTTCAGTTATAAAAATAAATGATGCTAAAATCCATTATGGTGGTGATTTCTAGTTATGTATTAGCAATCATTTTATTTGGTTTCTAATTATTATAGGACATGATATTTATTCCCCATCATTTAATAGTAATTCAATTGATTTTGTGGAAGTGAGATCAGGAATCTAGTTCTCTAGCTCTTGGTTCTGTTACGTACAAGTGATGTTCTATTTCCTGAGGTATATCATGGATTTCATTTCCTTGAGACAATATAGTGTTTTTCATGTCATGATATGTTGACATACTATTTTCTATAAAAGTTTGAAATATTGGAATAACTTGTCTTTGAGTATTCCTTAAGGCCCTAAGATCATTATATTTATTTTACAGATATAGTTTTGTCTTTAGATAAATACTAATGGTGAGTCTTGTAAGTCATGGTGTTACTGGGTTGTGTGTCATATCTTGTATTTGAGTGGAATACATGGATTTGTGATTATATGATTGATATGTAATGTGGTCTCTCTATTATGTGTTTTTTATATTTTAACCATGTTCGGGAAACTATAGGTGGCGATATAAACATATCACTATGGAAAATGGTGTTATATTCCACTACACTATTTATCATGATCCCTATCTTATCATAAAATCACTGAAGTGTGAGATACAACGAAGATTCAATGATATATGGGTCTATATATGCATTGAATAGTTCTGATGCATTTCTATATATTTTTAGGTAAATGATATTAAACATTAAGATATGGTGATATGGGAATTTTGGATTGTGGTGTGTATATTTCATGACATGGGGTTTCATATTCTTGAATACTATATGGTTCATAGAATCTTGAGATGATCCCTAGTTTCACTACTACATAGTTATGAATATTCTATGAATTTCACACATTTATTTTATATAGGTATTTTTCATGATTTTGAGGTCATTTCGGATGGTTTTATCCATGGGACCATGGGATCAATGTGTTGAGATTAAACTGCACTGTTGTTCATAATTTCTATTTTCTCTATGAATATATATCATGTCATTACATAACCATTTAGTCTATTTTCACATGACTATATATTTTATTCAATTATTTGATTTTTTGATGTACATTGACTATGATGTACAATTTCTTGTTAATTTTCAATTAATGTGGGGTAAGACATTTTGGGGGTTGGTTCTGCTCAGGATAACCTAATGTGATTTCATTAATTTTATATGATACATTATGATTTAATTTTCTATATATTTTTACACTGTATATGATGTTATATATCGATGATACATTTTCTGACACTAATATTTCATATTACCAAACCTTGTTAGGGTCCATAATTTATGTCCAATCATATGATAAAATTATCATGTGATTTGTTTTATAGAGGGTGTTTATGGGGTGGAAAGATAGAGTTTTGGGAGAATGGTCTAATAAGGGAGTCTAATTTTATATTTATATGTCTAAATTCGTTTTTACATGAATTATTATGTATATGATTATTCTGATGTTATATACCCATTTGTATTGTATTATTAGAAAGGGTAAATTATTTTTATTCCATGTGAATGCTTATTTTTAATTTATGGTTCACCCTTTGCTATATTAACAATCATTAACTTTGGAATTATACGATTGTTATAATATTTATCAATTATTTTCATTTATTAAATATGAGTATAGACACCATTTTTTATAGACTATAACTTTTCATCACCATCAACTATTATATTAGGATACATACATAAATTTAAGTTTTCTATTTTGATATGGTAAGCAGTTGACTACCCTAGTTTGAGCATTACAAAATAATTTCATAGTATTGTTTTAGTTAATATAAAAATTATATTATGATATCTATATATAGTGTGTTTTTAGATCATGAAATAGAATATATTCATGGGTGTATACAAACCATGTATTTTAGAAGTAGCATCTAGTGGTGCCATAACTGTTTTACATTTATATTTATTATTATTGTTAGTGTCATTATTTAAAAAAATGTATTCTGAAATTTTAAATTTTTACTCTTTTCAATTTTTGGAAATAGATAATTATCACTTTTATCACAGTATTCATGTAGTTATATTTGTACCGATGGAAAATTTATACATAATGGAAAATACTTTTAAAGGATCAAATGGTTTTGAGAAATTGTTTTTTGAAAAATTTTACTTTTGATAAAATATTTTTGGAAGTAGGATTTAAATAGTAAAAATGACAATAATGATTTAAACATTTTTTCATCGAATTAATATGATGTTAAAAGTGATTCAGTATATCCACATAAATAATTTAGGTGAAATATTGTGGATACATTTTACTAAGATTTATTCTATTTGTTAATTAAATCCTTAATCCATTTAAAAATAATGGATCTTGTATGATGTAATAATCACATTCACATTGCATGTAAGATATTATTTAAAGAGGGAATACATGTGGTATTTTTACAATATTTACCATTGATGGGGATGAATGTATCCTAAAATGACATATACTAAGTATGAATCAAAGATTATTCACTGATATCATAAATTGAATACACATAGATATGGAAAAATCTTTGAACCCTAAGGCTATCTCTAAAAAAAATAATCATATATAGAATAATATTTTATATTTGAACACCTCAATTCATTATTGTGTTACTCAAAAAATTCTTTAACAAGATATTATATTTTATGTAGATTTTATAACATCCCAATAATAGGAATTGTTTCCACAATAAATGTCCTCTACTTCTAGTAAATAATTATCAGTAATAGCATTCAAATCATCCATTTACAAATATAATAATATTGATTAAAAAGATTTATTGAATGATAAATCATAATACATTTTTCCACTAAAAAATTATTCCAAATGATCAATTCTAAAGTATTATTTCCTCAATGAATATGATAAAAATATTAATATCTGGTATATTTCTCAAAATTTATCCACATTCTGCTTCATCCATCTTCATTTCTAATGATATATAATCCACGTATTGTAAGGATTATATTTAAACGTCAATACTGTAGATATTTAGAATTAGTAGTATCAACTCTTAAAAATCACAATATACAACATCTATAATTTTTCTTATATCCTCTATAATAACATCACAATGAACATATTCTATATTATATGTTTGAAAAACATTGATAATTATGGTTGTTTGATCATATCATTCAAATTCTAATAACACTAAATATTAAACTAGATAATGATATCCCTAGAAATCAGATATTTTTATCATCTTATAGGGATTTCAATTTGGTTTATTTTAAATATTATAACTATTACATGAATAAATTCTCCAAATTATATTTAAAACTCTTGTATATTTACTTAATACATTATTTTTAATACACATCATCCCATTTTTTCGATTACCCGTATTTTTCTTGTAATTCTTATCAATATATACAATTTTACATTAAATATTAGTTGTTCGATAATATTATCATATAATGAAATCCTCCAACCCTAATTATCCAAAATTATATGATTGAATTGTTGTGTATCTCTAGGAACCCAAGATTAACATACATGTATATTACATCATATTATATGAATTTTCGGAACATTAAATAAATATAATTATGAGGATCATAATAGTTTAGATTATTTGGAAACATGGAAACAACATCTGCTTTCTTAGTGAAAGACCTTAAATTTATCCCATTAATATCTCCACCATATTTAATTCTTCCTAAATAATTTATTCATAACATGGGGGAAGGAAACATAAAAGGGGTTGAGATTAGATGCTCAGTAATGGTATATAATGATAACGTGTAAGAATATCATGAACAAAAGTGTATGAAAAATTAGAAAAAAATTTGAAGATAATAACTAGATTATTATAGAATATAATATAGATTAAAAGTTCACAAGACAAGAATTATATGAAAAAAGATAACATAATACATGAAATAAAAACATAGGAATAAAAAATGTATTTTTTGAAAAGAGATAATGATATTAAAACCCTTTGTTAAGGATGAATACGAATGACTTGGAAGAATGTTAGGATTGGGATAATCAAGTGTGGTCCTCCTTCAGCCTTGGGGTGCCATCCTGTGTTCCCTCTTGTTTTAGGATTGGTATGTCCTATTATATACCCTCTTATTTACATCATGGGTTTTCTTCCCATTTAAAACCTTATTTATATATTTGGACACCCCCTATGTACCCTGTTGTTTTGGGCATGTGATGTATTCATGTACACACTCTTGTTTCAAGCATTGGATGTATTCCCATGAATCCTATTGTTTTGGGGTTGGAATGACATTTTGTATACTCTAGTTTCAATATTTTGATTCCCATTCGTGTACACATTGACCTCATGAAACATTTAACTTTAAAAATGTAGTTTCAAGAGTTAAAGGTACCACAGATATCATAGTTAAATAATTCATACATGTGCCGCAAAATCATAAATAATCATATCTTCAACCATGAAATGAAATGGGTATAAAAACCATGTAACCATATCAGAACCTATGAAAATAGATATCGTTTTCCAAATAATTTAATTAAAATAATAACCCATGAAATGATATGGATTTAAAAACCATATAATCCTTAAAATATAAATGGGTTTCATAAACATCGTGAATTAAAAGCATAAACCATTAACATAAAGAATATTAATCGATCCTATAGATCATTTCCCAGAATTTAATTTTTAACAGAAATGGATGTCATCTTATATGAAAAATACTTTTGAAATATATTTCAAATACTTTTCATGAATTAAATATCCTTTTTATTAGAAAAATTATTTTTCAAACATATATCAATTTGAAAATTATTTCCATTGGAAATTCATTTAAAAATAATAATTAACTATTGAAATCATTTTGAAAACCCTTTTCATTGAAAAATAGTTATTGAAACTTGAAAACCAAATAAAAAAAGCTTCCATGGAAAAAAACATAATCCTACAACTATATGAAAGAACAACATTCTTTGAATATACATTGAAAATATATAAATAGATATTTGAAATGTTTTGAAAACGATGTGATTGAAGATAAATTTAAAACTTATAAAGAATTACAAATAATGTATTGAAACCCATTCAGTTACAACTGAATTTTAAAACATTTAAATATTAATTTTAAATCCATAAAACATTTTGAAATCATTTTTTCTTTATAGTAATATAAAATTATAATTTTAAACCATTTTTAATACATAGTCTCCAAATAAAACATATTTCTAACGAAAGAGAGATATATAATCTTATTTTTCATAAAAACATTTTTTAATTATATTATGTATAAAAGAGTGGTAAAATGGTAATAATACATGGATATATGTTGAATAAATGGATGATAAGGAATATTATGAGGGTTCTTGAGAGGTAGATCATAATATTTCATCAAAATAATCGTAATCATCAATAATCTATAAATGTGATGATATTGTTTCAAAAAACTCATACTACTTGGTCACATGGGATCATACTCATCATTTAATAAAATTAAATTACATGAAGCTTAAAATATCATTAATGTATGTAAATTCATTATATAAAATTTCAATTGGAATTATATAAACTTCTTTAAAAAACATAGGTGTTTCAAAAAAACATGTCTCTAAAAGAAGGCCATTTGAGATAAAAACTACTTTACCAATTATGATTATGTCTTATTTTGTGATACCTTGGGGTATTATGATTAAATCATAATTTACTAAATGTAATGAGTTATATAAATATAATTTTGTTTAAATATATTTTTATTGTAAAAATATATATAATATATAAGTATGTAATGGAATACATCATTCCTAGAGATGGTTTGTACTATATAAGAATAAATATTTTTTAAGTTTTATTATTGTCGTATTGAATGAATGAAATTAAATATATATATATATATATCACTATTACTATAGAATTATTATTTCATATATTTTATATATGTACACTAACCATATACCATATAAATTAAATGTAGTGTGTAAAAAACTCACATTTCTTTGATGGGATGGTAGTCCACACTACCTCAAATGAAATTATTGTATTTGCACCAGATGAAACATAAAAAGATATGTGTTTTAGAAGAAATAAATAAGATTAAATAAAATTTGAAGTTAATATATAAAATATATAAAAATAGTTTCCATCATAATATCCACCATCTTAAGTAGTAAAGGAAAAATTAATAGGCATCCTTTAGTATTGTGGTAGTATACCATACACATAAAGAGTATGTTTGTTACCCATTAAAGGGATGGATGTGAAAGTTTAGATAGATAAATTTCAAAAAATTATTATAATATAATTATGATATTTTTATTATACAATAATAAAAAAAGATATTGTAGGGTGGATAAAGAAAATTAAAGAACTATGCTTGAGAGAAGAGGTTACTTTTACTCAGGTAACTCTTTTTGGATTGAGAAAAATAGACTCCTTATATTTATTTCATCCCGAGGGGTGGATTATATTAATAATATAGTTTTGTATTCAAGTTTATTTTTTAGATATTGTTCGAACCTAATATTTTTTATATGTGTCAATAAGAGGTATATGTGGTTTCCGTTTATAGGGAATGAAATGGACTCACTCAGAATGTTTTAAATACAGATAGGTGTACACATTTTGTTAGCTAAAAAGGTGGTACAAAAACCAACCAAAATAAATAGTGGATGGTTTATGGCCGAAATATGGATAGAAATTTAGTTTTGGACATTTTTATATGCCATTTTACCTCTAAGATTAAGTATTAGTCTCCAATTAGGCTTAACATGACCTTCATCATTGCGATTAATTTTAATAAATTTAACAATTAATTTTTGGAAAAAATATCAAAATAGATAATTATAATATAAATATTAATATATTATATTTATTATATTTATTTTATTTATTTTATTCTAAATTGAATATATCAATGTGGAAAAATTTAAAGTACTGCTAATCCCACATATGGGACAAAAAAATTTGTTTTTAAAGTACATAAATGGCCATAAAAGTTTTATATTTTAAAATTAAATCCCCTAGTAAAATTTATTATAATGAATTAAATTGTATTAATAAAGTATAATTGATTTAATGTGACCTTAAAACTAATGTAAATTATAATTTAATTTTAAAAAAATATTTAAAAGAAATGAAAAGTATTAACTAATATACAGAATTTTTTTCTATTCTTAAATAAACAAATTTTCTTAGAAAAAAAATATATAAATCACCCAAAGATAATTTGGGAGTTATAAATTTAAAAAATTAATTTATATTATAATTTTAATTATCTATATGTTAATGAAATTATTATTTTTCTATTTTTCATAGAAGGACAAAAAAATTAGTTCATTCAAGAAAATATCATATTTAAAAATATAATTACTTTATAAAAAATATTAATTTTCATTATAAATATGAGTAATTTATATAAAACCATTAAATAAATATTTGAAAATGTGTCATTACTATGTTTTAATGGATACGATATAACTAAATTGTTTATATAATTTTAATAATAAAATGATGTTTTGTAGAAACTCGATGTAGTGTGTAATATACGCCAAATTAGAGTTATGTGTAGTGCATGCCAAGTCATTGTTTCATATAGCGCAAGGAAAGAATGTGTTGAGTGTAGCATAAGAAATGTTAGTGTTGAGTTTATTTCAATCCAATTTTTTTAAATTTGAAATAAATATTCGACATATTGTTTTAATATATACATATATATATATCTATATAACTATTTCCACTATCATTTGAAATGAAAAATATCAAAAAGATTTAATTAATTCGAAAAAATATAAAAAAAACTCATGGATTTACATTCTAGTCCCAAAAATTTATTTTCTCCCTCAAAATTAATTTGGGTTATAAAAAGATTAATACATGAAATGTATCATTCATAGAAACCCACATTGTAAAAATGAATAATAAAACATTTCTTAAAAGGTGAATGTTGGAACCATAATGGTTAACCAAAGTAACATATAACTAGGTTTCCATAAAGGGTAACATAGATTGGAAGTGAAAACAAGGACATAGAAAAAAAATTATTATGTTTTAATGGAGAGTGATAGATAAAATGTTCAAGATAATGTAAATAATTATAAAGTCATAAATCTGTGAGATACATAAGGGCCAACAGATTCATCATAAACAAAGGTACTAGGATACGATTTTATTTGGAATCAAGATTTTATTTGATATATATAATTAATTTTCATGAATTTATATATGTGATTTAATTAGGGATAACATCGCCCTTTTTCCCATTATCCACATCAACAATTTCTCCAAAAAAAATTTACTTTTTCATTCTTGAAGTACTAACAGATCATGAGACCCATGATATCTCATCCATGTTGTCATTAGTTACCATCAACACTATGCAGTTTAAACAGGATATCCAATATACATATATCCTTATATGTAATGATAACACATTAATAATACTTACATCATCAGAAGTATAACATAAAAATTCCATTTAATTTTAACCTTATTCCTCATCTGAAATATTATTCACCATTTATTCCTTAAATAACATCTTATCTTAAACAAAAATTTTATTATTAAATACATGGATACATCTTGTTACTAATAGAATATCAAATGTGATTTTATTATTTCATATTCAATATAGGGAAATATAATTACATGAAATATCACCATATAATGAATAATAAGACATTAATAAAAACTAGTCATACAAAATCAAACATGAACTTTACAACATAGATGTTGAGGATATTTGTGCGATGTTTATGTTGATTTACTTAATCAATTATGATTTAATAAACATTACCATTATCCATCAACATAAGATATTTTTGATGTCAATATTAATTATTAAAATATAGTTTTATGAACATCTTAGCATAATGACCACACTTATTACATTTGAAGCGCAAAATTGTGGGATGTTAATTCTTTTTAGAATTACATTATTCTCATTACCTTGATATTCAAACACTATATCACCATTATTTCTACACATAAAACATTTTTTAGTACATCTTATACAATTTTATCCATGTTTCCTTCCACACATTGACCATAAATAAAATATCATCTTATTCAGTCTATAGTCTTTAGAGTTTCCCTTGAATTCTATTCTTCATTAATTATTATAACCTTCATATTAATGAGAGGATTCAATATCACTTTCTATAAGAAGAATAATATGATACTTAATAATGGAAAATATTTTCTTGAACTCATCCCAATCCATGTATTCAATTTCATGTTTTTCCTTGTATTCATGATGAATTCCTTCCACTATTTTTAGGGTTTCGAAAAATGGAGAATAAAAAAATTCTTTTCAGTCATACATATCAATTTCATATGAGTGAGTGCATAAGAAAATCAATAAAAATAAGGTTGGAAATTATTCTAAAGGACTCAGGAAAAGATTGTTCCATCCTTTGGTTATTTGGAAATTCATCAAGATTTATGGCTTCAAAAGGAACTGTCGTCATAGCAATGAGTTTTATCACTCTGTATTTCAAAAAATTCAGTTTCTCATAGGGGAATCATTTCATTTTCCATTACGTTCTTAATTAGTGTATTTTAATTTGGAACCGTCCATTTACTAAAACAAATTATCATAGACTAAAAAAATATCATTTAGAAGAGCCACATAATCAAGAAAATTCTCTTATATGATGTCAAATGTATGACACCATATTTAATAAATGGAACCATAGGTCTTTCTTAGTTTATTAATAGATAAAAATTAATTTAATCCTTCATGCTGGCTTTTTTAATATTTTGTGATTTATCAATGAATATCTTATAGGAGTGTTGGATTAAGTGTGTAGCATGGGCTCTTTTCATTTACTAGATTACCCATATTCAGGCCCAATACATCTTGTCAGAGCTCTCACCCCTAAGTACATCAGTTCCATTGCAACATCCACTTACAATATCCTTAAATAGATGTCTTCATAAGAATCCACTTATTATATCCTAGTATAACATTCATGAGGTTCTCTTAAACATTATCTCATTATTATAAATATACATATAATCATTCTTAATCATATACATAGAAATATACATAGGGGTATCACTAATTATATCACACCATAGTTTCCAATGGTTGAATAAACTGTTACTTTGACACCAAATATAGTATCCAAGGCTTAACATACATGGATATTAATAGATTACAATATATAGAAAGTTGTAAAACAAAATCTTCTATCCTAGTGGAATATCATCAACATATCCAATACAGATATCCATCATTATCACATATACCTAAAACCATTCTTCATTACATAGGTAAACGAAACATAATTAGGGGTGATCTTAGATGCTCAGTAATGCTAATTAAATTAAATGTGTAAGAATAATATGAAAAAAGTGTATGAAACTTGAGTATAACATGTGATGATCACACACAACATATTAGAGATCATAATAAATATTGTATGTTCATAAGGCATTAATTATTAGTAAACAAAGAGCATAATACATGAAATCATAAGACATGAATAAATCATGGAATTGTAGATAACACATAATCATTTATAAAAATTAAGTATGGGTGGCCTACCAGGTCCTCTGTAACATGTTAGGCCTATTTTAAGCACCTATGTACCTGCTTAGGGATTCTAAAGACCACCTGTGTACCCTACAGAATTGGGATTGGGATGTCCCCCCATGTACCCTCTTATTTCGAGACTTGTATGTCCATCCATTTACTTTTTTTAGGCATGGGAATTCTTCTCGTTCAACCTCTTTTTTAATGAATGGTATGGCCTCTTAAGTACCCTCTTGTATCAGGTTTGGTATTTCCTCTTATGTACCCTCTTGTTTTAGTCTTGGGATGCCCTCTTTTTAACCTTTTGAGGTAACAAAAAAGTTATCATTACCGAAGTCATTAGATAGAGATAATTGTACCTCCCATAAAATAATGAAATCATTCATATATGGAACCCTAACCCAAAAAAATCATATCATAAATGAAATCGGTACGATAAACATGTAATCATATTATAACCTGTGGAAAATGATAATGTTTCTTAATAATTTCTTCAAAAGAATATCCCATTAAAAGAAGTTGGTTTCAAAAGAATATAACCCATGAAAGAGAAAGGAGTTTCATAATCATAATGAGATCAATTAATAAACCATTAAAATAATTAATATGAGTGGAAACTTTAAATGATTTCCTAGAAGGCATGAGTAACATCAATGGATATAATCTAATATGGTAAATAATTTTCATATATATTTCAAAAATGTTTCATAACAAAAATAACCTTTCTTGTATGGAAAAATATTTTTTAAAAATAGAACTTTTTTAAAACCATTTCCCTTGAAAATAATTTTAAAACATAAGAATAAGAATTGAAATAATTTTGAAAACATTTTTACATAAAAACTTATTAATGAAACATTATAAAATATTGAAAACATTTCACCATTATAACATATAAAATCAAAAACACAACATTTAAAAACACATTTTTTGGTAAAAATTCATTGAAAAGATATAAATAAATATTGAAATCGTTTTAGAAACCATTTCAATAAATATACATTGAATAAATATAATGGGATATTGAAAACATTTTAAAAACCATTCCATTGAAAATAAAATTTAAAAATTATAATTAAATACATGTAATCCTTAAAACATTTTAAAAATAATTTTTCCTTGAAAATTATCTTCAAAAATAATTTGAAATAATAGTTATTTTTTATCATGTTTTTTTTACATAAACTAGATTACTTACTGAATATAGAGATATATTAATATTTTTTACAAAAAAAAACTTTTTTTAAAGTTAATAAGTACCAAAGAGTTGAAAATGGAACTAATAAATGAATATATCCTCATTAAATGGGAGATAATTTAGTTCAATAGTTTTTATGATATTTGGATTATAATATTTAATCAAAAGAATATAATTCATTAGAAAAAATGAAATGCGATGCAATTATTTTATTAAACTCTTACCACCTGGTTACATGGGATCATACACTTCATGTAAGAAAATGAAATCAAATTAAGAATAAAATATCTTGAATTTATGGATATTGATTATATTATATTTCAATTGGAATAATATAAAATTCATTAAATAACCTTGGCGAATAACAAAAGATTTGTGTCAATGAATGAAATTTGAGATAAATCTATATTAATGATTTTGTAACTATCATCATACTATAAATTTATTCAAACAAATAACATTCAAAACACAAGGGGGGTTGGCCAAAAGATCAAAAGAAGGAAAGAGCCTAAGGGGGGAGAAAATAGTGGAGCCTGAGGGCATCCCCTCGAACCAAGTCGACGCCCTCCGCCTTCATAGTGGTAGTAGTGTGAAAAGAGAAAAAGGCCAAACTAGGGACATCGATGGAGGCAAGGTAGTCTGCAACCTTATTCTCCTCGCGCCAAGTGTGGACAACGCTCGTGTTGAAACTGATCATATCCATGCATTTCCTGGTGACGTAGTGAATGGACCATGGGATGCTGGATCTGTGGATGGAATTGTGGAGGATTAGGGAATCGATTTCCACCTCTAATAGGGTGACCCCCTCTTGGTGACATAAGGAGAGCCCCATCAGCATTTCCTTGGCCTCGGCCTAGAGAGAAGAACCTTTCCGAAGAGAAATAGAGAAGTCCATAATGACCGACCCAGAAGAGTCCCAAACCACCCCTCCTCCGCGGATCGACCGCATGTTGCATGATCCGTCAGAGTTGAGTTTGAGCCCTCTGTTTGGCGGTAACCAGCGAACCCCGTTGCCTCTCTTGTTAATGTTACCTAAGGTATCAGTAGTGATACGTGTATGGAGATGTTGAAGAGTGGGAGGATCCTTCCTATTGAGAGAATAACTGAGCACATCCATTAGGAGGATCTTGGTGTGAGAAATGATCTACTGGCTGGAGGTGGGATTTCCTTCATACCGAGCATTGTTCCGTGCTTGCCAAATCGACCAACAGCCTGCATGTAGGACCATCGTGCGGGCTATCTGCTCTGGGCTCTTCTCCTCCACATCGTGAAACCATCGGTACAGAAAAGGCATGCCATCCATGCAGAAGTCAGAAAAAGTAGTGAATGTAGCCACACCTACCTTGCCCAATCGACTTCAAAGAACAGGTGATACACATTCTCCTCGCGGTGGTCTAAGCAGCAGGGGCACCTTGAGGCCAACGGGATTCCACAACGTTGGATATTTTCGTCAGTGGGAATGGCCTTGTGACGTAGATTCCATGTATGAAATCTATGTTTGAGCGGAGTGCCTTTGGACCAAAGGATATCATTCCACAAATTTCTCTGAGCGCGAGGGGTCATGGAGGGCCGATAATCCCTGGAGGTGAAGGACCCCATGGCAGAAAGAGAAAACACGCACCTGTTCGGATCAGAGTTGTCTCAATTATGTTGGAGGTATCGTGCTGGTCCTCGTCTAAGATCGCTTCAACGAACGCCAGATATGTGCTCGCCTCCTTAATGGTTATCAATGAGCACGGGCACCCGAGAAAGACGATGATGGTTCCGGCCAAGTGGGGATGCCAGAAAAAGATGTCCCCCCACCCCACGATCCATCTGGACTGTGGTTTGAGAGAGGCAATGAGGGGGGAAATCACTGACCAGAAAGGAGAGGATTGGACGCCATCCCTAGCCTTGGGACCAACATGGGAATTGTGCATGGTAATTCCCCATAACGTACGTTGTTCCAGAACCTCCCAGGCGATCTTGACATGCATGCACTGGAGAGTGTCTTCGAGGCAATGGACGTTAATGCCCCCTTCCCCGGCTGGTCTCACCACCTTGTCCCATGAAGCCCAGTGACACCTACCCTCCGAACGAGGATCCAAGATAAAGCAGTCGAGAATCTTTTCGATCCTGTTGATGATGCACTTTGAGACTTTGATGGACGAAAGAACATGGACGGGGGCGGAAAGAAGCACACTATTGATCAGCGTTATGCGGCCTCCAAACGAGAGGAAAACGTTCTTTCAGTTGAGGATCATGTCCATAATATTGTTGGAAATGACATCGAAGTCACCTATGCGGATACGCTTTGGGGTGATTGGCACACCGAGATACTCTATAAGAAAGGACCCCCTGTGCATGTCCAGGCTTTGTTGAATGTTTTGGGTCCGAGAGGTGGTGAAACCATTGTGAATATAGAAATTCCTCTTTAACATGTTGATGACCTACCCACTCCAGAGGCAGTACTCCTGCAGCACCTTGTTGAGGCCACTGATGGACCGCTGGCTTCCGTTCAAGAAGATGAACGTATCTTCCGTGAACATCAAATAGGACACAAGAGGGTCCCTCCTCATTCTGTAATATATTTTAATCTCGCCATGGTTGATGCCCCTATGCAGGTGCCGGCTGAGGACGTCCTGCGAGAGGATGAAGAGACTCGGGGACAGCGGATCGCCATGCCTCAGACCACGAGTATCCTTGAATAACCCATACGTTTTCCCCATGAATGAGACAGCGAGCCAAGGGGAGCTGAAGCATCTAAACAGGATGTCAATGTTCCAAGTGGAGAACCCCACTTTTTCCAGCACCCTGTTGAGAAAACCCCACTCGACCCGGTCGAAGGCTTTAATCATGTCCAACTTGATACCCAGGTTGGAGCCGTGAGAATTAAAGTCAAGGTCTATGATCATCTCCTGAGCCAGTGCGATGGCTCCTTGAATGGATCACTGTTTCACAAAGTCGTGTTGTTCCAAGGACACCCACCGGGGAATATGGATGGCCACCCTTGCACTGATCAGGCCGGCAAAGATCTTGTAAGTAATGTTGCAGAGGCTGATAGGCCAGTAGTGGGAAATAGAAGTGGGGTTCTTGATCTTGGGCAGAAAGATTATAGTCGTGGCGCAAGAGGCCCTTGGAAATTAACCCCTCCAAAAGAAGTCGTGTACGGCTGTGATGATATCCGTTTTAACGACGTCCCATGACGCTCTGTAAAAAGAGCCCGGGAACCCGTCTGGGCCTGGTGTGATTTCGGGATTGAGCCTCATCATGGCTTCCCGAATTTCTTTTCCTTCCGAGATGGAGCTCATAGAGTCATTGTCATATGACGAAAGCTGTTTGTGAATCACCTCGAAATATCCTCCTTCCTCACCTGGATATCCATTGGGAAGACAAGGATTAGGACCGGCTAGGAGATCTTTCAATGCGGCCAAGGCCATAGCTCCTGCAGTATCTCTGTCATCGGTGAAAGTGCCATCATCCAGTAAAATGTTGGGAGTCACCATGCGCTTCTGTTCCTTAATACAAGCGTGAAAGAAACCTGTATTCCTATCTCCCTCCTTAAGCTATTTGATCCTTGACTCCTCCCTCGCCTTGCGATCCTATTTGAGTAAGATGTCCGCCAGAGTGCTCTTCTTGCTTGAATGGTCATCGAACACCCTAATGTCCCAGTCGGTCTCCACGTTCCCCTCCAGGCGATCCACGTCCTGCATGGTGGCCGTGATGTCATCATCCGTGGAAGATTGAGCTCTTGACCATAATTGGAGATTATCCTTGAGCCTTTGGAGTTTGTTATGGATGACAATCCATGAATGACCTTGAGTGGGCTCCCCCCAGGTGGTGCTAACTATGTCTTGGAACCCCGGTAGGCTATCCCAGTGGTGACAGTATCTGAAATTTTCTGGGTGAGACTGGCTTGAGGATAAGGATAGGAGTAGATGAGAGTGGTCAGATAGGCCCCGCGTGAGTTGAGTTAACTTGGAGTCAAAAAACAAAGAAATAGCATGAACGTCGTCTAGGCATCGATCACGTCGACTCCAAGAGCGATTCCTCCCTTTTTGAACTGATTTGGTAACTATTGATACCATAATCCTCTGATAAACTATATTATAATGTTTATTTAAATATCCATTGATTTATATATATGAATACATTAATATATCCATGGTTAATATAAACACCACAGAAAAGGAATGGGTGGTGAATAAATCATGTATGTCATGGAATGAAAAGATGAGATGAAATTCTCTTACCTTGTGTCATTAATATCTTAGTAATAGTTCATCATTCTTGTATAATAAATCTAAATATATTATAAATAATTTCAAGAAACAATATTATTATATATAATACCATATATGTATTGTTTGTGACTTTATATTACTTTCTTATTACCAATTTCTGGTTTAGGTTATGTTTTGTGTAATATTCACTTTGTTTTTCGCTTGTGACTTAATTAGTCATATATTAGGTCCTTATAAAGATATAATGATTTTAAGAATAAAAAACAAGATAGAAATATAAATTATATTCATTATATTCATTAAATATTTATTATAATAATATAAATAATATATAAGTATGAAATGGATACATTATTCATGGAGATAGTAAGTTGTACATATGCATGAACAGTGTTTGCATTTTGTAATTTTCATACTGAAAGAAACAACGTACATGGAATATATGTATATATATTTAAATATTTAATAATTCAAGTATAATTATAATACAATATATATCATATATGTTTACTAAAATAATCATTAATTCATTTCATGTAAAGAGTGAATGAATCACATCGCTCTGAGGGGGCGGTACTCCACACATCCACAAATTAAAGTATTACATTTAAACAAAATGGAATGTAAAATTGTATATATTGTAAATTTTTTAAATATTATTAAACAAATAATAAAAATAATATATGAAACATATAAATACATTTTCCATCATAATTTCCACTATTAGAGGAAACAAATGAAAAAGTGTTCAATCATAGTTTAGTGAGGCAGTAGTTCATCGTTCACATAAATATCATCTTTGTTAGGAATTCTATGGATGTGTGTGTAATTTTCTGTCCAAAAAAAATAATAAATACATCCTATTATATTGAATATAATTTTTGGATATTAATTAATGTAATAAATAGAGTGTAGGTTGGAGAAGGAAAATAAAATAAAGTAACTTTATAGAAGAGGTTACCTCTTAATCGGGTAA
Organism: Viscum album; assembly: GCA_963277665.1. NCBI lineage: Eukaryota > Viridiplantae > Streptophyta > Magnoliopsida > Santalales > Viscaceae > Viscum > Viscum album. The sequence goes on from OY728143.1 coordinate 66,066,275, forward strand.
CTCTTTTTGGACTGTGCTAAAAGGATTACTAGTATTGATTTATCCCAAATATGAGGATTCTATGGGTAATTGATTGATCTTTTAAATTTTTTGTATAGATATTGGTTGAACCTATGGTGTTTGAGTGGTGTAAAGAAGAGGGAGAGGTGGTTTCCTTTAACAGTGAAGGAAGGGACTGACCGAGAATATTTGAAGACAAGTTAGTTATAAATGTGTTCTTAAAAAAATGATTTAAATAAAAAAAATCAGTAATGGAGTTATTATGGTCGAACTATTTAAAGAAAATGGGGTGTTTACATGTTTCTAGGTCATTTAGACCCATATGATTTAGGTTAAGTCCCCAGTTAATCATAATATGTCCTTAATGGTCGTGATTAATTTTAATCAAAATTACTAAAAAAAATTCAAAAAACTAACATGATCTATTTATAATATAAATATTTTACTCATTAAAACTATGTATGATTATTTTCCTAAATTCAATTAATAGAAACAGAAAAATTATAAATGATGCAATAATGAGTTCTTAAAGTAGAAAAATGTTCTTACGTTTGTTATGTCTTTATATTCAATCCCAATGTGAAATTTCTTATAATGACATAAGTTCTATAAATAGGTGTATAATTGATCTATTTTTACCTTAAAACATATTTACAGTATAATTTTACAATAATAATAATTTTAACCAAAATGCATTTATTAACTATAATGTAGTATTTTTCACTATTCATAAAAAATGATGTTTCTCAAAAAAATCCTTAAAAGTCACCCAAATATGATTTCGGAATTATAAATTAAAAAATTATGTTTATATTATCTAATTGAATTTCTAAATGTCTCTAATATTATTATTTTATTTAATAAAAGGATATGAAATGTAGATCATTTGGGAAAATATATTTTTAAAACATATAAAGACTATAAAAATAATATTTTTCATTATAAATATGTTTTATTTATATTCAACCATTAAAAAAATATTTTAAAAGTAGATATTAATATTTATATTAGAAATTTTTATTGTCTATGTTATCAATATCTTGTTATATATTATAAAAATAAAATGATGTTTCATTAAAACTTTGAATTGTATGTAATGTACACCAAGATGTTGTTGCTTATAAAACATTCTAAGTTGGTGTTGTGTGTAAAGTAATCTTGGTTGGTGTTTCATGCCGCCCAAGCCATGATAGTGTTTTATGTCATAAGGACCAAGCCTTAAACATTACATAATCTTGAACTAAATGAATAATTCACATTGAAGATCTTTTTTGGTTTAGAGTTTTTGATAATTAGGCCATAATAATTACATTACATCTCAAAAATTACAAGGTACTAACTTCAACACAATTTCCATTTTTTTCATAAAATAAAAACTATTTAAAAAAAGAGTTTTATCTTGTCCCATGTTTTGGACAACATGACTTTTCCTTAATACCATCATTGACCCTATTAATCTTCAAGTATTTTGAAAAAGGTTTCAATACATGGGATGAGAATAAATAGCTCAGTAAGGGTTATAAAAAAAATAAGCATTAGTTTATCATTTCACTCATAACATAAGCACTTTAACATCCCCATGAAATATCAATATTTAGGAATAACACATAGAAAACCTAAATCATAAATGTAACTAGTGGCATCTATATCATTATTACTTTGTAGATATCATAGATACGTAGGGAGTTACATTTGGAATACCCATCATAGTTTATTACCTAAATCTATTAAGAGAAACATTCACTATTACCTCTATCAAATTACCCAATTCATTGTAGAGCTATCTCGGGCTCACCCAGTATAGGATTATCACTGAACCACCCTTATTGGTAACAATCCCCAAGAACCATAACATATTCTTAACACATAAACCCAACAAAGAAGAAAGATAACATTTACTCATTTCAATCACTAAATATTGACAAAAAAATCCACTATAAAAACCGTTTTCTATACCAAAATACGTAAAAGAGTATATGTTATTTATTATCCATTTAAATACATTATGCATTTTAAGGAAAGATAAGATCAAATAATACTCACGACAGAGGAAAGGTCGTTGTCACAACTTACATTAAAAATAAATATTCATTTTTATCATTTAGGAAAATTATTTGTAGAAAAATATTCCATTTGAATGAAACAAATATTCAATGTTGTTTATACACTGTATAAAATAAAGTCGTGTATTAAAATAAAATATGCCTCAATGAAAGGAGATTGAGACGAAGTCCCTTACAAAGATCATTTTGTAAATAAAATGGATCAATTATGTGTATTTAATATATTTAAACATAAATAATGTATAAATAAATGATAGGACATAAAAATTTATTTGATACATAATAATAGCATAACATAATTAAAAACTATAAGATTTGCCAAAACAATGGAATTTGGGTTAGAAGTTCCCTAATCTCGTGTCAGAGTTGACCCATTCATTCTTTAATATCTCGAATAATAAACTAAAGATATTTTATACTTTCTTAAGATCCATTGTCCAGTTTATTATTCCTTTAATATCACATATTTCCATGTTATAAATATTATGTAATCATTAATGTTAACAATGGTCGTGTTCTCGATATTTGGTAATTGAGTCAAAAATAAACTTCTTATAATTACATGTTATTCACGTGCTCAAAAGTTCATTATATCCAGAATGATATTCATGATTTATATATCAAATATATCATATATATCCAGTATATACATGTATTTATAATAGCATATAACTTTTGAAGGTATGAAATGAAATGCACGGTTCATGGATATAGTAAGCCATACGTACGAATGAACGCTACTTTCATTTCTATTTCTTAGTTAGATGGAATTAAAACATAATTATACACAAGTATATTATAATTCCATTATAATATCATATATTATATTATTAATTGAATCCTTTATACATCCTATATATGGCATTAACGAGTCAAATCACTTTGAGGGGGAAGCAGTCCGCATTTCCTCAAATGAAATTTCCGGGTTTACACATAATGGAAACCATAAAGGTATGCTATAAAATAAAAATACATAAGCATAATGAAACCATAAATATAATATGTATCATATATGAATATACTTCCATATTAATTGCCACCATTATAGGTGGATGGAGATAATTGAAAAATCATCGTTTCGTGAGGCGTTAGTTTGTCATCCACCAAAATAGTATATTCGTGACCCATAATATAGAGGTGTGTGTAAGTGTAGTTTGAATACATACCAAAACAACAACCTATTATATTCATGATACTGGTGTTTTTATAAAAAAATATGTTAGGGGTTGGATAAGTAAATAAAAAAAATATGTGAAACAGTTACCTTTAATTCGGGTAACTCCGTTTGGATTGAATAAAAAAGACCTATTGAAGTGTCTTCTTCCAATGTTAACGCATCTAGGGTGAATATAGGGATCTTGAGAGCTTATTTGGGAAGATTTTAGACGAACCAAGGGGCTTGATAGGTGTGAGTAATGGGTTATAGGTGTTGTCTTTTTATATGGGGAGGAGGGGCTCTTTAGGAATGTGTGAAAATATTATTTTATTATATAATTATTTTCAGTTTATAAACGTCCAAAAATTATTAAAATCAACGATAAGATGACTCGTGGTCAAAATAAAATAATCCAATATTTATTGGACAGTAATTATATATTATTTTAATCTTTATAGTATTATTTATTTAAATCATTTATTAATGAGGTAAACACTACAACATTCTTGTGTCATAAATAAATTTATTCATGTTATGCCTAAAAATTATAAATATAATACCACGATTTAGGAAATCTTTTTATCTTTCCAATGAATATTTATATTCGAAATGATAAATTATGTAAAACTTTGTAAAAATTAATTTAAAACAAACTATTTATTTATGTTAAATTTGTATTTACTTTAAATTAATTTATATAAAGTGTCATTATCACCCTTAAGTGGCTCCATGGGGTCCCAAATTAGACCTTTGTATTCCCATGGTCTGTTATGTATCAAAAAATAGGATTAAGAAACATCTTAGGGTAATTTTATATTATTATAATAATTTTTTTACCCTTATATACCAGATTTACCCTTTAACCATGGTAAATAAAATTTTTACACAAGTAAATATTTAAATTGACTAAAAATAAATGTTAACAATTTAGAAAATATGTAACTAGTGATTCATAATATGGAATTCATTTTTCTAAATTCAAAACACATAAGTGGCATAATTTAATTTAAAATTAATTCCTGCTGTCAAAATAAAAAACGTGTTTTTTAAAAAATTAATAAATATCAAAAGATCAACACTTTTTTATGTCTAATTTAAATGAAAAATTACATTAAATGACCAAAAAATGATTCAATGGTAAAAATATAATCTAATTTATCTTTAAAATCAATTAAATAGATAATATATCCATATAAATAAATTACATTAAAAGGCAATTTTGAATTTAAATACTGTATTTTCCACAATTCATCAAAAATTGAATTTTATCAGAAAAAATACCAAATTATTACCCAAAGTGAATTTTGATATCCTAATTCTAAAAAATAATTTTATTTTTTTAAAACAAACATATAATAGTGACAAAAACATGATTTAATGATTGTTCTCCATCAAAAGATGGTAAATCAACCTTTTAGAGTAAATTATGCTTAAAATTAGATTCATTCACATTTTATGCCTCTAAATTTTATTGGATAAATGTAATAACATTTAACAAACATGTATAATCAAATTTAAGTTAGTTCTATTTATTGCTTTTAAAACAGTGTCCAGGCATTAACAACCATATAAAATAATAATATTATATTATTATTGTGTGATGTATGATTTCAATGAAACCAATTGTTGTGTATTGGGTACTCCATCAAACATACAATCCCCATTGATGTAAAATTAATATTTATTTTAAAAATATTAATAAATATGAAAAATGTGATATTCTTTATTTACCTGGATGTTACATCCTTCCCCTCTTTTGTAAATTGTGTCCTCACAATTTTATTCACATATCAAATAAATGGGGGTATTTATACCTCATATAATTTTCAGATTACCATGTTGCCTCATCAACCATATGGTTTTTCCCAAAACCTTTACCTAGTAAATCATCTTATTCAGCAACATATTCTCTCTTCTATTATGAATATGGACTGGCTATTACTTATAAGAGATATTCTCTTTTAACTGAACTACAGCTTGACTTCAAACAAGAGATGGATCTAGAAAATACATTCTCAACATTGAAATATGAAAAGCATTGTGTACATGGGATAAACATGGATTTTAAGCCACTATGTAAGCAACTAATCCAATATTGTCTATGATTTCGTATGGTCTAATGAACCTTGGGCTAACTTTCCCTTCTTATAAAAACACATCACACTTTTCCATGGAGTAACATTGAGAAAGAAATGATAACCTACCTCAAAATAAAGACCATTCCTCTGGTTATCCGCATATCATTTCGGTCTCATCTGAGCTGTTCTCATGTGCTTCTGAATCATCTAAATTTTTTTTTCCATCTCTACTACCAATTCTGGTCCCATCAGCTTACTTTCATGTACATCATCCCAAAAAGACGTAGTTCGACACTGTTTTCCATATAATGCCTCAAATTGAGCCATTTTATACTGGAGTCAAAACTATTATTATAAGAAAGGTCAAATAAAGAAATATGATTGTCAAAACATCCTTGCTAATCCAGTGAAAAAACACGTAGCATATCCTCCAAGGTGTGAATTGTTTGTTCTGATTGCACATCAGATTGCAGATGAAAAGGTGTATTAAATTTTAATCTAGTACCCAACGACTTATAAAGGCCTTTCCAAAAGGTAGAAGTAAACCTGGGATCACGATTAGATAAAATGGAGAGTGGAACTCCATGTAACCTCACTATATTTTTAACATACAATTGAGAATGTTGATCTAGATACAAGGTATCTTGAATAATAATGAAATGAGATGATTTAGTCAACCGATCAACAATAACCCAGATTGCATTATTACCTCGAGATGTCTTTTTTAATCCCACATTGAAGTCCATAGATATATTTTCCAATTTCCACTCTTTCACTGGTAAAGACTGATGCATCTCTTTTGGTAACTGCCGCTCTTTTTTATCTTGCTGACAAGTTAAGCACTTCATAGTAAAATAAACAATATATTTTTTCATTCCATCCCATCAGTAATACTTCCATAGATCACAATACATCTTAGTATTTCCATGATGAACTAAAAACGGGGTGTTATATGCTTTACATAACAACTTATTCTTCAACTATGAATTACAAGGCACACATAATCTCTTCCCATACCTCAAAACACAATATTTATCAATGTAAAATTCATGCAAATTGCCATTCTGAACTTACTCTACCTTTTTCTGCAACTCACTATCTTCCTTCTGTGCTTGCTTTATTCTGTATGATGGAGATTATTTCACTAACACCTAAAACAAAATAGAATAATTTTATGCACCAACAACTTCTATGCCAATGTTTATAAAATGAAAAACCATATGATATTTTTCCAAATATAGAATTGCTAATAAAGCATTAATTTTTCAATTAAAAGCATCTGCCACATTATTTTCTTTTCCCATATTGTAATGGATTCTGAAATCATAATCCTTGATTAATTCCAACCATGTCCTATGTCTCATGTTCAATTATTTTTTATTGAATATATACTTTATACTTCAGTGGGCGGTATATATATCAAAATTTTCTCCATATATATGATTCCTCAAAATTTTTAAAGAAAAAACAACAACAACTAATTCCAAATCGTGTGTTTGGTAATTTAACTCATGTGGTTTCAACTGACGTGATGGAAAAGCAATTACCTGATCATTCTGTATAAGGACACAACCAAGTCCTTTCAATTAAAAATCACTATAGATAACAAACTCACCAATTCTAGAAGGAAGTGCCAAAACTAGACCATTCACAATCTTCTATTCAACTCCTGAAACAATTATCATATTTTTTTGACCAAACGAACGTAAAACCTTTTCAAGTCAACATAGACATTGGACTAGATAACCGTGAAAATTTCTCAACAAATCTTCAATAATAACCATCTAAACCAAGAAGAACGTGAGCCTCAACCCATTTGGTGAGGACTCTTATGTGCTTCAAGGAGACCTAGGATCCAATCCAGGATGAGGCATAATTTCTGGGACTGTAGCAGTACTATAGAAGTACTGTAGCAAGTACTGTATAATTACTGTAGCAGGTACTATAGCGAGAGCTATGTAGTACTATTGCAGGTACTGTAGAAAGAACTATTTGACACTATAGCAGCCATGAATTTTCCCCTATTTTGGCATTCGGGCCACTGATTTAGTCCCTGTGTCCTTTAAGGCCATCGGGCCACCCAAGCCTTCGAGCCAGAAAGGCCTTCAGGCAACCTCAAGGCCTTCGGGCCACCATAAGTGCCAATGCAAACCAGACAGCCTACAAGGAACAAGCTCTATAAAAGACGATGAGTAAAGGGATTTTACCACATTAGAAGCTACATAGTTTACAAGAATGAGAGGGTATGGTACCTGCCAGTAGGACAAGCCTATGCATGTAAGAGATAGCCTAGCTGAATATCCATGAGAAGGTGGAGAGCTGATTCACAATGAATATGCAGGGGAGGATTAGTTTCTATGTTGTTAATCTGGGTTGTAAGTATTTTTTGAAGCCTATAGGTAATGAATTCTTCTTAGACCTAAGATACATGTAATACTTACACCTACGAGACTTGTAAGGGATCCACCTCTCCCTTTGAAATGCGGGTTATCATAAATTAATAAAAAATGAAGGCCTTCAGGCCATTGGATGAACAATAGAAACCAAGAAAAATACAAATCTTGGTTATATTTGTGGGTCTTTTCCATTATTTTACAACTTTTGTTTTAGTGGGATCAATAGTTATGCCATTTTTTGAAACAATGTCACGATGGAAAAAATATGATGTAACCAAAATTCAAACTTATTTATTTCCCAAATAGTTTCTTTTTTATGGATTGGAAGAAAACCCTTAAATGACATTCGTTCTACTCTTTACATTTAGAATAAACCAGAATATCATCATTGAACAAAACTATAAAATATCCAAGAACTCGCAGAAAATTCTATTCATAAGATCGATGAATAAAGAAGGTGTACTAGTTCAAACAAATTGCATAACTAAAAATTTGTAATAGCCATATCTAGTATGAATCATGGTCTTTGGAATGTCTATTTACTTTAATTTCGACTGATGTTACCCTAAACTGAAATCAATCTTCAAAAAATTATGATATCACTAGATCTGAACAGACAAATCATTGATATGAGGAAAAGGATACCCGTTCTTAATAGTGATGTTATTCAATGCTCAATAATAAATGCATAGTCTAATTTAACCATATTTCTTTTTAACAAACAAGACCAGAGCACCCCATGGAGATGTGCTAGGTCGAATGAATCCATTATCAAATAAATCATGAAATTTATTATTTAACTCTAAATGATCAATTTTATCCATTCGATAAGGGGTTATGAAATTCGATTAGCATAAGAAACTAAGTCAATAGTAAATTCATCTTCCAGATCAGGTATAATACCAGGATACTCATCTGGATAAAATCAAGATACTCATTTACCATTGGCACATTATTAATCTAATCAGTTCCGTTGTTTTCAACAATATATTCTAGGTAATATTCATTTACATCTATTACTAGTTTCACGGCTTCTTGATATGTTATCAAAAGTATGGGTTCATTCCCGTACTCAAACTAAATATAATTTCTGAATAGAAACCACTATAGATTTGCAGTCAATATTATCATGATAAATAGAAAGCCGATCCATACCCAAAATAACATCAAACTCTAATAAAGAAAAAACAATAAGGTTTTCAATTATATTCTTTATGCACAAAAGGATACGAAGGTTATTATAATTTCTTTTTGTATGAACATTTCCTCCATGTGTTTTACCATAAGTTCAAGATTCATATCTTGAGATTGAATTCTCAATTTACTAGAAAACTTCTCAAAAATGAATGAACGTGTAGACCCTGAATCAAACAACACATTGGCACAATATGAACAAACAAAAAGTGTTCCTGATACTACATTTTTTGGCCTATCATCTAATGAAGTAGTTGAAAAAGACATCACAGCCTCTTTATGCTTGTAGTCTAGTTTCATTCCCTCGGTTGAGTTCTTTATTGTACATTCATTAGCATAATGACCCATTTCATTGCACTTAAAAGATTTTATTGATTGTAAATCAGATTGTGCCATACCATTACCCTACACTTTTTCAATGAAATTACGAACCTTATGTCCCATTTTACCACATCGGTAACACTTACCATAATTTAAAAGACATTCCCCAGCTTTCTTTTTACCACAATTCTCCCAAACTATAAACATATGTTTCCTACCATTATACTTTTTGGAAGCGTTCTTCCCTTTCGCTGGAAAACTTGAGCTGTTATTCTGTTTTTTTTTTCAAAGACCATATGATCATTGGAAAAATACATTTACACATTCTCCGTACATAAAAAAATATTTAAATAACTTTTTAACTCACAAAGAAACAAATTACCTTCGATAAATTGGCTTTAATCCTTAGTAAAAATATTTGAATTTAATATCGAGATCTCATTTGAAATTTAGAGAATACCTTTCCAGTCGAGTGAATTTTTCTTCATATGTAACAACTGATTTATCCTCCTACCTCAATTCCTGGAAATGTTTTTCTATCATAAGACGAACCACCATAGGAAAATATTTCTCAAGAAACATTCCTTTGAAATCATCTCAATCAAGAGCATCGATCTCCTCACTATCCATGATATTTTTTTCTACCCACCACCACTGATCATCTTCACCTTCAAAATGGTAAAAAACAAGACTAACCTTTTGATGTTCTGAACACCCCATGACATCGAAAATTTTCTCTAGTTTTTTAATCCACCCTTCAGCTAGAACAAGGTCAGATGATCCTCTGAATTATGGGGGATGTTGCCTCATGAAATGCTCCATTACTAAAATGTTCTTTTGTGGTTGATCAAGCAGATCATGTAAATGGATACCACCACCATTCTTTTCTGAGTCTATTGTTTCATCACTAAAAGTCACTATTTAGTTCCAATTTTTTCCTTCTCAAGTTGCCTATTTGGATGGTTGACTTCCTTCTGATCTCATCCCAACATAGCCTCCAGGTTTCCTCTACGGAAAACATTTATTAACACATAAATATCTTAGGTGAAGCATCATGGTAATATTTATATTCTGTATGATTCCAATATTAACATAAATTAATTAATGGATATTAATTTAAAAATACACTAACAACTAAATTTATCTAAACTGAACTCTGATACCAACTATAAGGAACCATACATAAATATTACATAATTGTGAATTAAATTAATAATTCATATTGAGTATATTTTCAGGTTTAGAGTTTTAGAAAATTAATCCATAACAATTACATTACATCTAAAAAAGTACAATGTTGACACTTTTACATTGTTTCAATTTTTTTCATTAAATAAAATCTCTTGATAAAAGTCTAGTCCCATGTTTTAGACAGTATGACTTTTCCATAATCTCATCATTGGCCTAAGTCTTCTTTAAGTCCTATGGAAAACATTTCAAAAGTTTGGATGAGCATAAAAAGCTCAGTAAGGGTTATAAAACAATGAAATAAAACATTAGATCATTATTTCATAAATAACATAATCTCATTAAAATTACTCATGAAATCATATGATTTATGAATTACACATAGAAAACATAAATCATAAAGGTAACTTGTGGCATCCATATCATACTTACATTGTAGCTATCACAGCTACGTAAGGAGTTACATTTGGAATACCCATCATAGTATATTTCACAAATATCTTAGGATAAACATTAATTTTTACCTCCGTCATGTTACCCAATGCATTTGAGAGCTATCTTGGTCTCACCCGACCAAGGTTTATCACGAAACCACACATATACATAATAAATCCCAAGAACCATAACATATTCATAACACCTAAAACAAACATTAATAAAAGATAAAATTTCAACATTTCAATAAAAATATATTGACATAAGTAATTCGATATAAAATCCATTTTCAATAATATAATATGTAAAAGTGTATATGGTATTTATTTTCCATTTAAAAACATTATATCTTGTTATGGGAGCCAAAGATCAAATAATAATCGCAGTGGCAGAATTGTCGTAGTCACCGCTTACGTTAAAAAGAAACATTCTTTTTATAATTTAGTAAAACGCTTCTTTGAAAAAGATTCCATTTTAATGAAATGAAAATTAAAAGGTGTTTACACACCATATAAAATAATGTCATGAATTTAAACAAAGTATGCCTCAATGAAAGGAGATTGAGATGAAGTCCCTTACAAAGATCATTTTGTAAGTAAAATAGAACAATTATGTGTATTTAATATAAGTACACATGCATAATGTAAAATAAATATAGGGCATAAAAAGTAATTTGTTACATAATCATAGAAAAACATAATTTAATATTAAGAGATTAACCCAATGAATGGAAATTCAGTTAAGAAGTTCCCTTACCTCGTGTCCCACTTGACCTGTTTGTTGTTTAGCCTCCTGAATAATAAACCAAAGATAATTTGTACATACTTAAGACCATTTTTCATCTTTATTGTTCCTTTTTTATCACTTATCACCACGTTTTAAACATTATGTAATCATTTACAGAAATAACAGTCATTTTGTCGATATTAGGTACTTGACTAAAAATGGACTTCTTAAAATTACAAGTTTTTTACATGGTCTATTGTTCATTATATCCAGAATGATATTAATGATTTATATATCATATATATATTATATATCCAGTATATACATGTATTTATAATAGTACATAACCTTTGAAGGTATGAAATGAAGGGCAGTATTCATGGAGACGGTAAGTTGTATGTATGCATGAACGCTACTTTCATTTCAGTTTCTTATTTTAGTTGAATTAAAACATAATGATAAATATTTAGATCATAATTCCAGTATAATATCATATATAATATCATTAAATCCATCATGTATACATTGAACATATGGCATTAATGAGTCATATCACTTTGAGGGGGCAGTAGTTCACACTTCCTCAAATGAAATTATCACATGTAACCATACTGAAAACCATAACGGTGTGATATAAATGAAAAATAAGAAAGAATAAATAAAAAATAAATATAATTTATATCATTTATAAATACAGAACCATCTTAATGGCCCCCATGACAGGCAGTGGGAGATAATTGAACAATCATTGTTTCTTGAAGTATTAGTTTTCCATCCACAGAAATAATACGTTCTATACCCATTAGATAGAGGTTTCAGTAAGTGTTGATTGATTAATTATCATAAAAACATCCTAGTATATTGATTATACTGGTGTTATTTTAAACATAAATCAATAAAAAGATTTTTGGGTTGGAGAAGTAAATTAAAAGAAAATAATTAAAGGGAAATTGTGACCTTAATTCGGGTAACTCCCTTTGATTTTAACCAGAAAGATCTCTTGAAGTTCCTTATGTCTATGTTGAGGATTCTAGGTTGAAGAGTGAGGTCATTAGAACATATTTGGTAAGGGTTTGGATGATCCAAGGGACTTTATATTTGTGAGAAATGGGTTATACTTGAGGTCTTTTTACAAGGGGGAGGAGGGGCTCTTTAAGAAAGTGTGAAAATATCATTTTATTATATAATTGTATTCTATTTATAAATGTCCAGAACTAATTAAAATAAATGATAAGATGACTCATGGTAAAAATTAATTATTCTAATAATTATTTTACAGGTTTTGGATATTATTGTAATCATTATAATGTTATTTATTTAAATGATTTAGTAATAAGGTAACCACTGCATCCTTATTGTATCATATATAATATTATATATCTGATGTCTAAAAATTATAAAAAAATTCCATGACATATGAAATAATTATAGATTTACAATTAATATTTATAGTCTAAAAAAGATAACTTATATTACACCGTGTTAAAATTAATTTACTAAAAGATATTTGTTTATTTCATATATGTCTTTACTTTAAATTAATAAATATAAAGAGTCATTTTCACACTTATGTGGATCCATGGGGTCCAAAATTAGACCCCAAGGATGCCCATTGTTGGATATGAATCAAAAAATATGATTATGACACATTTTAAGGTATTTTTATATTATTATAATAATATTTGATTACCCTTATTCACCAGATCGACCATTTAACCATGGTAAATAAATTGTTTACTGTATTAAATATTGAAAATGACTAAAAATAAAAGTTACCTAATTACACAATTTAGACCAAATGATTACAAATATGGAATCCATTTTTATAAATTAAAAACACAGATGTGGCAGAAATTGTTTTAAAATTAATTCCTGCTGTCAAAACAAAAAGCGTGTTTTTTAAAAAATAATAACTATCAAAAGATCAACACTTTTTTATGTATAATTTCAATCTGAAATTACATCCAATGACAAAAATTTTATTAAATGGTAAAAATATAATCTAATTAAACTTTAAAACTAATTAAAAAAATAATCTAACCATATAAATAAATTAGATTAAAAGGTAGTTTTGAATAAAAATACAGTATTTTCCACTATTCATCAAAAATGAATTTTATCAGAAAAATACCACAATTTTACGCAACGATAATTTTGATGTCCTGATTTGGTAGAATAATTTTATTTTGTGGAAAAAAGCATATAAAAGTGACTAATACATGATTTACAGAGGGTTCTCCATCAAAAGGAGGTAAATCAACCTTTTAAAGTAAATTATGCTTAAAATTATATTCATTAACATTTTAGGAATCTAACATATATTGGATAAATGTAATAACATTTAATAATAATTTATAATCATATTTTAGTTATTTATGTTCATTACCACCAATACAATGTCCATGCATTAATAAAAATTACAAATAATATTGTTATATTATCGTTGTGCGACGTAAGATTGCGAAGAAACCCATTGTTGTGTATTGGGTACGCAATCAAACAAAGAATCCAATTTAATTTAAAATTAATATTCAATTCACAAATATTAATAAATATGGAAAATTTATTATTCATTATTTATCTGTGATGTTACATCTGTAGCGTAATCTAAGTTGGTACCATGTAGAAGGACTCTTTGACCTATCTGTTTAAAATATATTTATATAACTATTTTTAGTTTCATATAAAATTAAAAATATCAAAATGATTAAAATCATTTTAAGAATATTAATTCACAAAATTTCATAGTGTTGGAGTATCCAAAAATTATAATGATATTTATTTATTTTAAAACTAGTAAATGGTCATTTAATCTAATTTCCTATCACAAAAATTAAATATTTAGTGTTGGTTGATTAACAATATTTTTACTATATTTCATCTTTTCTATCATTTATAAAATAAAATTATAATATTTTTTATCTTAATATGAAATTTTCATATTCAAAAGAACATCAAGACGATGTTTCATGTTATCTGTTTATTATTCTATATCCATCAAGAATTATAATGTGTAACCATAAATACTTTAATTTTTTTATCTCCATTATGATATCATTATGTAATCTTCTTGGTTAACATGGTTAAATTATATATAAATTTTAATAATAGATATAATCTAATGTATATTTAGATTGATTTTCCATGTCAAAGTGTTAACTCCAAATCACATTTCCAATATTCTTCTTTATAAAAACATACATATTCATTTTTCATTTATTTCTATCTCCATGATGTATCATATAAAAATTGGAAATATGTATATTCACTAAAAACACCTCATCCACTTCAAAAATTTTCAAAATTAGTCATAATTTCCAAATGGCATAACATATTATCTTGGAATATTTTAATAAATATTACAAAACATATTAAAATAAAAATTACTTGATTTTGGGTACTTCATTCCATCATTACTAGGAAATCAACAACATTTTATTTTCAATTAAAAATTATCAATTATTGTGTATTTAATTGTAAAATAAAAAATCCATGATTTTTTCCTCAGCGCATGTAATCAACATAGATAATCATCATCCACCTATGTAAGTATAGATATAAAATACTCCTCCATATATGATAAAATATAGTTGATCACACTTTAAATAGACCTAGATTCATTTTTTTCTCCCCAAGGAATGATTCAAATTTTCATCAATTTCATATCTCACTTATCAATAAAAATTAGGTGATTATTCTTTTGACAATGAACTATAGCTTCAACTAATTCAGAGAACTCATAACATAACAATAATTACATATACAATCTATATTGATAAATATTGTTTTAGAATAATTTGTATCTTTATATTATTCTAATATATTTATCATAATATAAGCTCATTACTCATGTTAACATTTCATCAAATATCATCAATTTACTCATTAATAGTATAAGCTACCCACATCCACTAACATATTTGTAATTATAATTTTCCAACACAGGAATGTATCTCTAAAATCACATATTATTGAAAATATCACGGGAAACAAAATTTTTATTTAAAACATTGAACCTTGTTATTTCTTTATTTTTTTCATTAACAACCATCATATAATAATATCATTAATAATTGAAATAATACAATAACAATAATAATACACTGGGTTGTCCAATATTTTCTTTTCATTTAGTTGCAATTCAATTAAATAAATAAATTTCACTATGTTCTCAATAAATTTTTTCCAATTAAATACTGTATATTGATAATAAATACAATGGTTTATCTTATTATGGTGGTATAACTCTTTATTAAGAAATGATTCATTAATTATTCAACTTTATGTCTATGGGGGAATATTCTGGGTGTAGAAAATTATAGAATAAATTATACAAAAATTTATAAAACTAATTATGTTTATATGGCATAAAAAAATAATCCAATATTTAGGGATATTTCAAGTATATATACCTTTATATTTTAGATTTAATTACGTTACTCATCTCAATAAAAGGATTAAATGTATTCAAAAAAACAATGAGTCTTTTTGATTTATAGCCATTGAATTTTTCAAATGAAATCTTAATTTTATAGGTCATTTAACAACCTAAACCAACACCATTGAAATATAGAATTGATTTAACTATATTCAAAATACGAATTGTATAAATCACACCTTATCAATAAAGTATTTAGTAAATTCCTTATTTTCACCATCATATAAAAAACATGATATCTAGAAGTTTTACATTTATGATTTTTTCCATCTGAATGTAATGTGTAAAACCCCTTCATCCAATCCAACAAACATGATATAAATAAATGTTTTTCATGGAGGAAAATATTATTTTTTAGATCATTGATTTATAATATTTTTCTGAATATTGTTCAATAGAATACAGAATAGTTACACCTCAACATATGTCACATATAATCACCTGAATAAAAATGAAAATCCATTATTGGAAAATTGCATGGATTCATTAAAATCAGCTGTAGGAGCCATTGGGATGATATTTTATTCATAACCTTTAAAATAAATAATTATCAACTATAAAGATATTGAATAAAATCATGCATAATCCATCATTAATTTTCATATCATGAACCACCTTCATATAATGAACCACCATTAATTTTTATATCTTGAATTTTTACTTATTCTTCATAGATATTTTTGAACCATGAAATCATTTTATTCATTATATAGAATGATTATATTAGTATTTTTTAAATCATTATTAATTTTGGTATTATGGGATTTCTAGTATTGATAAATGATTTTTCAATCTATTCCACACTATAAGACTTTCTTGTTAGGTGAGAATTCTTATTGGACTTCATGGGTATGTTTTTTCATCACATTAATATTTATCACACACTATTTCATACAGACATTATTTTGTCAATTTATTCATTCTAATGGTATAATGATTTATTCATACATATTTATATAAATCATCCTTGGAAAGAATTAAATAACACTTATAAATATATTTAAATCCATTGTTGAATTATCATTATAAATTCTATTTGATTTGTAATCTATTAATAACTTATTTATATACATTATTTTGTAATATTTTCATTAATTTATTGGAATCAGACACTATTTCTTGTTTACTCCCAATTTAAAAACGTGATATTTTTATAAAAAATTTGAAATATTGACTCTATTATAACTTTAATTATCTCCAAATAATCTATGACACAAGAAATTGCCAATGAATCTATATTTATATGTTTTCATCACATTATGACATAATCTAACTCCTTGTTTTTTGTTTATAAAGCCCCATTTTATCGTAATTTAGTGAAAAAAATTCCATTCAATTATTCAATTCCAATTATTAGGTAATGGTTAGTTTCTCAAATTTATTCAACACCCATATTTATTTTTATTTTTATTATATCATTTCAATTAATGGAATCTTAATTTGAGAAGATAGAATTTTCTTGAAGATAAATTTCCATTCATCGTGATCATATTGTATATATGTATTTAAAATATTTGAAGACATAATTTAAATTATAATTTCTATTTTTTGAATCGATACTTTTATCAAAAACTTTAATTAATTTTTTCCTATTTAGGTAATATTTAGTATGGGTCACTTCTAGAATTCACATATTGAAATATTGGCCATTAATTTTTTAGATATATATTATTTTTCATTATAAAGAGACCTTACTCATTTATGAAATTTCGTTCTCATCCTCTCAACATAATCATTAGAAATTATAATATTATCAGGAATGGAATAATAAATCTCCATTTTCAATTTTTAATTCATTGACAATTAGGAATTCTTAGTATACCTTGTAAACCATTATGTTATATAAATTGAATATATATTCTCATTATAGTCTTTGTTATATAATATTTCATCCCTAAACAATTCTAAATAACTTATTTAGATAGGGAATAGTTTTCATTATTGAAAATTAAATATAGTCCTTTGGATTTCATATCATTGATGAGACCGTTTTAATTATTATAAATATTAGGAAATGATTTTACAATAACATATACTTCCATAAATAGAAATAAATTTGATTTATATTCTTATTTGATAATATAAAATATTAATGTGAATGCATTATGATTTGTATTTTTTAATCAATACATAATTTATAAGTAAAATTCATTATGTGATTTATTAGGCACATTGTATTAAAATAAAAATCTACCATATTAATGAAGAAAATTATATAATGGAATGGAATAACATTAGATCAATTATTTAATTAAACATGTTATTATTAATCATTCAATTTTATCATTGAAGAAATATTTCTAATATTATTCAATTCAATTTTCTTTATATTCTTTGATGTATTTTAAGATATATCAACCATATTTTCATAAACTGAGAAGTCACTAAATTATTCAAATTTTTACAAAATATATTTAACTATAAAAAAATAAAAAATCGGTCACATTACAATAATAACAATTTATATGATACCAATTGAACTGTCTGGAAATCTAGTATTGACACTCAAATAGGGTGATGAATCAGTGTGCAACAATTTTTAGAAAATTAATTTTCTATAGATAGTCTATTCCACTGAACCAAATGGATTAAATTGTTCTCATATGATTTAATTAATACATCCTAATTTATTGTATGAGAAATTTTTATGACTTTATAACACATAATATTTATGTAATTTTTTTCTTTGATGTGGGTGACTACAACCTTTCTATGATCAAATTGAGAGTGAGACCACACTGATTTAAATGTGTCGTAAAGTTAATATAGTGGGAGATGGTTACATCATTAACCCTTAAGGATATATTATTATATTTTTATAGTCTCTCATCATATTATTTATTCTACATTCCTTCAGATTACGATGTTCTTCCTAATAATAATCATGAAAAATATAATTAGTATGATGTTAATGCATCACAAAGATAGATCCCCTTATTCAATTATCCCTCAAAAAAATTATTAGATAATTAGAATAATTATAATATATATCTACCTTCTCCAAAATAATTAGAATTATTTACATCTAGTTATAGAAATAACACTCCCATTTTATTATATCTTTATCAGATAACATTCAAATGATTCGTAAAAATATTTATTACCTTAATAAGTATTGTAATTCATAAGAGTGAATTCAAGTTATCCTCCCATATCATATCATCTATATTCCATATATAGTTATTAACGTAATAAATAACTGATATATTGGGTTTATATTTGTTTCATGTGTACTTACTATATCCAAAATTTGTAGCCTTTCTTTCTCAAAATCACTTTATTCTTTGACTCTTCACCTCAATATGAAATCATCGATAATATAATATAGATATTTTATATTATTTTGAATTTTGAAAACTCAAATAATTTTTATATAATTATCTTATCATTTAAATTCTCTTAATACTCAATATTATAATTAAATAATATCCTAGTAAAACTAATTATTCAGATATCAATAAATGGATTTCAAATATGTGTATTAGAAACTCCATGAATTATAAATAGAATATACTCTAATTATTATTTTATAAAATTAATGAAATTATGATTTTAAATTTTATGAAAATATTAGATGAACATATATTATAATATCTACAAAAAATACATTATATTTTTATTTTATTATATATGGTTAATGCCCACATCTTTATTGGGTGTGAATTAATGAGGGAATTTAAATCTTTGTTTCTCTAATGGACTTTTTTCAGGAAAATAACATATATTTGTATTAGGATTAACTATAATTCAATAAAAATGTTTTTAGACTTTTAATGAGGCTTAGTAGAGTACTCAAGTGTCCAAGTGGATGTCAGATTAGTGTTCGGGCAACTGGAACATGTCAATAGATATTACTCTTATGGGACCCGGTGGGTCACATAATGATAATATAGAGATGGTATCGCAAAACTTATTATATGGGAAGGTCATGTATTTGGACATAGTTTTCACTCCATTAACTAATGAATATTTTATTTATAATTAAAATGGATGATTGGGTTTCTAATTTTCAAACCCCATGGTATTTCTTGCAGAGTTTCACATGAGTATAGAGATGGTTACACACCCTCCCCATCATATCCAATAGTGCATCATAAACATTTAAGAGTGACTACTAATGGATTTTTATGTGATACCCAATATTATCATTTTCATATTTTCTTTTCACTATTCAACTATTTTTTTGGTTCAACCAATTATATTTAAATAGGATAAGTTTTCTAGAGTATGGTGAAATCATACCGAATTATGGGGATTTAATTTCATACTGATAGAGTCGGTTATATTATGAAAAATTCAATTATTATATAATTATTTTTTATAATTCATGTATCAGAATGAGTTTCATTATTTTTTTCATACAAATTTTGGTTATATTGATTATCAATTCAATGATGTAATTGCGGTATTTGTGTGTATTTTTTCTAAGTTCATGTAAGCAGGGTACCACAACACGATCCCTTATTTTTTTTAATATATATTATTTTGGAGTTTTAAATGGATTTAAATAGGTTTTATGTTTATTATTAACTAATTAATCATTTAATTAAATCTTGTCTATTGATGAGATATGTGCTTGTCTACTCATAGGTGTTCAGTACAACCTTGGGATTATTTATGAACCATCAATTGATGAATATGTCATCCACATTCCTTGAGTATCTTATTTCAATATTCATTTTTTTCTATGTTCCACATCTATTATTGAATACATGCATGTTCTACAAATATTTGGTACCTCTATAATGTTTTCATAGGCTTGCATCAACATATTACCTAACATAGACAATATATCTTGTAAAATGGTTTTATAGTGGAGAAAAAGTAAAGTTATTATTTTTTGGAACATATTATGGGGTTTCATGGTGTTTTATGTGTATTTTGATATTTTATTGACTTCTATTATTAAATAGGATTTTATAAATAGGATCTTATGGATATTTAATTTAAATAACAAAAGGGGATTTGATAAATGTGTTTTGTAATGGTATTTCTAAATAAGAAAGATATTTTCTCTAGAATGATTAACTGGATGTTGGCTAAGGGAATTGTGTGGGAAAGAATGTATTTGGTTTCATGGAAATTGTTTAATTAGTGGATTTCAACATGGTATTAAAGGAATTAAAGAGGGAATCATTGAGTTAGTTTTTTCACTTTTAACCACATCAATGTGGTTTCCATTTTTTCAATAACAATGTTCTTGTTGTGCCTCACATTTCTGGTTTAATTTGGATTACATATTGAATAATGATTTATATTGTTTTAGATTCCCTATGAGAGATCTAATTTTAGAATAAACAAGATAAGTTCTGTTTAATTGCATTGATAGAACCCATATAAGGTTTATATGGGTTTGACATGGGATGATATATTAGGGAAGGTCCCATGTGACATGAATTATAATGGTGATTGAGTGACCATGATAGAAGTATTTTATGACAATTGTGTTACTATGTTTTGGATTATTTTCAAATTCTAGAAATTGTATTTCTTTGTGGGATAGGGTTCTTTTTACTTTTCATTCCTTTTGCGAGAAAGAGTAAGTGGGACAACTATTAGACAAAATCCTTGTTACATGTGAGGTTTAATACCTCCATGAGTGAGAAAGTTGGTTCGAACATGATGGTACATCCCATATTGAGATTGTTGGCTGCTGGGATAATGTTATGTAATTGGTGAGTCAGAAGATTAGACCTTATATTTTAGATCACCTGGTTTTACCCCCATTAATGATATTGGGTAGGATTTTTGATGTGTTGTAGTTCATGGGTGGACTCTAACATGAATGTGAATATGGTTTCTAGTTAGGTATTAATACTACCCTGGATTATAAGGGATGTTTTTTAATAGAGCATGAGATAACTTATTGATGAAACATGGTCGTTTTTCTTATGTGTGGGTTTTAATCATCATTGGAAACCCTATAAAAATTCATTATATATGGTTCAATGTTGTTATATATAGTGACATATTTCTAGCTTATACCCAATGTATATATGGTAAAGTTTCATGTTGTCCAAATTAGCACAAGAATTCATGACATATATGATTATGTATAAATTATGTGTTGTGTTTAGTGTATGTGTTTGTTTCATGAGAATGAAATCTTTCTTTTCATATTAACATCTTTCACATCCACTTGATCAAAAAAACCTATTGTTTTAAGTCATAGAAGGTTCTAAATGGGTTATTGGACTCGCCCCTCCCTAACTTATAAATTTGGTTCTTGATGTATGTGGACAGAACATCATTTTTTTGACTTTACATATGTATATTATAGATATATACATGTTTTTTTATTTAAAAGGTCAGATAGGAAAAACATTTGATAGTGTTATTATATGGGTTAGGCTAGAGGCTATGTGTTTTATTTCTTATTATTATTCATTAGGTATAAGCTGGTGTAGAATTTATTTAATTGATAATATTAAGAAATCTATTTCTAATTTTGATGTATTATTAAAAAATATTTATAGATTTTTTTTATTTTGTATTGCAGGGGAATGTGGGAATTCAAATTGTATATAAAGTGGGTTTTCAGATGTAAGTTTGGTGGATGGGTCAGACAAATTATTTATAGATTTGGTCATAACACATGTGATTCATTATTAGAGGGAATGGTTTGATATTGATTTTATCAGGACCACCCTGCTAGTTAATATCCTCTCGAATGAGGGGGGTGTTTTTGAGGTTATATAGGGAACCCCATTTATGTTTCATTTGAGTATTATAGGTTTCAGAACTACATTATGTT
Source organism: Viscum album (assembly GCA_963277665.1). Classification (NCBI taxonomy): domain Eukaryota; kingdom Viridiplantae; phylum Streptophyta; class Magnoliopsida; order Santalales; family Viscaceae; genus Viscum; species Viscum album. Next base: position 66,089,024 of record OY728143.1, read on the forward strand.
TTCATGAAATATATATTTTGGTGTTATTCTTCCCTCTTGGGGAAATATTACTCCCATAATTATATAAAAGGCATTAACCTAAAATATAATAAATTCATTTTTGCATAAAATTGTTTATAAACATATCATGATCATGCCTTAAAAAATACATTATCATGAATATTCATTTAGAATTAAAATTCTAACATTAATTGACTTATTTTTGGTTTAGAGTTTTAAGATTATAAAAAATAATTTATATATATCAACCCATAGTCATAAAAGTAGTATACTAAAGAAAAAATATCCATTTTTTAATTACAAAAAAGATTTTAATTAAACATGAAATCTAATCATGAAAAGAATTCACAAAATTAATAATAGATTCTCCAATTCTATTACCCATACTCAAAGCCACTGAAAAACATTCTAAAAAATGGCTGAGAATGAAAATATCAGTAAGGGATATAAAATAAAGTGATAATATATTACAACATGAATACACATAAACATATGAATTTTTTTTCTCAAAGATGTACTCTCACCCAATAAGTATCGTATAGTAAAATTGTGGGAACATGGGATTTGAATAAAATATTAAAAAACATAAATAAACCATATAGGTTACATAGAGAACTACATTCCTATTATTTTAACCCTAGATTATTCTTTATGATTTGTAACCATCTTTGATACCTTCAATATATCCTCCACAACTACCTTATAGTGTTACCATCGTTGTTACACATTGAGTAACAATTCAGAGGACATTAAATATAAACATAACCAATGCCTTGGATAGAGATATGAGTCTAAAAATTTATAATAAACCTTTCAAAAGAACCATAACAAAATCATAAAACCAAAAAACATGAATATAATCATTTATTTTTATTTTTTTGAAAAAATTGATATTTAAGACCGAATCTGTAATGAGGATTCCCTTACATATACCATATCATTGAATAAAGAGTTAATAAAATTATATCAATGTGTATAATCACTTAAAATTAACATAATAAAAAATATTATAACAAATATTATTTTCAAAAATCATTATATAATGACATAATCAATGACGTAGCTGATTAAAATAAAGAATGGAAATTGGCTTCAGAATTCCCATACCTTCGGTTCATCTAATTTCAAATGTTTTGAAACTTATAGTATAATTGTAAAAATACAATTTTTACTATCTTATATAAACACATTAATTTTTATAACACATTATATGATCAATTTATTACTTTATTTTACCTATTTATTATATATATTTTGTTATTTCCATTATTTCAGATGTGTTTTTTACAAGGTTTCTCTGGTCGTCTCGTAATGGTTTTTCGGATCGAAATAAAGAAATAAATCATACATTTAATGTATGATTTTTAATATGTTTACAGAGTATTAAATTAAACAATATTCATTTTTTTCATACATAATGATGAATCAATTGATAAAACAATCTTGATATTCATTTAAACCATTTTGGTGGTTCTTCGATAAACACACAAAAGTTTTGTTTTGTAAATTAAAATTATATATATATATATAAATATATAAATATATATATATGTTAATTACATAACATAAAAAAGGATATATCATACACATTATAATATTTTCCAGTAATTAAAATGGGTTTATGACCATCTATGAAGGCGGTAATGGAAACTGAAAACACATCGTCCATGATGTCAATAAATAGACACATCATAAATGGTGTTTTTGTTTTTAGAAAAAAAAGGAGAGGATAAGAAGTATGAAGATTCATTTCACCATAAATAAGATAAAATTCTAGAATATATAATATACATGATTTATCAAGCCTCATGGATGAGGGTATGTGAATAAATTTGAAGAAAAATATTGGAATAGGAAATAAAAAAAATGAATAGGATCATTACCTATTGATTTATCCTATTTCAAAACCTCATTAATGCCTTTGGTTATGGCCTTTTGGTGATAACAGTAGGTCAGGGACATGGGGAAGAGGCTTAGAAAGTTTATAGGGAATAATTTGGTCAAGAATAAATTCTTCATAGGATTTAAATGAAGAGGGAGTAATGGGTGGTATATATAGTGGTGTAGTTAGGGGTTTCTCTTATTTAAATAACTATATTATTATTTTTTGGAAGAAAATTAATTCTGTTAGATATTATGACTAAATAATGTAATTTATTCATGTGAGTTCTAACTATCAGTTCTTAACTTAGTATAACATCATTCATCACTCAATATTTCATGTATTTAGATTATTTCATATATTATTGTATTTGAATATTCCCAAAAAATCCCGTATTTTAGAAAACAGCAATATATTCATTCCGACCAATTTTTATCGTTATGAATTCAAAAATGAACAACATTTTTTTAAATTAATTTTATAAATATGATAAATAAAAAATTTAGTTAAAATCATAAATTATTTCCAAAATATGAATTTTTAACTTATAAATAATTTTATTTGATTTTGGAAAATTTATTAATGTCTCATAAAATTTTATAATAATCAAATGACAAAAAAATAGTATTTTTTAAATCTATTTTTTTTAAAATAAATGTTATTTTAAATTGTTTAAATAATTATAAAATTTTGATTAAATATTTATGATTACAAAAATACCAACACATTATATGTTCGTATCCAAAACATTTATTTTCTTATTTCATGACATCAATATATCATGATTACATTTTTTATATTAGAAAATTATTTATAGTCTCATTATAATGGTTACTATTATTTGGGCCAAATTAATATTCCTAATTTTCGTGTCACTATTCTTAAGGTCGTGTTACTATTACATTAGTAAAAAAATTTAATTTCTATATATACTATTTTTCCATTATACATTTGTAAAAAAAGAAAATTATTGAATTCATGATTGAAAGGAAATTATTTTATAAGTAATTGGGTTGTTTAATTCACCCCACCTTCAATAAATTTCATCCTTGACATATTTACTTATTAAACAGGAGAGGGAACCTTTCCCTCATTGTATTTTCATAATCCCATGTTTCTTTTCCAATAATGTGGTATATCCAAAAATCCTCAACCTAGTGGATAACATTATTTTGAAATTAATTCTCTCTAAGATCAAGAATATGAATAGCTTTCTCTTTATAAGAGAGGTTCTCTTCTAACTTAACTACTTCTACGCTCAAAACATGAGATAAATCTGTCACATAAAATCTCACCATCTAAACATGAAAACCATTGTAAACCAGATATTAATTCGCAGTAATACCTACTTCATAGGTGAGTGTTCCATCATTCGTCAGTATTTAATAAGATCCATTATACTTTGGTCTTTGATTTTCTTTCATATCAAAATGCATAACCCTTTTCAGTAGTTTAATTCTACGAAAAACATGATCATCTACCATGAAATAAAAGACTTTCCTCCAGTTATGTCTATAACTTTTTTGCCTCCTATGAGATATCCTCGTGTGTTGTTGAGTCATAATCACTTTTTTAGCCACATACTCTACTAATTATAGTCCCATCAACATCAATTCCCTAATAAAATCACAAAAATATAGATTTCGACAATATATGAAATATAATGTTTCAAAAGGAGTCATTTGTATACTAGAATGAAAACATATATTATAAAAAACTAAAAAAATGAATGATGTTGATACCAACTTCGCTCGTAGTCTATTGAAAAAGATTGAATCCTATCCTCCAATTTCTAAATTGATTACTCATGCAATCTATCTTATTGAGAATGTAATGCCACGTTGATGTTTAATTCTGTACCCAAATACATCTAAATGAATTTCTTAATGTTAGAAGTGAACATGGGTTCATGGTGACATATAATAGAAAGAGTAATTCTTTTAATTATGGGAAAATATTTTGGATATATAATCAAGAAATATAATCTAATGACATATTATCTTGAATCAGAAAGAAATGTGCAGACTTATTCAGTTGGTCAATAATTACCCGAATGTAATTATTACCTCAAAAATTCATTGGTAGTCTTATCATAAAATCAATGGATATATTTTCCCATTTCCACTTTGGTACATGAAATGGATGAAGAATCCCATTTGGTAGTTATCTCTCTAATTTAACCTATTGACATGTCAAACATTTAATGGTTAAATCAGAAATATCACTTTTTGTTCTATCCCTTCAGTAATACTTCTGATGTTCATTTTACATCTTATTATTGCCTGAAGGAACTAAAAATATATAACTTTTACTATCACATAATAATTCATTAGTTATCTAGGAATCCCAAGGAACACTTAATACCATTTTAAATATTAAATAAAATCTTTATAAATGATAAATTATTGAAACATAAAATATTTCAATAAATCTAGATTTCACGGTAACACTTTATCTACCTTCATGTGGTTTCAAGATTAAGTCTAATAAAGTTGACTTCACTAAATCTTAGAAAATTAGAGAAATTTCCCAACACCACCAACGTATAATAAAAAATTAATCAAATCATTAAGTAAGGGCTATTGTTCTGAATGTTCTATAGTTATTGATGCTTGATGGTTTGGACTCAAGGAATCCACCAATTTGTATGATATTCAATGATGGTAATTGAGCAAGAAATAATAAAACTTTATCAGTTCAGGTCAACTTCTTTTCCTCACATTCAATTTCTTTTTATTGAATATATACTTCATAATTTATGGTCAATATATATTTAACATTTTCCTAAGTAAAATTTATGCCTCCATAATTTACAGGAAAAAATTACTACTGCTAATTACAAATCTTGTGCGGGATAAACTAACTAATGATATTTAAGATTTCATGAAGCATAATAAATTAACATATCATTTTGCATCAGAACATAACTAATTCCATTCAATAATGCATCATTATATATGAACAAACACGGCATTTTTTGATGTAAGGGACAAAACTAGAGTGTAAAATAATATCTTCATCATTTCCTAAAAAAATCACATTCTTCTGTCTAAAAAAATTTAACTCTTTTTCAAGTTAATTTTTTTAATGGGCTAGATAACCATGGAAATTTTTAAAAAAATCCATTTCTAATAACATGGTAATCAAATAAAACTAAGAATATATATAATATTTGAAGGTATTATCCCTTCTTAAACCACTTTTGATCTGTTGAGATAAACTTTTATTTTTTCCTTATGTTCAATGGTCCCAAGAAAATAATTTTCTTTCAACAAAAAATAATGTTTTGTAAATTTTGCATATAACTTCATTTCATTGAATGTTTTTAATAAAATCCATAAATATTTTTCATGATACTCATCAATTTTTTAAAAGAAAAAAATATCATCAATATAAACATCAATAAACTTATCTAATTATTAAGAAAATATACTACTCTAGATATCTATGAATACAATAGTGGTATTTTTTAAACCAAAAGGGAAAAAACAAACTAATAATACTTGTATCTAATAAGAAAAGATGCTTTTGGTATTTCATCATCCTTTACCTTTAGGTGATGTTACCCAGAACTCAACTCAATCATTGAAGAATACTGATCTCCCTAGAGCTAGTCAAAAAAGATGTCAAAACAAAGAAATATATACATCTTCTTAATTATAATTTTATTCAAAGATCTGTAATAAATGAAAAGTCTTTTGGAAGCATATCCCTTTTTAGAGAACAGAATATCATCTCCCCATGGGGATGTTATAATATTAATTTTTTCATTATCATGTGACTCTTATAACATATTTTTCAATTCAATAATTTCTACTTGGTATTTTTGATAAGGGGGTTCTAAAATTGGATCAGCATCAAAAACCACATCATTTGTAAATTCAACTACCCAATCTAGTATAACACATGGAAACTCATCAGAAAAAACAACACGATATTCATTTACCACTAAAACATAAATAATATGAATATTTCCCATTATTTTAAACAACATGATCAAGATAACTTTTATTTACATATTTTAACGGTTTCTTATCTTCTTCATATATTATTCGTTTTATGGGGTCATTCTTGTATAAAAAATTAAAATATTGTTAAAAAAACTTTTTTAGCTCAAGAATCACTTATAACATGATATACAAAATCTCAATTCATACTTATAATGAAATAAAACTCTAATAATGTAAGACAACTAGGTTTTTTTTAGGTATTTCCACATACAACAACAAGAATATTTTTATAATTCCTTTTTATATAATATTTCCCCATAGTGTTATAAACATATATTCTAGTATCATTTCATGAGATGAAATTTACAATTTATAGAAAATTTACTATATATAAAAAATTTGTATACCCTGTATCAAAATAAAAAACTAGAATCATCTGAGTAATCAAAAATATTAAATGTTTTCACTTAATTGGATGGAATGACATATGATGACGTAGTCACAAAGGATATCAAAACACCTTTATTCATATAATCTGGATATTTACCATCATTTGGATATTTATTTGGGTAGGTATTTTTATAATTACTCTTCTCACCACATTTAAATCATCTTATAGTTTTCTTATTAGAATTTATCTTTAGTTCATTATCATTATAATATAGGTAAATATTTCTAAACCTACCACATCAAAAACACTTCACATTTTTGTTACAACATTTTCTATGGATCTTTTTACCACAGTCTTCACAAATTGGAGTCTAGAAATTCATACCATCCGGTTTATTTGACTGATACTTACCGACAACATTCCATATGGACCGCTTATTCCTTTCATTATCAAATTACACTTGATCATATGTAAACTCCACTTATATACTCTCATCACATTGAATAAGATTCACATAACTTCTGAATTTTCAACATTTCAATTCCCTTCAATGCCATGGCTTTAATCATGAGTAAAAAATGTTTTATTTTACTATCAGGATCCACCATAAAATTTGGAGCATTCCATTCCAATCGAGTAAAATTTTCATCATACATGGATACTGAATCCTCGCACTTTTACTTCAATTATAGGAATTGATTTTCCTTCCTAATTTGAAAAAACATATGAAAATATTTTCATGGAAAATATTTTTAATTAATTCAATTCTAATGATTCAATCTACTTGCTATCACTGATATTCTTGACCATTTATCACCACTGTTCAGGTTCTCCATCAAAAAGATAAATAGAAATACTAACGATTTGATTATCATAGAACCACTTAAAATTAAATATCTTTTTAGGGACTCTAATCCACCCTACATCCAACACTGGGTTAGAAGATCCCATGAAAGATGGAGGGGATTTCCTCATAAAATTATTCATTAGCATAATGTTTATCTACATTAGTTTTAGATATTATCTTTCATATATTCCACCACCATTTATTTACTATTTCAGCTGAGCCACTACATTAAAAAACTTCTCATTTCCAATCTATACCATTCCAGTTTGAGTTTAATGTTTGGGTTTTTATGATATAATTAATAAATATAAACCCATAAAAATATAATTTGGATAATATTGAAAAAATATCAATTTTTTCATAATATAATATATTTTAAAAAACATGAAATCTTATCATGAAAGGTCTTCAAAACATTCATCATGGAATATCCATTTATATTACCCATACATAAATTCAATAAAAATAATTTTAAAAAATGGGACGAGGACAAATATTTTTGTAAGGGATATAATAAAAGAGATAATCTCTTAGTACATGAATAGTTATAAAAATATGAAATCATTTTCAGAATGACATACTTCTCACAAAATTATTGTCGTATAGTTACTTTGATAGAGCGTAATATTTGCATAAAAATTTAAAAAAATAAATAATCTATATTGGTTACATGGATAATTATAGACTTAATATTTTAATCCCCTTGGATTCCTTATGATTTGTAACACATACCACTATATTATGATGAAACCCTTATGGCTACGTTATGGTGTAAGCATCATAATTACACATGGTGTAAACATACGACCGACCTACAATAAAACATACACAATGAATATGATAGAGATATAGGTTCCAAACCTCAAAATAGAAAATTACTCATAACCATAAGGTAATCATAAACCATTAACACTTTTGTAAAATCATTCCATTGGAATTTTGTAAAAACAAAAATTTAAAAGTTGATTTTTAAAGAGGAGCCACTTACATATAACATATCTCTGAATTGATAATTAAAAAATGAATGGAATATGTATAATAAATATAAATACACATAATTAAATATATTATAATAAAACATCATTTCCCAAATAATCATATCATTAAAAAATAATGAAGTTAACGGTTAACCCAAAGAATCTAAAATCATATTAAAATTCCCTTACCTTGAGTTAGACTTACCTAAAATGTGTTTAAACCTCCTTTATAGAACTTAAAATAGTGTTATTACTATTTTATAGAAACATAATTATTTTTATAAAACTTTTAATGATCATTTTCTGACATCATTCCACCGATTTTTAATATTATTTTGAGATATCCATTATTTCGGGAGTGTTATTTACATCATTTCCATGGTTGGATCGTAATGGATTTTTTTGTTGAATGGATGAGAAACTCTATAAGTATAATTAAATAATATTAATATGTTTTAAAAATATTAAATTATTCCATAAATCATTTTTTTCATATATGATGCTGAGTCAATAGATAAAACATTCATGATATCTGTTAAGATCATTTTCGTTGTTCTTCGATTATCACAAACTAGTCGCATTGTATAACAAACTATTATGTATATATGTTAATTGATGAAAAAAGTGGTTATATAACACACATTAAAATATGTTTCATAAATTAAAATAGTTTTATGAATATTAAAGAAGGTAACAATGGAAATTGAAAACACATCGTCTTGGATGTCTGTAAATAGAGACATCACGGTCTCTGTTTTTATTTTTTGAATAAGAGGGAGAGGAGGAAAAGTATGATGACTAATTTTTACATAAACATGTTAAAATTATAGTATATATAATAAAATAGGTTTTTAATTCTTCTTGTAATAGGGGAGGTCAAGAGAGTATAATAAAAATAATTGAAATGGAAATAAATGAAAGTGAATATGGATTGTTTCCTCTTGAATTATCTTCCTTGAGAACCCCTTAAGGCCTTTTTTGCCTTTAAGTGATACTAGTTGGTATTGGAATTGGGTAATAAGGCATGGGAAAATTATTGGGCATAAAATGCAATATGATCAAACCTTGAGAAGCATTAGGATAAGAGGGGTGAGGTGTTGAATTTAAAGAGGTGGATAGGCAGGTTCTACATTATTTTAATCATTATTTTGTTATTTTCTTCCATACAAGAAGTAGGGTTGGATATTGTGATTAAATATAGTAATTAGTACATTCTATTTGGATCCAAGGGTGCCTAACACAACAAACCATCATCCATGACTTAAAATTTTATGTACTTATCTTATTTCAAAAATTATTGTATTTCATTCTTCTCTAAAAATTCAACTATTTCAGAAAAAACCCAAATACACACACTAAATATTCTTAAAAATTTAGAATTCAAAAATAAACTCTATTTTTTGAAAATAAATTTCTAAATTTGTGAAATATTACTTTTAATTAAAAAAAAATTTTCAAAATACAAATTATAAAATTATAACTAATTTTATAACACATTGAAAAAACAATTAAACTCTCATAATTTTTTATTACAATCATATGACAACAAAATAATAATTTATTTATCTATTATATGAAAATTATTTTTTTATTCATTTAATTAATAATAATATTGAAAATAAATATTTACAACTTATGAATATACTAACACTTAATTTATCATTTTGAAAACATATATTTTCTCATTACATGATATAAATATATAATGATTATACTTATTAGATAAAAGAATTTAATTTATACACTCATATGTGAGGTTACTATTCAGTTGGGCAAATTAATATTCTAAATGGTTATGTCACTATTCATATGTTATGTTACTATTATGTCAGTTTTAATTTGATAATTTTAATAAATAACACTTATTTCAATATTAATATAAAAATAATTAGAATATTTAATTATATAATTAAAATAAATTATTTCATAAGAAGCTTGGTTGTTCAAAAAATACTAAGGCATCATCCAAATTAATTCTTAAACTTGGATGTTAAATATTTTACATAAATAAATAAATATTATGTGCATTATTATGAATCATATATATCATATGAAAACTAAGATTTTACGCATCCGTATATTCAATTAAATCATAAATAATTAGAATAAATTATCCTTTTATATAACATATCATCTATTTAAAAATACATATTCTCTATGTTTTATTATATATCATATTGTTCCATTTTGTTTTTTTCATCTTAATAATGTCTACAGATTTACTATTATTTGTGAGATTATGCATTTTATATATTCTTAGGAAATCTATATTAAATATTCTATATGATAATATTTATATTATTTATCACAAAATGAACTTCTCATAATTTTCAAAAAATCAAATATGAATTCCTTAGCTATGTTTACCAAAATATATCACAAATTAACAGTTGACATAACCTAATAATAATTTTTACATCACATCCACATCAAATATCTTCATAAACTATTAGAATACGTCATGAATTCATCAGTTTATTAAGGAAACTATTCAACCAAATTACTAATGTAAATGAATCATATAAGTACTCAATTTTGTGTAATTAAATGAAAATATACAACTTGACCAACTATGGTTTATTTGTCATTAAGCATTCTTAATAATATTGAATTTATTTTTTAAATTATACGGAAAATATATCAACATAGTAACCATTATCATTAGTCATCATCAAAATTAATGATTTAATGTCTATATATACTAGTATTATTCACACAATATAAAACAAGGATAATCTCCATGTATTCTAGCTAGATAAAACCATATTTATTCACAACCAGATTCTCATTATCTATAGTTTTCTTTATCATTAATAATTAAAAATAAGGTGATTATTATTTCATTATCCCCTAGTACGATTCCATTATTTAAACTATCACCATATAAAAAATCATCAAAATATATAACAAACTTCATTACATTAATATAAGTACTTGTTATATCATTGTGTTATTTTCTATAAAATATCTTGAACAAAATTCAATACTCATATTATCATTTATTCTAATCTCATTAATATACATAAAAATAGGCATTCCATCTCAACCCATCGAACATATTGAAAATATTTATTTTTCAATATATGAATTTATCTCTCTTAACATGTACATTTCTAAAAACAATGTAACTCTATGTGTTATCATAAATGTTCATCCTATTAATTTAATAGGTTTATAATATATACATAAAACCTATTTAATATATTGCATAATTATAAAAAATAGGCATCATCATAATATTTTATGATCTTCAATCCTATATTTAATTCATTCAATATTTGATAATAATAATGTTTTTTTCTTTATTTGTTTCAATTTTGTGATCCTTTAACCAGGATCATCATTGATGATTCACCAAAAGTTAGTAATTTTTTGTATAATATGCTGGTTGTTAGGATCTAGAGTAGTTTCACATAGAAATATTAATTCAAATATGATTTATTTTGGAAATGAGAATGCCTCAATATTGTCAGAAAAGTTGAAATAGTTTCCTTGAGATGGTATGTTGTGAATTCTAGTGAGATGAGATAGGCCAGTACCACGGTATGGTTGGAAGTTTCACCTATAATTATATAATTTAGGGTTCGATATTATGAGTTGTTATATCATAAATATCCTAGTTGATACATGAGTAATTCTTGATTGTTAATTTATTTTCATGAGAGGATGAATCCGATGAAATAATTAACGTTCGAATATGTGTTGGTTGTCAATCAATGCTCAAATATAGTGGGGTTCCGTGTCAATTTTTTTATATTTCCTAATTTATTTTAGGAATTATAGAACCATTTCTGATTTATGAAGGATTATTTCCTTCCAATAATTGGTAAATGATTGATTTTTTCTTGAATATAAAAATTGAGACATCGATGGGGTTTGTGACTATGAACATTAATATATAAGTAATGTCTATGGGGAATAGTGATTTTTTGATTTGGATATTATGAAATGATTGGGAAATATGTTTATATATTAACATGTGCTTGGAAACTAGTTTTTGGATACCTTTAGGCATTGGATGTATCTATGTGAAATGCCCATAAGATTGAAACTACTTGACTTTTCATGAAGGTAAAAATCAATAGTTTTTCAGTTTGAACCATTTGTTTATGAATTGAATATTTATTATAAAGACTAAGGAAGGTCATATGAGGATCTGAGGATTGTTCAGAGGCTATAGATCTGGAAGTGTGTTCAATGGAATAGGCTAAATGGATAGATTAAACTGTTTCACCCAAGTCGTACGGTTAATTTAATCGTACAAAAACAAACATAGGTGCAGTAGGAACCCACAGGTTTTTTACAATCGTGTGACTCTAGAAATATAGTCATGCAGCTGTTGATGGATTTTTGGTAGTAGGTTATCTCCCTTTTTATGTGATTTGTAAACCATTCACCAATACCATGTCTCTGCTAATTTATGATTGATATGAGCAAAATACCCCTAAAATAAGTTAAAATCTTATTTTCATTATATAATTCATCCACCATCAGACTACCACCCATAATATTCCAATTTTGAGATTACATTTTTCTCAAACATTGATTTGATAATACTCTTTTAAATGTTGTTTTTTCATCGGTCTATATGAGGAATTGGTTCTGTCTTGGTATGCTCCCATACTTTCTCAATTTCTATCTATATTTATCCTCGAATCCATTATGATATTTATGTGTTGGTAAATTTACCATATTTTCAAGGCATTTAATGATTTATATTACTTCATCCATCCGTATCTAAAATTTAGTCTAATATTGTGTGAGGATTCTTCTATGGCCAGATGGTAGGTGGTCATATTTTTTTACCTTTATGTTTTGATTCCCGATAACTATGTCATGGTGGAGACAGAAGACTTTTTCGAGTATCGACATTTAATTAATTTCATCATATAAAATAGACAATTGAATATTATTTTTCACCTAATTATCATTTTTGGTGATTTATAGGATGTATACACCTTATTTTCACTATCGAGGGATTATTTAAGTGAAATTGGACATTTTTGGTCAACTGTTAAAAGGAACAATAACCCATTTTTTCTTTTCATCTTAGTTATTTAAATTGAATTTTCCTTGTAGCAGGAGTTATTATAGGTACTAATCGGTCCTCTCATAATTTTGGATTACTTTTACTTGTAATTTCCCATGTATAAAATACCATTAAAGACCCAATTACCCTCTAAAAGACACATTTAACCTTGTAGATAGATTTTTCAGATATTTATATATTGAATTCTATATATATATACGATGGTCTCAACATGGTGAATTTATTTTAATTGACTGAATTTAATTTGAAGATGTATACAATATATAATTTCTTCCTTGTAGAAAATGTAACTATTTTATGTAAAGTCTTATACATTATTGATGAATCAATTTAAATGACTCAATTGAATTTAATGGAATGACTTAATATGATGTTAGGTCATTCATTATATTTTTTATTAATTAAATTCTTATTTTAATATCTAATCCCATGTATGGATTTTAACTTAACTAATGGACATATGAAGGGTATTTTCTTATCTATAATGTATTAATGATTTCTATTCCATGCTTCCACACACAGAAAAAAACTCACACACACACACACATATATATTTATGGGCCTAAATAATTAGTTTCATGAGAGGTTATTCCTCACCCCTTATACTATAAATGAATAATACATTGTAGAGGCTATGTATAATGGTAAGGGGTATTGATCATGGTGGATACTAATACTCCCTTACATTAGTTTTTGAGTATGGAATCTCACACCCCTAATACAATATGGGTTTTTGTCTAAACATGACATGATCTACTATTAGAGTGTTTTCATGGTGCCCCATATTCCATAATATGTTTTTTATCATAGTGTATCTCACTCTATTGTGATTTATGGAATTTAACATATTTCATGATCTTATTTTCTCATTAGAATGGTCATTGATATTTTAGTGACACCCCGATCTAGATAGAAATAATATTCCTAGCATATGGTCACTAACATCATCCCATATTTGGTTCATATAGTTGGATATAAGATAAAATTATATTGTATATATTATTAATACAATATGTAATGTGAATTTATCAGACACCCATTCCATTCATGTGATGAAGTTTGTAGACTCCCTAGGTGTCCTATAAGAATATGAGTTGGATGGTTAATTATTTATTGTACATGTTTATTTGATTAATTTTTCCATCATGAAAATTGGTTAAGAGAACATATTGGAATACATGTAGATACCATTGGTGGTGTCCTACTATGATTACTATTTCACACCATACTCAGGATAACCTAGGTACCAAAAAAGATTATCTATCTACAAGTACCGATAAGGTAAATCACCCTTATTATAGACTTTGATATGATCTTTCTTGTTGATTGGGATTATGAGCATAGGACCGTGTATTATATGGAGATTATATTAGTGTATTTGTTTTTCTATTGGTCATTTTTATATCATGCATGTATCTATTTGAACCATTTTCCAATTTTTATTATAAAAATCCATATATCCATGTATCATAAACTCCATAGTATCTTTTAGTTATTTATCATTTGTTCAGTGATTTTTTACATCCTCTTCATAATTTTTCAATTATATATTTATTCGTCCATAGTTTATTTTTTATCGTTCTTCATATATGATGATTCCACTAATATTTACTATTTTTTTTATTTGATGATCTACTTTAACATGATGGTATAGTCCCCCATAACTAGTTAGAAACCTCTAGAATACGAGCAGGATCCCCTGAGGCCATGTTTCCCACTAGCTCGATGCATGGATTATGTTTATCATAATTTGGGATGTTACAACGTGGTATTAGAGAGGATCCATTGTTGATTTACTAATTAGATACAATAGATTAGGGTTTTTTAAATTCTTCAATCCTGGTCTAAATTTATGCTCGCGAATCATGAACACATGTTCCGTGAAAAGGTAGAGTTTTCAGAATTATAAATATTGTTCTTATTTTTAAATAACTATTAATATTATTTCACCATTTAGTTAAGAACCTATTGTATAATTATTATTATTGTTAATCTTATTGAGTGTTTTTTCATCCTTTTCATGATTCATTGATGGGAATGAGAATTATTACATAAATAAATATTATTATCACTTGGACTAATATGCCAATAATTTTTTCAATGTCACAACGATATTCATCTTGAATTTTCATATTTCATACAGATATATCCTTGAATATGTATAGAAAATTTATGAAACTTCATGTAGGTATTGTAAAACAAAATTGAAACTTATGGTGACTTCATAATCTGAACAATTTTTCATAAATAGTTTAATTCAGAAACCTTATGCAATCAATTTTACCATATTGATCCATGGAACATTCATTGCATGGGTTGGAATGTCTTATGGTGTGAGGTGAGTAGATGTCATATTTTTGTTCTTACGGAGTATGATACATTATGTATTGAACATGGTAAAACATATTATGCAACTATTGTATTTATTTTACATAACTAAAAAATAATCAATATAAAATATATATGATATCAAATGTGAAATTGGTTTCTTATACATGTTAAAAAAATTAAATAAACTTGATCCCCACCTTAGAAGTGTGGAGTGTGGAGAAATTTATATTGTTATGAATTTTTATATTCTCTTCTATTATATAGACCTATATTTTGAAGAAGGTGGAGAGGTATGGATGTTTCTCTATGAAGGATTTACTCCATTACATGTTTGTTTACTGTAATGTTCTAAGTTGCTTAAATCTCCACTGAGTCATGTGATTGTAATTATAGTTTCAACACGCCACAATGTCCTATAAACACACACTATAAATCTTGTGAGGAACATACCCCTAAAGTGGCTGTATAAGATCCACTAGTGATTCCTCCTCTTGATAAACCCATGTATCCTCATCTAGTTCCTAGTACGGTCATTAATTCCCAGTTTGGGGAGGTTTTTCTTCATATTGATTAGAACATTCAAGACATCACTCACCATTTCCCAGGCATGGAAGAGGTGAATCATGAATTAAAGCATCACCGTAATCCCACCTTTTTGGGGGATGGAAAACCTCAATATACAGATTCTTAGCTCGATAAAATCCTTTCACTATTCAAGCATCTCGAGACATCTCCATATAGGAGGGTCATGATTGTAGAATATATGTTGTGTTACTCTTCCAAGATGTTGCCGTATTTCAAAAAACAGGAAAATAAATATCATGATATTGGTTGGGAGGACATACAAATGATCTTCTATGTATAATTATTTCTTCTAGACTCTTTGGAATGATAGAGATAGACAATTAAAGATATGTCAATATGAGACTATGTCAATTATATAATACACTACACTTTTTTAAAAAGTTAAAGGTATTCAATTATAATTTATATGTTTATGATCTTATGAATAAGTGGATATTCAATAATGGGTTGGTTTACACCATCCAATCACAGGTCCTTGTGTTCAGGCTTATGAATATTTCTAAAATTAAAATCTATGCAATTTTAGAGAGTGTAAATTTAGATAATTTGATGGTTAGGGTCAGGTACATTCTGAACCAATAGGTATCAGTTGTTCATCTTATGGAAGAAACTGTAACCTCAAGGTTACACATAGCGGTAGTAACATCCAAGTTCCTCATGTTGATAGCTTCATGATTTTTCACCATTATGCGAAGAATTTACACACAAGGCCCTAGTGGTTGATGGATCTAATTGAGTGTAAATGTTTGGTCCAGTTATGCCATATTCAGAAGTTATGAAAGACTATTCCAATAGTTCCTAGAATTAGGGGATTTGTACCTACTCATAATTCATGAGAGGGGCCATCAGGATCTTGATTGGTAGTTTATTGTAATACTATTGGTCGATTAGGCTAAAGTGGTAGTCGAGGCTAAGTAAGTCGTACTTATGATTCTCAACTCTAGCTGTGTTGGATTTCCCATGGATGTTAATTAGTGACTCAGATCCACAATATAGGAAAATTACATGTAGTCCATCCAATGTCCGAGAAGAATAGAGTCGCACCTTCTTCGGTATGAGGTATTATTTTTGTATCCTCTACTTTAGAATATGAATTATT
Organism: Viscum album; assembly: GCA_963277665.1. Lineage (NCBI taxonomy): Eukaryota > Viridiplantae > Streptophyta > Magnoliopsida > Santalales > Viscaceae > Viscum > Viscum album. Next base: position 66,106,136 of record OY728143.1, read on the forward strand.
TGATATATGATAACATCAATCTATTATATATGAGAAAACCATTGAATTTATGAGCCTTGATATTGAGCACAAGTATATTGTTATGACATTATATACCCCTTTTTGAATCCATTGTGAGGGCATTTTACATTGCAAAAATTTTCCGTTTACGGTAGGCAGTTACATTTTCTTGTGAAATATTTTCCTCCTCAATATGATTTGAATTGACATAATTATTTGGAATGATTTTTTAGTTCCCTTTTGATCATATATTGACTACATTCATCAGAGAGTTATTACTACATCATAATAGAGCAGTAATAACTTGAATATGGAAGAATGGGTTGTACAATCATCATGATTAGGTCCCAAGAAACATATGCATGGATGTGCGCTAAAAAATCTCCTCATTATTTAACTAGCTAATCTAGGGATATGGCCCTTTATTTTCCTCTAGTATAGGATCATTTCTGAGTCATCATTCTTGATGAATTATTTGTTCTACCTTCGATGTGAGAGGATGAATTCATTATTTAGTTAGTTTGAAGATAATCACTAGAGAACATTTGTCCTTATAGTATGTACCCAATATTATCTTATAGAACACAAGAAAAAATTGGATGATCAATTGGATAAATTATGCATACACCCCGAAACTTCTCCTTGTGGTTCACTGGTTCTTTTTAGAAAGAATTTTTGTGGTATACTCAGTATTTTTTTGGATTAAATTTGTTTAAACCAGTTCACAATTAGTAATCATTATCCATTTCCAAAATAGATGACCTATTTTATTAGCTCTGAAGAGAGATAGTTTTTTCAAAAATATACATAAGGGAAGCTGTCATCAAGTGCAAGTTCGGACTTCATACATACCTCAAATAGATTTTAAGAGTATGTATGTTTTCTTATAGTTCATGTTTTTTCTTCTAAGACTCACAAATGCACCTATATTCTTTATTGATTTCAGTAATCGGGTTTTCCACCCATAAATTAATTAATTTGTGGTTGTATTTTTTTCTGATATCATGGTGTATTCATGATCCAGACCTGACCATGAAACCCAAAATGAGATCATTTGGATAAATTTTAGAGATAATCATTACTTTGATATGCTTATTAAATTCCACATTTGGATTTATAAAGTATAATTACAGTGTTATATCATCTTGGAATCAAGATTTTTAGTGGACCTTGAGAAATTGAGAGGTGGAATTTTATGGGAGCATACCATGAATTTCATTGAATTCCAATGAATCATGGGGACAGATGGATATTAAATACACTTCATCTAGGGTTTCTCATGCCTTGAAGGACCACTTACATTCATGAAAAAGAAGGGGTGAAATTCACATGGTAAGAATCTTACGAAGAATACTTTCAATATTTCAAGGGTCATTTGACTTCAGTGTCTATATTGATTCCTCCAAATATTGGAAGGAGATATATTGGATACTGATATGCGGTATTGGAGATATTTTAATGAATCATGAGCAGGAATTTTCATACAGGTCTCATCATTTGAGGCCCCATGAGTAGTATATCCCAACACATGACCTTGAGATCACTTATTTTGGGCATTCCTTATGATTTTAGAGAGTCAATCTAACAGGATAGAGTATTGAGGTATTGAAATACAAAAAAATCCTTATTTATACAATGGGATCTATGTATCCAAAATATAATGTTGTTTGAGTGATTAAAGTCTTTTAATTTAGACTATTCCTAGATGAATTAAAAAGTAAATATAATGGTTGATACACTGAGTTCGATAATTCAGACACATGCAGATTAGAATTCCATTAGTGAATTGAATATTATGGCCTTATTATCATAGATTCAAATTAAGGTTTAGGGTGGAAAATAGTGAAAATATACTCATAGAAATTCTTGTGACATCTACTCTTCTAGAATGGGTATGATTGAAGTTGTTATCTAATCTCATATACCCTATCCTAAGAGAAATCATTTGATAGGATAATACATCTTCAAGTTGTACAACAGTTGGTGATGATACATTATTATTACATGGTCGATTATTTGTCCCATCAAACATTAGATTGGAATAGATGTGGTTATTTCATTCCTCGACATGGGGGGTTCACTCTAGAGTCACCAAAATAGAACATTAATTTCATCCCTACTATTGGTGGCCTAGTAAAAAAAAATTTATTACCACCATCATCACTCGGTGTTCCACCTATCAGAAGGTTAAGGTGGAACATCATTGTTTAACATATATTGAAATTATATTTTCCATTAACAAGAGTAAATGGGATTATTTTTATAGACTTAATGACTGGTATATTGAGAACACATCCTATAAATAGTACATTGTGGGGTGTCTTTGAACATTTGACGAAGGACACACACTTCTCACCATTGTAATATATCAAACCAATAGATGATCTAGGATGTTTGGACATCATCATGGTAATATTTTTTCATAGTGATACTCATTTCATTATTTATGATATAGATGCTCATTTAAATTCATAGTTTCTGTTGTGGTTACATAAATCCTTTGGTATATAGGTACTTTTGATCATGACTAATCACATTAATTTTTATGGTCAAACATGGCATTAAATTCAGGTTTTAGAAAACATCATCCTGGAATGAGTCCTTGATTTTTATGGTTCATTGTATAAACACATTCCCCTTGTCGACTTTTCATATAATAATAGCTTTGAATATACCATCGAGATGGCTCCCTATGATGCCTTATAAGGTCGGAATTTTTGCACAACTATTTGTTGGATAAATTTAGGGGGATTCATATATTCTTGGACAATGCATCATTAAAATTAATACAGAGAAAGCTCAATTTCACATAAAGTTAATGTTTATAGCTCAGTCTAGATACATTTAATATGCCAATAGACTCTGGTGACCAATGTAGTTTCATGTTGGAGACTAGTTTTTCTTGTGAGTATCACCCAGGAGAGGGGACATAAATATTTGGAATCATGTTTAGCTATTACTGAGGTCTCTTGGACCCTTCAATGTCCTGAAATAGATCATACTAGTGGCTTACTTTTTAGAACATACTTAGCGATACTAGTCCTTGAATGATGCCTTCCATGTATCTTAACATCGAAGATATTAACGAGACCTAACTCATGTATTTCACCTAAATGAGTTTGATATGGATATGTATTCTTACATCTAAGATTATCACATTATTTTTCTTGATAGTAGAGTTAATACACCCTTAGGTTGGTTAGTCCCTCTGGTATGGGTTTTATGGAAGCATGACTGAGCACAAGAAGTGACTTAAAAGAAAAAGTAAATATATAATCTCAATGGGCAGAACTCTTTGCTACCGATTCCTATTTAGCATCAAAAAGGAAACTCAAGGATCATTTTTTTATAATGGATGACTTTCATGTCCCATAAATTCAAAAATGTATATATTGTTATTTTATCAATTGTAACCATTTGTTTATGAATGTAAATCGTGTTCTATGTGATATGGATATTACTAGAAGAATATGGGGCTATTAAAGAGTTTAGCAATCCAAAAAATTGCTAATAGACTAGGATTCAATTTTAGATTAAATCATGTTACCAAGGTCACATGGTTATTTATAACCATGTATTGGAAAAAAGAGGTGTAGTTTGTGTCACGCGGCTTGTCTACTATTAGTAGTAAGGTTTTTTGTTGGGAACGAAGCAAGGGTTTTTATCAATCCTCATATGCGAGATCATGGAGTTTTCAAGGGAAGTGATCTTACAGTTCTAGATTAAAATAGTAATGATGGTTTCATTATTTCATTATGTTTTCCAAATTTTAGGAAACCAAAATTTCAAGTATGGCTTGCTTCGAAGAAAGTGGATTTCCTTGAAGCCCTTATGAGAAAATTGAAAAGGAATGGATTTCATTATGATTAGATTCACAAATGATTTCTCATGAAGGGTACAATACTATTGAAGGTGATATATGAAACCAAGTTGAGCTTCATGAATGATTAAGAATTGGGTCATCGTGAATGTTGACAGTGATCTCTATGCTTATGAGAATTGGATCATTTTGAGAGCATGGTGTTTTGATGGAATAATTCATGATAAAATAATATCATATTGGAGCATTGCGAATAAGTGAACTACAAAAAGGTGGTTTTGAATGATCTGAAAATTTGTTATTAGGTTTTGGAGAATCTCAAACATCTTAGCCTATAAATATAAGGCTTCTCATTAAATTTTTTGTGAATTTATTCAAGGAAAATTTGGAATCCCAGTATTTTCATGAAGGTATGGGAGCCCCGTGAATTTATATCTATATTCCAACATGAGAATATATAACTGAATTGTTGAATATTCACTGATGCCAATATTTTTGAGTATTGAGATCCTCACGATGGTGGGGTATCTAATGATAGCTTAGTGATCTTCATTAAGGTTTTTCATTCCATGAAGGAAGAGCTAATTCACGAAGGAGTTTCATGAAAGGCAGTTTAAAACTACATATTTCTAGTTAATAAGGACTTCAATGTGCATTAACATAGGTATACAGTCCATGTATATTCTCATGCTAGATATGGATAAATAGTTTAATGAAAATCCATTGAAGCAACCTTCATGTTGATAAACTGAGTAGTACTTTTCTCAAAGCAGTATGCTATGGGGTGTCTATAGAAGGGTTCTGAAGACACAATACTCTATCCCTAAATTCATATATGGGGTGTGTTCCTAGAATATTGTGACTATTTCTAAACACTTGTATTCCCCAATTAGTGGTTATTAGTGGATTAAGTATGAAGAACTCACTTTCAGAGTATTCTACATTGAATATCCCTTAGTAGTGATCCATGTACAATTTATGTGTTGTCCCTTTTCATTTTAATGTTTTATTATTTCACTATTTCAATTGGCCGAATTAAAAACATCTTACCAATGTGGTAACATGATCTATTTTCTAAAAAGTTCCTAGATTCACCCCTCCCCTTTCATTGTGCTTTGGGGTTCTATAGGTGGTATAAAAGGTAGTTTCAACTATGTTGTACTATTTGAATATAGTTATTAACATTTGGTGATTTTAGATTCATTCATGAGTTAAAAAATAAGATTATTTTTTATGATGACTCAGAAATCTATTAGTATATGTGTATATCCACCAAGAACATGATGAATTGGAAAAATATAGATAAGAGACAATTGATGTAGTCCCTCATATATAAAGAATATATAGTATATGGTTCTCCCTTACTTTCTTATAATTATGATAAATAATTCTTGTAATATAAATAGAAGGTGTCTTAGGTTTCCTCCAATGAAAAGGACAACTTTTCTACATCATTTAAATAAAAATATTCATGTGGTAATGATGAATTTATTAAAACAATTTATGTTTTTCCTAAAAATAATGATTATATTACTAGTGGTGATATTGACCAATATAAAACCTCCAATGAATTTTCAATTGAGATATTATAAAATTATCTACATGAAATTTCTAAATAAAAAGCTTCAATAAATTATAGAATCCCTCAATGTATGCATGGAGAGATCATCCAGGTAGAAGAAGAAGTTTATGCTTTGGAAAAGGTATTACAAGGAAAAATTAATGAATGTTTAATGCACTCTAGAGAGTTTGTCCCCATGGAAAAATCAAATAGAGAACTTGTAATTTCTTCCTTAAAATACCTAAAATATTTTAAAGCAAATTAGTTAGTCAAAATGACTCTTGAAGAAAATATCAATGACTTTAAATACAAATTAGAAAATATCATGAATGTCAAGGGTTTATAATTGGAAGAAATATCTAATATTATCAAAGAACATGACTCATTGATTCCAAATAATGTTATGTTACATGTATATGATGTTTTCTAAATGTTGAAGGATTTTATAGACAACATGAATATGATTGAACATCAAATAATCATACACATTATTAAATGTGTAGATTTGGATTCTCATTTCTATAATATTGATAAGTCATATATTGAGAATTCAAAAAATAATGAAACATTTGTTGCAGCTAATCAATGTTCATTAGAGGATTCTAAAGTTGAAAGACCGCCAACATAGAATAAGAAGATGATGAAATCATTTGAATATCTATTTTAAGAAGATGAGAAGCAATAGATACCATCCATAACAACCTGTATTCATGATTCAAAACTAATTATCATGAAGAGATGATGTTATAAGAAAAATAATAAACCTGTACGGATAAATAAAGTTGATAAGAAACCTACCAAAAATAATAGGATGGATAATAAAAGAAGTATGGAAGCAGTTTACCCACAAAGATCACAACAAGTCCTTAAAAACTCCAACAATCTTATTCAGAGGATATAATGAGATCAAGTATTTTGGGTCAATGTTGGGGCATCAACATATACTGGAATTGTGAATCAAATTGTTGGTATAATACATATATTGTAAAAGCAAAAAAATTAACCATGTCTCATGAGGTAGCAATCTAGATATGAAGAAGTAACATCCATAGGTCCTGAAGCACCTATTTACTACAAAAATTTTTAGAATTATTGATAATATTTGTGTGTTTAGAAATTGAAGTAGTCATAGGTTTTGTACATTCTCATCTAAACAAGTATCCAATGGTGGTATGAAAATAGGATAAAAATATTTCTATGAATGAAGAAGAGGCCCTAGAAATAAATAATAATAATGTTGTGAATATAAATCCTCCAAATAAGGTATCAATGAAGTATTGTGTGAGGAACATGGATTATAAATACAATAAGATAGGGGTAGTTCATCTAAGATAAGTACTAAAAATTGGGACACCTAGATGAACCCATGTTGAAGATCCAAACTTGTTGCAACCATTTTTTATGACATGTTGGTTTAATTGTCCAGAAGATTTTGAAAGAATGGAGAAAATAGAAGATTAACTGGATAAAGATGGTGTAAAAGAAAAATATGTGATTATATATTATGAAGAGAGAGTGCCATAGAGTTTGAAAACGTAAGTAATATTATGTGTTAAATAATATCTCCATTAGATATGCATGAAATGTGGTTATATTTCAAAATAATTTTTATCCGTAATACTATTGAAAAATGTAGTCTTTAAGAAGTGTAATCTAGTATCATCAATCGAGGTAGATATGAAGAATAATTCTTCACACAATGAAGAAGAGAATTTGATGAGATCAATTCAATGAAAAAATGTATCCAAAAATATTATTAGATGTGAAAGAATGTAGTCTTGATCAAATGTTGCAACATAGTTGAGAATATCATCTCAACTATGCAATTTATATTGATTTTGAAAGGAGGATCCACCTTATTGCTAAAATATTTTTTGATATTTTTTACTATAATGTAGGTAATTAATGTTTGATAAAATTATTATGAGTAGATCCTATGACGAATATAGGATTTTCAATTCTGGATACCTATGATTACGAAGTCACCTTCATTAAATTATTCATCAATTCAATATTCAAATAAATATACCAGGGAGGGTAGTTATTTAGAGGGATATAAAGACGTTATATTCTTTACAATTAATATAATAAAGGTTCCATCATGTATTGTTCTTATTTTGGATACTTAGAAAAAAAATTGTTTAATAAGTCCATGCATGGTGATGTAGTGAAAGTTGTACAATGTGGATAATCATAGGATGAATACACATTCTGTTGTATTCTCTCTACAAAAATTTCTTGAAATTAATTCATAACAATATCTAACATAATGATGATATTTATAAGTGATTCCATTAAGGGGGAGAAAAATGAAGAACTTAAATGAAGCTGCAAGAATAATTATATCGATTATCATCAAACCTGATTATTCTGGAAATTTCTTAAAGATCATGTCAATGGAAAATGAGTTTCATGTTGAATTTCCTCAAATGATTCTAATCACATTTAATAACATCACCCTAGAATGATATTGAATGAAACATGAACACATGTATATTTTTTCTCATCCAATGTGGTATTATCATTTGTGGACACAAAACATATTGAAATGCCAAAGTAATTGATTTTGATGAAGCCTTTTCTCCAACAGAATGAATGGAATTGATCATGATATTCCTTGATTGGGGTATTCAATGAAGAAAAAATTTTATCTTATGGTTGTAAAAATAGAATTCTAAAATGGAGTTCGTGATGAGTATGTCTAAATTATAAAAATATTTGTATTTATAAGAGGAAATGGTGATTAAAAAGATTTGTAGATTAAAGGATGATCTCTATAGTTTAATGATGGCACCATGATATTGGTACTCTTGATTAGATGTGTACCAAAAGAATATTAAATTCCAATGATGAGGTTATGATCATAACGTCTATGTGAAAAAATCATAGGAAGAATAATTTACGGTGTTGGTGTTTCTAGATGATATTATTTTTTGTAGCAGCATGTAGGGATCAGTGGAATAGTTTTCTACAAACATAATGTTAGAATTAAAAATTTCAATAATCGGTGAACATACATACTTGATGGGGTTGTAGGATGTATATAAGAATGATCATACTTTCATTCCATAAAAAAATATGATATATAATTAATCAATAAATTCAATATGAATGAATCCAAACCAATTTCGACTATGATTGTAGTTGGAACTAAACTTGAAAATAATGAGGATGTGAGTTCTATAAGTTCTTCTTTGTATAGGAGAATAATCAGAGTCTTTTGTACTTAATTGTAACACATACATATATAGTCTTTGCAATATACATATCATCCAGGTGTCAATGTAATCCCAATGGAGAACAAATGGATATAGTTAACCAAATCATGAGATACATTCAAGGTGCACACAATTATGGGTTATAGTTTGATGCAGGAACAAACAATGAACTATCATCATTTTTTATGTTTATTATGCTGATTATGTGGTATATATAATGTCTACAATTGGTGGATAATTCTATATTGGAATGAAATGTGAGGGATGGTTGAGTAAGAATCCTGAAAGTAATTCTCTTATAAATTCTGAGGAATAATATATCTCTACCAAAAAGGATTTCCCTTAGATATTGTGAATGAAGTAGTAATTGACTGATAATTGTGATGAGGTTAAATAACCAATGGTAATTCAATATGATTACAATAGAGTGATAAAACACATAAATATTCATGTTCCACATTCTCATATGAAACATACTGAAATCAAATATAACATCATCAAAGATAGAGTTACACATGTAATGATTTAAATGGATCATATCCAAACTAATGATAATGTGGATATAATTCTAACTACGACATTTTCAGCACATGTGTATGGGAATCATAAGATGAACATTGGTGCTCAACCAACTAGAATTGCAAGAGGTGGTCATAGATGGTCCCCTCTTCAATGTTGTGTTAACTATTTTAACTTATTTTTGGATATGATGCATGCATATGGAAGATATATGATCCAAGGAGAGTTTTCATTAATCTCTACATGTACATATATAGGTTTATTAGGATTATTTTTAATGGGTTAGAATTGAGAATTTTAATGGCATAATGGAGGGGAATGAAAAATTTATGGATTCATGATTGTAGGAGAATGGATAATGGAGAATGTTGTTGTGGGATTTTGATAAACCATGAAATGATTCTATGAACCGATGAGAATTGGGTGTTATGAAGAATCTGTTAAAGGAGTACAGTTCATGGCATGTAATGCTTCTATGATTTTATCAGAGCTTATTCCTTTTCTGATAAAATCATAGCATGGACATCTTAATGAATTCCAATAAATGTGAACCTAATTCGTTCTTTCCCTATTTTTTCTAAATGGATATTTTCACCCATATAGTTAGAGTGAGGGATTATAAGTTTTTTCTATATTATGTTTTGAAAGTGGTTGGTGATTCATTGCATTTATTGGAAGTTTGCTGAAAAACCTAAAGGGGGGATTATTGGAACCAAGGATATTATATTCTTGTAATATAATATGGTTTGTATTTTCTTTCAATCCACACATGGAAGGTCATGTATTATATAGGGGAATGTATATTATAGTTCAAGAGAAAAATGGTATTGGAGGATGGCTTCTATCATGAAAAGTGCATTTCCATGAAGTCTTTATGAAAATATGAAAAATGAATCAGATTCATGAAGGACATCTTTTTGAATGGTGTAGAGAAAAGTATCAAAGAATGTTTAATGTGATGTAAATTATAGATAAGGTCATATTTAATAATGATGATTTGGAGGATTGTGGATAGTTATGGTTATTTCCTCAATTATTAGAATTGGAGCATCATGAGTGCATGATAGTTTGACGTATAGCTTCATGACAACATCAATTCCAAATGGAGAATATTGAATGGTGGAGCTACATGATGGTGGTTTAAAATGATCTGTAAAATTTTCTAAGAGGATGTACATCATTACGAATTACCAATACTGAAAATATAAGTCTACCCATCTTAAATATTCATGAAATTATTCAAGGAAAATATAAAATCTATATAGTTTCACCCAACTAGGGAGATTTAGGAATCTAGGTTTCTATATGAGATTCAAAATCTTGAAAAGACATGTTGTTTCTTATAACCAAACACTATAAATATTTTGAGGAACATAAACCAAAAGTGGTTGTATATGATCCACTACTGATTCCTCATATTGATAATCCCATTGATCATCATCTAGTTCCTAGTATGGTCATTAATTCCCATTTAGGGGAGGTTTTCCTTCATATTTTTTAGAACATTCAACGTATCCCTCTCCATTTCCCAGGCATGGTAGAGTTGACTCATGAATTAAAGCAGCACCATACTCCCACTTTTTAGGGGGATAGAAAACCTCAATCTACAGAGTCCTTGCTTGAAGAAATACATTCACTATTTGAGCATCTTGAGACATCTCCATAGAATATGTTCATGCTTGTATAATATATTATGGGTGACTCTTCAAAGTTGTTGTGGTATTTCAATAACTAGGAAAAAAAATATCGTGATATTTTTTGGGAGTACATACAGATGATCTTCTATGTATAATTATTTCATCTAGAATCTTCAGAATGATAGAGATAGACAGTTACAGCTGTAGATAAGATACTATGTAAATTATAGAATACACTACACTTTTTTACAAAGTTGAAGGGATTAAATTATAATTTATATGTTGATGATCTTATAAATACTAGGATATTCAAAAATGGGTTGGTTTACACCATCAAATCACAGGTCGTTGTGTTCAGGATTATGACTATTTCTGAAATAAAAAACTATGCCATTTTAGAGACTTTAATTTCAGGGAATTTGATGGTTTGATCCTGGTACATTCAGAACCAATTGGTATCAGTTGTTCATCTTACGGGAGAAAGCATATCCTCAAGGTTACACATAGGGGTAGTAACATCTAGGTTCCACATGTTGATAGTTTCTAGATTTTTCACCATTATGCAAAGAATGTACACATAAGGCCCTAGTGCTTGTGGGATCTATTTGAGTGTAGATGTTTGGTCCAGATATTCCATATTCAGAAGTTTTGAAAGACTATTCCAATAGTTCCATGCATGAGGGGATTTGTACCTACTCCTCATTCCTGGGAGAGGGCATCAATATAATGAATGGTAGGTAATTGGAATACTACTGGTCGATTAGGATGATGTGGAAGTCAAGGCTAAGGTAGTCCTACTTATGATTCTCAACACCAGTTCTGTTGGATTTCCTAGGGATGTTAAGTATTGACTCGAAGCCACAATTTAGGACAATTACTTGTAGTCTAGCCAATGTCTGAGAAGAATAGAGTCACACTTTCTTATGTATGAGGTACTATTTTTCTATCCTCCACATTAGTGTATGATTTATTTGATATATGATAATATCAATCCTTTATATATGAGGAAACCATTGAATTTATGAGCCTTCAGATTGAGCTCACGTATATTGTTATGACATTAGATACCCCTTTGTGTATCCATTGTGAGCGTAGTTTACATTGTAAAAATATTCCTTTTATGGTAGGCAGTTACATTTTCATTGGAAATATTTTACTCTTCAACATGATTGGAATTAAAATAATTATTTGGAAGGATTTTTTAGTTTCCTTTTGATCATATATTGGTTGCAGTAAAATGAGAGTGATTCCTACATCATAATATAGAAATAATAACTTGAATATGGGAGAATGGGATGTACAATCATCATGATTTGGACTTGAGAAACATAGGCATGGATGTGTGATAAAAAATATCACCATTATTTAACTAGATGATCTAGGGTTATGACCCACTATTTTTCCTCTAGTAGATGATCATTTTATGATTTATCATTCTTGATGAATTATTTTCTCTACCTTCGATGTGAGAGGATGAATTCACTATTGAGTTAGTTCGAAGAGAAGCACCAGAGACCATTTTTCCATATAGTAGGTAACTAGATTATCTTCTAGAACATACAATGAAATTTGATTATCTATTGGATAAATGATGAATACACCCCGATACTTCTCCTTGTGGTTAACTTGTTCCTTTTAGAAAAAATTTAAATGGTATACTCAGTATCTTTTTGGATTAAATTTTTTTAAACCAGCTCACAATTAATAATAAGTATCCATTTCCATGAATAGATGACCTCCTTGATCAGCTCTGAAGAGAGAATGTTTTTTCAAAAATATACTCATGGTCATCTATCATCATGTGCATGTCCGGACTTCTTACATACCTCACATAGATTCGAAGAGTATGTATGTTTTATTAGAGTACATGATTGTTCTCTTCAGACTCACAAATGCACCTACAGTCATTATGGATCTCAGGAATCGGGTTTTCCAACTATATATTAATTAATTTGTGGTTTTTTTTATGATATCATGGTGTATTCATGATATAGACCTGACCATGAAACCCATCATGATATCATGTGGAGAAATATGAGAGATAATCAGTACTAAGATATTCATAATAAATTCCACATCTAGATTGATAAAGTATACTTAAAGTGTTATATCATCATGGATTCAAGAGTTTTAGTGGACCTTGAGAAATTGAGAGCTGTAAATTTATGGGAGAATGCCTCGAATTTCCTTGAATTCCAATGATTCATGGGGATCGATGGATACTAAAAACACTTCGTCCCGGGTTTCTCCTGTCTTGAAGAACCAATTACATGGTTGACAAAGAAGGGGTGAAATTCATGTGGTAAGAATCTTGTGAAGAAGCCTTTCAATATTTGAAGAGTCATATGACTTCAATGTCGATATTGATTCATCCAGAGCATGGAAGAAGATATATTGGATACTGTTATACGGTATTGGAGCTATTTTAATGCATTATGAGTAGGACTCTTCATATGAGTCACATCATTTGAGGCCCCATGAGCATAATATCCCAACACATGACATTGAGATCACTACTTTTGTGCATGCCTTATGATGTTAGAGAGTATATCTAATTAAATAGAGTATTGTGGTATTAAAATACCACAAAATCGTTATGTACATATTTAATCAATGGGATATAAATATCCAAATGATAAGGTTGTTTGAGTGAGTAATGTCCTTTTATTTAGATATTTCCTAGATGAATTGTAATGGATAATTAATGGTCCATACACTGAGTTTGATAATATAGACACATGCAGATTATAATTCCATTAGTGAATTGAATATTATGGCCTTATTCTCATAGACTCACATTAAAGTTCAGGAGTACAATAGTCAAACTATCCTCATAGAAATTCATGTGACATCTAATATTCAAGAATTGGTATGAATGAAGTCATTACCTAATATCATTTACCCTATCCTAAGATAAATCATTTCATTTTGTCACACCCCACCCACAGACACCCATGCTTTTTTTATTTTCTCTGTCCTACGATGTTGGGCAATGTTGTGTTGGGTACAAGTTGGAACTTTCTTTGAATCATTGATGTTTTCGGTGGGTCTCGGGCTAGTGCACTGTCACAACACAGCTAGTGGTCACCGCGTATTCGGTCCGGGTGGGTGTGCGGTCTCCATGCATTCAGTTCGATCGGGCGTTCGGACCTGGTGAGTGCGCGGTTGCCCAACTGTTTAGATAAATAATAAAATTAAATGAATAAATCCAATTTAAAATAATTTTATAAAATTTTCAATAACAATAATAATAATTTATAATATTGTTATTATTAAGATTATTATTAAGATTATTATTATTAATAATATTATTCTTATTTTTTTTCTTTTTTCTTTTGATTTTCTTTCTTTCTTGGATTTTATTTTCCACATGGTTGTCCCTTGCTGCGGGTCTTCCCCCCTTCTTTTTTTTCTTTCTCTCTTCTTCCCCCATGTGACCCGGCCCCTCCCTCTTCCTCTATTCTTCAGCATCCCGCGCGCAGGCCCCTCATTCCTTCCCTATCGCGAGCAGGAAGCCTGCAGCGCCCCAGCTCGCCCTTGCAGCAGCTTCCCCGGCCAACCCCTTCTTCTGTTTGTCATCCATGTCCAGCGCACCTGCAGCCCACCTCGGCTCACTGTCAGATCTGCAGCATCAACCTACTTCACCTAGAACCTCCCTTCTCCACTATCTCACTCACGACCAGGCCTCCACCAGCGCCTCCCCTGCGCTCCCCTCCGCCTATCGCCCCTCCTGTTCTGCCCTCCGCCTCGCCTTGCTACCTCCGCCAGCATCTCATAGAAAACCTGACTCTTGATGCCTTGGCCTGCACCAGTGCATCCCCAGCGCCTCCGCCTACATGCAGGCCCTCCTCCTCCTTCCGACCTCGCCCATGTTGCGATCCAGTTGCACAACACCGCTTCCCCATCATTATTCCGCGCTGCCATCCCCCTTGTCTAGCCCTTCTCCAGATCCGTCGCCCAGCCTCTCTACTGCCGATGCCTACATCAGTGCTTTCCTTCTCCGCCTCGCCTGTGTCCCAGCTTCACGTCACCCTACACCCCACGTCCCCGCACAACAGCGCGTGTGTAGGCCCCCACTACCCCCCTCCGGATCTACCTCCCTCTATAGCAGCTTGTCATCCCAGCCTCTCCTACTTCCTGCACAGCAGCGCCGGACCCGGCTCACCCTCCTTGCTCGCTTCGTCCTGCAGGGCCTCCTACAGCCCACCTCTTATGCACCTCCTGTTTTCCCCCCATCGCTACACATAACAGCCTGCCTCGGCCCCCTGATACCCGATGGTGCATACCTTGGCCCCTGCATCAGCATCCTGCTCACCTGCTCCCCATCCCCTTAATGCGCTCGAGCAGCCCGCCGATGACCTGCCCTCCTTGCACCCTTCCCATTAGCTGCCTCACATTGCTACTGTCTGGTGGCCCTCGCCACACACCCTGGTCAGACTGCGCCCAACTGCGCGCCTTCTATTGTTCCAGCACGACGCCCTCCGGAGGTTATTTTCCTATCGGGACCCTCCCCGTTGGTACCCCTATAATTTTATTCCCATTTATTTATATTTGATATACATATATATATATATATGCCTTTGGTTGATTAGAGTTTTTATTAATTAATATTTATTTGGTTCGGTTTGACCTTTTAGGACCTGCGCGGGGTGATTTCGAGTGAGTGTCGCCATCGTGCCTGCTTCTGAGGGAGTGCCGTCGTCGCGCATGTTTCCGAGTGAGTGTCGTCGTCGCGCATGTTTCCGAGTGAGCGTCGTCGTCGCGCCTGATTCCGAGTGAGCTTCATTGTCTGCCTGGTTTCCGAGCTTGCATCATCGGCGCACCTTGGTCTTGAGGTAGGTCCCCCACTGCACATACCTTTAAATTTAGAATTTATTAATTACATGATGTATTACTAATTTTAATAAATAGAAAATAATATAAGATAATTAATTTTTAAATGATTATTTGTTGTAAAAAGATCTGTTTATTTTATACCGAACTCTTGAAATATTTTCATGGTGAGCAGACACCTAGTAGTGAAAGAATGCCAGTTTGGCCTTTAAACATATTTTATGGAATTTCAAATGTGGTTCTAGTTTTAAAGATAAATTATTTCTTCTGAACAAGTGTTTTGGGTTTTCTTGAGAAACGAGGTTTTTCTATAAAATTGTTGAAGGCCTGTTTGGCACATTAATAAAATAAATTATTATGGACAACCCACTCAGGGGTGACTTTTGGTGTGCGTTGATTGTGTGAGATTTATGTGATGTTTGTGCATCGTGACTGATTGATTTACATTGTGGATGCACCCCTTTTTATTACTTGTGTTGACATGGGAACTTGGCATAGTGAGTGATTCTTCTGAGAACGATTGTTGCACTAGTTTAGATTACACAATGGGTAGTGGCCCCATAGCAGTGGAATACTGAGTTATTGCTACTATGGGGATTGGGCCCCTCGGTTAGGCCATGCAGGGCTATGCCGGGCATTAGGGAGTTATGACGTCATCGAGTTAGAGCATGCTTTCAGGATGAGTTAGATGTATAGTACATTCTAGACTGTTCCTGATCTCCTAGGTTCGACCCATGTTTCCATTAGTGTGTATTTGTGTTTGGTGGATGATCAAGAGGTCTAGTTCGGTTGCTAGCCTATGTGCACCACTTTTCCCTTTTCCCTTGGTGTGTGTTGTGTGCTATGTGTGGTTTTCCTTTGGTTAATAACTGAAGTCTATATTTCTAAATTGTTCGTAGAAAAATTTTTTATAAATGAAATGTATCTATTCCTTTCAAACATTAAACTTGTTTTTAAATTAAAGAGGGAAAGGGACTCATACATGTTTTAGAAATGAAAGTGTGTGTGTGTGAAAACCAATATTTTTGTATATTTAGTTCAAACCTTTGATTATTAAATTTCATTATTTAAAGGTAGTGCATTGGGAATAGATATCGGGCTATCCAACTGAGTTTTAATACTCACGCCTATATTTCTTTTCTGTTTTTAGTGTTTGTGCAGGTTATAGCTTGGGTGCGTTCGCCTTGGGTGACGTTTGGTCGTGGGTTGGAGAGTGACTCGCGAGGTTACATGGAGATAGTGGTTGTCTCTTTCGGTTAGTTTTATTTTATTTTGTTCTTGTTAGTTACATTACTTTTTTTATTTATTTGGCGATGCTCTGTTTATTTTCTGGTGCTTTAATTATTTATTTTTATTGGGTGAAATCGTTCCCACATGCTCTCTGTTGATGCCCTGGCGCTTATCGCCTACCCGGGAGGATCAAGAATGCCTCTCGGGTCATGTCGTGGACCGACTCGGGTGACCGGTTCAGGGTCGACCCGGGTTGGTTCGTGAAAAAATGGTATTAGAGGAGGTCGGCCCTTAGCATCCCTTGCTTTTTAGAGCGCCCTTTGTTATTTGGGATGTCTGGTAGAAGGAGATTAGGACTGTCGGAGCTCAGGAGGTAGGTTACGTGTCGGTGCCTGATCACCACCGCTCGTGACGAGACCTGAGTTACCAGGGTTAGTCCGGGATTTGAGTCTATTATCTTTGGTTACTTTGGATTGAGGGATGATAACGAAGGCGAACTGGTTCATGTTGTGGCCTCACATGGGTTGGTGACCCATGTGGAGTCTAAATGTCCAGTTCAAGTTCCTTTTTGTGATATACCTTACTTGGGATATGGCTCACCACCAAGTTGCCGAGTTAGGCAGATGCACTAGTTCCTCATTCCGGTGGTTTTTTCTTGGCTGTGTTTCATTTTGAACTCGGTTGATGTGTGTGTGTGTAGAAAATGAAAGCTATTTCGAAATGAAAAAAGGGGGTTTCTTCAAAATTGTTTTAGAAATTAGTAAAGCGGGTTTTCAATGAGAAAGTGTATTGGTTTGGAAAAACATGTTATGTGATTGGATTTGGTAAGGAAAATAAGTGTTTGTACCTTGGCCCTCCTTATAGAGGGTCACACGTGCATGGGTATGTATAGAAGTGTGTGGGGGCACTTGTTTTCAATTGATATGAGCGAGATTGAATGAACGCACATGTGATGATTTACAAGGTGCCATAGGTGAGTTTTTTTAAATTATAAAGAGAAAATGATTTTGGAAAAGTGATTTCTCCTTTTGTTTTATATTTTTGGATTATGGGTCAATTTCCCTTAGCTTGTGTTTTTGATTCGATTGAGTTTTGGATTAATGTCGGTCTTGATGGAGTTTTTCGTGTTGTTATGAGTATGCCGCCCATAAAGCCTCCCAAATTTGTCAATAAGTTATTCTTAGTTCTCAGTTCCTTTTGTGTGTTTCTTGCTTATCGAGGTAGTCAAAGTCTATTAGAGGTAGTTGTATTGTTTTGAAAGATAGTGTGTCTTCGAGTTGATGGGAACTCCCAGGGTAGTTAAGGTTCGTACCACCCTGAAGTTATTTTAGGGTTTAGTTTTGGACTAGTAGAGATGAAATCTCTCATCATCGTTAGAGTTTTGTGTGTGATTAACAGTGGTTGACTTCCACGAAGGTTCCCCACCTGGAAAAGAGTGCAGGCCGGTGGAACCTGTCTCCAAGAAATCATCCTCGTAAGTACTGGCTCCTAGTTCATCAGACCGCTCTCTTGTGCGCCACCAGTATGGCATGTCCAGACATTCTAAGTTGTCATGTTGCATCCCTTTGAAAATGTACGACCATTGTGGTTGTTTGGATCATTGAACAGAAGGATTTAGAGACCAGAAGATGAAAATGTCTGACTGTGAGGCAGGAGATGCTACAGCTATCAGGGCCCCAGCCACAGGTCTTGGGGTGAAGCTCACGCATAGTCAGGAGTTGCCAAGGGTGTGTGGAACCTCGGTCCAGATAATGTCTTTGGCTTTTGAATGGAAATATCCAAAATTTCCCGTCTTCTATTCCCGTCGCTGTCGTAAGATCATCCTTTTTCATGGTGGCGTGATGAGCTCTTTTCTGCGCAATCCAAGCAGCCTTGTCTACCCTCAGTGTGGTTTTTAAGTTGTTTGGTCTCTTTGAATGGTTTGGTCCCATGAATAAACGGACATGTTCTATCTTTGAGTTGGTCCTAGGTGTGTTCGATAGGGTAATGTTCATTTTTTAATGTTTATGGGAGGTGTTGAGTTAATTTCCCATCCTCAAGTTGCTGGATTGTTCTGTGACATGATTTTCATCAATTCTCAGGTGTGTTGTTCGGTACATGTGGGAAAAATGAATGACTTTGGTTTGGTAGTTCCCGTGATTCCCTCCCAGGGGATGGTTTGTTCAAATTTCAGGTTTTTTTGTATTAGTGAATTCTTGTGGTGCGGAGAACCCCCTCACATTCTCCCCTCAATCTCGGGCGGTGGTTTTTATTGATTAGTTCGGGTGTGATGTTTTTTGGGAATGGTAACCCTGAAGCTCTCGATACTCTATGATTTTGTCTGGGAATGAACGCAAGTTGTGTCAACTGTTGTCTTGGTGACTTTCTGGGGGAAGAAAGTGTATGTGGTCGGGAGAATTTTCACACCCCGCTCACTGACACCGATGTTTTTTTTCTTGGTCATGCGACGTTGGGCATAGTTGTGTTGGGTCCAATTTGGAACTTTCGTTGAAGCATTGATGGTTTCGGTGGGTCTCAGGCCATTGCATAGTCACCTAACTGCTAGTGGTCACCACATATTCGGTCCGGGTTGGTGTGCAGTCACCGTGCATTCAGTTCGATCAGGCATTCGGACCTGGGGAGTGCGCGGTTTCCCAACTGTTTAGATAAATAATAAAATTAAATATATAAATCAAATTTAAAATAATTTTATAAAATGTTCAATAATAATAATAAAAATAATTTATAATATTGTTATTATTATTATTATTATTATTATTATTATTATTATTTTACTTATTCTTCTTTTTCTTTTGATTTTCATTCTTTCTTGGCTTTTTTTCCACACGGTTGTCCCTTGATGCTGGTCTTCCCCCCTTCTTTTTTTTCTTTCTCTCTTCTTCCCCCATGCGACCCAGCCCCTCCCTCTTCCTCTCTTTTTCAGTAGCCCGCGCGCAGGCCCATTTCTCCTTCCCTATCACGAGAAGGAAGCCCACAGCGCCCTGGTTCCCCCTTGTAGTAGCTTCCCCGGCCGGCCCCCGCTTCTGTTTGTCATCCCTGTCCAGCGCACCTGCAGCCCGCCTCGGCTCACCGTCAGATCTGCAGCATCAACCTATTTTACCCAGCACCTCCCTTCTCCACTATCTCACCCACGGCCAGGCCTCCACCAGTGCCTCCACTGCGCTCCCCTCCACCTATCGCACCTCCTGTTCTGCCCTCTACCTCGCCTTGCTGCCTCCGCCATCATCTCATAGCCCACCTAACTCCTGCTGCCTTAGCTTGCACCAGCGCATCCACAGTGCCTCCGCCTACATGCAGGACCTCCTCCGCCTGACGACCTCGCCCATGTTGTGATCCACCTTCACAGCACCCCTTCCCCATCAATATTCCGCTCCGCGAGCCCCCTTGTCTAGCCCTTCTTCAGATCTGTGGCCCAGCCTCCCTGCTGCTGACGCCTACAGAAGCGCTTTCCTTCTCTGTCTCGCCTGTTTCTCGGCTTCCCGTCACCCTGCACCCCGCGTCCCCACACAGCAGCCCACATGTAGGCCCCCACTACCCCACTATGGATATGCCTCCCTCTATATCATCTTGTCGTCCTGGCCTCTCCTGCTTCATGCACAGCCGCCCCAGACCCGGCTCACCCTCCTTGATCGCTTCCTCCTGCAGGGCCTCATATAGCCCACCTCCTATGCACCTCCTGTTTCACCCCCTCCGCTACACATAACAGCCCACCTCGGCCCCCCTGCTACCCGACTGTGCATGCCTCGGCCCCTGCTTCCGCATTTTGCTCGCCTGCTCCCCATCCCCTTAATGCGCTGGAGCAGCCCGCCGATGACCTTCCCTCCTTGCACCCTCCCCACCGGCTGCCTCAAATTGCTACTTTCCGGCGGCCCTCGCCGCACCCCCTGGTCGGACCGCATCCAACTGCGCGCCTTCCGTTGTTCCTGCGCGACGCCCTTCGGCGGTTCTTTTCCTTTTACGGCCCTCCCCATTGGTACCCCTATTATTTTATGCCAGTTTATTTATATTTGATATACATATATATATATATATGACTTGGGTTGATTAGAGTTTTTATTAAATAATTTT
Organism: Viscum album; assembly: GCA_963277665.1. Lineage (NCBI taxonomy): Eukaryota > Viridiplantae > Streptophyta > Magnoliopsida > Santalales > Viscaceae > Viscum > Viscum album. The sequence continues at coordinate 66,127,022 of OY728143.1, forward strand.
TATTTGGGTCGGTTTAACCTTTTAGGACCTGCGCGGGGTGCTTCCGAGTGAGCGTCGCCATCACGTCTGCTTCCGAGTGAGCGCCGTCATCGGGCATGTTTCCAAGTGAGCGCCATCATCGCACATGTTTCCGAGTGAGCGCCGTCATCACGCTTGTTTCAGAGTGAGCACCTTCGTCGTGCCTGGTTTCCGAGCTTCTTTCTTCGTCGCGCTTCGGTCTTGAGGTAGGTCCCCCACCGCACATACCTTTAAATTTAGAATTTATTAATTTCTTGACGTTTTATTATTTTTAATAAATAGAAAATAATATAAGACAATTAATTTTTAAATGATTATTTATTGTAAAAATGATCTGTTTATTTTATACCAAACTCTTGAAATATTTTCATGGCGAGCAGACACCCAGTAATGAAAGAATGTCAGTTTGGCCTTTAAAAATAATTTACGGAATTTCAAATTTGGTTCTGGTTTTAAAGATAAATGAATTCTTCTAAACAAGTGTTTTGGGATATGACTCACGTCAACAAGGTGCACCTTCCTTTTCGGGAGCCTACCTGGTTAGAACTCCACAGTAAAGCGTGCTTGGCCTAGAGTAGTGATCAGGATGGGTGACCTTCTGGGATGTTTCCCAGGGTGTGTGTGAGTGAGGACAAAGCACACTGGAAAGGACATGTGTTGGTCTGTGGGGACAATCATTAGTCATATTACCCGTTCAGGCATGTGGGTGGACCCCGGGGTGGGCCCCACGTGTCTGCGGGGCAACTGGGGGTACCTGGTGGGCTAGGACCCGATGGCCATGTTAAGGCGGGGTGTCTGTGCTACCACCGGGGCCCGGTTGTCACATTTGGTATCACAGGTGATACCCAGCCTTCAGTGCGGTGCACTACCTGGGTTGAGATGTATGGCCCACAACGAGGATGTTGTGCTCTAAATGGGGGGTGATTGTAACACCCCCAAATGATAAAGGGTTAAATGACTAAATGATATGACTCATGTCAACAAGGTGCACCTTCCTTTTTGGGAGCCTGCCTGGTTAGAACTCTATAGTTAAGCGTGCTTGGCCTGGAGTAGTGATCAGGATGGGTGACCTTCTGGGATGGGTGACCTTCTGGGATGGGTGACCTTCTGGGATGTCAACCAGGGTGTGTGTGAGTGAGGACAAAGCACACTGGAAAGGACATGTGATGGCCTGTGTGGACAATCATTAGTCATATTACCCGTTCAGGCATGTGGGTGGACCCTGGGGTGGGACCCACGTGTCTGTGGGGCAACTGGCGGTACCTAGTGGGCCAGGACCCGATGACCATGTTAAGTCGGGGTGTCTGTTCTACCACCGGGGCCCGGTTGTCACGCATATGATAATAAATCTTCTAGTTGTACAATGGTTGGGGTTGATACCTTATTATTCCATGGGCGTTTATGTGTCCCGTCAATCATTAGATTAGATTAGATGTGGTAATTTCATTCCTCAACATGGGGGGTTCACTCTGGTGTCACCAAAATATATGAGTAATTTCATCACTACAATTGGTGGCCTGGTATGAAAAAATTTACTACCATCATCATCACTAGGTGTTCCACCTATTTGAAGGTGAATGCAGAACATCATTGTTCAACATATCTTGGAAATCTATTGTCCCTTACCATGAGTAAATGGGATTATTTTTTATGGACATAATGACCGGATTATTCAGATCGCATCCTACATATAATACATTGTGGGTTGTCTTTGAAAATTTGATGAAGGACACAGACATCTCACCATTGTGAGAGACCAAACCAATAGATTATCTCGGAAGTTTGGACATCATCCTGGTAATATGTCTTCATGGTGCTACTCATTTCATTATTTACGACATATATGCTCATTTAAATTCACAGTTTCTATTGGGGTTAGCTAAATCCTTGGGTATCCAGGTACTTTTGATCATGACTAATCAATTGCATTTTGATGGTCACATAGAGCATTCAATTTAGGTTTTAGAAGACATCATCCTTGCATGCGTCCTTGATTTTTATGGTTCAATGTATAAACACATTCTTCTTGTCTAATTTTCTTATAATAAGAGCTTTCAGTATACCATCGAGATGGATCTCTATGTTTCCTTATAATGTCAACTTTTCTGCACAATTTTGTGTTGGATAGATGTAAGGGGAATCATCAATGGTTGGAAAATGTCTCATTAAAATGAATAGAGAGAAAGACCTATTGATCATAAATAACATGTTTATAACTTAGTCTACATACATGTCATTTGCCAATAGACTCGGGTGACCAATGTAGTTCCAGGTTGGAGACTTGTTTTTCTTGTTAGTATCACCCATGATAGGGGACTTACATATTTGGAATCAAGGTTAGCTATGAATGATGTCTGTTGGACATTCAATTTTGTGAAATAGATCATACTAGTGGCCTAGTTGTTAGAACAACCATAGAGAAACTAGTAATTGAATGATTCCTTTCATGTATCTTAGCATCTAATAAACTATCAAGACCCGACTCATGTATTTAAGCCAAATGAGTTTTATATGGATTTGTATTCATACATCTATGATTATCCCATTATTTTTATTGATTGTAGAGTTAATACATCCTTAGGTTGGTTAGTCCATCTGGTATGGTTATTGTGGAAGAATGAATGAGAACATGAAGTGACTTAAAAGCATGAATCAAATACATGATCTAAATTCTCATAACTCTTTTCTACTTATAGCTCTTTAGCATTAGAAGGGAAACTCAAGGATCAGTTTTTTAATAAGGGATGGCTTTCCAGGCCCATAAATTCAAAAAGGTATATATTGTTCATTTTTCGATTTGAACCATTTGTTCATGCATTGAAATGGTGTTCTATGTTCTATGGATTTTCTGAGAAGAATTTGGGGATTTTTCAGAGCATAGAGTTCCAAAAATTGTGAAAGGAATAAGATTCATGTTTAGATTAAATCATTCGAACAAGGTCACATGGATAGTTTTAACCATGTATTGGCAAATAGATGTGTAGCTGGTGTCTCATGACTTGTCTACTATTGGGAGTACGTTTTTCTCTCTCTAGGGAATAACATATGGTTTTTATCAATCCTCAAATGGATGTTCATGGAGTTTTCAAGGGAGGTGATCTTATAGATCTAGATGACGATAGTAATGATGTTGTCATTGTTTCTTTCTGTTTTCCAAAATTTTAGAAACCAAAATTTAGAGTATGACTTTCTTCGAAAAATGTCGATTCCCTTAAAGGACTTATGAAAAAATTGAAAAGGAATGAATTTAAATAATATGGGATTCACGAATGTTGTCTCATGAAGGGTCAAATACTACTAACGGTGATATATGCAACAAATATGTGATTCATGAATGATTAAAAATTGGATCATCACGAATGTTAACAGTGATCTCTGTTCTTATGAGAATTAGAACATTTTGAGCGCATCATGTTTTGATGGAAATCTACATGATAAAATTGCATCATATTGGAGCATTGAGAATAGAGGAACTAAACAAAGGTGGTTTTGAATGATCTGTAAAATCTGTTAATAGTTTTTGGAGAATCTCAAACATCCTAGCACATAAATATATGGCTACCCCTTAAATTTTTCAGGAAATTATTCAAGGAAAATTTGGAATCAATCTATTTTCATGAAGGTATGGGTGATCTGTGAATATATATCTCTATGAAAACTTGAGAATATATAATTGAATTGTTGAATATTCACTGGTGCCAATAATTTTGAGTAATGATATCCTCACGATGGTGGGGTATCCCACGATGTCTTAGTGATCTCCATGAAGGTTTATTATTCCACGAAGGAAGAGCTGATTCATGAAGGAGTTTCGTGAGAGGTAGTTTTCAACTACCCCTTTTTAGTGAATAAGTATTTCAATGTGCATTAACATAGGTATACAGCGCATGTATATTCTCATGCTAGACATGGACAATGATTTTAATGCAAATCCACTGAATCAACCTTCACGATGATAAACTGAGTAGTACTTCTCTCAAAGTAGTGAGGTAAGGGGTGTCTATGGAAGTGTTCTGAGGGACACATTACTCTATCACTAAAATTTTATATGGGTTTTGTTCCTCAAATAGTGTGACTATTTCTAAACATATTTATTCAACAATTAGTGGTTATTAGTTGATTAAGTATGACCAACACACTTTCAAATTATTATAAATTTAATATCCTTTAGTGGTAAACCATGTACAATTTATGTTTTTCCCCTTTTCATGTTAATGTTTTATTATCTCACTATTCAAATAAACAGTATTAAAAACTTCTTACCAATAAGGAAACATGTATTGTTTTATAAAATGTACCTAGATTCACCCCTCCCCTTTCATTGTTCATTGGGGTTGTATAAGTGGAATAAATGGTAGTTTCATCTATGTTGTACTTTATAAAGTATAGTTATTAACATTTTGTGATTTTAGTTTCTTTCATGAGTTCACAAATAAGATAGTTTTTTATGAAGACTCGAAAATCTATTAGTATATGTGTATATATACCAAGAACACGATGAATTGGAAAAATAAAGTGAAGAGACATTTGATGTAGTCCCTCATATATAAATAATAATTAGTATCTGGTTATCCATTACATTCTTACAATGATGATAAAAAATGCTTGGAATGTAAATAGAAGGTGTCTCAGGTTTCCTCCAATGAAAAGGACAACCTTTCTACATCATGTAAATCAAAATATTCATGTGATATTGAGGAATGTGCCCGAACCATTTATTTTTTCCCTAAAAATAATGATAATATTACTAGTGGTGATATTGACCAATATAAAACCTCAAATGAATTTTCAATTGAGATATTATGAAATTATCTAAATGAAATTTCAAAATAAATAGCATCTATTGATTATTGAATCCCTCAATGTATGCATTTAGAGATCATCCAGGTAGAAGAAGAAGTTGATGCATAAGAAATGGATTAGAAGGAAAAATTAATGAATGCTTAATGGTCTTTAGATAGTTTTTTACCATGGAATAATCCAATAGAGAACTTTTAATTTCATCCTTAAAATACCTAAAATATGTTAAAAATAAATAGTTAGTCAAAATGACTCTTGATGAAAATATCCATGTCTTTAAAGACAAATTAAAATATATCACAAATGTCAATGGTTTAAAATTGGATGAAATATCTATGATGATCAATGATCATGAATCCTTGATTCCAAATAAATTTATGATACAAGGTGATTATTTTTTCTAACTGATGAAGGATTTTAAAGACAAAATGCATATGATTGAAGATTAAAAAATCATCCTCAATATGAAATCTTTAGTTTTGGAAGATCATTTATCCAATATTGATATAACATATATTGAGAATTCAAAAAATAAAGAAATATTTTTTGTAGCTAATCAATGTTCATTAGAGGATTATAATGTTTAATGACAACCAACATGGGATAAGAATATGATAAAATCATTTGATTATCTATTTTTAGAAGATGAGAAGAAATATATACCATATATAACAACTTGTACTCATGCTTTACAACTAATTCTCATGAGGAGTTCATGTTATAAGAAATATAATAAAACAATACAGATAAATAAAGTTGATAAGAAGAAGACCAAAAATAATAGGGTGGATAATAAATGGTGAATGGAAGCAGGATACCCACAAATATCACAAGAAGTCATTAAAAACTCCAACAACATTATTCAGAGGTTATAAAGAGATCAAGTATTTTGGGTCAATGTTGGTGAATCAACATATATTGGCATTGTGAATCATATTTTTTCTATAATACATAAAATGTAAAAGATAAAAATTAACCATGTCTCATGGGGTAGAAAACTAGATACGATGAGGCAACATCCAAAGGACCTAATGCACCTATTTACTACAATTTTTTTTGGAATTATTGATTATATCTGTGTGGTTTTCAATTGAAGTTGTCATAGGTTTGGTACATTATCATCTAAACAAGGTTCCAAAGGTGGTATCAAAAGAGGATAGAAAATATGTCTATGAACGAAGAAGAAACCATGGGAATAAATAATAATAATATTGTGAATATAAATCCTCCCAAGAAGTTATCAATGAATTATTTTGAGAGGAACATGGATTGTAAATCCAATAAGTTGAGGGGTAGTTCATCTAAGAGGTAATAAAATTGGTGACACAAAGATGAACTGATGTTGAAAATCCAAACATATTGCAATAGTTCCTAATGGCATGTTAGTTTTTTTCTAGATAATTTTGAATGAATGGAGAAAATAAAAGATGAAAAAGGCAATGATAGTGTATAAGGAAAAGATGAGAATCAACATGATGAATAGAAAGTGCAAGAGAGTTTGAAAACACAAGTAAAATCATGTGTTAAATAACATCTCTATGAGTTGTGCATGAAATATGGTTACATAAACAAAGGATTATTATCCTCAATAACAGTGAGAAATGTAGTCCTTATGTGGAGTAATATAGTATCATCAATAGTGGATAATATGAAGAATAATTCTCCTCACAATGAAGAAGATATTCTAATGATATCAAATCAATGGAAAAATGTATCAAAAAATATTATTAGATGTGAAAGAATGTAGTCTTTATCAAATGTTGCAACATACTTGAGAATATCATCTCAACTGTTCAATTCATATTAATGAAGAAATAATCAGCCACCTTATTCCTCAAATATTTTGTTTATAATAGTTTTTACTATAATGTAGGTAAATAATATTGGATAAATTTCTTATGAGTAGATCCTAAGATGAATATAGGACACTCAATTATGGATACCTATGTTTAGGAAGTCAACATCATTAAATGATTCCTCAATTTGATATTCAAATAAATATATAATCAAGGGTCATTATTTAAGAAGTTCATACTTGGTGATGTTGAGAAAGTTGTTAACTATGGATAATCATATGATGAATACACATTCTGTTGTATTCTCTCTACATAAATATCTTGCAATTAATTCATCACTATATCCAAAATAATGATGACATTGATATGTGTTTCCTTTACGGGGAGACAAATGAATAATGGAAAAGAAGATGCAAGAATCATTATTTCAAATATCGTCAAACGTGATTATTCAGAAAATTGCATGAAGATCATGTAAATGGAAAATGTGTTTCAAGTTGAATGTACTCAATTGATTCTTATCACATTTAGTATCATCACCCTATAATGATATTGAATGAAACATGAACACATGTATATGTTTTCTCATCTATTGAGTTATGATCAATTGTGACATGAAACATATTGAAATGCCAAAGGAATTGATTTAGTTGAAAACTTTGCTCCAACAGAATGAATGGAATTGATCATGATTTTCCTTGATTAGGGTATTCAAATAAGACAAAAAACTTATCAGATTAATGTTAAAATAGAAATCTAAAATGTATTTCTTGATGAGGAAGTCTACATTATAAAAATATTTGGATTTCTGATTGGAAATAATGATGAAAAGATTTTATATTAAAGGCGGATATCTATAGTTTAATGCAGGGGCAGTGCTCTTAGTACTCTTGAAAAGATGTGTACCAAACTAATATACAATTCCAACGATGAGGTTCTGATCATAACTTCTATGTGAAAAAATAATAGGAAGAATAATTTTTGGTGTTGGTGTTTCTAGATGATATTATTTATTTTAGCATCATGTAGGGATCGGTGGAATAATTTTCTACTAACATAAAATTAGAATTAAAATTTTCAATATTTGGTGAACTTATATAATTGATGGGGAAACAAGCTATATAGAAGAATGATCATAAATTAATTTCATAAGAAAAATATGAAAGAGAATTTATCAATAAATTCAATATGAATGAATCCAAACCAATTTAAACTATGATTTTAGTTGGAACTAAACTTGAAAAGAATGAGGAATGAAGATCAATATATTCTTATATTTATAAGAGAATAATCAAAATCTTGTGTACATAATTGTAACATAGACATATATAGTCTTTTAAATATACTTATCAATCTGGTGTCTAAGTAACCCCAAGGGAGAACAAAAGGATATAGTTAAATGAATCATGAGATACATTAAAGTTGAAAACAATTATGGGTTATAGTTTGATGCAGGAACAAAAAATGAACTATCATCATTTTTTATGTTTATTATGTTGAATATGTGGAATATATAATGTCTACAATTTGTGGATAATTCATTATTGGAATGAAATGTGAGGGATGGTTGAGTAAGAATCACGAAAGTAATTCTCTTAGTAATTCTTAATAATAGTATATCTCTACTACAAAGGATTTCACTGAGATATTGTGAATGAAGTAGTAATTGGCTGATAATGGTGATGAGGTTAAATAACCAACAGTAATTCACGGTGATAACAATAGAGTGATAAAACATATAAATATTCATGTTCCACGTTCTCATCTGAAACATACAGAAATCAAATATAACTTCATCATTGATAGATTTACACGTGTAATGATTTAAATGGATCATATCAGAACAAATGATGAAGTGGATGAAGAACTAAATAAGGCATTTTTAGTATGAGTGTGTGGGAATCATAAGTTGAACCATGGTGTTCAACCAACTCGAATTTCCTGAGGTGGTCACAGATGTTCCCTTCTTCAATGTTGTGATAACTATTTTAACTTTTTTTTGGATATGATGCATGCATATGTAAGAGATATAATCCAATGAGAGTGTTTTTAATCTCTACATATATATATATAGGTTTATTAGGTTTATTTCTTATAGGTGATAATTGAGAATTTCAATGGCATAATGGAGGAGAATGAAAAAATTATGGCTTCTTGATTGTAGGAGAATTGAGAATGGCGAAAGTAGTTGTGAGTTTTTGACAAACCATGAAATGATTCAATAACCTGATGAGAATCATGTGTGATGAAGAATTTGTTCAAGGTGTATAGTTCAGGGCATGCAATGCTTCTGTGATGTTATCAGAGCGTATTTCATTGCTGATCAAATCTATGCATGGATATATTAATGAATTCCAAAACATGTGAACCTATTTATTTCTTCACCTCTTGTTTTAAAATTAGATATTTTCTCTCACATACTTAGAGTGATGGATGATAAGTTTTTTTATATCAGGTTTTGAATGTGGTTGGTGCTTGATTACATTATTTTGAAGATTGATGAAAAACCTAAAGGGGGGATTATTGGAACCAAGGCTATTATTTTCTAGAAATAGAGTATAGTTTGTATTTTATTTCAATCAACACATGGCTGATCATGGAGTTTACAGGTGAAGGGATCTTATATTTCGAGACAAAAATGGTATTGGATGATGGCTTCTGTCATGAAAAGTTCATTTCCATGAAGTCCTTTTGAAAATATGAACAATTAATTATATTCATGAAGATCATCATTTTGAATGGTGTAGTGAAAAGTATCAAAGAATGATTAAAGTGATATAAATGATAGAGAAGAAATATTTAACAATGAAGATTTGGAGGATTGCGGATAGTTACTGTGATCTCCATAATTATTAGAAATGGAGTAGCACGAGTGCATGATAGTTTGACGTATAGCTTCATGACAACATCAAATAACAATGGAGATTCTTAAATGGAGGAGCTACAAGATGGTGGTTTATAATGATCTGTAAAATTCTATAAGAGGATTTACATCATTAAAAATTACCAATACAAAAAAATATAAGTCAACTCCTCTTTAATATTCATGAAATTATTCCAGAAAAATCTAGAATCTCTCTAGTTTCACCCAGCATGCGAGATTTTGGAATCTAGGTTTCTATATGAGCTTCAGCATCCTGAAAAGACATGCTATGTCTTGACTAATTAAAATGATTTTGAGTAATGGGTGCTTCGTGGTGATGGTGTATCCTATGATGGCTTAGTGAGTTTTGTGAATTTTATTTGTTCTGCAAAAGCATTGGTGCTTCGCAAATGAGTTTTCCTCATAAAGAAGCATTGTGAATTTCAATTTTTACCATCATATTTTCATTGAATAAAAATTTTATGTGAGTCCACTCTGGTATACAGTTCCTGATTATTCCCAATCTAGATAGTTAAAAATTCATTAATTACAATCAATTGAAGTGGCCTTCGTGTCTATAAACCGAGTAATACGCCTCTCAATATATTGATCTCGGAGGAGTTGGCAATAGTGTTCTAAGGGATGATGTATGTTATACCTAAAATATTATGAAGGTAGTTTTCATAGAATAGAGTGACTATGTTTGAACATATTTATTCCACAACTAGTAAAGATTTAATTATTTAGGTACACCCAACACACTGTCGGTGTATGATCCATAGACAATACCTTATTGTTGAACTATATAAAATTGATGTGTTGTCTTGTTTCAGGTTAATGTTTTATTACAATATAATTCCAATAGATAGGTTTAACATGTTAATACCAATGTGGGAATAAGATTCATTTCATTAATAGAAAAATTTGACAACACGATTCACTAATCCCCCATTAGGGTTCACTAGGGTTCTACATATAAAACCATGTGAATCTAAACCCATGGCCAGGTGAAACATTCTTGTACATAGATTTTTGGGATATCACATGGTTTTTACACATTTTGAAAATAATGAACCTAACCCATGCACCTCAAAATTTTGGAATGAAATGAAAATAATTACCCCCATTAAATTTAAAATCATAATTCTATTTTCCCATTCTTCATATAGTGGACTAGTACCCATATTCCTCTTATTTTGATATTAAATATCCCTTAGGATAGGTTTTTATGAAACTGATATGTTCATTGTACAATATCCACTCCATATAAAGAATTGGATCTGTATGAGTAATCTCTCCTAGTCTCTCAATTCCTATCAATGTTAATCTAAGAATCCACTATTTTATTTAGATCTAGTATAATTCTCCTTATTTTCTGACAATTGGTCCATTTCTCATATCTCTTCAAAACATCTCTGAATCATATGCTGATAATGATTTTGGATTATATAAGAACATGAGTTATGTCATCACATCGTTATCCATTTGATTTTTTTCCTTCTATCTATTTTGTTGTGCTGGATGTCGATCCTTTTGAAGGGTCTCCTATTTTTTGACATATTCATAGAAAATTAACCATTTTTACATATTATAAAACTAATTATCTATCACGAACCATCCCAATGGGGCCCACGCTGTGATTCCCCAAGCCCGCCTCAAATAGGCCAGGGGCTGGTGACTAGCACCGAATAGGCATATTACTAACATGGGAGGCATTGCCTAAATACATGTACACATGCACACATCCCCAGCCCACAAATGCTGAAATGTAAAAAAACACTATGGAATAAAGAATGCATGCATACAACTAAACCCAACCAACAGAGTATGACGAAAGGTAGAGTACTGTAAAAGTAAACTGGGCCAAAATACAAGCCCACCAAAACCAAACAAACAAAAAAGAGTATGAAAACTACATAGTCCAACCTGTTAGCACAAAAGGTATTAGGGATACTGGTCGTATCAGTAGGAATACCTCGTCCTGTAGGGATCTCAGAATTCTCGGTCTTGTCCCGGTCTTCCCGGGACTCTATCAAAAGGCTGCTCATCTGCACAAGACACCAGACGTGCGGGAAAAGCCCATACAGAGGTGAGTATAACAATACTCATTAGAGGACCCCGAAAACCACAAATAACTACACAAAGTATTGGTACAGTATGCTATGCACAATATATGTCTATATAACATATAGAACAAACCAGATATACTCAAAACCCAGAACTGTGGTCTAGAGACAAGTCACACAACCGCATAGCACTGTAAGGGATTTTGTTCGAAGATTACGTAATGCACTCGTTCCGGGAGGACACACTCCATGAGTTTTATAGATCTGATGACGTTCATCTGATAAGTGTTGTTCATCGGGATGTGACACGAGAGATGGATACACTCATTACGAGAGACACACTCTTGAGTGGAAAGGTAACGATAGATAGAAGCACTCATTACGGGAGACACACTACTGAGTGGGAAAGATCACGATACACAGATGAGGATCACTGTTAGGGCCATGGCGGATATCGTGACTCATCCGGATTCACCAGTTAGGTGATACACTAGAAAGGTATAGGATCAACGACCGATAAGGTTGGTCACGTCGATGCTTGACTCTACCTAGGCTCAAGAATGGATAGAGGATCTTGATTTGGGCCTCTCGGATGGATGCCTGAATCGATCATAGAAAGTCCAGCTGAATGGATCATACTCTTAAGTAGGAAATGATGCCTGACCTTCAGGGGAATGAGAAGGAGGGGCACTAACCTAAAGGAATGATGTCCAAGGTACTGTGAATGAAAGGACCATGCTGCTTTCCAAAAAGTACACGGCATGTAGAAAAGATACACACCGTGTTGTCTGAACCCGGGTACTGCCCCTGTACAACCGCCCGTGTCATAGGCTGGTCAGGTAGGAAAAACTAAGTACATGACGTGTAGTATGGTGTACACGCCGTGCCTGGGTAACTGGGGTCAGCTCCGTGTACTAAGGCCATGTGTTCGTACAGGTTCATCAACCGGTGTACCCCAACCCGTGTAATCCACAAACAGGGTGACCTACGCTCCTGGCCTCGCCTGGCCATGTGATGGAGTACACGATCGTGTACTCCATCCCGTGTCTGCGTATCACCGATATGCACACCAAGTCCCGCATAGCCGCTTCTTCCAAGTTGTACATGCCATGTCGCCTGAAGCCGTGTAGATCATCTCGTGTCCGTGTACCACCCAAAGTACACACCGAGCTTCGGGGAAGGTCCAACATGCCATGTTACCAGGGTCACATGCCATGTGATTCTTCTCTGACCCCTAAAACCTAGTCGTCGCCGCCAGTACTACAAGATGTGTTCTTCGAACGTACAGGCCGTGTATTCTGGAAATTTCTTGAAATGTATCTCTTCACTAGCACGCCTCCCGTGCTGCTCTAATCGTTGATCCAAACATCCGATCGCTATGAAACCTTCAGGTTTTGGTCACCTCGACACCACAAAGCCGCTTCCGGTGTTTTTAGACCTCCCATCTGCTCCGAAAATGTGTTTTGATCTTACCGCATGAAGAACGGACGAACAACGCTCTCTGTGATCCACCGCGATTCTTCATCTGCCATCGTCGCCGCACCTCCACCAAGTCGTTGCGATGTCGAACCTTCGATTTGGGATCGTTGCGTCGCAGAACGGATGTGCAACTATCTGTTGTTCGTCACCCCATGAATAACATGAAGAATGTGCGAGGAAAGAAGGGGGGATAAATCCAAATAAATGAAATGAGGAACGAACCTCCGCCGTCATTCGTCTTGGCGTTGATCTGATCCCTTTAATAGGATAGAGAGAAAGAATCAACAAAAACATAATGCATGGATCAATTCCCCAAAATCATCCCAATGAAATCCATCCCGCAAGAACACATGAATCCACAGATCAAATTCTTCGTGGTTGATCTGAGTTCATTGTTTAAACTAAAAAACAGGGAATGGAAATTGAAATAACAAACCCCTACCTTTTGAAGGGATCGATCATTGACAAATGCGCCGCGCTGCCATTGTCATCGAGATCCTTCAACGTTGTTGGCATCGAGATTCTCGACTTCGATCCATCGTCGCTCATCGATGAGAGTTTTCTCCAATGCTCCATGGATTCAGCAGAGGTTCCTCTCAAACATCACCAATGATCAGCAATTGTTCTCCCCATTAAAAGGGTAACAAGATTGGAACTTAATTACGAGGCGATATTAATAAATCATACTTGCCAAATATTGAGTCATTATCACACTCCATTAGTTAAGGAAATAGAAGTCCCGTCACTGTGTATTAAAGAGTCCATCATTCCATTTATTTTCCATTATGAAACAACATTTAATTAAGGAAACAGCTGAACTTTTAACGCGCTGTAGTGGTTGTTTCCATAAAATAAAATAAACATTTAAATTTTTATTTTATTTTATTTTATTATTAAAACTTCTGAAAATTAACTTCTTCCCTTGACCCGCGCTGGTTGAGGTTAGCCTCATTCATAGGTAAATTCATTGTCCTGGACGCAACGGTGTGCTCAGATTTTTGATTCGGGCATCCGTTTGGATACTGCCACAACCGCGCACAAGTTCCGACTCACTTAACTTAAAAAGATCAAACCACCGTTCTGGGGTCACTGGACTTCGGAATGATGTGTTGTCTTCACGCCCGGTCTCAAAATAATTATATATAATATTTAAAAATAATAAACGGAAAATACAAGACATTAAATTCTCCCCACCTTGGGGCTTTACATCCCAGAAAATTCAAAACAAGGTATAATAAAAAAGATGTGGGTACTGGGAACAGATCTGACCCTCCCGCTCCCACGTGAAATCCTGGGGATTCCCATCCTACCTCGTTAGTTGTGACATGTAGAAGAAATCATGTACCTGATGCTACTATGGAGGTAGAGCTAGGCGGTACTCCACCTCTCCAACTCTGTTCAAAATCTGGAAAGGTCCAATGAACCTCAGAGATAGCTTTCCGGCTCGGCCAAATCTCTGCAACCCTCGTCGAGGTGAGACCTGAAGAAAGACATGGTCTCCCTCTTCAAACTCCATAGGTCTTTGTTGCCTGTCGGAATAAGACTTCGGCCGGCTCTGTGTAGTCTTCATCCACTCTCAGACGATGTGCACCTTCTCTGTGGTGGCTCTCACTAACTCTAGACCCATGAGTGATGACTCTCTGAGGTCGGTCCAGAAAAGCGGTGACTGGCAAGGTCTCCGGTACAAAGCCTTGAATGGTGCCATACCAATGGTGGAGTGGTAGCTGCTGTTGTACGCAAACACCACTAGTGGTAGGTGGTCCTCCCAACTACGACCAATGTCCAAGATACAAGCTCTCAAAATATCCTCCAGAACCTGAATGGTCCTCTCATTCTGATCATCCTTATAGGGATGAAATTCTAGGCTCAAGTGTAGATGAGTCCCAAAAGCCTCCTGCAATCCCTTCCACAACCTGGATGTGAAGCGGGAGTCTCGGTATGAGACTATAGTCGAGGTAACTCCATGAATCCAAACTATCTCCTGTACGTAGAGGCGTCACAAGCTCTCCACATAACTATTCTCCATGTTAGCTAAGAAGTGGGCCCACTTGGTGAGTCGGTCAACGATCACCCAGATGGAATCATGCCCCTTGGATGTCAGTGGAAAGCCCTCCACGATGTCCATCAATATTCCATCCCACATCCACTCTGAACTTCCAGGGGGTGACCTAATCCCGCTGGAACCTGGTGCTCCGCCTTCAACTGCTGGCATGTGAGGCCCCAGGAAACCAAATCTGCTACTGCCCTTTGAATTCCTGAGGACCAAAACTGTCGTCAGAGGTCCTGGTACATCTTTTACACACTAGGATGTAGCACCAAAGGTGATTTATGGAACTCCCTCAGGACCTCCTCCTACAACGCCACTGGTATAATAGTGCATCCTCTGAAAAGAAGTATGTGCTCCCCACCTTGTGAATATCAATCAGGAGCATGTCCTGTGGATAACTGAGCACGTAAAGCTGCACAGTATACATACCCAAGATGTGCCTCCCTAACTTGTTGTAAGAGTGGAGGGGTGACAACCATCAACTGTAGGTAATCTGTTACATCTCCATCTACGAAGGATAACTATAACGCTGTTAACTGTTGTGTCTCCTCACTCAACAATTGTGAGCTTGACCATCTGCTAAGAGAATCTGCCACCTTTTTCCCCATTCCAAGAGTATATATAATCTCAA
This sequence comes from Viscum album, assembly GCA_963277665.1. Taxonomy (NCBI): domain Eukaryota; kingdom Viridiplantae; phylum Streptophyta; class Magnoliopsida; order Santalales; family Viscaceae; genus Viscum; species Viscum album. The sequence goes on from OY728143.1 coordinate 66,142,722, forward strand.
AATAATACTCCTGGTGGAACTCTAGCCAACGCCACTTTCTAAGATTTAGATCCTTCTATGAGAATATTTACTTGAGGACTTTGTGGTCAGAGTAGACATTAAACTAGTCCCTCATAAGATAGTGTCTCCACATCATTAATGCGAAGACTACCGCTACTAACTCGAGATCATGGGTCGCATAGTTCAGCTCATGTGGCCTAAGCTGGCGCGAGCCATAAGCAATCACTACATGCCGCTGCATCATGATGCAGCCAAGCCCGGTCCCTGATGCGTCGCAGAAAACTATTTACTCGACACCTTCCTCAGGAAATCTCAAGACCGGGGCGCTCTTCAAACTCTCTCTCAACTTCTAAAAATCCTACTGGCACTTCTCCATCCAAGCATAGGGTTTCCCCTTCCTCGCCAAGGCTGTCATCTATGCTGATATCCTGGAGATATCAGGAATGAACATCCGTTAATACCCTGCAAACCCTAGGATGCTCCGCACCTCCACCATGCTCTGAGGTGGATCCCATGCTAATACAGCCTCCACCGTGGCTGGTTCCATAGCCACTCCATTAGATGTTATCACATGTACCAGAAAGTGGACCTCATGAATCCAGAACTGACACTTTGAGAGATTTACATAAAGCTGGTGCTCCTGGAGTACGTCCAGAACCATCTGCAGGTGTCTCGTGTGCTCCTCATCTAACACCGAGTACACAAGGATGTCGTCGATGAAGTCCACCATGAACTGGTCCATGTATGGCTTGATGATATGGTTCATCAACCCCATGAACAATGTGGGGGCGTTCATCACGCCAAAAGGCATCACCGAGTACTCATAGTGACTGTAGCGGCATATGAAAGTTGTCTTCGGTATATCCTCATCCCGCACTCGTAGCTGGTGATAACCTGATCAAAGGTCAACCTTCAATAACCATTGTGCCCCTCTTAGCTGATTGAATAGGTCATCGATTCTCATAAGTGGATACTTTTTATTCACCATCACCTGGTTCAGGCACCGGTAATCCACGCATAGTCTCACACTCCCATCAGCCTTCTTGGAAAACCAGACCGGGCCGCACATGTTGAAACGCTGGGTCTCACGAAACCCTTGATCTGTAAATCCTCCAACTAAACCCTCAACTTGCGATGCACTGCGGGAGCCATCCGATAAGATGACGAGGAAATCGGTGTCATCACGAGGTGTAAGTCTATACAGAAGTCAATTTCTCAGTGGGGAGGTATCCATGGAATAACTTCGGGAAAGACGTCCTCATACTCTGCCACCAATGCTGGGAATTGAGAGCTCACAACATCTACTGCTCCGAGGGTAAGGCTAGCCAAATCATGAGTGATCGGCTGCACCCTCATGGGCATGAGCCCATTTTATGCTTCCTGGGTTTCCTTCTATCCGAAAAAGTAAAACCTTGTTCAATCACGGCATACACACCACACACTTCGCCTAAAACAGTCAATCTGGGCATGGACTGAAGATAACCAATCCATACTGAGAATGACGTCGTAAGGCCTCGATGCTACCACCAAGAGGTTCTAACCAAAAATCTCATCTCCAAGGGTAAGATCACACTATCTGCAAAGGTGAGTTATCGTCGATTCTCCTCTCGTAGGTGTCTCCAATAATAAGGATAGAGTCAACGGTTCTACCTGAATCTCGAGGTTTTGTACAAGACATGTGGCTATAAAGGAATGAATGGACCATGTGTCTATGATTACGGAAGATAAGGTAGAAAAGACACAGATCGTACCTCAATTCATCCCTGGATCCCCTAGGTCATATGCCTCTACCGCATGGAGTTGTCCTCGCCCTTGTCCCCCAGCTCCCTGTGCCTAGTGCAGACCTTCTAGGGGTGATGGTGGATGTATGTCGAAGTGTCTGCCACCACCTGCAGCTCTCCCTGCTCCTCTGCCACGTTCGCCGCCTGGCGGGTCTACCATCCTTGTTCTCTGCCTCCGCCTCGGTGGTCCATCCACTGCTTCCCTATCAGCAACTCGAGAGGTCGCACAATCTCTAGTGAGATGTCCCCTACCATCACATGCATAGCATCGCTACTCCCTAGTCTAACTGGATCCCACCAAAGATCCATGGACTATCGATCTCCTATCCTGGGTCCTCCTCCGACGTCTCTCACTTACTGATCCATGCGTCTGACATCGGCTCCCCGCTGCCGGTGTCTCTGCACCTGTCTGCCTGCTGCTGACTGCTGGTAGCTGTCTTTGCTCTGCTAGGAAACTCTCAATCACCATGGATTGCTCGAGCACTCCAGCATAAGTGGAAATCCATAGAGGCACAACACTAGCTCATATGTCATGTTGTAGACCTTGTTCAATGGTCCGAGCTCTGAAGTACTAATCCCTGACCATATCCATTGAGTACTTGATGAGGTTGGGGAACCTCGATGAATAGTCAGCCAATGTCATACTGCCCTGCTAGTGCTGAAGAAGCACCTGGATGCGCACAACTGTCACCGTAACCGGAGAGAACTCCTCCCTGAAGAGTCGGTCAAACTCCATCCATGAAATAGTCTCCTCATCGTGTGTCTGCATGGTATGTCTCCACTATCGTCTCACCAAACCTTGAAGAAGTCTCGCTCCTAGGATCACCATCCGGTTTGCTGGTGTCCTCAATAGATAGAAAACTCTGGTCACCACCTCAAGCCAGTCCTCAGCCTCCTGAGGGTCGGGCTCGCCTCGGAACCTGAGGGGCCTCTGTCTCTGAAACTCATAGAGCGCGCTGAGCCTGCGCTCCTCGCCGGTCAGTATCGCGGGTACAACTAGTTGCTCCATTGGTGGTGGTATAGTAGGTGCACCACCTGGTGTCAACGCCTGGGGATCTGGTCCCTATATCGAAATGTTGCCACTGAGGGGGTCATCCCCATGATCATGCGGCTGAATCCTTTCGTGTATGAGTCGCTGATAGAACAAATATTTTCAATTACTTTATATTTAATATCACTTTTTTAATCTCACAAAAGTGTTCCTCTAAGATGAATTGTGTCATTTTTATGATTTTTGTGTTATTTTGAGTTGAATAGTAAAAATTGGCCATTTGGATTTTTAACAGTTTTTACATATTTATGTAGTTTGGCCATAACATTAACTACATTGATCCAAATTGAAAAATTCTTTCTTTTCCAGATTCTACATATCCATGGCTTCATTTACAATTTTTTGACTAAAAGCTGAATTGGCCATATGGAAGCTGAAAAGAAGCTCACAATTTGGCTCAAGAAAACTATTTCCAGTTATGCCCTGTTTTGGTGTGGGATCCATAACTCTTTCATTGTGGGCCCATCGCTTGGAAAATTCAGTGGGTGGATGCGAATGGGGTTTTTGAGCATCGTATATTAAGGAAGCACCGTCAGATTCGTCCGATTGAGGGTCTATTAAAGCTTTCTAATCCGGGGTTTGGGGTTTTGGAGAATATGACTGGACAGAATAATTGATCAGAGTAAAAGGTCTATAACTCTCGGAATACCAGTCCAAATCTAATGATATTTTGAGGGGACACGTCCATGGCAATTATGAACAACATTGGAGAAGGGCTCAATGCGTGAAGAGGTCATTTATTGGGTCCAAAACGCGACACAATTCGGAAGAGATAAATATGGCTATAAAAGGAGGAGAGCTCATCCTCCTCAACATATCCCATTCTCCACCCCATTCCTTCTGGGGCACCAAGGAGAAGAACTTCTCAGATTTTTCATTTATTTATTTTATTTTAAAATGTCTCTGCTCTCCCGCATTATATTGCTTACCCCATCCATTGAGGGGTAGCTTCATTTGAGTGATCAGAAAGAGGGGAGGCTGGACCTATGTGTTGTGCTTGAGTTTTTGTGATTGAAATGAATAAAATTTGTTCTTCTTTCTTCTTATGGTTCCAATTATTAATTCAGTATTAAATTCCTGATGCGGTTGTGTTAAGGTTATTATTCTGAAATTATAAATTTCTTTGGTCGATGATCACATCTCCCTCCACCCAATTCTAATATGTATACGGTGGAACATGATTAGGGTTGGGTGGTGAATGCTCGATGGTTGTCAAGCACGTTTGTAGGATTGTATGTCGAAATCTTGGTTTATTAGAGAAAAAAAATTCCAGGTCTGGGATTGCTTTAATTAATCAATAGACCTTCTACAACCCTAAACATATTGGAATGAGGATAGACCAATTTATGGTTTTAGAAAGGAAAATTCACATCACATTTATCTGACTATGGGAGAGAGAGGACTTGGTAGATGAATCTCTCTCTTACCAGTTTAAGGAAGAAGAAGTGATAAAATTTGGAAACCATGATGGCACAACACTAGGTTTAGCTGAACCCAGTCCGATCATCATCTTTATCATTTGTTAAAACCTATCTTTTTAAGAAAATCAGCAAAAAGTGACAACCTTGTTTTGTGTGCACTCCTCTTCGGGAGACTACCTAGGATCAACTGCTATACTATACTTAGGTAAATAAAATATTGTTTTTCCACGCCCCATGATAGGCGTGCGTCAAACTTGGCACCGTTGCCGGGGAGGAAGCTACAGACTATTTGTAAATATTTGACTTTTTCAAATTTAAAAATAAATTTGAAAAAAACAAATTCTTTTTTCCATGATGTATTCAAATTCAAATTTTTATGCATGGGAAGATTACTCGCAGGTGCAATATAAAGAACCAGAAATTGATTATCGTGATCTCAATGATCGGGTTGAATGTATTAGTAATAATTTGGATGATTTGGGTAGCAAAATGTAATGGGCATTGGACTATGTTCATGTAATGGTGGAGCAACCCGACCCTGAGCCGGAGCAAGAACCTGAGATAGTGGTGGAAAAAATTTCACCACTCATCATTGAAGAACTAGAGGAGGTAAATGTTGAGGTACATGAAGACTCATTCATCATCACTCACCAATTATACCCGAGATTGGTGAAAAAGAAGATGACTTCCCTACCGAGCTACATGTGGGAGATAAACAAGAACTTGATGAATTTTGGAATGAATGTGAGAAACTTATTGATCTTCCCAAGCCTTGTAAATAAGAAGATCCAGCACCGCGGAAGGAAGACACCACCCAATTGGTGGAATTTGAAGTCAAGATGGAGGAGCCCAACTACCTCCCTCCATCCAGTGATAATCAAATCCAAGAGGCACATTCAACTAAAGAAGTGATTGAACCAGACCCAACTCAGGGAGATGATCGTTCCATGAACTCTACCTTTTCTGATTTCGTTCAATCTGATTTGACCATCACTCCATATAATTTTGAATTTTAAGATTTTTTCAATCCATACATTGCCTTAGAAGAAGATGAAAAAGAATATGCACCGGTTGAGGAACACATGGAGCTCCCTGAAGATATTGATCATCTACTTGAGGAAGTCCATGAATAGATACAAGTGGCTCTGTATGAAGATCCAAATCTCAATGCTGCCTACCTTAAAAGGGATGATTTTGAAATTAATATTTCAAATTTAAATTTGGAATATCCCATTGATTATTCTTTTCATGCAGCACATCTAGAGAAACCACTATATTTTGAAGAAGACGTTGCACAAGAAGCAACTGAAGAGGAGGTGGTTCCATACTTCATCCTACCCCTGCCATGAAATAGGTTTATAATTGTGATGGGGGTAGATCTAGTGTACTCTATACATGGAATTATCCTCAGAAAGGAAAAAAATACATGCTGGAAAGAAGAATTTTTGTTGTTTCATGATCAAGAAACCTCACCCACCATCAGATTGGGGATAACTGGTTAGAATTTCCCCTCTTGAGGCAATCAAAACCCAAGGCCCACTTGGGGGATTAAACCAAGATTTATCCTTATTTTCTTATTCAATTTCGATTTTCATTTCTTTTAATAAATTTCTTATGTTACCTTTTTTACTTTTTTATGTTTTCAAAGAGCAACACATCGGAGCTTAACTCAACGTTGCATTGCCAATAAGTCAGGTCGTCCATTAATGAAGAATTTGTAGTGGGATTATACGTCGTGAAGAAAAGAATCCAGTTGACAGAGGAGTAAGAGTTTCAATTCTATATTATCCAACTTTATTCCCTACATTTTTATTCTTTTAAAGAATTAATCAAAAAAATGCGTTCCCACGCTTGAATTCGTGTTTTACTTGACTTCTCTAGGAGACATGAGTTTCATAGAAATCCAGTGATTCTATGTTTTATATTTCAATTTTAATGACAATGAATGATTAAAATTGATAATTGGATGATTAAAGTGAAGCACGGATATTGAAATAAGGACTCATGATTTGAGGGAATTAATTGATTCATGTAAATGAAATTTCCCTTCCATTTTTCATTCTTTGAATTTCTGAAATTCAAGTGAATTAATTTGTTATTATTAATCATGCCATGAGTGATTGTCCAATATCATATTCTCATTCTTGAGAGTATTTCTATACCAAATATTTCCTATTTTATCTTGAGCATATTTTTTGAGTGATCTTGGGACGTGCCACCTACTAGAACTTGTATTGAAACTTTTCAAAGCTATGACTATATAAAACATCATTTAAAATGATTGAGGCATCTCTTTGGCTAGCCACATTTTATCCTAAGACCCAGCTTTACATTTATCCTTCGTAATCCCTTAGATTCCATGAATTTCCTTATAGGTTTAAGCAACATTACAATCTAATTTTTCCTTACCTACCCGCACTTTTAGTATTTTTGCATGATTATTTCAAGTTTGAATGTGGGGGAAGGGCCTTTCTTGTGTGTTCCTTGGGATATGTATCATTTTTGGGTGGTTTAATGTGTGTGTCATCATTTTGGGCATCGTATTATAAGAAAATTGGGCATGAGTAATCATTTCATTATGCTTCTTTCATTTCATCTGGTTCTCCATAAAATAGAAAAGACAAAAAAAAATCAAAATAAAGTTGTGCCTGTCTGGAGCTTTACAAAAAAATTAAATTTGTGCCTATCTGGAGCTTTAAAAAAAAGCTATGCCTTTTTAGATCTTTACAAAAAAACAGGAAGAACTTGGATGATATCATTCTTTGTAATCATTTATTGACTAATGACCCATGTCATTGAAAGGGGAGTGGTGTTGTGATTCACATTTCAAGGGGATTTGTGTGAGGTTCATCTTGTGTTTTCACTTAATTAATCATGCATTGTATTTAAGAGTCAATCCTCCTACTTTTGGCCTTCAATTATTTCAATCATTTACCAACCAACCCTATGCCACAGAGTCATTTGAACCTTTATTGCAAGTCCTTAGGATATTATGTGTGTTTTGTCTTTACAAAGTGGAGAAAGTAGTTACTTTACAAGCCTATGGGTAAGGAGCATGTTCTAATGATATGAGCATAACTCCACTATTAATTGTATCATGAGTGATGAGAGAAAAGATTCATAAGTGAGGTAGATCATGATTTGGCATGTTTAATAATAATAAATTGAGAAGCTTGAATGAATGAAAGGAGAAGATTCATTATTTTTCAAAGGGGAAAAGTAAAATTCATGAATTGATTGATTCATTGAAAAATGGGAAATTAAATTTGTATTTTTTTGGAACTGGAAAATTTTATTGGACATTGATAATCATTTGATTTTATTTGAAATTTAAATATTGGTGACATTGGTTCCCTTTGAATTCCATGTTGAGATTTTATGCTTGAGGACAAGCATAGTTTAAGTGTGGGGGAATTGATAGAACAAATATTTTCAATTAATTTATATTTAATATCACTGTTTTAAACTCACCAAAGTGTTCATCTAAGATTAATTGTTTCATTTTTATGATTTTGGTGTTATTTTGAGCTGAATAGTAAAAATTGGCCATTTTGGATTTTTAACAGTTTTAACTTATTTCTATAGTTTGGCCATAACATTACCTACATTTATCCAAATTTAAAAATTCTTTTTTTCCTGATTCGAAACATCCAAGGATTCATTTTCTATTTTTGGACTAAAAGATGAATCAGCCATATGGAAGCTCAAAAAAAGCTCACAAGTTGGCTCTAGAAAACTGTTTCCAGTTCTTGCTAGTTTTGGTGTGGGATCCATAACGAATCCATTGTAAGCCCAAAGCTTGTCCCATTCAGTGGGTGGACGCACAAGGAGTTTCTGAGAATCTTTTATTAAGGAAGCACAGTGGGATTAGTCCGTTTGAGGGTCCATTAAAGCTTCCTAATCCGGGGTTTGGTGTTTTGGAGATTCTGACTGGACAGAATAATTGATCAGAGTAAAAGGGCCATAACCCTCGGAATACCTGTCCAAATACGATACGATTTTGAGGGGACATGGCCATGACAATTATGAACAACATTGAAGAAGGTCTCATCAAGTGAAGAGGTCATTTATTGGGTCCAAAACGCGACCACATTCGGAGGACAGAAATCTGGCTATAAAATGAGGAGAGCTCCTCCTCCTCAACACATCCCATTCTTCACCCCATTCCTTCTGGGGCACCAAGGAGAAGAACATATCAGATTTTTCTTTTATTTCTTTTATTTTAAAATTTCTCTCCTCTCCCTCATTATCTCACTTACCCCATCCATGGAGGGGTAGCTTCATTTGAGTGATCGGAAAGAGGGGAGGACGAACCTATGTGTTGTGCATGAGTTTTTGTGCATGAAATGAATAAAATTTGTTCTTCTTTCTTCTTCTGGATCCAATTATTAATTCCGTATTAAATTCCGAATACAATTGTGTTAAGGTTTTTATTCTGAAATTATAAATTTCTTTGGTCGATGATCACATCTCCCTCCACCCAATTCTAATCTGTATACGGTGGAACATGATTAGGGTTGGGTGGTGATTGCTCGATGGTTGTCAATCACGTGTGTAGGATTGTATGTCGAAATCTTGGTTTATTAGGGAAAAAAATTTCCAGGTCTGGGATTGTTCTAATTAATCAAGAGACCTTCTACAACCCTAAACATATTGGAAGGAGGATAGACCAATCTAAGGTTTTAGAAAGGAAAATTTTCATCACATTTATCTGACTAAGGGAGAGAGGGGACTTGGTAGATGAATCTATCTCTTACATGTTTAAGGAAGAATAAGAGATAAAATTTGGAAACCATGATAGCACAACACTAGGACTAGCTGAACCCAATCCGATCAACATCTTTATCATTTTTTAAAACCAATCTTTTTAAGAAAACCATCAAAAAGTGACAACCTTGTTTTGTGTGCACTCCTCTTCAGGAGACTACCTAAGATCAACTGCTATACTATACTTAGGTAAATAAAATATAGTTTTTTCATGCCCCACGACAGGCGTGCGTCAGTCGCGGAGGCATCCTCTAAAAAACCAAGATGTACCATGGCCAATGAGTATATCTGGATAGATGACACAAAGGACATGGAAATCACAACCCATTCCAATATGATGCATGTACCTTTTATTTCCCCGCAACCAGTGTTTTCGTGAACTGAGTCGAAAAGCAGATTATCAGAGTCCTTGTGTATGGATACGTATGTTGTCGCACCAACACTGGGGTCTCTGGCCTGAAAGATGAACCTGAAACACTCAACACTGTTTCCCCAAACCAAACTCACAGTCTCTTGGTCCTAAGGTAGATCCGACCTCCTCTGATACCACTCTGTCATGACCTGTCCAATGGGGCCCACGCCATGACTCCCCATGCCCGCCTCCAATAGGACAGTGTATGGTGACTAGCACCGAGTATGCATATTACTAACATTGGAGGAATTGCCAAAGTACCTATACACACGCACACATCTCCAAGACCACAAATGATGAAATGTAAAAAAACACTAAGGAAAAAAGAATTCATGCATACAACTAAACCAAACCAATAGAGTACGACGAAATATAGAGTACTATAAAATTAAACTGGGCCAAAATACAAGCCCAAAAAAAACAAAAAATCAAACAAGAATCCAAAAACTGCAAAGTCCAACCTGTAATCACAAAAGGTACTGGTACTGCTGGTCGTAGCCATAGGAACACCTTGGCCTGTAGGGAACTCAGAAAGCTCGGTCCTGTCCTGGTCCACCCTGGACTCTGTCAAAAGGCTGCTCGTCTGCACAAGACACCAGATGTGCGGGCAAAGCCCATGCACGGGTGAGTATAACAATACTCAATAGAGGACCCCAAAAACCACAAAGTAGTACACAACGTAAAGGTACAGTCAGCTATGCACAGTATATGTCTATAAAAAATATAGAACAAACCAGATATACTCAACACCCATACCCGTGGTCTAGAGACAAGTTAGAGAACCGTATACCCCTGTATGGGATTCTGTTCGATGATTTCGTGATGCACTCATTCTAGGAGGAAAAACTACAGGAGTCTAATAACTTTGATGTTGTCCATTCGATAAGTGATGTTCATCGGGAACCGTCGCGAGAGATGGCTACACTCATTACCCGACACACACTCCTGGGTGGAAAGGGTACGATAGATAGAAGAACTCATTACAGGCGACACACTCCTGAGTGGGAAATATCACGATACAGAAATGAGGATCACTGCCAGGACCATGGCGGATACTGTGAATCATCCAATTTCACCATTTAGGTGATACACCAGCTAGGTAGAGGATCAATGCCCGGTAAGGTTGGTCACGTCGACGCCGAACTCTACCTAGGGTCAAGAATGGATAGAGGATCTCGATCTGGGCATCTCAGATGGATGCCTGACTCTATCAAAGAAAGTCCTGCTGAAGGGATCATACTCCTAAGTGGGAAATGATGTCTGACCTTCAGGGGATCGAGAAGGAGGGGAACTAACCCAAAAGAAAGATGTCCAAGTTACAGTGAATGAATGGACCATGCACTTTTCTTAAAACTACACATTGTGTAGAAAAGATACACATTGTGTTGTCTGACCTCGGTTACTGCCCGTATACAACGACCCATGTCATAGGCTGGTCATGTAGGAAAAACTATGTACACGGTGTGTAGTACAGTGCACACACCATGCCTGGGTAACAGGGATCGGCTTTGTGTACTCTGTCCATGTGCTCGTACACGGTCATCAACCCGTGTACTCTAACCCGTGTAATCCGCACACGGGGTGACCCACACTGCTGGCCTCGCCTGGTCATGTGATAGAGTACACGGTCGTGTACTCCATCATATGTCCACGTATCCCCGAGATGCACGCCGAGTCCTGCGTAGCCACTTCTGCCATGTTGTACACGCCATGTCGCATGAAGCTGGGTAGATCATCCTATGTCCGTGTACTGCCCAAAGTACACGCCGACCTTTGGGGAAGGTCCAACACACTGTGTGACCTGGGTCACACGCCGTGTGATTCTTCTCTAACACCAAAACCCAAGCCCATGCATTCAGTACTACACGGCGTGTTCTTCGGAAGTACACGTCTTGTATTCTAGAAATTTCTAGAACGGATGCTCTTCGCCGGCGCGCCTCCCGTGCTGCTCTAATCGTTGATCCAACCACCCAATCGCCATGAAACCTTCAGGATTTGGTCTCCCCGACGCCATGAAGCTACTTCTGGTGTTTTCAGACCTCTGATCGGCTCCGAAAACGTGTTTTGATCTTCCCGCAGGAAGAACACCCGAAGAACACTTTTTCCGATCCAACCCGATTCATCGTCCGCAATCGCCATCGAACCCCCACCAGGTTTTTGTGGTGTCGAACCTTCGATTTGGGATAGTTGTGTCACAGAACGGATGCTCGTCGATCTGTTGTTCGTCGCCCCACAAATAATGCAAACAATCCATGAGGAAAGAAGGGGGAAGAAATCCAAATAAATGAAATGAGGAAATAACCTCTGTCGTCGTTCGTCATGATGTTGATCCGCTCCTTTTAATAGGAAATGGAACAATAATCAACAACATCATAAAGCATGGATCAATTACCCAAAATCATCCCAATGAAATCCCTCTCGCAAGAATGCATGAATGTGTGGATCAACTTGGTTACGGTTGATCCGCATTCGTGGTTTAAACTCAAAAACGAGGAAAGGAAATTGAAATAAAAAACCCCTACATTTGAAAGGAACGATCGTTGATGTAGGCATCGCGCTGCCGTTATTGTCATGATCCTTCAACGTTGTTGGCATAGCGATTCTCGACTTCGATCCGTCTGCGTTCCTCGCCGAGATTTTTCTCCAACGCACAACAGATTCGGTATAGGTTCCTCCCAAACGTCTCCAACGATCAACAATTGTTCACCCCATTAAAAAGGTAACAAGGTTGGCACTTAATTATGCTGAGATATTAATGACTCCTACTTGCCAAATCTATAGTCATTATAACGTGCCATTAGTTAAGGAAACAGATGTCCCATTGCTACGTATTAAAGAGTATATCTTTCCATTTATTTTCCACTATTACACATCATTTAATTATGGAAACAACTGCCCTTTTAACGCGCTACAATGGTTGTTTCCATAAAATGAAATAAACATTGTGATTTTTATTTTATTTTATTTTATTATTAAAACGTCCAAAAATTAACTTTTTTCCCTTGAACCGTGCCGGTCGAGGTTAGCCTCATTCTTAGGTAAATTCATTGTCCCGGACACAATGGTGTGCTCAAATTTGTAATCCGGTCATCCGTTTGGAAACTGCCACAACTGCACACAAGTGCCTACTCACATAACATAAAAAGTTCAAACCCCTCATTCCGGGCTCACTGAACCACGGAATGATGTGCCGTCTTCATGCCCAGTCTCAAAATAATTCCATATAATATTTACAAATAATAAACGGAAAATCTGAGACATTACATGATCCATTCCTAGTGGTTTATTGGTTGTATAAACCTTATATAGACACCACATGGGTGAGTCATGTGATATTAACAATTTATGGTCATTTGTAAATTGGTATTAGAACCCACAATTTATTCCTTCTTAGTCTCTAAAATTGAAAATCCCATATAAGGGGAGTAATTAGACAAAAAAATGGTTCCTCTTAGGAGTTTAGCAAACCTAGACTAAGAATTCCCCTTATAGAAAATTACCTTAAAGAATATGTCGCCCTCTAGAGGCCCCATTGAGCCTTGTATATGGATTTGAAATTATTTTGTAAACTGAATGGGTTAGATTTAGATGGGGAGGTCTCAATATAGAGGACTATATTAAATTTATTGAATTTAATGGGAAGATGTATACAATATGTAATGTATTTCATTCTATAAATGAAATGGTTATATGGAAATGATTATACAAGATGGATGTGACACTATAAATGAATGAATTGGACATAATATAATGACATTAATGGATAGTAAGGACATGCCATATGTTCTTTTTTAATTGAATGATTATTATGAAATGTAATGACATGAAATGGACCGAACTTAACTAATTGACACATGACTAGTATTATATCAAGTGTTATATTATAAATATTATTATTTATTTCTTATATATATGCTCTTGAGTAATAAATTGCATGATTGGGTTTTCCGCATTCCATATATAATAACTGAATACGCCTTTATTGAGGCTATGTATGATAGTAATGCATGTTAATCATCGAATATAATCACACCCCACTACATCATGTGTTTAGTATGGAATCTCATGCTAGTGATATTACATGGGTGTTGGGCTTTATACACCATATTTAATGATTAGAGTGATTCTAGGGAAGCACACTCTCCATCCCAAGTATTATATTATGTTGTCTCTCATTTTATTGGGATGTTAGGAATGTAGCATATTTCATGATCTTATAGGCTTGTAATACTGGTCAAGGATGTCTGAGTTACACAATAGTCTATCCAAAAGTAGTAATCTAGGTATATGGAAACCAATGTTTGCACGTACTTGGTTCAAATTGGTGGATTTACTAGATTATTAAACAATATAAATTATTAATACTATTTATATAGTGACATGATCAAAAACACATTCGATCCATGAGGTGATATATGTAGACCCCCCAGTTGTCATATAATTAACTGATCATGAAGTTTATTTATATGTTATGTGTTGTTAATTGGTTAATATTGGATGGCGACTATTTGGTTATGAGAACATCTTGGATTATATATAGACACTATTGGATGTGGCCTATTGATAAATTTATCTCACACCACACTCAGGATGCCATTAGTCCCCAGGAAGATTATCTTTCTACAACTATTGATACAGTCAACTTCCCTACTTCTTGTCTTTGATGTTCTTTTTCTTATAGATGGGGTATAGGATCATAGTTTGGAGTTGTATCTCATGACGTTATTGTATTATTTTTTTATAATTTTTTAGTTTGTATAGAATCCACTTATATGTATTTCCCTTGTTAAACTTTTTAATAGAATCATTCAATGAATCCATCTATCAATCACTTCCTAGTGGAATTTGAGATATTTATCAATTTTCAGTTATATATTACTTCCTCTTCATACAAATGCTTTTATCTATTTATGCTTCTGTGGTTTATTGTTGGTCTATCTTCTTATGTGATAGTTTAGATATTATTTTTTATTTTTGTATTCACTATTCTAATTTCACATGATGATATAGTAACCCCATTATACCACCTTTACAACCACAATGTTAGTAAGAAGCCATTAACGTATAGGGGGTAATGCTTGAGGCCATGCGACCCATTGACTCAGGACATGGGTTAAGTGGATCCAAGATCAGGATTTCACAATATGGGTATCATAGAGATTTCATTTAGGTTTCACTAAGATGAAACCATCTATGTTCCAAGTTGAATGTTGATAAGTATTTTGGAACATTGTTTTTCCTCAATTTTCATTGAAGAAACTAGGTTTATTATTTTAAATAAGTTTTATTCTAGATGTTTGAAATTATATATCCTAGAGAAATAAATTATAGAGTAAGGTTAATGATTTTTTGTTAGAATAGAATGCATTGTAGAAATACAATTATGGTTTTTCTGTTCTAGTGAGGTGATATTTATAAGGGTATACTATAAAAAATCTTATTATGGGACGCTTCCAACTTGTCTTGTTTAGATTTTCTATTGTGTATGATCAGAGATAGTTGAAACCAGAATTTTTAAATGTTATGAATCGTCTTTGGATTTATGATGTATATTTTTTTCAATATAATATTCATGTTTAATCATATTTGGTTCAAGAACCATATCTTATTTAATGATTCATCTCTTTATGTGGGTAATTTTATAGAATTCAATGTCAGATTGCAAGTACGGTTTTAGATAATGGTGAGGTGGATGTCATTTTTTCTGGATAAAACCTAATTATTTGAATCATATTATAGGTTAAGATTTGATACTTATATCAGTTGTGGTCTTTTTATGAACTATTTTTTATGGAGTCATATGTTTATTAATACATGTAAATGAATATATAGAGTTAATTGGAGAATAAAATATGTACTTATAAAGATGAATGATTTGGGAATATTATCAATATATGATATTCTATTTTAAATCCCATTTTGTAGGATTTGGTATATACATGGTGATTCTATAATAATATGGAATCATGAATGATTGGTATAATTAGGTAAAAATTATTGAATATAGTATGAATGGATTTACCAAGATGCTTCTATGGGAGGACATTTCATGACTAGGGGACTCTATAATTACCCATAAGAATATAGTTTCATATATTAATAATGAATTTTAATTTTTAGTTCTATATTATGTGTGTTTTGAGAATTTAGATTCATATATTAATTATGGAAGATGGTATTTCTCTAGGATATTTTCTATTCACATTAGGAAGTACTTGCCTTTTTTGGCCATTAAAATATTTCTTAATATAATGAGACAAGTATGAGTAAAATATCCCTCTCAAAATAAATAATATTTTTGATAACTTGTTCATCCTCAAACAATGAGATACAAAATTAATATAGAACATTTTAAGGTATCCATATAATTGGTAGTTATAAATCAAGTTAAAAAATTATAAAAAATATATAAAAATTTAAGAAATATAATAGACAAATAATTATCAATTTAAATATAAAATCAATGATTGAAACTAAGAAACTAATAATATAATTTAACTAAAATTTTTTAGTATATTATATTTTTGTATTAAAAATGATTTCCACAAAATTATTTAGGAATGTATATAAAAAAAATGAAATATATTATTTAATATAACAAATTATTTTTAGCTATAAAATAATTGTCCACTAGGTTTTGTTTTTTATTTGGAAATAAAAATATAATTTTTTTATAATAATTTAAAACAAATTCATTTTTTTATTGATTATTCATTGTAATATTATCTTCTTGATTGTTTACATATATTTATCTAAAAAAATATAACAATGGGAATTTTGAGATATATTCTTTTTTCAAATATTTATCCTTTTACGGAATTATTATTTTATAATAATGATATGTAATTTCCTAAAATAATATTATAATAAAACTTAAAAATTTATGTTTTTTAATATAATTTATCAAAGGATTATTGTTTTCAATTATATATTAAATGTTTTAGAAACCATATAATATTTTTTCATTGAAATTTTTTATTATAAATTCTATAATTATTATTAAAAATTAATGTTTATCACTATTTTAAATTGAATAATAATAAATATATGTTAAAATTTGAATTAAAATGTCTGAATTATGTAATAACAATAATCTAAATTTTTACACATAATGGTTCTGTTACATAAAAATAACTACATACCTTTGAAAATTTATAAACATGTAAAATAATTATATAAATAAATAGTCTAAAATATTTTTTAACACAATGTGGGAATGATTGGTTGATGACTTTACCAACCACATAAATTTCAAATTCCATTATTTTCTAATTCTGGTTCCACTTTCCTTGAGCATTTCTTCCCATCATTAAAAGGTTATTGGTATCTTAAAAAATGTAATCTATATTCTCTTATAAAAGGGTCTCCCCTCCCCTCACATCAATTATAATACAACCACCACTATTCAATTGAAAATATATCCAATCCTCACTTTTAAACTCTTAAAGACCATAAAGACCTTATAGACTTCTATAAAGATCATTACTTATAGTCTTAACCCCTTCACAAACAAGATAATTCATGTAGTGTGTAATACATTTCTAATGGTTTTAATCCCATTTAAATTTTTTAATATCCAATTTAACCATTTATTATTTATAATTGTAATATATCACATTAATAAAAACTAAATCATTTGATTATTCTATTTTTATGATGATATTGAAACAAAATAACTTCATAATCATATATTAATAATAGTATGTTTTTCATAGTCCAATTTGGCTACTTACATGAACAATGTTACGAAATCATATAATCGATAATTATGAAATCCTAATTATCAGTATACTATGATGTTAATATTTAAATAATGATTTATGTTTGGTACATAAATGGATTAATCAACATATAACTCATTAATTATGAAACACATTACATCCGATAGGAAAATAATTAAATTTTCATTCATTGATAATCAATGAAAACATATAGAATTAAATATACAATTCATAAATAATTATGAAAAATTAATTACAGTATCTTTAATGATCTCATAATAATTAACATTGAAAGAATAACTAATGTGTACAACACTACAAAAAAAATGGTATAAAAGTTTCAAACTACAAAAACTCAATATGATAATATATATTATAAATTCATAATTTATATATAGATACTCATTATAAATGATGATTATCAAAATTCATTGATAAGAATATGTTTCTGAAATAAATTTCCAGAATAGTTATTTCTTTTATATAGGATGTTAGTGAAAATCCATGGTAGTAATGATCAAATAAAAGTGTTATTTGTCCCTATTTTCATTCGAGAAGATATGTTTGATGTTACACAAAATTTTCATTTCATTATGTATTTTATTTACAACTAATTGCATGCGGGAAAATAACAATACATTTCATTAGTTATTATATTTCAATGCTTAACTCCCAACATATTTTTTTAACCATACCTAGATCCAAAAGTTATTTTGGTAACCTTAATATATTTATATGACTGATGGGGTTTCTTTTTAATGTTAAACATCAATATTCCCTGTATTAAATAACCACATTTTATTTGTGGTTTTAAAATTTATCACTCTCACAAAATGACTTCCTAAATTAAATCACCTTTCAATGAATTATTATATCTAAAAAAATTATTATATAATGAATAATTACCATCTTCTAATGTGTTGATGTATATTAAATGGATATTTTTTAAAATTCTATATTTTAAATTTCTACAAAATTTATAATTTCTTAATTTGAAACAATGTATGTATAGATTAATTTGATCATTGTATTTTATTATTAAATATATAGTTTTTTATTATCTTTTATAATCTGGATTTAGTCTCCAATATTACATAAAAAGGGATCTATTTTATATTATATATTTTATTAAATATTTTCCTCCAAAAAATTATATATTACTCATATTTTTCAGGATGAAATTTGATATCAAATTGATCTGGTTTAGGTGGTTTTTTATGTGACATATTTTTAAATGTAATATGAAACTCATTTTGTTACCTAGGATTTAATTGTGAAATGATTGGATGTTTTATCATGGAAAATTTGTTTGGTTAGTTATTAAGAGATATGGGGCCCAAATATAATCTTTTAATTAATTTGGTAAATATTTGTATCTCTATAGATAATATTTAAATTATTAGTTTCAACACGCAAATAATTTTTTAATTATTTTTTTGAAAATAATTTCAATTTTTTTATTTCACAAAAAAATAGAATAAATATTTTCTTTTATGAAAGAACAATGTTTTGATTTAATTATATGACATAACATGTTATGCTTTCACTACATACACCACTCACTAGGATTTCATTACATGCAATACAGAATCTCTATGGAACAACATCTTATTATAATAATAATTTAATTGGGATAGTTATAACATAGTTGTTGAACATAGTAATGTGAATTATAATAACTAATTATAAAATATAAATTTTAATTATTTTATATGGATATATCATTTTGATAATAATACATACAATTTTTTGCAATGACATTTTAGGTTTGAAAAAGGGAAATATTCATAAAATAACTTCTTTTTATGTCCTTTTTTTTAAAAAATAATAAAATTAATTTTCAACACATTTATAAATTTAATATGATATAAAATATATTATTTTTTAATTCAGAATTTAAAAAGTATAATAGGGATAATTTGTGGTATTTTTCTGATAAACATCATTTTTGGTTGTATAGTGAAAAATAATGATTTTAATTCAACACATCCTTTTCATCTAATTTATCATGATAGTTGTATTATATTTTAATTGTTTTTGAAAGTTAAAAAATATAAATTATACATATATTAATCCAATTTAGTTCCTTGTAATCAATATTTTTTTTAATTTATATGTAAAACATTGATAAACTTTTTAGTATCATCATATTAAAAATCTATTTCCTCGCCATGTTTATTGGATTAGCATTAAAATTAAAAAATTTACTTTATATAATTGAATTATAAAAATAGGCATAAACTGTTGTAATAAGTATAATATTTATAGTATAATAAGATCAACATAATTATTTTCTAAATACATTAGTGAACGTGATTAAGATTAATTACATTGATTATAAAGAAAATTAATCATTACAAGGTACAAAAACGTAATCTTATGGGCCTAAATGATGTATCTAGTTGTTCAAATCCTATTTTATAGACATATTTCTTATATAAAACTTTTATTAGTGAGTTTTATTTTTTTTTGATGTTTTTTATGTAAAAACATTGGTACACATAACTTTTTAAAAAGGGCCAAGTGTGTCCCTTTGCTCCTTTATAAAAGGTAACCACCTATCCCCTTTCATCAGACCACTAAAACCACTTATTATCATCAAATATCAGCCTAATTAAATTATTAGTATACCTTAATTCCTCTTTAATCCTCCCATTTTTCATAAATCCATCAATGGAATACCATTGGTGCAAACCAAAATGTGTTTCCCAAAGAATATGCAACATCCTTTCTCAAGCTCATTTTTTTATTTTCATTATCCAACACCTCAATTATTACTATTACAGTTTTAAATAAAAACCATATTATACTACAAATACTATTATTTTTTTATTCTAATTGTTATACCAACACTTGAAAACACATCCACATAATGAGTAATGAACTTATCGTTCTTGTTTGTGGTGAATTACCACATCCCGAAACGATGTTGTTCATTTTCCCTTAACCTCCTCCCATGGTTGATACATATGATGTAAATTATATTTTATATGAAATTTATTATATTTATGAATTATTTATTCTTATTTAATTATAATTAAGGAAATAACTTCTAGCTTTCCATTTTTTGTAAATATTTTAACATCATTAATGGAAGTGTGGACTACCACATTCTAAAAGCGAGGTGATTTGTTCACACATTGCATGTAATGTATTAACGATAGATTTATTAAACCGTAATGATATATGTGACATAATATTTATAACAAAATTTATATATATATATATATATGTCATCCATTTTCCCATTCAATAATATAATAAAACAAAAAATGTGTTTATCCATACACATGGCCTATCGTCCCCATAAACAGTGTATTTCATTTAATATTTTTTTATTTTATTGATTTTTTTAATAAATATATAAATAATTTATATTATATAATAAACATGTTTAAAATATTTAATATTTTATATCATGAACTAATCAAAAGTATCAATGTAAAAAATTTAAAACATGTATGATAGAAAAAGCGACTATTTCCAACAACATTACCTTACCTTGTAATTTATAATAAACAGATAATGAAATATAATAATTGTGTCATATAAGGAATTATATATAAAAATATGGTTATTTTTTAATTTTATAATATAATTATATTTATTTTTTATGATTAATTCATGTGTAGAAAGTGTTTCAAGAGTTATCAAAGGGAATGTTCGCTCACATTTTATTTTAATGTGAACCATGCCTTATTCACCACTCATTAATTTTTAGTGCTGCATATATAACCAATGATATATTATATAATTAATATAAATTAATTTATAGGTATTTAAATATTTATTTTATTACCTTTATTTAATGAGACGTTTGTTTCAATATTTACCAAATTGTTAAAGTAATTGTGCCCCAATTTTCGTTCTCCGAGACATGGGCCATGTTATACACCTCTATTTTACTATTATGTATATATACAATCAATGAAAAGTAAAATAAAAAATATAAATTTTTAAATTAAATTTTAATATTAATTTAATTTTATTCGTTCCATTTTATTATGATTCACCATTTCCAAATCGTTAACATGTTATTGTTGAACTATCATTATTTATTGCGATTGTTAATGATTATGATTCTATTAATGAAATATTATTATCACTACCTCAGAAAATCTAATTAATTTTATTATCCTATTTATCTTAATGTTAAATACATGTAAATATACCTTTTTTCAGTAATTGGTATATTGGATAATTAATAAAATATCATTTTAAAATATGATATTATTTCTCATTTATATCAAGAACCAATGTTCATGAAAAAACATGTTTTCAAAAAAAAATCAAAAAGGTTTTACCATTGCAATGAAATGTTTAATAGAAATTTTCACCCATAAATATGCTTCTAAAAAAAATTAATGGAATCTTCTTGAAATTTTTTTTATCAAGGATATTTTTAAATCAAATATGTCAAAAAATGAATATTAACTATTTATGAACATAAATGAAATTATTACTATCATTTCATTGAATATTCATTTATATGTTTACAATGGTATTTTTTGTAATATTTGATTCCCTAATATTCTAAAAATTTGAGGATTTGAAAATGGCTTTAATAATAATTTTTTTCTCAAAAATAGTAATTTATTTAAAAAAATTAATTTACTTTCAAAGGGAAATTTATAAGTTTTTAAAAATTATTTATTTAAAGAAAGGTATTTAAATTTTTTAAAATATTATTTTTATTAATTTAAATTTATTTTAATAGAATTTGTTTTCAGAAATTTTTCATGATTTATATTTTTTCTATGTTACTTTCATGGAAAATGGTCTTCATAAATGTTGTATGTTTTTAAAATACTTTTATCAAATAATAAAAAATATTTTACTCAATAAACGTTATGTGTTATTTTCCATTATTTCATTATATGCTTGAAATGTTTTTTTTAGAAAAATCCTTTTGAAAAGTATTTATGTTTTGGTATTTTTTTTTCAATGAAATTTTATATTCTTTATGGTCTATTAAAATCCTTCAACATCTCAGATAAAACCCTTTGTTATAGTCTATTTTTTACTAGGTATGAATCCCAAGAATACAATTCATATTATTTCTATTCATGGTATATGTTTGTATGGCTTCATGATTATGATTACCATTCTTCTTGAACATGGTATACTATAATTAATGATTATGAAACCCATTTGAACTCAATGAGATATACCATGATTGATTATTATGAAACACACATTAATTCAAGGTTAATTATAATATAAAATTATTAGGAAACCTATATATTTTAGATGGATTATTATACTCATAAATTTTTATGATTCTCGTTTCATTTCATGTATTATGATATGATATTTATGAAACTAATTTCTTTTTATATGGCATGATATGATGCATGTTTTACCATCCTTTGTCACATGTATGCATGACTTTGTTATGATATGGGTGGTACCTATATATAACACCAATTAATTGGGTAACAATAAATGGTATATGAGCTCATAGGGTACATGGGTTGTAGCATAGTCCCAAAAACAAGAAGGTACATGGGTTGTAGTCTATGATAGAATGTACAAGGTTTCATGAGGTGTAACCTAATCCTGAATTAAAGAGGAGACATTGAATTTATCCCAAGAAAAAAATTGAAGGTTACATGAGTTATTAGACAAAGAAAAAAGTAGTTTCATAGGTGATTATCAAAATACTAAAATGTTATGAATGTCTTGGTTGGTAACCTTGACAAAAATTTTATATACGTATGTGTATACCACAAATTACATACCTTACTCATGTGTTATGATTTCATGGTTTATGATCATTATCCCATTTTGATTCATGTCATATAAAATGTTATTATTTATTTCATGATTCATGTTTATTGTATTTGATATGAAGGGTGAGATCTTATAATGATATGATCACATTCTCAAACCCTTAATCTCACGTTTGTGGTCACATAACTCCCTTCTATACTCTCCCATAGCATCGTAGCTCACCCCTTTTTATGTTTCTATCCCTATTTTATGATGATTATTTTTATATAAGATAAGTATAAGAGGTTTTCATGCCATAGAGAACCCAGTGGAAGATAATATAGAACCCTTATGTTCCAATGATTATATTTCTATGTTCTGAAATGTAGTAATCTAAATCTATCTTTAGCCATATATTTGTGTAATATTTCCTGTAATTTGGAAAAAAATGAGGCAATCTATATGAATGTTATAAATTGGTTGTTATAGTTGATATTTGAAAAAATAGTCTGTAATCCCTTGGATATATTGATAATAAAACCATAGTGAATAAATATAAGGATATGTCCATGGATAAGTCTAGTGGATAAAGAAAAGGTTTGGAAAATGACTTGGAATTTTGGTAAACGATACAATGAGTGGTTTCAAATTAATAATTCCCTATATAGATATAGCAAGTGGACATGGTTCTAGAATATATGTTCATAGGGGTAACATCTTTGACAATTTTGGTTATCATTGACTCAAGTGTAACATGATACATAGGAAAAAATCATTCTACGCCTCAGGATTGACAATCTTGAGGGGTATGATTTAAAAATTTAGAAAAACCTAATGAAACATTATAAAGGATTAAAAACTAATATGTATATGAATAACCTAAGATAAACCAATTTTTTTATATATTAAATAATGTTTCATGATTTAGATATCTTATATGTAGTTTTTCATGGTTATGTGGTTCCTCGTTATGAAATGTTTTCTTACTCTTTGAGTTTAGGTTTTATTCAATGTATAGAACATGAAGAAACCACGTTAATGGAAATTTTAAAGGACATAAAAATCATTATTCCTTGTATCATTTAAATTATATATATAATTGAATGAAAAATATCACTTCTATGGTCACCCCACTATCTTATGATATGAATTGTGCTGAGATTCGAAACAAGAATAGGATACTACAATGTTCTATTTAGTCTTTCTTGATATAGGTTCATCATTCTTTTATTTGTTCTTTTAATCACCTTTTTTGATGAACACTGTGTCAGTTCCACTAAATAGATATTCTCAATTCATAGTATTTATAACATGAGAATTTAATTCTGGCAATTTAACAATCTAAAGTTGAAGCAGACCAATGTTGAACTCCATTCAATATTGTGAGGATGAAAAACGAAAATGAATCCATGGATTATGATGATTTCATGAACATATTTTTCATGTTGTACTTTCTTTATGTTGTTCATAAGACGAATGGAAAGTATTTTATTTAGTTGAAATAAAATGATGATGAATACATTTGAAAATATAAGGATAATATCACAAGAGATCAGAGTAATGATTCGTGAATTATAATATAACCAGGAATTATGTTTCATAGGTTATTTAGTGGCTTAAATTTATGTCTCATAAGGGAATTTATTATAAGTGACATTATTAGCTATAAAAATATTGTGTGTAATGAAATATAATAGGAAATGGAGGATTAAGGTTTTTATTAGTCCCATTAGGTTAAAAAAAGATGAATGTGGAGTTCAATGTAAAATATAAATAACATAGTGAAAATAAGATGATCATTCCTTTATGATCATTGTGTGAAATGAATAATGGGAAAGAAATTACTAATGGGTCTTGTAAATGTTTTCAATGTGTAAAGAGAGAAAATCTTGCACCAAAATTTTGATGTGATTAGAAAAATGTTAATAATTATGTTAATAATGAAAAACATTCATATAATGAACCTACCATAAATAAATGTTTCAGCTAACAGAAGATTTTGAATTTGTCTAAAATAATTATCAACTCAAATGGTTAATATTTCTGATGAGTTATAATAAAATTTGAAGACAGAGGACAGATGGAATGAAAATCCAATCACAACAAATGAAGTGAACCATGCTAAGTAGGGAACTCTATAGTGGGGAATTCCCTATGATATATTGTAAAAATAAAATCAATGAATATATTTTTGTTCAACAATTAGTGGAACTTTATATTGGACAACTATTTTATTTTCACCCTCTACAAGAATTTTGGATTAATGAAATCAAAATAATTTTCTATATTTACATGGAAAGAACCAAAGCATCCAATAGAATTGTTTTTTAAATAAGATAATATTAAGGAATAATTGAGGAAATATCAATTTAAATAATGATTTTATTCAATAAGGAATTTTGGAAATTATGGTTCATGTTACTTTCTATTTGAATTCATGATGACTTTATTGAAATTTTGGATATGTGAAAATCACGAGCTACTATATGACAGGTGGGAGAATAATGATGGGCTGTTTTTTAAAACATTAATGACGTCCTCTCAATAGTTTGGCATGTTCATATATAGGAAGTGTTATATAGTTAACCATATAGGGATTGGTTTATGTAAAAATTTAGACATTCTTTTGGAGATTAAATTATTATCTCATCATATTAGAATTTATTCATATTGGATAACTTGTGCTAACATTTTTTTATGATAATAACAAATGGAATGATATTTTTTTATATTATGGATATTGTGTTTGTTTAATGATTTATGAATGATAAAATCACTTTTATTTCTTGGAATTAGAGTTAATGTGGAGGTTTATTGATGTTTGATAGAGGGTATTGTAGTCTTGAACTCTTATAAGTACATATTTTAATGAAAATTCATAAACATTCAGATAAAGGATCATATAACCAAAATATTTATCAAAGTACCTAAATTTCCTATTAATCTAATGACTCCTTAATTAATTTTAGATTTATGGATTTTTTATTTTTTATTTTCGCCTAACCACATTCTATATCACCATCCTTTTAGACTTTATATTTATATTTATCATTCATTACATTGTCTTAAATTCCAACCAATGTTCTCCAATGTGGAATCCTATTTATATGTTACTTAAGGAATAAATTATCCTTCCATCATTTCCATTTAAAATGATATTTTATTATTCATTTTTATAATATATTTTTTTATGAAAGAATAATTAATTTATTAAAACATTAAAAACCCATAAGAATTTTTAGGTAAATATTAAATTAATGGGGTGTATAATGTAACACCCTGATATTTTTGGAATTAATTTTTATGAATAAAATTATTATTTTTATATTTTTTATTTCACACAATAGTGAATCAATATATATTTTTTAAAATAAATCATTATGTTTGGATTGCATGATATAGTATTCTATGTTTATCATTCACTAAATGTAGCAAAGACACGACTTTTGTCACACAAGACACTACATTTCATTAGAATAACATTTTTTTTTTATTATTATTATTTTAACTATATTTTTATAACAAACCATTAAAATTATTAATAGTAATAGTAATAAATAATTTTTAAATATAATTTATAATGGCTTTATATAGATAATCCATATTGATAAAAAGATATATTTTTTTTGTAAATTCATTATATGTTTCAAAATATTATTTTCTTAATTGAACTAATTTTTATTTCCTTCTACGAAAAATATTAAAATTAATTAATGAAACATTTAAAATTTTAATATCATTGAATAAAAAAATTATTAAATATTTAATTTTAATTGTATTATAGGGTGAATTGTATAGATTTTTCTGAGAAACATCATTTTTGTATTAATAGAAAAATATTATTTTTAATTCAAAATAACTTTTTTATCTAATTTATTTATATAGTAGATTTATATTTTTTAATTTCTGAATTAATAATATATAAATTATAAATTTATTAATCTAAATTAGGTCATTACAAGTATTTTATATTGAATTTTGATATAAAGTCTTAAAGATCATTTTAACATTCTGTCTTCGAAACCTCCTAACTCACCACGTTTGTGGGATAAGCATTGAACATATTTTTTCACCATATTTGAATTTGATTTAAAAAATTGGCTATTAATGGTATTATTATTAATTATATTTATATTCTAATAATATCATATTATTTTTTTCCTGTAAATATTAGTGAAATTGATTAAACTTAATTAAAGCGAATAAAGAAAAAACAGTATTCATAAGGGGATAAACAACAAACTTGATTGAAAAAAGTACATTACCAGTTATAAAAACCCCATTTTCATGAAATATCTCGTCCATAGAACATATATTAATGTTTTATTATTATTTTTATTACTTTTTTATGTAAAAACGTTGGAACAACAAATTATATTCAAAAATTTCAATTGTGTGCCCTCCTTTATTTATAAAATCCCATAACATATCCCCCATCTTCACACATATCATATAACTTATTTTCAGCAATAATTATCCCAATAAACTTATAAAAATATCACCCTTACTATTTTGAAAATCATTTTGCTTTGAAATACATCTAATGAATCACTTTGGTGAAAACCACAATGAGTTACTCAAGGAATGTCCAATATCCATCCTCAAGATACTTTGATTTATTTTCATTCTCTACAATTTCAATTATATTTTTTCCATGATTATAAAAAAAATGTTCACTAAATATACTATATGTTTTTATTCTATGTTTAATACCTACACATACACAAAAATCTATATAATGGGTACCAAATATACCATTCATATATACTAAAAACTACTACCTCATGAATTGATGTTGTTCGTTTTTCCATTACCACCTCTCACATATGGGAATTATGATGGAAAGTATATTTTTATTTTATATTTATGATATTTATGATATAATTATTATTTTATAAAGTTTATATGAAACCTGAGGACATTCTTTTCATTTTTTTAAATATGATAACTTCTTTTGCGTTAGTGTGGACTACCACCTCCTAAAAGGGATTCAATTCATTCTGAATTTACATGAAATATATTAGGTATAAGTTATGTAAAATTATATGATAAATATGACATAATAATACTAATTTAATGATATAATATATATAATTACATATATATCATTTTATTTTTTTTCTTTTAATATTATAATAAAATATAAATTGCGTTTATGCATACGCACGTCCTACTGTCCGAATGAACGGTGTATTTCATTTAAATTTTCTATTTTTTATAGATTAATTTAAATATTTATATAATTAATATATATTATATATAAATATCTTTTATACTCATTAAATATATAATTCCTTGTATAATAAAAATGATCGAGAATAATAATTCAAAACACATACAATAAAATATGTTGTTATTACCTAGAATGTTAATTTAACATGAAATTGTTAATAAAAGGTTAATATAATGTCATAGGATAATCATATATATAATTATATATAATATTATGGTTTTTAAGAGATTTAATAATCTTATATATGTTATACAGGATGTATTTAACATGTACAAAAAATTCATGACTTATGGTAATAGAATTTCCTCACAATTTTTATTTCTCTGAAATACATGCCTTATTCACCAATGATTTATTTTGTGTGGCTATATATTTTCCTTAGATGTATTATATTATTATTATTATTATATGTAATGGTATTTACATATCAATTATATGAACTTATTTTCATGGTGATTATGTTTCGAATGTTACCAAATTGGTAAAAGTAATTTTGTCTCTATTTTCCTTCTTTAAGACACTTTCCATATTA
The DNA here is from genome assembly GCA_963277665.1 of Viscum album. Lineage (NCBI taxonomy): Eukaryota > Viridiplantae > Streptophyta > Magnoliopsida > Santalales > Viscaceae > Viscum > Viscum album. Next base: position 66,171,352 of record OY728143.1, read on the forward strand.
TGAACCTATATTTTTGTATGAGGATTATATGATGATATTTAAATATTATATCATGAATAAACTTATTTTCATTATATGTTAACAGTAATGTAAATTTTATGCTTTACATTAGATTATGATTCAATGTTACCAAAGTGGTAATAGTTTATAGCGACCTTATCATCATTTTTTAAGACTGTTTATGATTATGCTTCCATTGATGAAATATTCTGATCAATCTATCCAGAATTATAATTAATTTTTTTACCCTGTGGTTATTAGTGACATATCCAAGTAATGGAAACATTTTTTCACTAACTTGTACTTAATATAATTAAGAAAATGATTTTATGAAAATATAACATTATTTATCTTTTCAGACTGAAATCATTGTTCTTTAAAAACCGTGTCCTCTAAATAAATTTTAAAAAATATTTTAACATTATTCGATTATTTTTAAAAAAATTCTTCCTTTGTGTTACATTTTTAAAATATGGGTTTCAAATAAATATTATTACCATTTTCTGATAAAGGAATATTTCTAAAATTTTAATTAAAATCGGAATATTTAAAAAGTAAGTGCTTACTTGTGATCATGACCGTAATTTCCAGGAGGATTTATTTATAATTATACAAAAATATTTTATTAAATTTCTTACAAATATTATTAAATATTTTCATATAAAACTAGATTTTCTAACAAAATGTTTTTTTTAAAACAATTTAATTTTTTAATTGATTATCAGTGATCACTTTATATTTTTTAAATATGGATTTCTTATATGTAATGGATTTTAATGATTTGAAATATAACTTTATATGTTTAAAATTTTTATAAATGAATGTGTTTTTTAAAAGGATTTCACGATTAATTATAATTATTTTGGGTTATATTCAAGGAAATGGTATTCAAAATGTTTCTTGATTTCAAATGTGTTTTTTCACAGAATAAGGGATATTTTAATCAAGAAAATTTTTAAAATAATTTTCATGCTTAAATTATATATTTTCGATGTTTATTCTAGAAAATGTCTTCCCAAAATGTTATATATTTTAAATCGTTATTTTGAAACAATATTTATGTTCTGAGTGATCTTTCAAAATTTTAACCATCCTATATTACATCTATTTATTTACTTTATTATTTACTAGGTATATGATCAATGTATAAAATTAATATTATTTAATTGAATGTTTTATGTTTTTATATATTTATTTTTATGAAACTCATTTTACTTCTACGGATTAAACCCCAATAAATTCCTATGAAACACATTTCTCTTCTACAGATTATACCACAATAAATTTCTATGAAACATTCTTACTTTCATGGGTTATTATAGGATGAAATGATTAAAATATATATATTTTAGATAGGTTATGATATGATTACATTTTTATGATAGTTATTTAATTTCATGGGATGTTATATAATGTTTATTAAACCTATATATTTTTATAGGTCATGATATGTTGCAAGTTTTTTTTATATTATATCATATGTATTAATGATTTGACTATGTTATTGGTGGAAAATATATCTCTACAAAATGAATTAGGTGGTGATAAATTATATATATAATCAATGGATACAGAAGATTTATTGCATGCCTGAAAACAACAAGTGACATGAGTTGTAGCCCAACCCTAAAAGTATGATGGTATATGGGTTGTAGGACATTATAGAATGAAAGAGGGTACTTGAGTTATATCCAAAGCCTAAAATAAGAGGTAAAATTATTTTTTAGCCCATTCCCAAAACAGTTTTATGGGTGAATATCCCATGATTATCATTTTATGAAGCACTTAGTAGGTAACATTGACATAATATTTTCTATTCTTATGTGTATCCTATAAATTTCATTCCTTACTATTGTGTTATGATTTCAAGGATTATTATCTCATTAACAAGATGAGTCATATCTTATGAAATTCCATTGTTTTTTAGTGATTCAATTTTATGACCATTGATATTAGGCTATGATCTTCTAATGACATAATCATGGTCTCATACAAGTATTCTCATGTAAATGATTACATATTCCACTTGTTTACTCTTATTAAGATTATGAGTTCACCCCCTTTATGTTTACATCCTCAGGTTATAAGGATATATTTTATGTATAATATTTCTAAGCGGGGTGAATGCGCTGCATAACCTATTAGGATATAATGTAGTTTACTCGAGTACCTATATTTATATATTAATTTTTTTAAAGGAACTAAACTAATATAGCATTTGGGAATATGTTTGGGGAATGTTTTTTTCAATTGTAAAAAATTATGTAATTTATATTTATGTTATGATTGGGTTGTTATATTATTGATACATGAACAAAAATAAAATTCCAGTTGTGATACTTTTACATTTAAGGGAAACTAGGGGACATTACTTATTAAAACTGTCGTGTATCTTTACTCATGTTTTTGGCACAGTAATTTGATAAGTGTATATGATATTATCAATTGTTCATTATTTTAGACTCATTTTGATGTTATTTTTTAAATGTTATATTTTTCATCATATTAGATTACTTGTTTTCCAATAAGGCAATATGATAAATTTTTTAATTAAGGTTATTTAAATCAAAATTTATCTCTTTATAATATTTAATTAAATTATTCAGATCTCACACTATGTTAAATGTAGATAAATTTATTTCTACATTACAAGTAAATTGGTCTCTCCCCATTCAAATTTTTTAATTAATCAGGGAATTTGAATGAATTTTAGATGGGAAACATTTAGAAGAAGACATAATTGGAATGAATTATTTGGAAATGTTATCAATAACTATAATATAATTTTCTAATATATCTATTCTCAAAATACTAAACATATAATTTATTTTGATATTGAATTTAATATGTATAGTAATGTTTTAATTATGAATATTATATATAAGACCTTCTAATTATATCTTCGGTCACCTCAGTTGTTATCAATAGATTTTTTTTAATTATTGGTGATGGGTTTTGTTATATTGCGTGTTAGGGTTGGTTAACCCAAGTTAATTTCTATGGGATGTTTCTATTTATAGGATGATATCCTAAAATATTATTCAAGTATTTATTATATGATTTTAAAATAAATACATCTCTTTTGAGAAACTAGAAAGTATATGTGATTGTGGAATAAATCCGCCTTGGTGTAATCAATAGAAAAAATTGATGGAAATTAATTTTCCTGATAATATCATTATTGCATGATCAGTAGGTCAAATACTGAATACATGGAAAGGAACTCCAATGGGATATTATTTCATTTATCATATTTTATTTATGAGTCATTATTAATTATTGATTTTATAATTACATTATGAAACATGGATGATAAGTGTAATATAAGCCATCTTAAAACTAACCATTATTATTATAAGATTGATATGGCTACAACAAATGAAATTTTCTGTATTCGTTATAATGAAAATATTTAAAAGGATTTATGGTTTATTCCATTTTTTCCATGATTATTGTAATTTTATTAGGATGTTAACTTTTTTTCATTCATGTTAACCCATTCTTGTATTATATATAGAAATAACTAGAAGGAACTGTATTAACAATGTGTATGATGTATCAATGAATAAACTAATTAAATATTATTATATCTACAAGATCAAAATCAAAAATTAATTTCATTTACCTCTTATTAATGGAAACTATGATTTAATTAATATAACACAGTACATCTAAAATATTGACCTTTGATCAAGATGCCATCATTTAGGGATATAAGTGGAGAATATTTTTAAAATATCATTATGAATAAGATATATAAAACTATTAATTTAAATATATTTTATTTATACTAACTAATTATCATATAGTATTTATAGATGTAATGTATATATTCTTTGATAATACATTGATTACTTTTTTAATTTTCTAAATTATATACTTATATAGTAAAAGAAAAAATTAAATCATGATGTCTATTTTTAATTGTGTTTATGTCCTTGAAAAAATAGAAACTATAATGTAAATTTATAAATTGTGAATTAAATATGTATAAATAACTGTTCATAATACTTGTAATAATAAAAATGGGAATGTATGTAGATGAATTAATAATAGACATTATCATGAACTATTCTAGTCCAACCATTGTAACTAAGATCCATATTTTTCTTCACATAGTGGCATTTTTTTATGATTTGGGGGAAATGTATCATGGATATCATATCCGGTGATCATGGAAGATGGAATGGAGTATGTTTTATTAGATAGAGGAATGAAAATAATTTTTTTTGAACTAAAAAGTAGGATATTTAACCCTCTTAAAATTATATTTTCTTACACTAGTGAGCGATTTATAATATATATAGAAAATTTTAAAAATGGTTTTGTTTTCAACCATAAAATAAATAATACCTTAATTATTTTTACTATATTATAATTACAGAGTCATGAAAAAAATAACCAAACAAAAAATTTTAGAAATATGCATTGATCTTTTTAAAAAGAATTAGTGAAAATATCCCTACATTGATAATTTAGATATAAATATTGATCACAAGAATATGAGTTCACACATAAATAATTGAATATGAACATATATAGATTATATATATTGTATAAATATAATTATTCCCACATATGTTACCACATGGGGAATGAAAATACGGTGTTAGATACACTGAAATGGAAGGAACATGCTACTATATTCATGATAATGATTGAAAATACCTCAAATCGTGGACTTAAAGATAATGGATATTTTTTTTAATAATAGGATGTGTTTAATATTATCGTAACCTAAATAATCCTAAACCATATATTATCTTATGGATCACAAAAGATCTAAATTATTATGTATGTAAAAAAATAGGGTAGAGAATGTTAGAGAATACATATTTGATAAGGATGGATTAATAATTATACAAACCTTGAAATTAGTCCAACCAAAAACTGAATTATAAAAATAAATTTTGGATGTGTCACACATCTTCCCCTTATATATTAATCCATGATAGATGATGATATAAAGACAGGGAAAATAAAACCTCACATGGAACATAATGAAAAGATAAATTGTAGAATATATATCTTGATTCATGGTACACTATAATAATATGTCATAATGACACAATTATAAGGGTATGTTACAACCATTACATATACAAAAATTAATATGAAAAAAATCATCATGGAATTCATCTTAGGATACCCCAAAACATTTTGGATGACATAATTCAATTTGGGTTGTAATGAACCTCTTTATGAAGCCTTTATATTTTATTTACATCATATAATTTCCCCCCTTGATCAAATTTCAATGATATTACTAAGGAATATGGAAAGGTTTCATGTACTACTAGTATCTATATACTGTGAAAAGGGTTTTTGGTTTAGATGAATATTTTGGTGATGTGTTTAGAAATCATTTGATAAGGATATGTGTTTCATGATATTATATCATCCTTAAATGGTTGGTCAATAATAATAGACTATTAAAACATTATCGGATATTCTATGATACTGATTGATAAATTTACAAGGATTTTCACATCGATACCACACTATTGTAGAGTTCTCTTATAAAAATATATTTCCTTATAAAATTTAGATTGAACCATTTGAGACTCATTTTATGAAGATATGTAGGACTCCAACATGTTGGGATGAAGCTGGAGAGAGGATATTGATAGGTACTAAACATTTAACAGAAATTATATGAAATATTTAAACCATAAGGAATCATTTTATTTTAGAAAAAAATCAATATAGATTTACAAATATAATCATAAATGAGATATCATTTTTGATGTTGGCGGAGAGGTATTCATTTCAAACATATATATGGATGTGGTATATTATATTTGGGAAGAAAGGGAATATGAGCCCTCTATACCGTTTCCCCTCAAGATCCTTGTTCATTTTAGGATCAAACCCTATCAGTTGTCACTCCTTCTATACAACTAAAATTTAATGATGTGTTCCATGTGTTAGTTTTGATTGTGTAAAAATCATATCATTTACTTCTACATCTATTAAATTCTATATGACTAAAGCATTATAATTATTATGATAAATACCATATGGAGAAATTATATCAAAGAGATAAGGTTGTTAGAAACATGATCACCTGGCTAGGGATAGGTGGAAGACCTAGAGAGCATTGGTTTTAACTCGAACCCTTGTAGTTCGATGTCCATTATATTCTAGGG